>JARQOD010000010.1:88242703-88295125 GCA_033576555.1 Oophaga sylvatica
CCTGGCTGTTGTGAACAGTGATAGAAGGCCATCCGGAGATCCGTTTCTGTGCGGTCTTCAAATATGGCATGAAGCTTCAGGAAGATCGCAGGCACCGACTCCTGATCAACGGTATCCCAAGTCTCCACTTCCCTCTCAGCAGCGCCAGTTAGCTGCCCTATTAGCACAGCAGCTTTTTGTCTCTCAGGCATGGAGTACATTTCTAGGATGCTGCATAACTTCCGCTTGAAGCCTGCTAATGTGCCTGGCCCACCGCTGTATTGGGGAAGCCATTTCGCCCCAGGCATATATGGGAGCGTTAGTGGCATGATCGGGACTACCGGACTGGGTGCTGGACCTGCACCCCCATCTGGCGCTACAATACCAGACGGTGCGGGATTGGGGCCTCCGGCCGGGGCCGCACTATCAGCCGGTTGTTGTGACATCTTAGCGCCCCCTTGGTTAAACGGAGCCTACCGGTTTCAGATGCTGCTACTTCACAGGCACCGCAGTGAGAACAGGACCTTCGTCGCAGGCGCTCTGATGTCAGAGCGTTCACTTCCTGTTGCAGGACCTGCCGATGAGTCAGAGCCGGGGCGTGTCCAAGACTTTGCGCGCTCTTTCAGGTACGCCCTCCTTCTTCTCCAGCGCCTGAGGGCGCGAATATGGCGGCAAATATGGCGGTATTGGCGCCAAAAGTGCAAACAGTCCTTTTTCACAAAAACACTCCACAGGCACACAGGGCTCGCAATGCTGCAAGTTTCGTATCCTGTTCGTGACGCCAAGTTTTTGTGTCGACCCGCCACCACAATTGTGGGTTACCAGGGCAATGGGGTACTCAGAGCCGAGCCCGTAGAAGTCTATGGGGATTGTCACAGGTAGCTGTGGCTCGGTCTGTGGCCCGGGCGGTCTGGCGTATGTTGGGGGAATATTTACAGGGGATTGATGTATGTACAGTTCGTGACGCCACCTGTAGTATTCTGGTAATTTGTACCAGCGCTGCTATAGATCTCTGAGGGGATGGTGATGCAGCTAGATGTCGGGTCCCCTACAGGTGGGACTCTTCCCTCAGGTCGGTAGTTAGGTGAGGATTGTGCAGGCATGCAATAATAACTCAGTCTCACACAGTCAACGTCTTTCCATACCTTTACTTGCAGGATGATAAGGCAGGTCCCAGGGAGGCTGATGGGGTTGATGGAGGATGAGCTTTGAGGCAACAGAGAAGCAAGTTAGGGGCCTCCTTTACTTTCCAATGAAGCTGAGTACGACCAGCCTGAAGCGTAATCCTCTCTATGATTCCAGCTAGTCTTTAGCTGTTCTGCCCAGTCAAATTTGTGTTAGAAGCCTTCCTGCGAGGGAGCTGAATCCTTTTCTTGTCGTGCACAACTCAAAGTCTTCACACCCCCTGACTCCAGCTACGTTCTGACTATAAAGGGGCTTGTCTGCCGCGACCTAGGGTCCGGTAGATTCCTGGTTTTCTCTTCACTATGCTGTACAATAGTGATCCTTCGGTCCCCAGTAACCGGTTGCAACGTGCAGGACTTTTCCAAGTCAAAAGCACTTTTCCAATTACCTTCCTTCCACTTTGCCCTTCGCCTTGCTTGTCTCTTAATAGATAGTTCAGTCTTTCTTCCAGTGGGGCACAGCTCTGACTAGACTAAGGTGTATACAGACACCTACACCAGACTCCACTTTCTGAACTGATGATAGACTTAAACTGGACACGTCTACTCTGTCCAAGGACAGGAAACTGACTTCTTACTCTGAAGTCCGGACACTGACTGACTAAATCACTCCCTTCCACACCCCTGCTGGGTGTGTCAGAAGTGTACATGATGTCATGAAGAGACCTTAACTGTTACCTCTCCACTCATCCTCCTGGTATTGTGTACCAGGGCTACACAGTGATGCCTATAAGGAAGCACAATGATTTCTGTGCAGCAGAATGTTCTAACAGACAAAGGTTCTCTACTAAGTAGTAAAGAAACTTGACATGAAGGGGCAGAATAATTTGAAAACTGCTGTATTTATTAAAAGTAAAATTTTTAGTTGAATTTGGAGGAGCCACTTGTTATATTTGTTGTGTTGAGCAATTTACATTGTTCTTTTTTAGTTTATTGCAAACAGCAAAAAATGTGTAAATTTCGCTAATAAACTTAATTGACAATAGGGCGTTAAATAATATTGATTGTACCTGTACCTTTGTGTGCTCAGCCTGTGGTTGCTTTTTTATTAGCTTGTTTGTGTCAGATTAGAAGAAAAGCTTTGCTTTAGTAAATCTACTGCTCTCTCATCCATTACGGCTTTACCTACATTTTCTGAAATTCCTGCCACCTTTCTTGTTACCATTGAGTGACGCTGCAGACGGCCTGCAGGCCAACATCTCCTCTACCACACTCCTTACACTTTCCATTTAGTACTGTAATACAGAATGGGTGCAGAAATATCCGGGTTGTCCACTTTTGGGGACATTTTCTCTTTCTTACATGCATGTATTTGGGGCCAAAATTTTTTTTGCTAATCAATTTAATAAAAATGTTGCACTGTTTTGCTCGTTGTTTCCCTACACAATCAACTTTGATGTGGTCTGAGGTCATAAATCAGCTGAGGAAACCTTAAAAATGACTGATGAGTTAGAAACTTTCCTACTGGTCAATCGGGATAAGCCTACTGATGGATTTTCAGTTAACTCATTCCGCAGCCAGCAATATGCAGTGCGACACAGAATCTACGGAAGGCAAAGGGTGCAAAATTTAATTTTAAAATTATTTTTAGCTAAAAATACATGCATTTAAGTAAGAAACAAAAATGGCCCTATAAGTGGACAACCCCTTTTAGGAATCTGCTTTTTTGTAATATAATTCCATTAAGAGATAAGCTTCATATTAGAAAGAGAGAAATTTGAACTCATTGAGATAATAACAGGAAATCCCACTGGCGCCCGTCATCTCCATCCAGAGATGCTGCTAATTTTACAGAAATTGCTAGTCGGGGGTTTATTAGCGGGGCTTTAATCAGCCAGATAATGGGCAGCTACAGAGATTCAGAAAAGGGCACTCATGAGGATCCTGTCAGATGTATATTGCAAGACTTTTATTTCTCTTCCACCCCAAAATTGTGTTTTTCTTTTATTAATTCCAGACAATCTACAAGATATTACGCTGAGGATTATTTTTTTCAGAACCAGTTGGGACTATTAGAAAATGGTTGAAGGATAAGGACAGTATTGCCCTTGTTGCTGCAGGTGACTGGGATTTCAGAGTAATAATAGTCACTCTTGTATTCTCGCTATTGGCTCTCAGTTTTTATTATTGAATTACTTATAAAGAGACCCAGGTTTTCCAAGGGAGCCCGTACCAGGGTCACTTCATTAACCACTGACCCCAGTTGGGTCGTCTCCGCTCCACTGCTCTCTGCAATAGCCAATTCTGAGAGTGCAGAGATGAATATCTGCTGAAAACTCTAACGTCGCGATTTAGTGGCCAAGCCTAAGGGAAAGAACAGGAGGTACCGGGCAAATAATGGGAACACCACATAAATATGAGGAATTCACTAGCATGTAAGCAGAGTTTACGTACTGGGAAATCGCCTTTAACCAAGTCAATATATTTTATTTGTATATGGCAGTAATACAAGGACTCTGTTGTACTTGCAGGCCTGTGTGATGCCATTTATGAGATCTAGGACTTTCTATCTCCATTTATCGCACCTTCCACAGAGTAGTGATGACCAAGTAAACTCATTTTATTTCATGTGTAATGCCATCAACTCAACTTTTTTGCAACTGACGTACAAAATAATAAGACAGTAATAGGGATGAGTGGACCCGTGGATGTTCGGGTTCGTCGGGTTGGGCTGAACTGTAGTCCAAAGTTCGGTCGGGGAAACAGAACTGTACCTGAACTTGAACCAGAACCTGAACTTCATGGAAGTCAAAGGGAACCTGAACTTTGGTGCTGTAAAAGGGTGGTAGTAAGGGCTAAGGAGATATCAAAGAAAGCAGACTCTCTCTCTCCGGAACTCCGAACACTATAACAGACGTCTGTGAGAAGTTCTGTGTTGGCAGTTCAGCAATGGACACTCGGTCTCTGGTACAAACCCCAAACTTTACAGTTTGTGTTCGCTCATCGCTAGACAGTAATGGATAGCGAGTAACTAGAAAGGTTCAGGATTGGAAGTTGGTGAGTGAAGGCCACTTATAGGAATGCTACTTGGCTATCAACCCTTGATCTTCAATGTATGGCTTCCTCTTATTACTGTCCCATTCTCTTCTCTTCTGACTTATCTCTTATCATTTTATGCCACTTGAGTTATTCTTCTTGTAACCATGCAAACATGTCCTGCTTTATTCCCTTACAGCAGTGTTTCTCAACTCCAGTCCTCAGGACCCACCAACAGGTCATGTTTTCAGGATTTCCTTAGTATTGCAAAGGTGATGGAATTAATGCTTGAGCAGGTGATAAAATTATCACCTGTGCAATACTAAGGAAATCCTGAAAACATGACCTGTTGGTGGGTCCTGAGGACTGGAGTTGAGAAACACTGCCTTAGGCTGGCGTCACACTGCAGAGTTTGATGCGAGTTAGTCGCACGACTTTCTCGCATCAACACCCGGCACGGCCGCCCGCTCTCGGACCCGAGTGTGCGGCTGCATGTATTTCTATGCCGCCGCGCACTCGGGTCCGAGAGCGGGCGGCCGTGCCAGGTGTTGATGAGAGAAAGTCGTGCGACTTACTCGCATCACACTCGGCAGTGTGACGCCGGCCTTACACAGGAATGTGATACCCCCTAGCGCCCTCAAAAGCAGGGAGGTGTAAGGAAAGGGACCGCCACCATTTTGTATAGGGCCTATACCAGCCTCCATTTTGTCAGTTCACAGAGCCACAAACTTCTAACTACACAGGGCCTATTAGCATATCCAGTACGACTGGTTTTGGTGTCCACTATGAATCTAAAGGGGCTTTAGCATGCTAATTAGTTTAGGCCAGTGTCTGAATAAGATGGTCAGTCGTATGGTAAATAGCTCAAGCTCAAGCCATGGTTTCCTGCTCCATATGAATTGCAGGCCAGTTAATATGCGTGCTTCAAAGCAAAGGGGAAGGGCCTAGCAGACTTAAGAACTGTAGCATGGGCAGGCTGAATTTTTTCCATTTTACACTCAGAAGCCAAGAAGATGGTCTAGGAAAGGACCAAAAGAAAACGGATTTGTCTTGCCAAGGGTGCAGCAACATATGCTTTGGGGACTATCCAGCAACTGAAGACTGTTACCTGGGGATGGCAAAGCCCCTGCCTACCCATGACCATACTACCCGGTAATATTGATCTATAGCTTATACCTTTAAGCCTTGTACATTATCGTTGTATTTTTATTCTGACTGCAAATACATTGTAATTACGTTGTATAGCTTTACTGTATATTTCTGTAATTATCTAGTGCGCCCTTAAGGCGATTAAACCATAAAATTAATCTTGGGCTGATGCTTTTACTCTGATCACGAATCTTAGAATACCCAGTGGGTAACAGGACACCCTCCCCGGCGGCCATTTGCTCTAGGTGCAGTTCCCTTACTGACCTGAGAGACAAAGGGGGCGCCGGAGAGCTGTACCTGTGAAGTTACGTCCCATTGGTGACGTGGGAGGAAAGGGGTCGTCCTTCACATGTGGTAGCAGCGGTGGAATCAGAAGCTGTGATTCCCGGGCTACCGTGTGGCGGTCGGCTTAGTTCTTCACAATTGGTTACTCCCGTTCTCTTCTCCTACTGGAACACTATTCAAAGGTCTATACGTTCCTGCTCTTTCTACCACTGGTCTACTATCTCTCGTTCTGAAGCTTCTCTGGTTCAGTCGTTTTGACTCCATTTCCAAAACGTTTCTCATTGACCTTCCACAGCATCAGTGCTCCCTCCGTTTTCTAGTCTTTTTTGGGGAGCTTGCTTTTGCCCATTTGTGTACCCCACTGCCATAGTCCAGAACATTGCTGCCTGATCAACAATTTGCCCTTGAACCCCTTTTTGGCCCGGCTATTTTCCATTTATTAATTTTAGTTTTTTCCTCCCCTTCTTCCGAGAGCGATAACTTTTTTTATTTTTCTGTACTCATAGCCGAATGAGAACTTGTTGAATGACATAATTCATTTTATCATGTGATGCACTTTAAAGTGGGAAAAAAAATCAGTGTTGAAATTGCAAAAAAAGTCAACTGTTTCTTCAGCTATTTATTTACTATGTTTACTATACAGTATAACTGGCCTGACAATAATATGAATCTCGAGGTCAGTACGAGTACGCAGATTCCGAACAGGTATTGTTTTTTTATTATTATTTTTATTTCAGTGGTAAAAAATGTGAAAATTAAAAAAAAAAAAAAAAAAAAAAATTTACTTGTCACTGAGACTTGTAACGTTTTCATTTCCTGGGATACAGTGCTGTGTGATGACTTATTTTTTGCGCCCTGAGCTGACGTTTGTACGGATACAATTTTAGGGTAGATGTTTTGATCACCCCTTATTGCATTTTATTGCAATATTGTGGCGGACAATAAAACATAATTCTGTATTTTTTTATTTTTTTATCGTTATGCCGTTTACCGATCAGATTAATTTACTTTATATTTGGATGCATCGGGCGTTACTGAACACCGCGATACCAAATATGTGTATTTTGTTCTTTCATTTGCTTTAAAGGGGTGGGATTTGAACTTTTTGATTTTTTTTCATATTATTAAAATATGAATTTTTTTCTTCATTTTTTGCTGTATTTAATAGTCCCCTTAGGGGACTTGAAGCTACGATCATCTGATCGCTTGTGCTACGTGTAGAGAAAATCACCATCTCCTATAAACGACAGCTACGGGCTGCCTTTCACAGGAGGACCGTAATCATTAGCAGACCCCTGACAGTCATGGTAACCCATCTGCACCCCCCAATCATGTCACAAGAAGAAATAGCACCCCTGTGCCCCATTCCTGCCCTGCTTTATCCATACACACTGTTCTTTCTGTATTGTCACTTACCCCATGCCCGTTTGCAGTATGCAGCACCCCCACTCTCCCGGGTGCCCTATTTCACCTTATACCTATCTTTTTGGTAACATTTTTTGGACGCAGTTCTATAATCGGCTATGATTTTCTAAACTTCCTGGGAATCACATTGAGACACGAGAATATGTTAGAAAACATTCTTTTATTAGCAAAGACGCATCAGAGTGTTAATTGCATGTTTGCTATAAAGAAAAGATGCTTTTATATTGTCACTGCGGTGGTTCTTTAATGCTGAACAATTCATTTGACGGCATTCTTTATAGTCAATGCTTTGTGATATTATACCTAAAGCGCTGGTACTATTCCCATGGCTAATAATTATTTTCCCAATTTGTGCCAAAGAAAAGCTCACTACCTGGTCTATCTGTACTGCTTTTGCTCTTTTGTCTTGTCACCTTGCTAGAAGGCAAGTTGTCAATAAAGATTTCCTTCTCTCATACACATGAATATATTTAAAATTCAATACAAAATGCAACAATGTATCAAATGCATAAGGAAGGGCTCGTGATTGATGGAAAAGACCTAAAAGCTCAAAGGTTAAAGATGTGTTGACCCTCTTATAAGACCATGACTTGAGAATACTATGAAATATTCATCACATAAAACGTGGGTCTGGGGGGTAAGGTTACTCCTTGTGGAGAGTGACATACTAGCTCTGGCGTGTCGAGGTAAGGAGGCTTATTCGCCGTGCAATGCTCCTCTGGGAAATTTTAATATGCAAATTGCCTCTTCAAACAAAGAGGACTTGTACTCTATAGCGCCACCTATTGGAAGTAGCGATCCTACAAGTCACAATCAACCCTTTAACGAGTCTTGTAATATGACTTAGGATAAAAGCCAAATCAGAATCTCCATTTGCAGACACGGTGTTTCGGACTGTTGGTCCTCGTCAGTGCAAAGTATGAGATCTGATTTGGCTAGATGAGAGGCTCTGGACTGGGGTCTAGGGGGTAAGGTTTCTCCTTGTGGAGAGTGACATACCAGCTCTGGCGTGTCGAGGTAAGGAGGCTTATTCGCCGTGCAATGCTCCTCTGGGGACCAACAGTCCGAAACACCGTGTCTGCAAATGGAGATTCTGATTTGGCTTTTATCCTAAGTCATATTACAAGACTCGTTAAAGGGTTGATTGTGACTTGTAGGATCACTACTTCCAATAGGTGGCGCTATAGAGTACAAGTCCTCTTTGTTTGAAGAGGCAATTTGCATATCACATAAAACGAGCATTTATGAGCCCATACAATCGTTTATTCTTCATGATAAACCCAGCAACATCTGTGTTGGAAAGTGGCAATAAAAAAAAACTACTGGTTACTCAAAGGGAATCTGTCAGCAGGTTTTTGCTATGTAATCTGAGAGCACCATCAGGTGGAGGCTGAAACCCTGATTCCAGTGATATATCACTTACTAGGTTGGGTGTTGCTGTTTCACTAAAGTCAGCAGGAAATTATCACTCCAGGACAAGATGCCTCGTGCCTCCTAGTCAACTGGTCTGTGTAACCACGCCCCCACCACTGATTGGCCGCTTTCTGTGTAAATAGGCAGGAAGCTGCCAATCGGTGGTGTGGGCGGGGTTATACATGGCTCTGCATTATGAGCTCCCCTAGATCTGCAGTGGAGAAAACAATGACTGTATCAAAATGACAGCATGCAAACAAGTGACACATTGCTGGAATCAGGGTCTCTGCCCCTACATCATGCTTCTCTCAGATTACATAGCAAAACCTGCTGACAGATTCTCTTTTAACTTGGACATCATTTATCATGTTACTCCAGAATCCTAAAAGCCAGTCTTCAATGGCAGATGTATAGGGTTTTGGTAGCTTATTTGATTGTGACACTTAATATTGCCACTTACAAAAATTTAGGGTAATGTAAGAGATGCACATAAATGGAGAAACCTTTCTCACTTTTCTTGCATTGTTGTGTCTCAATACTATGCACAATACTGAACAGAAGACATGTGGGAGTAAAGAATCAATTGATTGTCATGGGGTGGGGTCACCAGTTGCTTAAATATTTTTTCCAAATTTGTGGGATTTAATAGTATTTAGATACGTCATGGAGGAACTGACTGGACGATCTAGTGTCTTTCCTTACAATGCTACAGTTTTTTTCTCTTTTGTGTGTGTTTATGTAGTGGGTGGATAATTGGAGTGGAGTGGGAGTATAAATGTAAATGTATTTCATGATTGCCTCCGGCTTTTTCTGAATACTTTATCATTGATCAACATCATTCCTGGGAGACTGCACCTTGTGAATATAAAAGTTCTGGTGCTTTTCAGTCTACCTTCCTTTACTTTTTCCAGGCATTCTAGGATCCTGCTGCTAATATAAAACATATATCCAACCTTTGTTTCATTCATTTAGTTCAGCATCTCATAGATTGAATATCACAATAGTTTATCATCCTTACAAAATTTTTCATATATTAGTGGGTGGCATTGAGGCTCAGTGCAGCCTTGCAGCGCTGGGGTCCTGAGTTCCAATCCCTCATGGACAACATCTGCAAGGAGTTTGTATGTTCTCCCCGTGTTTGTGTGGGTTTCCTCCGGCTCTCCAGTTTCCTCCCACACTCCAAAAACATACTGATAGGGAATTTAGAATGTGAGCCCCAATGGTGACAGTGATGATGATGTATGTAAAGCGCTGCATAATAAATAGTGGAATTTTTGGGCAGTGGAAGGCAGGTGAGGATATCTGAAAAGCCAATGGTGTAAACGGTCTTGGCCATATAACCTACAGAAGAGAATGTGCAAGGGGTTGAGAGTCTTACCCCTTAATACCTCCCTATTGTTATTGTGCATGTATATATGTGTTGTTGCATACTATTGTATATTGTATGATTTATATCTATGTTTCTGCACAATGTAAATAATAGGGACAGTGCAATGTACACTATGTCCACTAGATGGGGCACAGAGTCTATTTGGCTAAGTCACACTGTAGATAGTTAAATATAGGAGGGGTTAGCTGGGGAGTTAGTCTGAGAGGTCTTCCTGTACCAGTCAGTCGGGGGCCAGACCCCTTAGTGCTCGGGTGGGCTATATGCCCGAGCTGCCTAACTACCCCATAACGTTTAAGTGTATGCCCAGCCATCCAGGGTGTACTCAGAGAAGAGCAAGGTACAGCAGAACCAGCACTAGAGAAGAGAAAGGAAGGAAGCAGAGGAAGATTTGAAGGTCACTGTAAAAGTGTACGGGCAGGTCACTCCAGAATGTGGTGGATAGCTGCGTGGGCCGAATCTCTGATGTCCGGGGCAAAACGGGCAGGAGAGCGCTTCACCGTGGTGACTTGTTACAGGGAGGACACTGAGGAGCCCTCTGAGATGCTCCGTCCCGCGGAAGCACTTAGTGACGCAAGGAACAGTGGAGAGAAAGATGAAGTGATGTGCCATCTTTACTGTAATGGAAATGCTGGAAACTACTTGGATGTACTGTGTCCTGAAATAAATCTGTTCAGCTAAGAGTTGCTCTGGACTGTGCCTCTATTCCTTGGAATCCAGAAGCAGCGTTATGCCAGCGCAGCAAAGGGGACGCTGACAGCACAGTGAGTACTGGCCATGCCATGCAAGATAAGAGGTACCGTTTTCCTGTAGAGGGAGGCCAGGGTATACAATGCCCGCCATTCTCAGCCACTACTACTGCCCTGGCCCACCTTTACAAATGTAACAGATAAAGAAGAGGGACAAAGTTTTGTAGAGCACAGAGAAAAGGGCGGAGAAGTTTAGACAACATTCTGAGTGTCCAGTATAAAGGCTTGTGCAGACAATCATATTACCAGTCTGAGTGCGATCTGACAAAACATCAGATTGCACAAGGACCAATGTTATGCTATGGGGCCGGGCACATGTCAAAATACAGGCTTCATGCCTGAGATTGATCTAATATTCTGATCGCACTCGGCCAGGCAAGTCAATAAGTCCATGGAAATCATCAGACTGCGCTCGGATGACATCTGAGTGCATTCCGATTTCCACAAACTGACAGAATGGAAAAGATGGAGAATTTTTTTTTCTCTATGTTCACTTCATTTGGGCGAATCAGATCAAATTCTGATCATAGTTTGATCAGACTGTGATTTGTATAATTATCCCAATTCTCTCAGATGAGTGAATACACATTCGTCTGCACCTAGTGTAAGGGTTGAAGCAAGACGACGAAGGAACTGTGAAGACATAGAAGCATGCAGGTGACTACATTTCTCAAAATTAATAGCCCCCACATACACATTGGATCCTATAGTCACCGGCTATCTCCTCCATACATATTGATCTTTGACTTGGATGAACAAGAATAGGAGAGAAAGCTGCTGCCAAATGGCTCTGGCAGAGGCTTACCTCCTTGAGAATAAAACGGACGGGCATGAAATTCACCCTACCAGACCCTTATTCACCCCAACATTATCTGAGAGCCAGGAGGTACCCCTTACACAATAAATTGTTGGCCAATCTTGTGGGGTTTGGCTAACTTTGGTCTAAAGTGTACGAGTGCCTTCTAGAACAGGAGGACCAGTGGAAGTGCACTGTCTGCTTCATTTTCAACCTTCAATGTACACTAAAGCATCGGACACCGGGCATTGGCAAGTCAGCTGCATCCCTACGAATTCTCCCATGATCCAAGGTCATGAAGATCAAGTGAAAAGTGAAGAGGTCAACAAATTATCATAGAGAAGCGCCTGCAAAGAGATTTTACAATATCCAGAAGGCACCTGGTATACCGAGGCCTGGACTGATATGTAAGACTATTGTACTCAGAATAACAAGTCTCAAGTTTTTGTGACTTCATTAAAAGTAGCGTGAGCGTAGAAAAATGCTGACGCGTTTCGAGTCTGGAACCAAATTGAACAACCTATATATGTATTGGATGAGGTGAGCTGTGGCCACAAACTTTCTTATATCCATGTTAAAAAATTTTCCAGCCAAGACAGAGAGTCCTGTTAACATCTATTCTTACCCAACAAAGGAGGACATTGTGCGGGGGGGTTGATCCCCGAATTACTTGTTTTTGCATTATTAAGACAATGGTAAAGCAAAATTTTCACCTGAAAGTGTGAGTGGTGCTAACATACCGCCACGGCACGTTACAGGCACTGGGGTAAGGGTTAATGACAGCGAGATTATTGGATTATATATTTAAGCCCTAGGACTAGTCATAAAGGGATTTTCCATGTTTTTGCGATGCTGCCTATTGAAGTTCTTGCCAAGTGTATTTAACCATACACTTTTCAAATCAAAATTGCAATCAGACATGCAGAATGAAATGCCAATCTTGTAGAACGTTTCTATTCAAGGACTAATTTGTTCTCAATAACAGATAAGTTGTGTTTTTCTATACAATGCATGCGGATAATTGGAAACTACAAGGACTCGGTATTCATAATGTTATTTCATTTTCTATCTTGTGAAGGGAAAAAACCTGAGAATTATCTGTCCTCTATGTAAACATGGTTTAATGACATATTAACATTGTTCCCTGAGTCTGCAGGGCCCCGAGGTCCAGGGTGCCATCCTTGGTTTAATCTGGACAGGCAAGCGAATCTCTCCATCATTTCCCTCCACTTGTAACCCAGGGCGAGAAGGGGAGCAGGGACGCTGTGTGGGAGGGAGATGGAAGGCAGATGATACGTCCCTGATTAAGCAGGAGGAATAGGCGCCCAATATGTTCACGACTGTGAAAAGCGCATCTCTGACGGGAGCTGGTACAAACTCTCCCTACGCAGCCGGCTGGACAGGAACTGCTTGCACTTGGCTTGCTGCTTGCCCAATACTCGCGGTTCCCATGCCAGCAGCACTTGTATAATTTCTTGTTGGCACCACAAAGTGCCAGGGTTGTCAGTGGGCTCCACATGGCAGCACTAATGGCATCTGCCTATCTTATACAACTGAGTTCACAATTTACTCTATACCCATAAAGAGAACAACGAGAGCCAGAGGGCCGAGCGGAGCATCGGATATCCAATTGTGACATTTACTTATGTGAAACTATTAGAATAAGTGCACATATTACGTGTGTATGTATATATGTGTGTGTGTGTGTGTGTGTGTATATGTATGTGTGTATGTATATTTATATGTGTGTATATATATATATATATATATTGTGAGACAGTGAGAGTATGTGTATTGAATGGGGTGTATATTTCACCTAGCTACTTTACTGACTGGTATAAGGGAGGTGTGTGGCTTTGTAGACCTAGTGGTAGAGAGAGGTCACTACACCTTACATTCAGTACACACTTGCAGCTCAGGCCTGAAATCACTCAGGTGTTAATTAGGAGACCAGAAGTAGGTGTGTTGAAACACAGTCAGAGAGCTCGCTTAGTCTGGACAAGGAGTCTAGGCACAAGAAGCAGTCTCCAGGAGTTTGAGCTATCTCAGTCTGGGTGCTCGATGTATCCAGGACACAGGAGTAGTCTCAGTGAGAATCCGTGCGAATAGCGGCTGAATAGGAGGGGAGCTCTCTCAAGTCTGGACATGGAAGGTGCCTTCAGACACAAGGAGGAGACTCTGTGAAACTCCACGCTGGTAACTACTGAACATATGTGTTGTTTTGGGCACAGACTGGTAGAGTCTGGACCCGGATAGAAAGGGAAATCTATCTAAGTGTAATTAGTGGCTCGACAAGCCCAGGTCTTATGTTTATGATTTGTTTTATCTGTTTGCTGTGGACTTTAATAAAGCTGGTTGCGGCCAGTTTTTACCAGAACTGCTGTCTCTGAATGAACTGTTTCTATGCCACTCTGTCTACCCGGACGGCGATCCCAGAGCTATATCCCCTGAAAAGCTTACAATTGGCGGAGAATGCTGGGGCAGCACAGTGGCTGATACAATTGGTGCTGGAATGTACGTGCAGCACAGTGGCTTAGAGACAGCAATAAAGGTGAAGTCTGTTGAAATAGCAGCAGAGAAAAAAAAAAAAAAAAAAGTGTGTCTGCACAGCAAAGCTGAACTTGTTGTGGAAAAGACTGTGGAGTGTGCAGCAGCAAAGAGAAACGTCTATTGGAGCAGTCTTAAAGAGACAGTGGCCCTAATAGAGTTTGCAGAGAAAAAAAAAAAAAAAAAGTGTCTGCACAGCAGAGCTGAATTTTTCTGTGGAAAAGACTGTGGAGTGTGTATGTCTTGAGTGAAGACTGCCGTTGTTGAGACAGAGAAGTCTGACAGCATGGATGACAGCATGGAGGCGCTGTTTGAACAAATGGCGCAAGTTAATGTGCAACATAAGACTGCCGTGGTTGAGACAGATAAGTCCGGCAGTATGGAGGGGCTCGTTGAGTACCTGGTCCAGGTCCAGCGGACCATGGAGCAGCAGCGCCTGCAGCACCAGCAGCGCATGCAGCAGTACCAGCAGCAATTCCTGCAGCAGCAGCAGGAGAATAACCGGTTATTTGTTGAGCGGATGGCAGCACAAAAAAAGGATTTCGGTGCCGCGTCCCGAAGTAATGTGGCAAAGTCACCTGCATTGTCTGCTGTAAAGAAGGCGGTAAGACGGTCCCTGAAAAAGATGACACCTCGTGATGATGTGGAGGTATATCTCACTAGGTTTGAGGGACTGGCAGAGAAGGAGAATCTGCCCCTATCTGAGTGGGCCATGATGGTCGCACCCTATCTGATTGGAGAACCCCAAATGGCCTATGCTGACCTGAGCGAGCAGGACAGCCAAGACTATGCCAAGCTGAAAGCGGAGATTCTTACCCGGCTGGGTGTTATGGTGACAGCCCGTGCCAGGGGAGTTCATGACTGGAGATGCAGTTGGGAGTCTGCAGTCAGCAAATCTGATTATGGAGTTGAAAAGGTGATAGTGAACCGCTACACCCGAGCATGTCCTCCTGAGGTACAGCCAGAGGTCGGACAAGGAGACCACCAGGACGCCAATTGTCTGGTCAACCTGATGGAGAAGGCCTTCGCCAGCAAAGACTGTCTCCGTGACCAGCCGTCTGAGAGGTCGTCACTTCAGAGTTCCCGGACGCTGAACTCTCGCGGTAAGAGCGTTCCAGCTGTTGGGGACATGGGGTATGCTGATAAGCGGGTTCGGGCCCGAGGGGACATATGGGTGGGAGAGTGTGATGGACAGTGTTGGAGATGTCGTGAAATTGCAGCCAACTGTCCAATAGAGGGGGAGCCTATGTGTTGTGATGTTGGCGGATCCCTCTCTCCCTGCGCAGAGCCTGTGTGTGTGTCCACCTCAGCCGAAGAGACTGGACCACAGGGGTCCCCGGTGGTTGTAAATGACTGCCCAGCACAGGCCCTCTTGGACTCAGAGAGTCCAGTGACTTCCGTATGTGACAGCCTGATTGATAGGGACTTCATCCCTGATAAGCACCTGAGTATGGTGTGCATCCATGGAGACACCAAAGTCTACCCAGAGACTGCCGTGGACTTGGTCCCCAAACTCGGGGAGGTTTCATATGAAGTGGGGGTAGTGAAGAACCTGGTGCACCCCGTCATATTGGGTAATGACTTTCCCCGATCTAAGGGTCTCTGGGGGAAAAATGTTTCTGATGGACAGTGTGATGAAGCTCCTACTGAGGGTGCGCAGTCCTGAGGGGCGGAACACAATGCTAGTGGGCCGTTAAACTTATGTGATGATGATGATGATGATGATGATGATGATGATCATGATGATCATGATAATGATGATGATCATGATAATGATGATGACCATGGTAATGATGCTGATGCTGATAATGATGGTGATGATGATCATGATAGTGATGATGATACTGATCATAGTCATGATGAAGATATTGATAATAATGATGACTGTGATAGAGATGAAATTCCTTTGCAGGTGATGTTGGGAGACGAGGATGGTGGTTCTCGGGAACCGAGTGTCCCTGACTTGCCTGTGTCCTGTGACAATTTTGAGAGTGAACAGTGGCGAGACCCCTCTCTTAGGACGGCACAGGAAAATATGATTGTTCTAAATGAGGTTTCCCAGGAGCCTGGCTCTGAGGAGAGGTTTCCTCATGCTGCCATGGACAATAGCCTATTGTATAGGGACACTGAAGTCCAGGGAGAGGTCGTGAGTCAGCTCCTAGTACCTGAGCTATATAGAAGTATAGTGCTGGGGTTGTCACATAGTCACATACTTGAGGGACCAGATGGTGAAGTTAATGTTGTGGATGACATGTTAACTAAGGTTCCAGATCAGGATGTGAATGAGAATGAATTGTATACTCCTGAAAGTGAGCAGGATAAGAATGAGAATGAATTGTATAACCCTGAAAGTGACCCGGATGTGGCTGAGAAAAAGGGGTCAGTCAGGGATATTGGGAGTGATGGTGAGTCATCTGATGACAATAAAGCAACCAGTGCAAATGAGGAAGGCATGGTAGCAGAGGAGGTTGAGAGTCCTGAGAAGAAAGCTGATACTGACCTTACAGCCAGACAGAAGATGGCATCTGAAGATGTTTTACAGTTGGCCGGTTCCCTGGCGAAGACTAAGGTGAAAGGAGGAGAGCTGAGCTTTAAAGGCAGGACTCTGAAACTGAACACAGCACAAGTGGATGCTGTTGAAGATGAGAAGTTGTCGGTGTGCGGTGTGGATCTGCATCATGCCAAGGACTCTGAAGGTGATGCTGCAGAGGTGGAAAAAGCCATAGAAGTGGTAGACACCAAACCAGATGCCTCATCAGAAGCTGAGGTCTCAAGTGAAGCTGTGAGGAACAAGACTGAAGATATGGGGACTGACTCTGTCCAGGAATCTGTTTCTGCCGAAGACAGCGGCGTGGACGGGTTGCGGTTCGGATCAGTAGCTGCAACTCGTGAAGCTCAGGCTGGAAGTTCAGCGCCCGGAGCCCCAGCGGTGTTCCCGAGTGACACCAAGGATCTGGATAAGTCACAAGATGAGATTTTGAGACATCAGGCTGGCGTTGGTGAGCTCAAGCGCACTTTCATGGAGTCTACATCGGAGCCACGTCCCAACAAATGGGAAAAGCGATGTGTCACTCCGTTGCCGCTGCAGACACACGGGAGCTCAGATGGGATGCAGAACGTGGTGGAAGAGAAGAATCCGGCGGGTTCTGAGTATACAGATGCCGCTATCAAGGAGAACTTGAAAGCCGGAATAAATGGAAATATTGGAGACCATAATGATGTGACTGAAGAGGCAGAATGTAAGACTGACGGTAGGGCTTCTGAGCATGTTCTACCAGAAGAGCCTGTACAAGAAGAGGATGAATTATGTGTACCGAAAAAGAAAAACGATCAGCTTCCTCTACAGTGCCAATTGTGGGAACAGTGTGGCTCAAAATGGTCAGAGACCATGGCAGAGGTGCTTAAGTTCTGTGAAATAGAATTTATGAACCAACTGATATTTAAGAAAGTAGATGTGCTAAAAAAGGTTCAGGGGGAATTAGAGAAAGGTGAAAAAAACCCTATACCTCCTGTGACAGTTGGTGACACAGGGTCAGTGCCCCAAAAACAGGAGGTACGAGAGTTTCTGTGGAAGAATCAGCAGAGGTGTTCTGACGTGCCTGGTCGTACTTCTCTGGCCAGGCACTATATCGAAACTGAGCCCGGCCCTAAGGTCAAGATGAAACCGTGCAGGATACCCGAGGCCCGCAGAGAGCATAGGCCTGGGAGGGTACAGGGTAGTACGGATGCTTCAGATGAAGAGAAAGCTGATGTTGGCTATGACTCAGGTGAAGATACAAATGACAGTGGTGAAGATGAAGCTGATGAGGGCCATGACTGGTCCAGAGTTCACTGTCTCTGTTGGATTGTTAACCAGCCCTCCGGTCTGGATGACCAGCCCTCCGGTCTGGAGAAGAGGGGGGGGATATGTGAGACAGTGAGAGTATGTGTATTGAATGGGGTGTATATTTCACCTAGCTACTTTACTGACTGGTATAAGGGAGGTGTGTGGCTTTGTAGACCTAGTGGTAGAGAGAGGTCACTACACCTTACATTCAGTACACACTTGCAGCTCAGGCCTGAAATCACTCAGGTGTTAATTAGGAGACCAGAAGTAGGTGTGTTGAAACACAGTCAGAGAGCTCGCTTAGTCTGGACAAGGAGTCTAAGCACAAGAAGCAGTCTCCAGGAGTATGAGCTATCTCAGTCTGGGTGCTCGATGTACCCCGGACACAGGAGTAGTCTCAGTGAGAATCCGTGCGAATAGTGGCTGAATAGGAGGGGAGCTCTCTCAAGTCTGGACATTGAAGGTGCCTTCAGACACAAGGAGGAGACTCTGTGAAACTCCACGCTGGTAACTACTGAACATATGTGTTGTTTTGGCACAGACTGGTAGAGTCTGGACCCGGATAGAAAGGGAAATCTATCTAAGTGTAATTAGTGGCTCGACAAGCCCAGGTCTTATGTTTATGATTTGTTTTATCTGTTTGCTGTGGACTTTAATAAAGCTGGTTGCGGCCAGTTTTTACCAGAACTGCTGTCTCTGAATGAACTGTTTCTATACCATTCTGTCTACCCGGACGGCAATCCCAGAGCTATATCCCCTGAAAAGCTTACAATATATATATATATATATATATATATATATGCACACACATGCATACATGGACACATACATATATATATATATATATATATATATATATATACACATACATAGACACACACACACACATACATATACAGTGGGTTCGGAAAGTACCATATTCAGATCCCTTTACATTTTTCACTCTGTTTCATTGCATCCATTTGGTAAATACAGAAAAGTTCATTTTTTTTCTATTGTACACTCAGCACCCGATCTTAACTGATAAAGACCAGAAATGTAGAAATTTTTGCAAAATTATTTAAAAAAAAACTGAAATATCACATGGTCATAAGTATTCAGACCCTTTTCTCAGACACTCATATTTGAGATGGTTCTACTCCTTCATTGGAGTCCAGCTGTGTTTAATTAAACTGATAGGGATTAATTTGTAAAGGCACACACCTGTGTATGTAAGACCTCACAGCTCACAGAGCATGTCAGACCAAATGAGAATCATGAGGTCAAAGGAACTGGCTAAGGAGCTCAGAGACAGAATTGTGGCAAGGCAAGGACAGATCTGGCCAAGGTTACAAAAGAATTTCTTCTGTACTCAAGGTTCTTAATAGCACAGTGGCCTCCATAATCCTTAAATGGAAAAAGTTTGGGACCACCAGAAGTCTTCCTAGACCTGGCCGTTCAGTCAAACTGAGCAATCGTGGGAGAAGAGCCTTGGTGAGAAAGGTAAAGAAGAACCCCAAGATCACTGTGGCTGAGCTCCACAGATGCAGTAGGGAGATGGAAGAAAGTTCCACAAAGCAAGTTATCACTGCAGCCATCCACCAGTCAGGCCTTTATGGCAGAGTGGCCCGACGGAAGCCTCTCCTCCGTGCAAGACATATGAAAGCCCGCACAGAGTTTGCTAAAAACACATGAAGGATCCCAGATTATGAGAAATAAGATTCTCTGGTCTGATGAGACGAAGATATAACTTTTTGGTGATAATTCTAAGTGGTATGTGTGGAGAAAACCAGGCACTGCTCATCACCTGCCCAATACAATCCCAACAGTGAAACATGGTGGTGGCAGCATCATGCTGTGGGGGTGCTTTTCAGCTGCTGGGACAGGACAACTGGTTGCAATTGAAGGAAACATGAATGCGGCCAAGTACAGAGATATCCTGGATGAAAACCTCTTCCAGAGTTCTCTGGACCACAGACTTGGCCGAAGGTTCACCTTCCAACAAGACAATGACCCTAAGCACACAGCTAAAATAACAAAGGAGAGGCTTCAGAACAACTCTGTGACCATTCTTGACTGGCCCAGCCAGAGCCCTGACCTAAACCCAATTGAGTATCTCTGGAGAGACCTGAAAATGGCTGTCCATCAGCGTTCACCTTCCAACCTGATGAACTGGAGACGATCTGCAAGGAAGAATGGCAGAGGATCCCCAAATCCAGGTGCGAAAAACTTGTTGCATCATTCCCAAGAAGACTCATGGCTGTACTAGCCCAAAAGGTGCTTCTACTCAATACTGAGCAAAGGGTCTGAATACTTATGACCATGTGATATTTCATGTTTTCTTTTTTAATAAATTTTAAAAAATTTCTACCTTTTTGTTTTTTTTTCAGTAAAGATGGGGTGCAGAGTGTACATAAATGAGAAGAAAATGAACTGTTTTGCATTTACCAAATTGCTGCAATGAAACAAAGAGTTAAAAATTTAAAGGGGTCTGAATACTTTCCGAAGCCACTGTATATAAAGAGAGCATAGTTGCAATAAAATGCTGTAAAACAATTGTTATTTAATTTGTTCAATGCAACTAGTTCACAAAACTAATTTAACAAAATATCGTGACAACCATAGTGTCACTTTATCTGAGGCTGGCCTTTGAGAAGTTATGTATTAGCCTTGGTTTACATCTATGTCAGCTATGTCAATAGAGGATAAGGATCTGTTAATTCCCTTTAAAGGTACTGCCACACTAAACAATCCCGCTAGCGATCACGATAACGACGCATACTAATGCGATCGCTAGCGGGATTGTTTCTATATTGCTAGTAGCAGCCTAATTTAGCGATGTCGTTAAGGACGCTATCGCGGTTAGCGATCTCCTTAACGACTTTAGCGGTACAAAAGTACCGCTAAATCGCTAACAAAAGGTGCCACACTCAGCGATATATACTTACCAGCGGGAGCGCCGACGAGAAAAATAGGGTCCGGAACGATGAGAACGACGAGCGAGATCACAGCAGGATCTCAGCAGGGGCCACGTCACTGGTAGATGCCGCACACAACAACATCGCTAACGGGATCGCTAAATAGTGATGTTTTTTAGCGATCCCGTTAGCGATGTTGTTTAGTGTGGCATACCCTTAAGGGCTCGCTCATAGTAGTGTATAACTAAATCTGTCCAATTCTCATCCAGAAATGTTGTACGAGTGTAATCTGGGGGCAGGGGATCGCGCTGAGTAAATTATTTGCCCTGTATGACCTCTCAGTTGTCATTTCTTTCCTGTATCCTCCATGATGTTGATTATGAAGATAACAGTTGCTGTATGTCCTAAGTAAGGCAGTTAATTTTCCCACATCTAAGTGCTAAATGATTCTGCTGGAAGCGTAAATCTGCAACATGGACGGATGTTATATTGGCCAAGCCCACTGATTTGAGGGACCAGTGGACCATGTATTGTGTATGAGGGCCTCCGGGCACCCCCTAACATAAAGGAAGAGTTAGAAGGCCTCATACACATGAGATGAATTTCAATTACTGGATTCTTTTGTGCATGTGTGCCTGTTGGGTATTATTACTTATACTTATCCTCTGATATACAGAAAGGGTATTTTGTCTCGGAAACATCACAAATTCATTTATTTTAAAATTATCCATGAATTTCTACAGTATTGTTCAACAGAATAATAAAACTGACTGACTGATACAGAGTTCCCTGAGTATTCATTAGGATTTCGGGCACAGCGAAATTGAAAGTACAATTCAGATATGAGAATATGTCTTGTTACACCGGTAGAGCTAGTCCCTATTGACTTTGAAGCGTTGGTTTCATGGTGATGTAAAGTACTCCTTGAAGAAAAAGGATTTTCAAGAATGAAAAATGCATTATGTGGAAATAGATTTTTCCACATGATTCGTTGTTTGAAAGGGCATTTTGTCCCTACTGCTGTCATGGTGTTCCTGCTGGGAGCGCCATGTCGGCATCTCTGACATGTTCTGACATCTTAGGCAGAGACTTGAGTGCCCGTCACCGAGATATTATGATTGGATTAGGTAAAACAATAAAACAATTGCATCCAACAAAACATGGCAGCATGGAACAATGAGATATATTGAATTATTCGTGCCATGGTCTGTAGCACAAAACTAGCCTCCATGGCCACGTAAATGACAATACATGTGTCAGCTGGACCATGTCCTAGCCCAAAGTACCAGCGAGTAATTTGGCAACCGTTGGTAATTCATTAACGGTCATTATGCTCGGACATAGTTCCCATATTTAGATATGGGGTCGTGATTGCAAATTTTATGGCAAAGCTGGATGGCCTATTATGTTCAAAGTCCTATTAGGTAATATTATATTCAGAACCTTCATATCACAACTTTATGACCAGACAGAGAAGTTTTAAGCAGATGTCACTAGATTGAGTATGTAATGCAGTGTCCTTCCTCCCTGCCGCTGCTGAAACCTTACGCTGCTCAGTACAATCTGCAGTGGTCAATCAGGCTTAGGAAGGGCCAGAGATAAAGGGTTAGTCCTATTTCATCCTTTCATGGCCAAGATGGGGATAACTGCTTCTTGGTCGGGGCAACGAGATAAGGGGTGACAAATACAGACGGGAGCAGCTGGTTACAATGTTTGCTTAACCACTATAGAAATTTAATGGGAGTTATAGAAATAGCGAGCTACATTGTTTCCTTAACTTGGGAGTTTTGCCAACAGGATACAGTCATCCACTTTGCACGCTGTTTTCGTAATACCTATTCATTTCTATAGGAGTTACACAAACAGCGTGTTACTCTTTTTGGAGCTCTGTCTCTGGTGGCCCGAGACTGAACATAAATTATTCTTGTCTCGAAATGGCTGAGATTAAAAAAAAAACCTTCAAAGTGAATGTACCATCAGAAAATTACCTATTTTTGGATCAGGTATTTGTGATAAATGTATTTTTCTTTTAAAATATTTACAATTTATTTTCCATCCAACGATCTATATTAAAAAAACACATTTAGTCACGGGGAGAACATATAAACTCCTTGCAGATATTGTCCTTCAACCCAGGACCCCCCAGTGCTACTGAGCCACCGTGCCGCCCATTTTTGGACTCATACTTCCTCATGTTTCAGGAAACAACACATGTACACAGTCACAATGTTCAGACTCAGACCCGATCTTTTGTATTGCAGCATGTGAGGGGGATGTAATATCGCCTATTGTGACTGGTGGATCCTCTGTTATCAGCTGTGTGTAGAGGTTTTATCAGTCATTATAATCCTGCCTCTGAGGATAATGAAATTGCTGTGAACTCTTCCTGAAAGTGTAGAAAGTGTGACTCTAAAATAGCCCCAGTGGTCACTGTGAAAATGCAAGATTTCGTTTGCGTGGGTTTCCTATGGGTTCTCCGGTTTCCTCCTCCCACATTCCAAAGACAGAATGATAGGGAAATTAGATTGTGAGCCCCAATGGAGACTGTGATGTCTGTAAAGTGCAGTGGAATTAATGGCACTATATAAGCAAGCAAAAAATATATAAAAATGCTCTAGTGGCCAGTGTAAAAAACTGCAATATTTCTAGTTTTTTTATTTTTAAGACAGAGCGTACCATAGAAAAATAAACATTGCCAACAATTTTTAAAAATGACATTTAACACAAAATCCATATTTAAACAATAGGCCATTTTCTAATGACATTTCCGTTAAACTCAGAAATGTGCTTGGACTCCTGAGCTCCTTTACTCCCTTGATGGACCCAAACTTTCATAAAGCCTTATGTAGCTATTCTTCCATGGATTTTCACAGTACATACTCCAGCTACATCAGGACTAACTCAGAAGGTCCTAATATGGTATCTGAAAATGTTTTTTTAAAACCAGAGAATCTTTGGATCTAATGTTTCTTTCTTTGCTTTCTATGGGGTACTGGTTTGGTGATCAAAAAAGTACAATGGGATCAATACTTCCCCTGCTCTCTTTGTTGTACAGCTTTCCTATCAATTAAAAGGCAAAGAAAACTGCATAAAATGGGCCATTTTTATAGAAACCTCATTATAAAAGGTATTATTGAAGTGTAAAACCAAGAGGGTTTAGGAACAATTTGGCCTCTACTAATTTTTTTTTTCCCATTTTTTTGTATCTATTTTTTTTCCAAATTTCTATATATTTTTATTTTTAATTTATTTATATTTAAATATTTTTTTTTCTTAATTTTAATTTTTTAAAGCACAGAAGTGTATTTTTTGTGATATAATTTAGTTTTCAAAAGGGAATTTAATTAGATTAACATGTGTCCTACAAACTACAAATAGGTTTGTTGTTTTTTATATACATTTTTTTTTAGATTTTTATATATAAAAGTACAATGTAGAATGAATCACTCCTCCTCTTCCTCTTTTGTATCCCCTCCCTCACACTGGGAAAGGGCGGTATAAGGAGAGTGAAATTTAATTTTCTTCATACACCTGAGAAGGCTACAAACAGTCGAAACGCGTTGTGTAAATAGTTTTTATTTGTTTTATATCCGTTTGAATAAAGTTTTACCTACAAGCAACCTGAAGTTCCTGCACCTTGATTTCTCTCGGTGGCAAAGACAGCGCCATTCCCTGGTCCTCCACGCTTTGGACCATGAGTATGACTGTAGTCCTCCTCAATGCTAGGCAGCTGCTGCCAAGCAGAAATCATACAATTTTAATCTGACAGAATACTAGTCTGATCACACATGAAATATTGTGCACAATTTTGGGCACCTGTATAATAAAAACATAGGTGAAATGGAGCAACCAAAGTATGGGATTGCAGTACTAAAAAACATACGATCATTTGGTCTGAAAAAAAATGGTAGGGCAAAATAGAAAGCATGTACAGATATATCGACAGAGGCCTGTATAATTATATTTAATGTCTAGACCTGTGAACCGTGAAAAGGGGGCTTCCAATACGTCTGCATTGAGAAGGTTTTACCATTAGTTTCCTTACTGTGAGAGCCTTGAGATGATGTCACTCTCTTCTAACGGAATTTGTCATAGTGGATCCATTAAAAGATGTTTTTCATGAAAGACTTACATTACCAGCGATGTGTACTAGACTAGTGGAGATGCGACTTTAATCCAGGGATTTATTCTGATCACCATGTTAACGTCCCTTAGGTGTTGTTTTGTCTTTCTCAAGATTAACAGTGTAGGATGACAGGTTGAACCTCAGGGACTTTCCTTCTTACAGACTTAGGGTCCCGTCACACTCTTCAATGTCCCAGCAATCCCACCAACGATCTGACCTGGATGGAATCGCTGGGACATCGTTAGCTGATCGCTGGTGAGCTGTCACATGGGCAGACTCACCAGCAATCAGGACCAGCGAGTACGCTGGTATCCAGGCTAAACATCGAGTAACTAAGCACCGCGCAGTGCTTAGTTACCCGATGTGTACATTGGATACCAGCTTCTGCGTACCGTGCTGGGAGCTGGTATCCAGGCTAAACATCGGGTAACTAAGCACTGCGCAGTGCTTAGTTACCCGATGTGTACATTGGATACCAGCTCCCAGCTTCTGCGTACCGTGCTGGGAGCTGGTATCCAGGCTAAACATTGGGTAACTAAGCACTGCGCTGTGCTTAGTTACCCGATGTGTACCCTAGATACCAGCTCCCAGCTTCTACTGTGCAGTGCTGGGAGCTCGCTGATCGTCGGTCTCCCACTGTCACATGCAGTGATGCGCGCTGGCCAGCGGGAGACCAACGATGAAAAAATGGTCCAGGCCATTCGACGACGATCAGCGATACCCAGCAGGGGGGCTGGTCGTCACTGCGTGTCACACTAAGGCCTCTTCACACATCCGTTTTGTGCCGTCAGGCACAATCTGTCCAAAACCGGAAAGGACGGATCCTTCGCTGAATGTGAAAAAACTGATGCAACTGATCAGGTTTTCTGCCTGATCCGTCCTGAACTTTTCAACCCGGAAAATGCAGGTACGCATGTCCGGACCGAGGAGAGAGAGAGAGACCTTGGTTTCCAGGATCCGGATCAGTCTTTTGCCGGATTGCACAAAAGACTGATCCGGCACCATAGACTTGTATTGTTTGCACCCGCCGGATGCGCCGATTCAGGCGCTATCTGATGGGTGCGGCAGAAAAAAAAAACGTTGCAGTGAACGTTTTGTCCGGCCGCCGGAATGTACATTTCCGCCGGAAAAAAACTGATGCAACGCAATGACATCCGGCGCAATCCGGCGCTAATGATAGTCTATGACAAAAAAATGCATCCGGCAGTTTAAAAAAACGGATCAGTTTTTTTCAAAAAGCGCCGTAACGCGCCTGGTGGCAAAAAACGGATGTGTGAAAGAGGCCTAAGCGAGATCGCTGGCTAGGTCGCTGTTGCGTCACAAAATCGGTGACACTTCAGCGATCTCGCTAGGGATCTCGCTTAGTGTGACGGGGGCTTTAGGGCTTGTTCAAACGTCCGATTTTCTCAATACAAGTGCTATCGCTGGTTTTCACGGAGAGCATTCGTACCTGTGATAGTCTATGGGATGTGCACATGGTTTTTTCCTTCGACTGAATGGTCAGTGAAAAATATCGGAGACATATCCGATTTTCATCTGAGGGTTAGATCAAAATCAGCACTGCAAGTCTATTCAGTCCAATTTTCACTGACTGTCGAAAAGGAGAAGATGGAGAAACTTTGTATTTTTTTCTCCACATACGTGAAAAACACTGTTCAGAATATTTGCTGACTTCTGAATGAGCCCTTACAATGATTAAAACGTTACTTGCCCATCCCTGATACTCCATGTTGGTGAGATCATTCCATTTTCTTGTTCAACATTTCTTCAGCCAAAAGTTATTCCTGTCAACTCCATACACATGCACGCTTCGTTTTGGCTGAGCATGCATGTGTTCTCAGGGGAAAGTGGAGTAACCACTGGTAGAAACCTCTGGCAATGACTTTTTGGTTGAACCAAATGATTTCTTAGGGTATGTTTCCACGATCAGGAAACATTCCGGATTAGCTGCGTGTTTGACGCTGTGCGTTGGCGCAGCGTCAAACACGCAGCGTCCAGATGTTACAGCATAGTGGAGGGGATTTCAAGAAATCCCGTCTCCACTATGCGTAAAAATACGCAGGCGGAAGACCTGCGTTTCCGGACATGCGGCGCGTCTTTTTAAACCGCAGCATGTCCTATCGTCTTGCGGCGACGCTGCGTTGCCGCAACGGAAATAACACAGGGCTATGCAGCCCTGCGTTCTTTCCGGATGTGTTCCTGGAGGTGTCCGGAACACATCCGGAAAGAGCGCGCGTCAAAAAGGGGGTGGGGCTTTGGGCGGTGCGGAATTTCCGCTCCGTCCAAAGCGCTGTGGTTCCGGACCGTGAAACCACAGCCTTAGATGAAGAGTCAAGAGGTGGCCATGTTTGGTACAGCTGACATTCTGTGTATGGGGGTCTTTGGCAGACATAAATTCAGGCTAATTTGTCTAACAGTTGAGCTCAGGTAAATAATCACAATCACTTTTTGGTGCTAGAAATGTGATCAGAGAACTGGTCCTTTCCCAATGCCTAATGGTAGATACTACGCTCGACTAATGCATAATTACCTGGATATATTGTAAAACTAAAGAACTTCCTCTTCATGCACCATTAGTGTTGAAATCAGTTGAGAATTTTTGGTTGTAAGATTCTGAGATTATTTTTAGTAGATTTTGAAGCATAAAGCTATTCGTAGGTGCTCTTCAGTTGTTCCTGTCCTGATCCTTGAAGGATCATTAGTGCTATGCTCCGTGTTGGTTGGATCCATGTCGGAGAGTTCTACTGTTCCTCTGATTTCATACAAAGCTTTAATTTCCATTTTGTGGCATGGCTATACTGAAGATTTGTTATCCCTTTACCTTTCATAGTAGAGACATCTATTTGAAACTGATATTAGTGACTGATATCCTTCCTTGTGTATCATGTGGGTGCTTTATGACCAGGTCTAATGTTCTTTCCTGTATTCAGAATGCAATGGCCATCCAGTTGTTTCCTGGCTATGAATTGCATACATGTCTGTTCTCCAGCTTTGGTGTCCTTTGCAGTATGTGGAATGCATATTTATTCGCTGGGCTGTGCTATCCTTTCCCAGTACAGGCATTGATCAGTTCTGATGTTGCTTCCTTTTTTTTTGTTATCCTGTGCATGAAATTCGAGTTTCTGGTCACCTTTTGGCTGAAGGGCCTAAGGCAAAGTAGTGATTTGTTCTCCCTAGACCAATTCCTTACCCTTTACGCTTGGAGCTCCTCCAGCGAATGTATCTAGAAACGTTCACAATCCGTACAAAATTAACTTGTTTTTTTTGTCTGTTTATTTTTTGTTTCCATGTAAGGGCAAAGATTAAATTAGCTCTATCTCTTTAGTGTGATTGTAAAAGATTTGCAATATATCAATGGTACAAATATAAAGAAGAACCATTCACCGTTCCAAAATACAACTCATAAAGTTACAATTTGTGCTGTGCCCACAAATAACCAGAAATGAGTTGACTGTTGCCATAAAATGTAAGGGTTGTATTAGACTTCGTTCTCACAATGAGTTTTTGGTGAGTTTTTCACATTGTGTATATTCGAAAAATAATGCAAGTAACCTATTTTACCTAATGGGTACAGAAAATCTTACTAAAAGGTCATTTTGGGAATGTAGCCTTATGAAAACAACCCTTTCTGTAAAGCCAGATTCACAGATATTTAACTGATTGCTTCAGGTACAGCTCCTGGAGAACCGGATAATTAGTTGCCAGTGGAAGTTGTATGCGGATTCCAGCTCTGGCTTCTTTAGAAAACCCTATATTAATTATCACAGGAAGAACCACCCCTGTGAGAGGAGAGCTGCTGAAGAAGAAAGTCTCCAAGTTAGCTAGACTAGCCATTCCATATATTTAATGGTTGGCTATTAATTTGGCAGCTTTCTATAGCAATGAAAACTGATTAGTGGGGGGTCCAGGAGCTAGACCTACAGCAATCAGTTGATCGCCGGGACGTCTGTCTTTAGTGAAAGGTGTGTGTTCACGAGACAACACCTTGAACAGATTGTAACCATAAATGTGAAGACTGTCATTTTCACCTCTTAATCTCAGGTGGATCTGTAAATGTATCTAGTATAGGTCAAAGGGTTTTGTTTCTATTGCACAACCCAATTTTATTCTTAAGCACTTTCAAAAGTAGCCTTCACCCCCAGACAATTGCTAAAAAAATAGGAACGAAGAACCGGGTAACTGAAAGTCTACAAGACTAAGGGTTTGGTTAGATAAAAGTGTTAACAATTGTTCCCAAAGCTTAGACTTCACCCATTGGTCTATTGCTTTGGCTGTAAAGAGTTATGTCACTCACTATCCATAATAAGTATGTCCAGATGGGACAAGGTGCCAAGGTCCAACTGGTGACTGAAGAGCAGTCAGAGTAATCCTATTTCATGATCCAACAAATCCCTAGAAGAAATGAAATGGCGTGTGGCAGGTAGAATGTGCGGCAGGTGGTCTTTGTTGCTACGTCGAACGCTTGGCACATGGAAAAATAACACATAAAAAAATTCAAGATTCACGACTTACACATTTTTACTACATCTGCTTGTAGTTTGGTTTAATGTGTCTTGTTTAAATTTTTCACATACCTTAAAACCCATACTACTGTGGTAATTCTACGTTTTGGTCCCATTTCTGTAAGAGTTCCTTTGGGCTTACATTGGCCACAGTGGGCTACAGTACAAATGTGTACTTGAATTATTTAGATTGAATTTTACAGCCGGCAATGATGTCTAAGGTCATGAGCAGAGTAGATGTTTCCTACTATCCTTCGTATATGCGGTCATTGTCTATTTTTTCGTTCTTTTGTATGGCCAGGTTGTAGGCACATGATGTCTAAGGATTCATCTTGGTAGGTTCCTCAGACGTTTCCTCTTGACACAGTTACATGGGCGTCAGTATGATTAGCCATGCTGAGTGATGCCTGCACCCTTAGGGACGCTCACCGAGGACATGGTGACAAACCGGATCACATCACTCAGTGACTTCCTCCTCCATTCTTACTAAACGCAGCTTTATATGAGTAGGATAGGTGTATGTGATTTTATATAAGCGTCGACACATACCAAACCTCAGGAGATCAGGCCCAGCAACAAATGCTTCCTTTGCTATCATTTTATATGAAGGGCCAGCACACCATTACCTTGTCTTTATCCTATACCTTTATACCTTGCTCTTGTCATAATTATTCATTTTATGAAAATGTATCCTGGAAATTGGCAGAAAAAGACTTTTTTTTTTATTATGGAGCATTTCTGAATTTAGTATTGTATGTGGAATATGATGGGATGTAGGCCATATAAATCATCCTCAGGTTCATGAATAAAGAAGGCAACATGTGGGTGGGAATGATATTTGCATATTGATGCGGGCAGTTTTCTAAGAAAAATAAATAAAATTGGTTTTGGCAATAACATGACCTAATGTGTTTTCTGCATATTCAGTTATGCGTTTCCTCTGCCAGCTATTCCACACGCTACGTGCCTGTAATATTGTTTTAGATGGGATTGTGAAAGCAGTGAGCTCTGATCTTTCTAGTTAAACCCTTATTTAGTAGAACTTGCCAACTTGGAAACCCTGAGATCGATTTCACATGTCCACCCTTACAATCTGGGCACCATGTAAGGCTATTAGTTCAGTCTGGAGACTCGAGACCTGTCCGGAAATTGCGGTCCACTTATGGGTCATGATAAGTGGACGTGAAGCTGGGCTTACATGAGGAATAGGACCCATGGCATTGCAGATCCTAAACCTTGCACTGGCTATTGGTATACACAGAAATGCTCAATATCTCCTTACTCCAGGTCCACTCTCATTGGATTGATAATCCCAACCTTGCATCCATTCAAGATGCTGGTTGTTGTCACAATGTTCTCAGTGTCCGGCTCTAAGCTTAGAAAGTTGAAACCAGATATACATTACAACTAAATCATAGAAAATGGAATCAAATCTATATAAAATCACCAAAAGGAGGCCATGCTAACTTATAAAAAGGCAAGAACACTCATCAAATCTTAGCAGTATGCCAGCATTCCATATGGGGCCAGTGACACGGTTACATGTAGTGCACCCATGTCGGACTAATAATATTCCATAACATTAAATCGGAGGACTCCTTTACACCTTCTAGGTGTACAACACCTCCTTCCTTCCCCAGCATCACAGGGCCATAGTCACAAATTCACTTAACACATTCAAACATGCATAGCAGTGATTGGTGAGACAATGACCTCTTATGCTGTTTTGAGGTTTAGCCACAGATTTTCAATGATGTTCAAGACCAGGGGACAGCTGGCGCCTGTGCTATAAATAAATAATTAAAATAAATGATGTGGGGTCTCTTCTATTTTTGATAACCAGCACAAGCAAAACTGACAACTGCGGGCTGCAACCCTCAGCGATCAGCTTTATCATGGCTGGTTATCAAGATTAGAGGGGTCCCCATGCTGTTTTTTTTACATTATTTAAATAAATAGTTGCAAAAAACAGTGTGGGGTCCCCATTTTTGACAGCGAGTTAAACTAAAGCAGACAGCTGGGGGCTGGTATTCTCAGGCTGGTAAGGGGCCATTGTTGTTTTCTCACCCAACCTAAAAATAGCAGCTTGCAGCCACCCCAGAAAAGGAGCATCTATTAGATGCACCAATTCTGGTGCTTTGCCCGGCTCTTCCCACTTGCCCTTGTGTAGTGGCAAGTGGGGTAATATTTGTGGGGTTTATGTTAGCTGGTTTTAAGGCTGCTGACATCAGGCCCACAGATTAGTAATGGAGAGGCATGTATATGACTAGGTGTTCGGTACGGACCCCGAACTTTACTGTTCGGGTTCGCTGCTCTCTATTTAGGCTCATTATCCATTTGTTGAAGCCATCCTCTTTTCAACTTCAGCTTTTTCACAGATGGTTTCATGTTCACATCAAGAATTTGTTGAAATTTCATTGAATCCATTTTTCCCTCTACGCGTAAAATGTTCCTCGTTCCATTGGCTGCAAACCGACCCCAAAACATGATTCATCCACTCCCATGCTTAATAGTTGGCAAGACGTTCTTTTCCTGAAATTCTGTGCGTTTTCTCCACACATACCTTTGATCATTGTGGCCAAAGATTTCTATTTTAACTTCATCAGTCCACAGGAATTATTTCCAAAATGCAGAAGTCTTGTTTAAATGTTCTTTTGTATACTTCTGATGCTGAATTTCATGGTGAGGACGCAGGAGAGGTTTTCTTCTGATAATCAGTGATGAGCGAGTAGCTCGTTGCTCGGGTTTCCCGAGCATGTTCAGGTGGTCTCCGATTATTTGGAAGTGCTCGGAGATTTTGTTTCTGTCACCGCAGCTGCATGATTTGCGACTGCTAGACAGCCTGAATACATGTGGCGATCCCCACATGTATTCAAGCTGTCTAGTAGCCGCAAATCATGCAGCTGCGGCGACAGAAACTAAATCTCTGAGCACTTCCAAATACTCGGAGATCACCCTAGCATGCTTGGGAAAACCCGGGCAACGAGCATACTCGCTCATCACTACTGATAACTCTTCCATGAAGGCCATATTTGTGCAGGTGTCTCGGAACAGTAGAACAAAGTACCACAACTCCAGAGTCTGCTAAGTGTTTTTGAAGATCTTTTGCAGTCAAGCGATAGTTCTGATTTGCCTCTCTAGCTATCTCTCTCTCTCGAGCAGCTCTCACTGACATTTTGCTTGGTCTTCAGGACTTTATCTTGACCTCCACTGTTCCTGTTAACTGCCATTTCTTAATTCCATTTCGAACTGAAGAAAGGGCAACTTGAAAAATTTTTGCTATATTCTTATACCTTTTCTCCTGCTTTGGGGATCCCCACCATTTTCTTTTTCAGAGTGCTAAGCAGCTGTTAAGAAGACATGGCTGCTGTTTTTTGACACAAGGTTGAGCTGGGTTTTTATAATGCTGGGAACTTTGCATCACCTGGCCTTTCGTAATGATGATAGTAAACAAGCAATAACCCTAACAGGCTAAGTAAGGTCTAAAACCTTGGCCAAAATTATCCGAGCACACAAATCTGCAAGGGTGCCCAAACTTTTACATCAGCCCATTTTCCTTTTGTAACTTTTAAAATGTAAAAAATGACAATATATACACTGCTCAAAAAAATAAAGGGAACACTCAAATAACACATCTTAGATCTAAATGAATGAAATATTCTCATTGAATACTTTGTTCTGTACAAAGTTGAATGTGCTGTCAACATAATCACACAAAAATCATCAATGGAAATCAAATTTTTTAACCAATGGAGGCCTGGGTTTGGAGAGACCCCCAAAATGAAAGTGGAAACAAGTCTAAATAAAAATCAAAACAAGACAAAATTAAAGTGGAAACAAATGAAAATGATGCTCAGTATTGTGTGTGGCCTCCACGTGCCTGTAAGACCTCCCTACAACACCTGGGCATGCTCTTGATGAGGTTGCGGATGTTCTCCTGAGGGATCTCCTCTCAGACCTGGACTAAAGCATCCGTCAACTCCTGGACAGTCTGTGCTGCAACATGACATTGGTGGATGGAGCAAGACATGCTGTCTCAGATGTGCTCAATCGGATTCAGGTCTGAGTAATGGGCGGGTCAGTCCATAGCTTCAATGCCTTCATCTTGCAGGAACTGCTGACATAATTCAGCCACATGAGGTCTAGCATTGTCCTGCATTAGGAGGAACCCAGTGGCAACCGCACCGGCATAGGGTCTCACAAGGGGCCTGAGGATCTCATCCCGGTACCTAATGGCAGTCAGGCTACCTCTGACGAGCACATGGAGGGCTGTGTGGCCATCCAAAGAAATGCCACCCCACACCATTACTGACCCACTGCCAAATCGGTCACGCTGAAGGATGTTGCAGGCAGCAGATCGCTCTCCACGGCATCTCCAGACTCTGTCACGTCTGTCACTTGTGTTGACAGCACATTCAACTTTGTACACAGCAAAGTATTCAATGAGAATATTTCATTCATTTAGATCTAGGATGTGTTATTTGAGTGTTCCCTTTATTTTTTTTGAGCAGTGTATATATATATTTTTTTTGCCTACAATGCAAAGGAAATGTGAAATCTTTTAACTTTAGACCTTTTAGCGTTTCATCTTCAACTTGCTTAACTGTTCATAATAACAGTAATTTTGACCAGGGGTAACAAAACATTCACATGCCACAGGATATTCTGGGCAGATTTGGGGTTGGTACACTGTAGACATTTGTGACATTAACTAGGTAAAGCCTTTTTAGAAGACAGAAAGAAACTTTGAATGAAAGAATTCTGCTCCATTGGTTGTTTTTGTCTTCTAAAAGTGAATTCTCTATTTCTGTGCAATGCATTGTTTAAAGAGAATGACAAAGTAACAATTATAAAAAAAAAATCTTCTTGTAAACTGCTAACTTCAGTCATCACAAGGAGCATTTCCTTCACTAATCACTTCATTAGTTGCCAGTACAACTAAATAAGTGTAATTGTTAATTTACTCCTGTGGTGCTTGGTAGGGGGACAGGCACCCCTAGATGTTTTACTCATGATGCACAAACTAATAGAGAGAGCGTTATTATTATGTTTTGTTGTGTTTTTTTTATTTTTTTGTTTGGCTTTTCCTTGAAACCTAACATCTCCGTTTAGATTTATGGAAAAAAAGATTATCATTTGTCACTCAAGACACAGTAGAAGATTACTATTGAATGTCAAAGCATAGCAGTATTCTATCAAAGACTTAAGCCCTTTTTGTATGGCGTAATGAGTTTCAAAGCAAACATTTAGAGGAATATTTTTTCAGGATTATTGTCATTTTTTACTCTATGATCAATGGGCAAAACGTTCATTTAATGTCAGCATACCACAAAACAACAATGGAGGGCACCATTCAATGTAGAATGCTTTAAACAAAAGCGTCAACCTGGGGTATGTCAAAAAGCAATGCATAAAGAAAAAAGAAAAAGTACATACCAAACACCAGGGATGCCAAAATCAATAAAAAATAATTGGAAAATATTTTGAGACAACTGCAAAACCACACTACAATCATTAAAAACAATTAAAACAAGGCACAAAGCCCCATGATAGGAACAAAAGCCCCTAAGTCCCCATAAATGTGTATGATTGTACAATACACATGAATAAAGTTTTTGTGGAAACCTTGGTCAGAGGTAATAAAGAGAAATACAATAACAAATATACAAATATAGAAGTAGTACATTTAAAGCATAGACACCCCCAAAGGCCAAAATGGAGAAAGGACTAGAGAGGAGAAATTAAACCTCTATTATCTGCATGTTAGATGCCAAAAAATAATTCACAGATACTTGATACACATATAGTATACAAATGTATACAAGGCAAGTTGGTAAGAAAAAGGCATAATATCATAAGGATAAATAACTACAAAATCATACAAGCTATAACCCAAATAAATCTTAATATAGCACTATCCTTACTCCAATTGTCCCAAAGTATACACAGAATTGCGCAGCTGACAACTCCATATTAGGCTATCATAGTACTACAAAGCTAAAAGGGGGTCTCATATTAGAGACATGACCAGGTTACCAGACCAGGGTTTTTTTTAGGCGGGATAAAGCCCAACGCGTGTCGCCATGTCAAATGGCTTCATCAGGGGCAGAAATGGTGATCAAGCAGAGTCCAGAGTATTTTTATATACAAAAATTGATTAGAACTTACAGCAGCTGCATGAGACGATCCCCCACAGAAACAGGTCGGAAGCAGGAAATGGTCAAACATGGCGCTGGACGCCAAGGATATACACCATAGCAGCCTCACTATAGGTGTAGTAAGATGGCCGACAAGACTACACAGCGCATGCGCAAGATCAAAAAACAGGAAATGATCACACCTGGCGCTGAACGCCAAGATATATGACATAGCAGCCACAGTTTAGGTGTAGTAAAATGGCAGACAAGACTACACAGCGCATGCGCCAGCCATCTGTACATCGCATGCGTCCTGTATGGCCCTAAATAAAGATTATACAACAATTATTTATATATTAACCATTTAATTTTAACTACATAGAGCGTTTACAGGCTGCTAATGATATTTAATATGTACTGGGTCTAGAGAAAACATCAGACCAGAACACCATTTATGGCGCATATGACAAAAATGGCACTATACATTACAGGTACACAAAATGGCAGCCGCGTATTAGATGTAATATAACACTATAGCTGCCAACATCCCCATACAGTGTATACAGTCATGTTAGACCCAAAATAAAAAAATATAAATAAAAATATTTTCTTATGTATTAGTTATGTAATTTTTGACTCATCAGAGTGTCAATTTTAACCATAAAAGGTCAAATATATATGGAGTCCACAGCATCAAGGATGTATTGAATAGTTGTACACAGCATCAAAGGATAAAACTAAACATAGTAAATATCCATTCCTTTATTATTGATAACAGTGTAAAGATCCATGTAAATAGACGGCTAATTAGCACACGATATATCATTGATAGTTGGGTAAACATTCGGTGCAACTTGATAGCTGGATACACATTTGGTGCAGCTTGAGGGCCGATGGACACTATAGCGCTGCGGCTATTTTTTCACCAACTGTAAATATACACCTTTTTGTGGAATTCATGTTTTATATCTTTTGATGTGTGCTAATTAGCCGTCTATTTACATGGATCTTTACATGGATCTAGCGCCATGTTTGACCATTTCCTGCTTCCGACCTGTTTCTGTGGGGGATCGTCTCATGCAGCTGCTGTAAGTTCTAATCAATTTTTGTATATAAAAATATTCTGGACTCTGCTTGATCACCATTTCTGCCCCTGATGAAGCCATTTGACATGGCGACACGCGTTGGGCTTTATCCCGCCTAAAAAAAACCCTGGTCTGGTAACCTGGTCATGTCTCTAATATGAGACCCCCTTTTAGCTTTGTAGTACTATGATAGCCTAATATGGAGTTGTCAGCTGCGCAATTCTGTGTATATTTTGGGACAATTGGAGTAAGGATAGTGCTATATTAAGATTTATTTGGGTTATAGCTTGTATGATTTTGTAGTTATTTATCCTTATGATATTATGCCTTTTTCTTACCAACTTGCCTTGTATACATTTGTATACTATATGTGTATCAAGTATCTGTGAATTATTTTTTGGCATCTAACATGCAGATAAAGAGTGGTCGTAAATGGCTGCACATCCAGTTGGAAGAATGTCTCAAGTGGGGTACCACAAGGCTCTGTTTTGGGCCCTGTATTGTTCAACATCTTTATCAATGATTTAGATGAAGGAATTGAGGGTAAACTGATCAAATTTGCTGATGACACAAAGCTAGGAGGGATAGCTAATACTAGAGAAGAGAGAGAGAGGATTCAAAAAGATATAAATAAACTGGAGCAGTGGGCAGCAACTAACAGAATGGATTTTAACAGAGAAAAATGCAAAGTACTACATCTGGGCAATAAAAATGAAAAAAGCATATACAAAATGGGAGGAATAGGGCTAAGTAACAGCACATGTGAAAAAGACTTGGGTATACTAATTGATCACAGACTGAACATGAGTCAACAGTGTGATGCAGCAGCAAAAAAGGCAAATGCAATTCTAGGATGTATCAACAGAAGCATACAGTCTAGATCACGTGAAGTAATTATTGCCCTCTACTCCTCTTTGGTCAGACCTCATCTGGAATACTGTGTCCAGTTTTGAGCACCACATTTTAAAAAAGACATCAACAAACTGGAGCAAGTTCAGAGAAGAGCAACCAGAATGGTGACCGGTCTGCAAACCATGTCCTATGAGGAACGGTTACAGGATTTGGGAATGTTTAGCTTGCAAAAGAGAAGACTGAGAGGAGACTTAATAGCTGTCTACAAATATCTCAAGGGCTGTCACATTGTAGAAGGATCATCTTTATTCTCATTTGCACAAGGAAAGACTAGAAGCAATGGGATGAAACTGAATGGGAGGAGACACAGATTAGATATTAGAAAAAACTTTTTGACAGGGTGATCAATGAGTGGAACAGGCTGCCACAAGAGGTGGTGAGTTCTCCTTCAATGGAAGTCTTCAAACAGAGGCTGGGCAGACATCTGTCTGGGATGATTTAGAGAATCCTGCTTTGAGCAGGGGGTTGGACTAGATGGCCCAGGAGGTCCCTTCCAACTCTACCATTCTATGATTCTATGATTCTATAATAGAGGTTTAATTTCTCCTCTCTAGTCCTTTCTCCATTTTGGCCTTTGGGGGTGTCTATGCTTTAAATGTACTACTTGTATATTTGTATATTTGTTATTGTATTTCTGTTTATTACCTCTGACCAAGGTTTCCACAAAAACTTTATTCATGTGTATTGTACTATCATATACATTTATGGGGATTTAGGGGGCTTTTGTTCCTATCATGGGGCTTTGTGCCTTGTTTTAATAGTTTTTAATGATTGTAGTGTGGTTTTGCAGTTGTCTCAATAAAATATTTTATGTCAGCATAGTAATAGCCATTGGATGCAACTTAGCACTTTTTTGTTTTACAATCACCAAGGTCAGAAAACTCCTGATATCCAAATATTATTGACCCAACGGTTAAATGAATCTCCTGCATCCTCATCCTATCTTTCAACTCCCCAGTTTTACAAATCTCAATGATATGGACTCCATATCCTGAACATTCATTTATATTGTGCCTATAGGAAGTTTTTTTGTAGATTCACAATGCCATTCACGGTAAAACTGTTCTTTTAACTTGCAGTACCATGCCTTACCTCTGGGTGTGCTGTTAATTAAAATAATGAGGACGAGTTAGACATATTTAAAGGGGTATTTTCATGTTGCTAAATAGCTTTAGTTAGTTGCAGTTTTACAGTTGACTTGCTTTTTTTATCTTCTTTCATTCTCCTGATGTGATAGCTTTTTTCTTACATAGTGTACAGCTTGGTTTCAAGGAGCTTGGCTGAATGTGTGCATTAATTAAATTTCAGGAGAGGAGTTGAGTCCGAACATCTCAGCCACCACTGCAGTCCACTTATTTATATACATCAGTTAGCTGCTGACCTCCCTTTCAGCTCCTGAGATGTTATCAATCAAGTAAAATCAACAGTCCCCTGGGCTTCCACCATCAGCAGCTTCCAGAGCAGTTCTCCTAATCACAGCTCTCACTTTCCTGAGCTGTGTGCTTGTTCAAAGTTTGTTAGCTCTATATGCAAATATAATAACAGTGCGGGCTCAGAGCAAACCGATAGACCATTATTGTGTAGTAGCATCTGTTGATGGGAAAGTCAAGAAATCCCTATACCCATCAGATGGTTCCACTGAAAGTCAAGCCAACTATAACCTAATGGAATAGCAGGCTGAACCTGTCTTCACATGTCTTGGCACTGTGGTATTTATTTGCTGAGTTTAGTGAAGAGTGTTCAGACAGTGCCCTAAATTGAAACTCTTGGGCCTCAATAAAAAATATCCAGCAGGGTCCTTTAAAAGGGTTGTTCTCTACCTGGACAACCCCTTGTTAAATAAAGTAATCCCCCTTCTAAAATAAAAACACTTGTTCCATCGACGTCAAGTGTCCCAGGGATCATGTGACATTCTTATGCTATGTGAACTCTGCAACCAATGAGCAACAACTAATGGCTGCTGCACTTGAACTTCTTATCTTTGTACGAGGTTCATGAGTTTGGCCAAACCGAAGTAGTGAGAGCCCAGCAGCCATTAGTGGCCTCTGATTGGCTGTAGGGTTCACACAGCATCCCCGCGAGACCCAATGCTGACATCACTGAAACGTAGTGTTGAGCGATACGATAATGCAAATATCGGCTATCGGCCGATATTAGCTCTATCGGCCTTTCGATAATTCGTTTCGATATTTTCGTCTTATCGAATACCGGAATCGGATTTGTCACTGTCACTGTGAGTGTCCGTCGGTCGGGTCTGTCAGGAGTCAGCGGCACTTACCTGGCAGAAGATCTCCGGCGGTCACGTCCTGGACTGCTTGATGGCCGCCATTATCTTCTCCCTGGCGGTCACATGCAGTTTTTCGCGATAACTGCAGTGACTGCAGGGTAATCCCGGCCGTAAAGCAGTCAGTCCGATGACGTCACCGCCGGGGAAGCAGGTAATCAGCTGTGCTGCGCCGGGATGACAGGCTCTGCCTGTCATTCTGATGTAGCAGAGCTGGATCGTCGTGGGACACTCGTTACTATGGACTGCGTCGGTCAGGTGGTATACTTTTTTTTTTTTTTTTTTCATTTTTTTACAGGAGATCGATGGCGTCGCAGGATGAGACAGTAATAAAAGAAATGAAAACTGTGTTTTTTTTTTTTATTAAATAAAAAAAATTTTTTAGGAACATTCACCCGTCCGGGTACATAAACAATTTAACTATTTATTTACATACAGGGACCCTGTCCGGGTTATTTAGACTTCTTTGGCAGGGGTGTTCCAGGTACCACCTGGTACTCTTCTGGTGCTTGCCAAACATCCGAGACACCAAGGACCACCAGGACCTGATGACGTCGTGTGGCCTGTACAGTCAAGTCGTGACCCGCTATCTGGGTCTGTGTGGCCACCTCTTTCATCTGGAGCCCTATGTCACGGACTGTACGAACCCCAGGGTGCCTAACAGGCGCCGGGTACGGGCCAGCTATACTTATCATGTCCATAGCTGGGGCTGCTGAGGAGACCACTGAGGGAGGCTTGGGAGATTTACGGCGTGGGGTGGGCACTTTTGCAGAGGCCTGGATGTGGGAGGCTGAAGGCTCCGAGGGTCTCACAGGTTCCTGACACACTAGGGAGTAGGGGTCGCACCTGGTAACATTTAGGGCGTACCACCCATTGTAACCCCAGTGTCGGGTGTAAGTCACCAAGTCTCCTGGCAACAGGTCCCTCCCCGGGTGTCCTTCTGGGAGGTGAGCCTCCACGTCCCGCCGGGTCACAAAGACTTCTAAATAAAATCCAGGCTCCTTGATGAAGCCCCACCCACCTTTCAATTTAAAGTTCCGTACTGCACCCTTACGCCGCGGCTCACTCAGGGTTCCTTTATCCTTTCTCATCCGGTCCTTATCTGCCCGGTCCTTCTCCAGGTGACGTTGGCGAAGTTTTAGGGTTTCTCGCTGCTCCCTTTGTCGCTCTGCTTCCCGCTCCCAACGTCTCCACTCTTCCTCCTGACGCCGATTGTAATTCTCCTCCACCAGTTGCTCCATGTCTCCACCACTCCACTGCAGCTTACAGTGTCCGGTTTGCGGCAGCTCTCCTGTCGCCCCCCAGTCCTGGCGGCGCTCCCCTGCGGAGGAAGCAGACGGCTCTAAATCAGATGACAGTCGGGGCTCCGGTACAGGCAGGTAGTGCTCTGGTGCCTGCGCGGCCTCCTCCATGAGGACGGGTGTCGCTTCTTCTGTCTCAGCGACGGGGGCAGACAGCGGGATCTGGGGTGCTGCTGACGGTGCTGCGGTTTTTGCAGGAACGGGTGCCTCCACTGCGACAACGTCAACCGGATCACATTGCAAGGGCTCTTCTACTAGAACGGGTGCCTCACCTTCCGGTACAGACACTTCAGGTAAGAGGGATTGGCGCCGCTCCAAGTTTATTTTTAGGGCACGCCAGCTGGCTTCCATCCTGGCGACCTCCTCCCGGTGCCGGGCCAGGCCTCTTAGGGTATCCTCCGCTTCTTGCAGCGTAGGAGGGTTTCCAGGCCGGGTGCCCAACGGTGATTCCGTGGCGATCGGGTCGCTTCCGTGGGGGGAGAGCTCTGACTGCTCCATCCCTTCCCACTTCTGCTCGTCGTGTCCATTAGCCATCTCTGCCAAGTCACATGTGTCATTAGCATCTGGAGAGGGCCCCTCTTTTGTAGGGAGGCGGGACCTTCGTGTTAGTTTCCGCACACTGAGGAGGATGAGGAGGCGGAACTCCAGAGCTGTGGGGCACGATCTTACATTGCAGTACCATTTACAGTGGGCGGCCATCGTTTTCACGCCACTGAGTGAGTGACACCCACGAAGAGCACGCCCTTCTTCTTCACCAGTGCCTCGTCGTGACGCAGATATGGCGGAAAAATGGCAAATACATTCTCTGATGATTTTAGCAATTCTCAAGCACAAAACCAGTTCAATTCAGGCACACAGGACTCGCTTATAGCGAGCTACAGAATCCTGTTCGTGACGCCCAAGTTGAGTCGCACAGAGCCAGAGGTTTTCGGGGTACTCAGCACCGAGCCCGTTGACTTCTATGGGGTATGTCACGTCTTTACCCGGCAATTGAATTAGAGTCGATTTTACTATGTAGAAGTTTATAAACTATAAATATATGTATATATATATGTCACAATGACATGTATATATATATATATATATATATATGTATTCTATGTGTGTATATTTTGTGTTTACAACGTAAGAAAGGGTTTTTTTTGTTGTGATATTTTGTTCCCATAGACTTACATGGGACTTCCGGTATCGAAATCGGATATCGACGATATTTAGTGCTATCGGCGATACAATTTCGATACGATATTTTTAGATATCGAGCAATATCGCTCAACACTACTGAAACGGAGCCGGTATGGGAAGTGTATGTACCATGTTTTTATTTTATAGGGGGGATTCCTGTATTTAAATAGGGGGTTGTGAACAACCTCTTAAAACTACGACAGGTCTTTAATAGTATTGGTCTTCTCATATGAGCCAAAGAGACCTATGAGGCCCCCTTAGGTCCCAGGGACTCTGAGCAACGTCCCATTATAATTATGGTACTGGTTACAGCGTTGGACAGCGTGATTTAGTAAAACATGGTGCCAGTTCACACTATGCCTGGCACAGTTGCAGAACCCATATTTTCCATGTTCATCCCTACGTGAGCAAGACAACCCAGCCATAGGTGACAATTTGATGAGGAATGTAGGGAGATTTGTAGAAAATATAGATATAAATTTAGAGCTTAATGCCGAATACTACAATAATACAAAACACGTCCTGCAATAAATCACTTCATATTTCATGCAATAAAATGCACAGAGGAGAATCCCCAAGATATACAGATATATTATAGCCTGGGGGCTGCAGAAAATCCATATAGAAACCTTTCCAATTGATTTCAAATACACAGTAGATAAATGATAACTGGGGATTAATGTGATATAATAGAAAAGATCTGCTGTATTCCGATGGTCAGTGTGAAGTATGGGAATCGGTGTGGACTCCGCCACCGCTGGATAATTATACCGTTTATACAGATATTATTAGCAGCTTCATGAGATATCGGCTCTTCTAACAACTGTGTTTCTTGGCTCCTGTCTGGTGACAAGTAAATGATAAATATTAACAGCCCTCCCAATTATAAAAGGCTGAGACTATATTACTGCAGTGTATATAGATTTAGTATTTCCCACTGCTACGTTGGCATAAAATATGAGATTACGTCCCCCGACTATAAATTACTGTAAATCCATGACCATATAAAAGGACGAGACGAGTCTGCAGTCTGAGTACATTTATTCTGCTAATGGAATGTCTGCTACGTCGCCCATTCCTTATAGTCCACTAGGCAGCTGCTGCAGAACCTCTTTCTGAAAAGTAAAAGTGAGGATTCCTGTTCTGCATACCTTGCTTAGAAGGAAACACTTCAGCCCCTATTTACAATTCTTTATGAACCTTTTTTTTAGGGTAAATGGGAAATATTTCAAGGGTTTCAAGCATTTTTTTTGCCATGAAAAAAATCTGCAACATATTTTTGCAAAGCTTTTTTGCTTAAAAATTAGTGACTTTTGGCTATTTTTTTTTTATCACTCTTGACACTTGTAAAAAGTGGATGGAATGTGGATATGACTAGCTATGCAAGTAAGATTTAAGCTGGATTTATAGATTGTGACTTTTTGGAAAGTTGTTCAAAAAGTCACCAACTCACTCCTGTAGGGGGGGTTGGTGTAAAAAGTGGAAGTCAGTTTGAGACGCAAATCTTGCATCTAAAGATGATCCAAATGTATTGTGCGACGCTTTGGTGCAAATCACTGTATTGCAGCCAAGAATAAAACTAACTTCTGATGAATTCCCAACTAAAATATTGGATTTGAGACATTTTCATTTTTGTGACAGTCATTGTGGCTTTTACTCCATTTTCACTCTAGCTTTTTTATTTTTGCTTCTCATTTTTTAGGTTTGTCAAACAATACAGTATGGGCCTTCTTTTAATTATCCAGATAATTTCAGCTAATTCATTATTTTCAGAATTTTCAAATTTTTGCACAATTTTTGCTCCAATATCCAAGTGGAGTTCAAATTCTGTCTATTTTTTTTTTTGCGCAATTGAAGACTAACATGCAACATTGAAATGGTCCTGAGATGTTTTATTCAAAACAGAATCAAATAAAATTAATTAATACAATTAGACATTGTGCGCCATTGTGATAAATTTGTTGCAAATTGTTATGGAACAAATATATAGGGAGATACAAAAATGACTTTAAAAGAAATGCGTCATCAGAAAATGACTTATTTAAATAGGGTTTCTGTGCCGATTATTTTTTTTCAGTTTCTGCATTTTTTTTAAAACATGTCGTAATGTATATAAAATAAAAATGAGAAATCTTGCAATTTGGGAACCGGGGCTTTTTTAGACTTGTACTTACTTTTGGTTCAGGAAACAACACATGTACATAGCCACAATGGTCCAATCCCAATTCTATCTTTTGTAATGAATCATCTAATGAGCATGTGCAAAGTTCACTGTGAAGGCTGGGGAGCAGGGTCAGCAGTGACATGGCCTTTTGTCCGTGTCAGACTGGGGTGCCAAGAGCCCACCAGTAACCAACTTTTCAGCTACATGCAAATATGACATTATCCTCAATCACAAATTTATATCACAATGAACTGGGTAGATTGTAACATTTATAAGATGCCGCCTCTGTCTACACATAGTGATTCCAGTATATTGTGCCATCTACTGCTCATATAAGAGGGGGCCCACCGGAGGATTCCCGGTTCTCCAGTGGGCCAGTCCAATCCTGCTTATTGTCATTGGTAGATCCTGTGCTATCAGCTGTGTATAAAGCAGTTTGCGGGGATTCGAACATATTTTTCAAGCATACCGAAGTCACTCGGTTAGCACCAGAGCATGCTCAGATAACACCTCATCCGAGAACGTTCGCTCATCACTACAAATAATGAATCGGGGCCTTCATCTTTTTCAAAGAAACTGGTTTGCACAGAGAAAATTTGGCTACAGACTGTTTCTGCAGAAAAGATAAGCATTGCCTATGTGGTGTCGCTCATCTCTATAATAACCAGATACTGAAAATCAGAATGTGATGTTTTCACGTGAAAATGGAATATGTCCACAACAATAATTGTAGATTGTAGCTCGTAGGCAGACCTTTATTACTTGGTACACTTCCAAGAGTTTGGTGGAAACAGATATTATAGATATAAATAGTTACATTTTGTAAAGAGAAATGGACAATCTCTAATAATAGTATTAATAAATAATCATTAGTTCTCGTTTTGCTTAAAAAAGTTGCGTCCTTTCTGTATCACGACTGCAGAACCCTTTTATAAGGTTGGCAGAAAATGGGTTAAACTATCTTTAGCTGTGGGCTTTATTAAAGAAATGGACTTCGTCTACCTAATATCCATCACACACTAGAACACCCATATTAAAAAGGCCATAATTGTATTTTTCCTATCACACATGGTGTAATTTGGTGGTTATTACGCTCTCCGTAGATTGAAGACACGTACTCTGAAGCGATGGTTTTATAACCTGTGCTTCCGATAGATAGGCTTCTCTGACACATGTTGCATACTAATCATCATAAAGGAGATGTTGCATGACTAAATGCTTGCTGTTCATTGCATATTATGGAATACCTTCTTCACCTCTCTTGTCTGTCCTCCCAGAATGTAAAAGAGAAAATCTGAGCTCCAGCCCTCCAGATTAGGTGTTTTATTATTTTCGGAAGCCTGCTAGGCTTCACTTAAAGAAGCCCTCCTCCTCCTCCTATCAAAGTATTTATCCTCTTAATATATTACAATCATCACATTACATAACACTGTGTACTTACAATTGCTCATTTTGCCTTTCTAACCAGGTAATTCTTCTCGTTTCTCCGCTCTTCATAGAAACAGGAAGTCTCTTGTCCCTGCATTTATCATTCCCCTCTTCAGCTCCTGACCAAGCTGCTGCCTCTTTCCCCTGCCAGGACTTTGCAGTGACTCATACAGGGAAAATTGACCTTCTGTTTCTACATAGACCTTAGAATGATTCAGCTAGTCAGTTAATAATCAGGTGATGTCATGGACCTAATGGAAGAGAGAAGAATTCTCTGGGTAGAAAGGCAAAATGACCAATTGTAAGTAATATAATATGATGACTGCAATATATTCAGAGGATATACACTTTGAAGGGAGTGTTTCTTTAAAGCTGTATGTTTAACCCTTTCCAGGATATGGATGCCTTTTGGTGCCATTTTTATATTTTTCTTCCATTGTTATGCCCTGGCTGCAGTTTGTTGAAATAGAACAAATCAGGCTTTACTCACCTTCCCCAGGTCCACCGGCGAGTTTATGCCACTGCTCCCAATCTCTTGCATCGGCTGCAAAGTTGATGCCACGTCAACATCCCAGCAGCTAATAAAGAGCTAAGCGGCTCTGAAGGGGACATTCCATCTACACGGGCAGAGCTGCTGAGCTCACTGATTGGCTGCCTGTCAACATGACATCACCACTGCAGCCAATCAAAGTCATCTAGTGACTAGTGACACACCAGTAGACCTGGGAAAAGTGAGTACAACATGGTTTGTTATATTTTAACCAACAGCAGCCGGGGCAGAATATTGTCTGAAATGGAACAATCCCATTAAAGAGTAACTGAACTTTTTATGTAATTATTGATCAGACTCTGCAAAATTACAAATCTTTGTAATATATTCCATTACTTTATTTTGTTGCCTTTTCTTCCAAACTCATGCTGGAAGGGCTGTTTAAACTGCCTTGTCCTTTCACTTAAAGTAGCTGTTTTGAATGAAAGGTCTCGCACACATCCGTACTCCTCTGTGACCTTCTCTACTCCCCTGCTCCATGCTCAGATAATATCTGCAAACACTATCACTTTCTGAGTAACTGGAGCTCAAATATTCGCCAGAAGTGCAGGTCAAACCATCTGCTCTAAGTGAATGAACAAGGTAGTTAAAACAGCACTTTCAGGGTGCAGGTTATAAAATGCTACAATCTTATCTCAGAGCAAAGGAGAAGTGAACTTTCATGTGATCATAAATCATCTGATTGGAGCTGAGGATAAAAGTTACAAACACTCTGACAGAACGAGCTCACTGGTGATTTATTGGTAAAAGGGAGCCAATCACTAGATTCATATTTCCCTGAACAATAGGCAGGATGAATCGGACATTGCCTGAGCGATTAAATACAAAAATGGAGCTTGGTTTGAGTTGGTATACACGCAGCACATAAATGCGTGTTCACTCTGGCCAAAAAGCATACAAAACCTACAAGAATAAAAGTAAACATAAACCCTACTGTAACTAAATAAGTAAAAAGCAAAAGTGCATTTAAATAACAGAGTTCTTAGTAACACTGTTTTTGATCAATCATAGCATAAAAGCCATCCCACCATCGGCCAGGTGACCCTTTACGGAATGCTCCTATACTGTCTAATATTAAAACCTTACCATGTGTCAGAGTTGACCTCAGTGTGTGAATAAGGGCAGACAAAGGACTAGGTCCCGACCTGTGGATACCAGTCTAGGGAAGCTTTCAAATGTAATTTCCAGCTCAAGGGAGGGAGAGCATGCACCGGGTTGCACAAAATGCAAGCAGGATGGTATGTCTTCCTCTGAAATGGTGCTGCGTTTCACCGCCAAGCTCTAGTTGATGGACAGGTTTAGAAGATATAGAAGGCACACAGTGCAACATGGTGGTGGCCTATTAATATTCTTTTGGAACAAATTGGGTATACTAATGCAATATGCTGGAGCCTCCCCCTCCCTAACTCTCTGGGGTGAAATAGGAGGCCCCCACACAAACTAGATGGTTGAATGGTCCTGCAACAATATGCTACTGAGTACAGATAAAATTAAAGGGGTTGTCTTAGCTAAATATAATTTTAACTGTAGGATGAAAATAACAATAACTGACATACTAGCCTGCCATCACCAACATGGATCTAGTAGCCCAGGCTACTCTTTGTGCCCATGGTCCTGTGGGATTTCCAATGTCGCCTCAAACCTCAGAACAGCATGTGCTGGTGACAGCAGGGTAGTAGTGGAGATTTTGTTTTAATCACAGAACCCAGACCCACAGTGTATACACTTTAGTTTAATGCTTATGGGGTCTTTAAAATGTACCGGTCTTTTTAATTTTAATTCCATAAATCAATAGTACACATTAAAATAAGCACCTTTTGTAATATATCTTATCTGAGAAATCGGCTTCTTTCTCTGCCAAAACTGAAAAGTCATTATCAAAAATCTCAATTCTGGGGTAAATTCTGTATTGAGTGAAGACTCTCCCATTACTGAGAGAGGAGATGGCAGTTGGTGCTGATAATTTTCTATGTATTTAGAAAGGAGAGGAGGTGGGAGGGGCTGTATTTAGCTCCTCCCGTCTACTTAGAATTGTGTCCATAGCAGCTGCCATTTCATATCTCAGTAAATGGAAAGTCTGACTTCATTAAGCACTTCAAACCTACATGTTTCTCCGCACTTGATGGTTAATTTAATCAGCCATCATGTGCATCGAACAGCCATGGATAGAGTAGAGCAGTGCTCCACCCGTGGCTGTTAACCAGTTAAATTCAGCTGTCAATCTCTGACAGCGGGATTTATCACATGCCAGCTGGAAGCGTGTGTGTAGCCCTGGTGTTAGGCACACGCAGTACCCTGGGGAGTGTGTGGCGAGACAGCAGTTTAATGCTAAATACCCATTCACTCAACATACACTAGACACACCCTTAGGGTAGTGTAGTTTACTTGTGAGGGAGTGGTCAGGAGTCAGTGCCTGGACTTCAGAGAGGAAGGTCTAGCCTGGACTGAGGAGAAAGAAGCTTAGTGCAGAAAGACTTCAGTCACCTGTCTAAAGGACAGTGAAAGGTTCAGAGACGTGCTCCTGCCTATTGATAACTGAGCATCTGCAACTAACTTTGAAGAAAGTGAATGAAGGAAGTGACTACCCGACTTTATGCTAGTGTGAGTGCTTATGCTACCAGCGAGGACAAGGCGAAAGGCACAGTGGAAAGTTTATTGGAATAGTGCTTTCGGATTGAAGAAGTCCTGCACATTGCAACCGGTCACTGGGGACCGAAGGATCACTATTAGCTTCAAGCATAGTGGTAAGAAAACCAGGAATTTACCGGACCTTAGGTCGCGGCAAACAAGCCCCTTATAGTCAGTACGTAACTGGGGTCAGGGGGAGTGAAGACTTTGAGTCAGTGCACGACAAGATAAGAATTCAGCTCTCTCGCAGGAAGGCTCCTAACACAAAACTGACTGGGCAGTACAGCTATGGATTAGCTGGAGTTATTGAGGGAACTACGCTTCAGGCTGGTTGTACTCATTGTATTGGAAGTAAAGGAGGCCCCTAACTTGTCCAGCTGCTGTCTCAAGATACACTCTCCTTGGATCAGCCTCCCTGGGACCTGCCTGAACATCTTACAAGTAAAGGTATGGAAAGACGCTGACCGTGTGAGACTGTGTTATTTATCTGCACCCGACTTCACTAACTTCATAGACTTTGAGGGAAGAGTCCCACCTGTAGGGGACCCGACATCTAGCTGCATCACCATCCCTCAGAGATCTACAGCAGCGCTGGTATAAATTACCAGAAGACTACAGGTGGCGTCACGAACTGTATATAAATCTATCCCTGTAAATATTCCCCCCAACATACGCCAGACCGCCCGGGCCACAGACCGAGCCACAGCTACCTGTGACAATCCCCATAGACTTCTACGGGCTCGGCTCTGAGTACCCCATTGCCCTGGTAATCCACAATTGTGGTGGCGGGTCGACACAAAAACTTGGCGTCACGAACAGGATGCGAAACTCGCAGAATTGCGAGCCCTGTGTGCCTAAGGAATTGTTTTTGTGAAAAAGGACTGTTTGCACTTTTGGCGCCAAAATCGCCATTTTTGTCGCCATATTCGCGCCCTCAGGCGCTGGAGAAGAAGGTGGGCGTACCTTCGTGGGCGTGTACCCCCAGTGGCGCGAAGAAAATGCCTGCCCTCTCAAAGTGCTATTACAATATGCGATCCTGCCCTACAGCAAAAGAGGTCCGCCTCCTCTTCACCTTCCCTGCGAGGAGGAGGAGACGCAAACCCCACCTCCACGGAAGAGACCGGATGTCTCTGGAGGAAGAGGAAAGAATCTTCTGGAACATCATGGAAGCAGGACGTGTGCAGCCGAGCAGGGAAGCGGAGGAAGGCAGGCCCCGTGCCCCAGCCAAGCTGCCACCAGCACCGGAGTTATCCGTGCTCCTGCACCTGCAGCAGGCGTTGCTAGAAACAAAAGAAGAAAATGCACGCCTGAAGAAGATGGTCCAGCACCAACCTGGATTGGAGGAGATCGAGAGACGCCGATGTAACTTGATGCAGTGGCGACTGTGGAACACGGCGTCCTCTCCCCTCAACGACCCCCCACGATTCGAAATACCGAAGATTCTGCTGCCCAAGGCGAAGGAGCAACCGGAGGCTGCCCCCGAAAGTACCAATCCTGATCCCACCGGTGAAGCGGTGGAGGCGAAGGAGGTTGAGGAGGTATTGCCTGTTCCGGAACGCCCGCCCGGCCAGGAGGCCGCAGCAGATGATCGGTCCCCGGCAGGGACACCGGAGGGGTCCTGTCCGTCGTTACCAGACGTCGACTGGGACGAGATGGCGCGCCTGGATGACGTCGCCTATACCGCCCAGTGGGAACATGAATGGCAGAGTCGTGAGGAGAAGCAGAAACGCCAGCAGGAGGAAGAGCGGGAAGCTCAGTGGAACCGTCAGCGACAACATGCAGAGCTGATCGCGGACAAAGAGAGTGTCCGGAGAGATAAAGGTACCCTGAGGGAACCGCGGCGGCAGGGGTGTGTGACTGAGTTCCAGCTCCGGAAGGGCTGGGGCTTCATCCGTGAACCGGGCCTCTACCCAGGGGTCTTTGTCAGCAGGCGTGACGTAGAATCCCACCTGCCGCAAGGCCATCCCGGGAGGGACTTAGTAAATGGAGACCTCGTCACGTACACACGGCATTGGGGAATGAAGGGATGGTATGCCCTTAACGTCACCATCGTCCGTGACCCCGTCCCCGACGCAGGTAACGTCACCACTACCGCAGCGTCCCCGTCTCCAGCTCAAGCAGTATCCGGCCGTGCCCCAACATCGCCCCCTGCAAGTACTTCGCAAGTGGAAGCGACACCTGTACACTGTTATCCTTCCGCATCGCAACTAGCGACCCAGATTTCATCACAAAGGAAAGCCACCTCTACATCGCAACATGCGACCCAGTCTCAATCGCAATCCATGACACGGTCCATATCGTTAACTGTGATTGAAACGCAATCGGTGTCACGTGAAGAGAATGTACCCGTTGCGCCCCTAGTGGTTCGCACAAGAACTGTGGCGACCCAGACCCTAATCGCAGCGCATGATTTGTTAGTCTTGGGATCTAGGGCCCATTGCATTGTTCCAGCCCCCGGGGTGGAAAGTGTATTTGAAAATGAATAAATAGTAAAGAAGAATCGGTGAGATCCCTATAGGGTCTACCATAAGTAATATTGTAGAAAGTTTGAAAATGTTTTACAAAATTTTGCATAAGTTGAAGAGTATGATGCATATATATTTTGCTAACCGTAGAATGCCCGGCTGGGTAACCAGAAAAAGTTTGCACTTTAGTATAATAATGTGATATTATATCTATGTCTTTGGTTTTACAATGGACTTTGAGGTTGAGGACTGTGCCAACCCAGAACTTATTTGTACATAGTTGCGCTTCGGTGCCTTATCTTGGTTTTACATAAACCAGTACAACTACCTCTGAATACAAAAACCCGTGTGGTGTGGCACTGAGTGAGGTCTGCATTCGGATGTCCTGCAGCCCACCCAGGACCTACGTTGAAGGTTTGGTGCGGGTCCTTCACAAGTATACTGTATATTTATTAAATGCTATTTAATATTTGTATTTTTCTCTAATGTTATTGTTCGCAACGTTCAAGATATCCTCACCTCCCGGATGGGACGAATTAATGTTATTGTTGATGTTTTCATGCATAAACAAAATGTCTCTTTTGTATTTTACAGCCGGGAGTGCTGTCTTTTACCATGGGGGAATGTGTAGCCCTGGTGTTAGGCACACGCAGTACCCTGGGGAGTGTGTGGGGAGACAGCAGTTTAATGCTAAATACCCATTCACTCAACATACACTAGACACACCCTTAGGGTAGTGTAGTTTACTTGTGAGGGAGTGGTCAGGAGTCAGTGCCTGGACTTCAGAGAGGAAGGTCTAGCCTGGACTGAGGAGAAAGAAGCTTAGTGCAGAAAGACTTCAGTCACCTGTCTAAAGGACAGTGAAAGGTTCAGAGACGTGCTCCTGCCTATTGATAACTGAGCATCTGCAACTAACTTTGAAGAAAGTGAATGAAGGAAGTGACTACCCGACTTTATGCTAGTGTGAGTGCTTATGCTACCAGCGAGGACAAGGCGAAAGGCACAGTGGAAAGTTTATTGGAATAGTGCTTTCGGATTGAAGAAG
>JARQOD010000010.1:88295225-88329162 GCA_033576555.1 Oophaga sylvatica
AAACCAAAAAAGTTTCACTTATAATAAAATGTATTATATCTATGCTTTTTTTACAATGGACTTGAGGTTGGAATTGCCAACCCAAACTTTTTGTCATATTGCGCTTCGTGCCTTATCTTTGTTTTACTAAAACCTACAACACCTCGATACAAAAACCCTGTGGTGGGCACGAGTAGGTCTCATTCGGATTTCCGCAGCCCACCCGGACCTATTGAGGTTTGGCGGGCCTTCACATATCTGATATTTATTAAATCTATTTAAAATTTTATTTTCTCTAATGTTATTTTTTCGCAACGTTCAAGATACCCACCTCCATGGAAAGAATTAATGTTATTGTTGTTTTTTCATCATAAACAAAATTCTCTTTTGTATTTTACGCCCGGGATGCTTCTTTTACCAGGGGGAATTTGCCCTGGTTTGGCCACCATACCCTGGGGTGTGTGCGAGACAGCAGTTTAAGCAAAAAAATTACCCCCATTACTCAACTACACTAGCACACCCTTAGGTAGTTATTTAGTAGGGAGTTCAGAGTAGGGCCTGACTTCAAAGGAAGGCTCCTGGACTAAAAAGAACTTATCGAAAGACTTCAGTCACCTGTTAAAGGACAGTAAAGGTTCAGAGACGGCTCCTGCCTATATAACTAGCATTGCAAAACTTGAAGAAATGAAATAAGGGGAATGACTACCCACTTTATGCTGTGTGAGTGCTTAGTACCGGAGGGACAAGGCAAAGCACATGGAAAGTTTATTGAATATGCTTCGGATTGAAAATCCTGCACATTCAACCGCCCACCGGGGACCGAGGATCACTTTTTCTTCAAGAAGTGGTAAAAACCAGGAATTTACCGGACCTTAGGTCGCGGCAAACAAGCCCCTTATACGTCGTAACTGGGGTCAGGGGGAGTGAAGACTTTTGAGTATGCACGACAGATAAGAATTCAGCTCCCTCGCAGGAAGGCTCCTAACCAAAACTGACTGGGCAGTACAGCTATATTACTGGAGTTATTGAGGAATACGCTTCCTGGTTGTATCAGATTGGAAGAAAGGGGCCCTAAATTGTCCACTCTGTTCAAGATACACTCTCCTTGGATCAGCCCCCTGGGACCTGCCTGAACATCTTACAAGTAAAGGTTGGAAACGCGACCGGTGAACGTGTTATTTACTGCACCCGACTTCCTAACTTCTGACTTTAGGGAAAGTCCCACCTGAGGGGACCCACATCTAGCGCTCACCATCCCCTCAGAGATCTACAGCAGCGCGGTATAAATTACCAAAGATACAGTGGCGTCACAACGTAAAAATCTACCCCTTAAAAAATTCCCCCCACATACCCAACCGCCCGGGCCCAGACCGAGCCACAGTACCTTGCAATCCCCATAGACTTCTACGGGCTGTTGAACCCCATTGCCCTGAACCACAATTGTGGTGGCGGGTCACACAAAACTTGGCGTCCGAAAGGATCGAAACTCCGAATTGCGGCCCTGTGTGCCTAAGGAATTGTTTTTGTGAAAAGGACTGTTTGCACTTTGGCGCCAAAATCGCCAAATATACGCCAAAAGGTGGCGTACCTTCGTGGCGGTACCCCCCATGGCGCGAAAAATCCCCCTGCCCTCTCAAAGTCTATTAAATTGCTCCTGCCCTACCAAAAGAGTCCGCCTCCTCTTCACCTTCCGCGAGGAGGAGGGAACCAAACCCCACCTCCACGGAAAGACCGGATGTCTCGGAGGAAGAGGAAAGAATCTTCTGGAACACCGGAAGCAGGACGTGTGCAGCCGAAGGGAAGCGGGGAAGCAGGCCCCGTCCCCAGCCAAGCTGCCACCAGCACCGATTCCGTGCTCCGCCTGCGGGCAGGCGTTCTAGAAACAAAAGAAGAAAATGCCGCCTAAGAAGATGTCCCAGCACCAACCGGATTGGAGGAGATCGAGGACGCCGAGAACTGATGCATGGCGACTGTGGGAACCCGGCGTCCTCTCCCTCAACGACCCCCCACGATTCGAAATACCGAAGATTTGCTGCCCAAGGCGAAGGAGCAACCGGAGGTGCCCCCGAAAGTACCAATCCTGATCCCACCGGTGAAGCGGTGGAGGCGAAGGAGGTTGAGGAGGTAGGCCGTTCCGGAACCCCGCCCGGCGGAGGCCGCGCAGATGACGTCCCCGGCAGGGACACCGGAGGGTCCTTCCGTCGTTCCAACGTGATGGGACGGATGGCGCGCCTGGATGCGTCGCCTATCCCCCATGGGAAGAATGGCAAGTCGTGAGGAGAAGCGAAACGCCAGCAGGAGGAAGAGCGGGAACCTGGAACCGTCGCGACACATGCAGTTGATGCGGACAAAGAGAGGTCCGGAAGAGAAAGGTACCCGAGGGAACCGCGGCGGGCAGGGTTGGACGAGTTCCGCCTCCGGAAGGGCTGGGGCCATCCGGAAACCGGGCCTTACCAGGGGTCTTTGTCAGCCCGGGTGACGTAGAATCCCACCTGCCGCAAGGCCATCCCGGGGGGCTTAGTAAATGGAGACCTCGTCACGTACCACCATTGGGAATGAAGGGATGGTATGCCTTAAGTCACCATCGCCGTGCCCCGTCCCCGACGCAGGTAACGCACCACTGCAGGTCCCCGCTCCACTCAACTATCCGGCCGTGCCCCACAGCCCCTGCAAGTCTTCGCAAGTGGAAGCGAACCTTACACTGTTTTTTTTTTCCTTCCGCATCGCAACTAGGACCCAATTTCATCACAAAGAAAGCCACCTTACTCGCAACTGCGACCCATCTCATCGCAATCCATGACACGGTCCCATACTTAACTGTGATGAAACCAATGGTGTCAGTGAAGAGAATGACCCTTGGCCCCAGTGGTTCGCACAAGAACTGTGGCGACCCAGACCCTAATCGCGCGCATATTTGTTTATCTTGGGATCTAGGGCCCATTTTCATTGTTCCACCCCCGGGGGAAAGTGATTTGAAAAGAATAAATAGTAAAGAAGAATCGGTGGAGATCCCTAAGGGCTACCATAAGATATTGTAGAAAGTTTGAAAATGTTTACAAAATTTTGCATAAAGTTGAAGAGATGTGATATATATTTTGCTAACCCCTAAATGCCCGGCGGGTAACCAAAAAAGTTTGCACTTTAGTATAAAAGTATTTAATTATGCTTTGGTTTTACAATGGACTTTTTGGGGTTGAGGACTGTGCCAACCCAGAACTTATTTGTCATATTGCGCTTCGGTGCCTTATCTTGGTTTTACTAAAACCAGTACAACTACCTCTGAATACAAAAACCCTGTGGGTGGCAGAGTAGGTCTGCTTCGGATGTCCTGCACCCACCCAGGCCTACGTTAAGGTTTGGTGCGGGTCCTTCACAAATATACTGTAATTTATTAATGCTATTTAATTTTGTATTTTCCAAGTTATTGTTCGCAACGTTCAAGATATCCTCACCTCCCGGATGGGAACGAATTAATGTTATTGTTGATGTTTTCATGCATAAAACAAAATGTCTCTTTTGTATTTACAGCCCGGGAGTGCTGCTTTTACCATGGGGGAATGTGTAGCCCTGGTGTTAGGCACACCAGTACCCTGGGGGTGTGTGGCGAGACAGCAGTTTAATGCAAATACCCATTCACTTCAAACATACACTAGACACACCCTTAGGGTAGTGTGTTTACTTGTGAGGGAGTGGTCAGGAGTCAGTGCCTGGACTTCAGAGAGGAAGGTCTAGCCTGACTGGGAGGAGAAAGAAAGCTTAGTGCAGAAAGACTTCAGTCCCTGTCTAAAGGACAGTGAAAGGTTCAGAGACGTGCTCCTCCTATTGATAACATGAGGCATCTGCAACAACTTGAAGAAAGTGAAATGAAGGAAGTGACTACCGACTTTATGCTAGTGTGAGTGCTTATGCTACCAGCGAGGACAAGGCGAAGGCACAGTGGAAAGTTATTGAATAGTGCTTTCGGATTGAAGAAGTCCTGCACATTGCAACCGGTCACGGGGACCGAAGGATCACTATTAGCTTCCAGCATAGTGTAAGAAACCAGAATTTACGGACCTTAGGTCGCGGCAAACAAGCCCTTTAGTCAGTACGTAACTGGGGTCAGGGGGTGAAGACTTGAGTCAGTGCACGACAAGATAAGAATTCAGCTCTCTCGCAGGAAGGCTCCTAAAAACAAAACTGACTGGGCAGTACAGCATGGATTAGCTGGAGTATTGAGGGAACTACGCTTCAGGCTGGTTGTACTCATGTATTGGAAGTAAAGGAGGCCCCTAACTTGTCCAGCTGCTGTCTCAAGATACACTCTCCTTGGATCAGCCTCCCTGGGACCTGCCTGAAACATCTTACAAGTAAAGGTATGGAAAACGCTGACCGGTGAGACTGTGTTATTTATCTGCACCCACTTCACTAACTTCATAGACTTTGAGGAAGAGTCCCACCTGTAGGGGGACCCGACATCTAGCTGCATCACCTCCCCTCAGAGATCTACAGCACGCGCTGGTATAAATTACCAGAAGACTACAGGTGGCGTCACGAACTGTATATAAATCTATCCCCTGTAAATATTCCCCCCAACATACGCCAGAACCGCCCGGGCCCACAGACCGAGCCACAGCTACCTGTGACAATCCCCATAGACTTTACGGGCTCGGCTCTGAGTACCCCATTGCCCTGGTAATCCACAATTGTGGTGGGGGTCGACACACGTGTCCTACATCCCTCTCTCTGTCACGTGGTCCTCGGGAGCGCCAATGGGTTGTCATGACAGCCAGGGTCTGTTGAAGACCCCGGTGCCTCCATTATGATCCTCCGTGAATGCCGGCTTTTGGCCGGGTTCATAGGATAATGATTTGTGCATACACAAAGGGCTGGGAATCACTGCTAAGTGTAGCACAGGCGATCGGACAATTACAGCTTCAAGTCTTCTAAGGGGACTATTAAGACAGTAAAAAGTTAAAAAAATTCTTTAAAAATGAAAAAAAAAATAAAAAAACAAGTTCAAATTCACCCCCGTTTTGCTTCATTAAAAAGAAAACCATTAACAAAATACACATATTGGTATTGCTGCGTTTAGAAATGTCCAATCTATTAAAATGTAAAATTAATTAATCCAATCAGTAAACGGCATAACGAAAAGATGAAACGCCAGATTTTTTAAAATTATTTTTTTTTCAAATTTCCCAAAAAATTTTCACCACTTTACATAAAAACAAACAAACATGTTGGTTTCTGCAAACTTGTACTGACCTGGGGAATGAAAAACCCCAAAAAACAATTGTGGAATTGCAAATTTGTTTGCAATTTTAACGCACTTAGAATTTTTTTCCTGTTTTCCAATACACAATGTAGTAAATGTTGGTGTCATTCAAAAGTACAACTCATCCCGCAAAAGTCATGCCCTTATATGATTATATTGATGGAAAATAAAAAAAAAAGTTATGGCTCTGGGAAGAATGTGGGAAAAAAAACGAACACAATAAAACTGAAAATCACCGGGTAGCGAAGGGGGTAAAAGCGTACAGAGATGAAAATTACATGCAACGTTTTGGCCACACAAGGCCTTTCTCAAACCATAATTCACACCTCTTATTACTTGTAGGCCGGGTCAGACATGCGAGAAAACTCACTCCAGTCCCGGTGCCGGGCAGTGCCGGGTATTGACATGTGAGACTTTGCGAGCTTCTCACATGTCTGACCCCAGCCTATAAGTAATAAGAGTGTGAATTTTTGGGTTTGAGAAAAGGCCTTGTGTGGCCAAAACGTCACAGTAATTTCTATCTGTGTACCTGTTATAAAAAATTCTTCAACCGGAGGAGAGCGTTTGGTGCCTTGGTGTTTGGATCAAGGGGCAACCCACAAAGAATTAGATGCAAAACAATATAATTGTTTCTATAAATCCTATTGCAGGTTCAGGAATGAATATTGTCGGGATTCTTCATTATCGCCCATATTTTTTTATTTTTCATTCATTCCGTTTATTCACGTGCTTTGTTCAGTTGAACCTTATTGACAAATTTTCAACCATCCTTGATATTAATTGTGGCTACCATACTAACATAGTAGCAACATGGGGTCTTTGCGCCTCCTCTCAGAGAGCCCAGAAAACACCTCCCAAAATACCCCATTTATGTCTGGTTTCCAAGCTCGTACGTTTGCAGCTCAGTGCATGAGGCCGTCCTATCTAAATCGGGACAGGTTTTTTTTCCCTAAGTTTACGTGGCGTTCAGCCACTACAATGTACTATTGATACAGTTGGACTTGCCTGGGTTACGTTCACATGCCTCAATAAGTAAGGCCCAACTTATAATTACCAAACATCTGTTCCAACTCGTTTGCCAGGTTTTTGTTTGGCGGCATGTTTGATGATTGCAGAAAGAAAAACCAATGTTATGTGACAGATTTGTTAATTTTTTCATGACATCTTAGACTTTGGGTCAATCTTCGACAGTTGTTCACAGCTGGTGGTGGGATTGCTGCCTTGGCTTTCTAGTGCAATGTCTAGTCAACAAATACTTATTTCTAAATTGCAGTTTTCTGCTTTTTAACAAAGTATTGCTAAGATTAGTTGTTTAAGAGCTTACAGACCAACATATTTCATTAAAAAAATGAAAAGAGGGTTTTTTATTGTAAACTTTTGAAACTTTTTAATAGTAAAATAATCTTTAGGAGAGAGCAGTAAATGTCCCTCTTGAACCCCATTTTGCATATAATCTAGATAGGTTCAAAGTCGGTGATTTGTTTCCTGATGATATGTTTCTAATCCTCTCTATAGACATACATTTAAAAATGACATGTTGTCTGCCGGATCCACTGTGAGGGCACGAAAAGGCTTTTATTTGCGCAATGTATCACCAAGCTACGAACTTGGCCTACTTTGGAATCATCATACGAAGAGATCAATCACTGGAGAAGGACATCATGGTGGAAGAAAAGAAGGAACAAGGCGAAGAGGAAGACCAGCATCCCGATGGCTTGATACTGTCAGGCTAATGGTGGAGAAGACCTGGTGGACCTATCTAAGCTTGCAAGAGACCAATCTTCCTACAGATTGTCCATCCATCAAGTCACCATGGCTGAAGGTCGAGCTGAAGGCCATTTAATAATAATAACATGACTTTTTGGCCGCTAGAGAACAATGGAAGCTTTAAACACTAAAGTCACTAACAGTCAACGGAAATGAATGGAGATTCTAGAAGCCGATCTCACAAATGAAGTCTTCTCCCCACGACACAAAAGTAAAATCCCAGATACCAACCCCACCACAGATCTGACTGCTAACATGTCTAAGAAGTTACATTTGATGATGCTCCTTAAAAAGAATCTATTAACTCACTTTTACTCCTGTGCAGTAATCCTACAAGTAAGCCATGGCCTGAATAGTAATTCAAAGTATTTGTGTCTGAGCAATCAAAAGCATTATAGCAATTCAGGGGAGTAAAATTGGTGTCTTTATAGAATAATTATTTTTTTTTTAGTTTACCCTCCAGGCATCACACACTTATGAATTTTTGTAATATACTTCCATTACCTTATTTTCTTTCCTTCGCTCCCAAACACCATGTGGGGAGTTTGTTTTAAGCCCAGTTTATGATCCTTTAGATGCGCTTTAAAGGGATCTGTCTGCGGATTTCATCCCCCAAACTATTTTATGCAACGTGTAGCTCTTGTAAAGTCAATCCCTTTACATGGACGCTCCATTTCTTCATTACTTAGAAATCAGTGTTTGAATTGATATACAAATAGCTATGGTAGATCAAAGCCTCTGTCACACTCCAGTCTATTCCACACCCAGCAGCACCTCCACCTGCTTACTGATGGTTCCTTTGCCTGAAGTCGCACAGAATAGAGGCGTTCAGTCAAACAGGAGGAGGCGGAGCTATGCGGGAGTAGAGCTGGAGTGACAGAGGCTTCAGATCTACAAACAATTATTCAGCTTAAATTTGCATATCAATTCAAACCCTGATTTCTCATATTAGGGAAGGGACCGGCCATGTGAAGATATTGCTGGGACTTGTCTTTGAAAGAGCTACATGAGCATATAAAAATTTTTTGGGGGAAATCCTGCTGACAGATTCCCTTTAACCCCTCTCTGACATAGACGTACTATCCCGTCCATAAAACCCGTGCCATTCTGACCATGGACGGGATAGTACGTCATAGCGATTAGCTGCGCTCCCCGAGGGAGCGCAGCTAATCGCCGCCGGGTGTCAGCTGATTATCACAGCTGACACCCGTGCTGTGTGTCGAGCGGTCACGGACCGCTCCCGGCACATAAACCCTTGCACACCGCGATCAAACATGATCGCGGTGTACTGGGGGCACAGGGAGGATCGCGCAGTGTGGGGGCTCCCTGCGCGCCCCCCTGAGACCCTCAGACCAGCGCGATGTGATCGCGCTGCTCTGAGGGCTTCCTCCCTCCCAGGACCGGATCCAAGATGCGCTGGGGTCCTGGAGGGAGGCGGCTTCCTCAGTGCCTGCCGAGAGCAGGCCTGAGAAGCCTGCTGCACTGCCTGAGCGATCGCTGGTGTGACAGAGTGCTGTGCACACTGTCACACCAGCGATCTGATGAAATACAGTGATGTCCCACCCTGGACAAAGTAAAAAAGAAAAAAAGTAAAAATAAACATGTGAAAAAAAATCCAAAAAAAAAAAAAAAAAAAAATATTCCCCAATAAATTCATTATTTATTGTAAAATAAAAAAAATGGAAACAATAAAAGTACACAATATGGTATCGCCGCGTCCGTAACGACCCCCCCTATAAAACTGTCCACTAGTTAACCCCTTTTGTGAACCCCTTAAAAAATAAAAATAAAACGAAGCAAAAAAATCAGTGCTTTATTCATCATACCGCTGAACAAAAAGTGGAATAACACGCGATCAAAAAGACGGATATAAATAAACATGGTACCGCTGAAAACGTCATCTTGTCCCGCAAAAAACGAGCCGTCACACAGCATCATCAGCAAAAAAATAAAAAGTTATAGCTCGCAGAATAAAGCGATGCAAAAATAATGATTTTTTATATAAAATGTTTTTATTCTATAAAAGCGCGAAAACATAAAAAAATGATATAAATGAGGTATCGCCATAATCGTACTGACCCGAAGAATAAAAACTGCTTTATCAATTTTACCACACGCGGAACAATAAAAACGCCTCACCCAAAAGAAATTCATGAATTGCTGATTTTTGTTCATTCTAACCTCCCAAAAATCGAAATAAAAAGCGATCAAAAAATGTCACGTGCTCAAAAATGGTACCAATAAAAGCGTCACCTCGTCCCGCAAAAATTAAGACCTCACATGACTCTGTGGGCCAAAATATGCAAAAATTATAGCTCTCAAAATGTGGCGATGCAAAAAACTACTTTTTGCAATAAAAAGCGTCTTTTAGCGTGACAGCTGCCAATCATAAAAACCGCTATAAATAGTAAATCAAACCCCCCTTTATCACCCCTTAGTTAGGGAAAAATAATAAAATAAAAAAAAATGTATTTATTTCCATTTTCCCATTAGGGTTAGGGTTAGGGTTTCGGCTAAAGTTAGGGTTAGGGTTGGCGCTAAAGTTAGGATTAGGGTTAGAGTTTGGATTAGGGTTAGGGTTGGGATTAGGGTTGGGACTAGGGTTAGGGGTGTGTTGGGGTTAGGGTTGGAGTTAGAATTGGGGGTTTCCGCTGTTTAGGCACATCAGGGGCTCTCCAAATGTGACATGGCGTCTGATCTCCATTCCAGCCAATTCTGCTTTGAAAAAGTCAAACGGTGTTCCTTCACTTCTGAGCTCTGCCATGCGTCCAAACAGTAGTTTATCCCCAATATGGGGTATCAGCGTACTCTGGACCCCAAGAGTTATTGTGAAATTTGTCCTATTTCTTCTGTTACCCTTGGGAAAATAAAAAACTGGGGGCGAAAATATTATTTTTGTAAAAAAAATAAGATTATTTTGTTTTTACGGCTGTACATTATAAACTTCTGTGAAGCACTTGGGGCTTCATAGCGCACACCACACATCTAAATAAGTTCCTTGTGGGGTCTATTTTCCAAAATGGGGTCACTTGTTGGGGATTTCCACTGTTTAGGCGCATCAGGGGCTCTCCAAATGCGACATGACGCCCCCAGACCATTCCATCAAAGTCTGCAATCCAAAACGTCACTACTTCCCTTTCCGAGCCCTGACATGCGCCCATACAGTAGTTTTCTCCCACATATTGGGTATCAGCGTACTCAGGACAAATTGGACAACAACTTTTGGGGTCCAATTTCTCCTGTTACCCTTGTGAAAATAAAATATTGGGGCGAAAAAATCATTTTTGTAAAAAAAAAAGGATTTTTTATTTTTACGGCTGTGCGTTATAAACTTCTGTGAAGCACTTCGGGGTTCAAAGTGCTCACCACACATCTAGGTAAGTTCCTAGTGGGGTCTATTTTCCAAAATGGGGTCACTTGTGGGGGGTTTCCACTGTTTAGGCGCATCAGGGGCTCTCCAAATGCGACATGACGCCCCCAGACCATTCCATCAAAGTCTGCAATCCAAAACGTCACTACTTCCCTTTCCGAGCCCTGACATGCGCCCATACAGTAGTTTTCTCCCACATATTGGGTATCAGCGTACTCAGGACAAATTGGACAACAACTTTTGGGTCCAATTTCTCCTGTTACCCTTGTGAAAATAAAATATTGGGGGCGAAAAAATCATTTTTGTAAAAAAAAAAAGGATTTTTTATTTTTACGGCTGTGCGTTATAAACTTCTGTGAAGCACTTCGGGTTCAAAGTGCTCACCACACATCTAGATAAGTTCCTTGTGGGGTCTATTTTCCAAAATGGGGTCACTTGTGGGGGTTTCCACTGTTTAGGCGTATCAGGGGCTCTCCAAATGCGACATGACGCCCCCAGACCATTCCATCAAAGTCTGCAATCCAAAACGTCACTACTTCCCTTCCGAGCCCTGACGTGCACCCATACAGTAGTTTTCTCCTACATATTGGGTATCAGCGTACTCAGGACAAATTGGACAACAACTTTTGGGTTCCAATTTCTTCTGTTACCCTTGTGAAAATAAAATATTGGGGGCGAAAAAATCATTTTTGTAAAAAAAAAAAAGGATTTTTTATTTTAAGGCTGTACGTTATAAACTTTAGTGAAACACCTGGGGGTTCAAAGTTCTCACCACACATCTAGATAAGTTCCTTGAGGGTCTAGTTTCCAAAATGGTGTCATTTGTGGGGGTTTCCACTGTTTAGGCAGATCAGGAGCTCTCCAAACACGACATGGCGTCCAGCCAATTCTGCGTTGAAAAAGTGAGACGGCGCTCCTTCCCTTCCAAACTCTGCCATGCACCCAAACAGTGGTATACCCCCACATATGGGGTATCAGTGTACTCAGGACAAATTGCACAATAACTTTGGAGTCTTGTTACCCTTGGAAAAATAAAAATTCGGGTGAAAAGATCATTTTTGTGGAAAAAATATGATTTTTAAATTTTACGGCTCTACGTTATAAACTTGTGTGAAGCACTTGAGGGTTCAAATTGCTCACCAAAGATCTAGATAAGTTCCTTAGGGGGTCTAGTTTCCCAAATGGGGTCATTTGTGGGGGGTTTCCACTGTTTAGGCACATCAGGGGCTCTCCAAATGCAACATGGCATCCAATCTCAATTCCAGCCAATTTTGGTTGGAAAAAGTCAAATGGTGCTCCTTCCCTTCCGAGCTCTGCCGTGCGCCCAAACAGTGGTTCCCCCCCACATATGGGGCATCAGCGTACTCAGGACAAATTGGACAACAACTTATGTGGTCCAATTTCTCCTGATACCCTTGGGAAAATAAAAAATTAGTGACTAAAAGATAATTTTTGTGGGAAAAAAATAGGATTTTTTATTTTCATGCCCGGGCATTATAAACTTGTGTGAAGCACTTGGGGGTTCAAAGTGCTCACCAAAGATCTAGATAAGTTCCTTAGGGGGTCTAGTTTCCAAAATGGGGTCACTTGTGGGGGATTTCCACTGTTTAGGCTCATCTGGGGCACTGCAAACGGAACATGACCCCCATCAACGTCTGCATTCCAAAACGTTACTACTTCCTTTCCAAGCCCTGCCGTGCGCCCAAACAGTTTTCCACCCCCACATATGGGGTATCAGCGTACTCAGGACAAATTGGACAACAACTTTTGGGGTCCAATTTCCTTGGGAAAATTCAAAAATTTAGGACTAAAAAATCATTTTTGTGGAAATTTTTTTTTTTTTTTTCACACCCAGGCATTATAAACTTTTGTGAAACACTTGGGGGTTCAAAGTGCTCACAACAGATCTAGATAAGTACCTTAGGGGGTCTAGTTTCCAAAATGGTGTCACTTGTGGGGGGTTTCCACTGTTTAGGCGCATCAGAGGTTCTCCAAGCGCGACATGGCGTCCAATCTCAATTCCAGCCAATTTTAGTTTGAAAAAGTCAAACGGTGCTCCTTCCCTTACGAGCTCTGCCGTGTGCCCAAACAGTGGTTTTCCCCACATATGGGGTATTGGCGTACTCAGGAGAAATTGCATAACAACCTTATCTGTCCATTTTCTCCTTTTACCCTTGTGAAAATAAAAAAAAAGTTTGTAAAAGATCATTTTTGTGGCTAAAAAGTTAAATATTCATTTTTTCCTTCCACGTTGCTTTAGTTCCTGTGAAGCACCTGAAGGGTTAATAAACTTCTTGAATGTGGTTTTGAGTACCTTGAGGGGTGCAGTTTTTAGAATGGTGTCACTTTTGGGTATTTTCTGTCATGTAGACCCCTCAAAGTGACTTCAAATGAGAGGTGGTCCCTAAAAAAAATGGCTTTGTAAATTTTGTTGTAAAAATGAGAAATCGCTGGTCAACTTTTAACCCTTATAACTTCCTAACAAAAAAAAATTTTGATTCCAAAATTGTGCTGATGTAAAGTAGACATGTGGGAAATGTTATTTCTTAACTATTTTGTGTGACATATTTCTCTGTTTTAAGGGAATAAAAATTCAAAGTTTGAAAATTGCTAAATTTTCAAAATTTTCGCCATATTTGCGTTTTTTTCAAAAATAAACGCAAGTTATATGGAAGAAATTTTACCACTAACATGAAGTACAATATGTCACGAGAAAACAGTCTCAGAATCGCGAAGATCCGTTGAAGCGTTCCGGAGTTATAACCTCATAAAGAGACAGTGGTCAGAATTGTAAAAATTGTCCCGGTCATTAACGTGCAAACCACCCTTGGGGGTGAAGGGGTTAAGTGCTGCACAACAAGATTCCTAATCATATTACAATCAGAGTAGGTGTATTCCCCTCTCTGAGCCTCAGAGTAGTTGTATTCCCCTCTCTGAGCCTCATTGTTCTCCTCTCCAGTAATTAAACAGGGAAAGTAACATAATCTATGACAGAGTAGAGATCTTTACTGAGCAGCAGTTAAAGGCAGGTTCTAAAGAAGCATAATCAGGCCTAGTGAAGCAGGTCATGTTTCAGAGAGAAGGAAGCAATATAAAGTAATGAATACATAACTTTGCAATACCTGGAGTATAGTTAAAGAATAACTAAACGTTATTTTTTTATTTAAGTACAAGAATTCTATTCAGTTCATTTATATTAGATCATTTAGATTATTATGTACTGTATACAGTCTTTCCTGTAAGGCTTTAAAGTCTGACAGTACAGTAGTGGGCCAGACCAGTCCAGGCGAAGGTGATTTTTTTATGTATCCCCAGTCCAAATCTCTTAAAGGGACGCTGTCTGCATGGAATGAATGTTCAAAATTAGTCCAAGCGCTCGGAGAACCCTTGGTGTGGCCAAACGTTTAAGCACACCTTCCCACCTGCTTGTTTTCCTTCTATTTCCACCCACCTCTTCTTTGATTGACAGCTATAGCTACATAAAGCCAGAGAAGGGCGGAGATGGATGGAAAACAAGTAGGTGGGAAGGCTTATTTAAACAATTGGCCCCGCCGTGAAGCACCCAGCACCTGTGGTTGGCTTGAACAGTCATTATGTGCTGAGAGTCCCTTTAAATAGGTGTGCTAATTAACTGGTACTTAAAGATTGGCAGGTTGTAGGTATAGGATGTGGGTTCCCAGTGTTAGACTGGGCTACCAAAGGCCCACCAGTGACCAACTCAAGGACCTCACTTTTAAGCTCCATGCAAATGTGACATTATCCTCAATCACAAATTTATATAACAATGAACGGGGTAGATTGTTAAATGAATAAGACGCCGCCTTTGTAAGGACATAGCGATTTATGTATATTGTGCCAAGTACTGCTCATATAAGAGGGTGGTGGACCACTCTTGCGCAGGAGCCCACCAGAGGATTCTCCTGTTCTCCCGGTGGGCCAGTCCAAGCCTGGTGCTGAAGTCCACAGACTCTTTTACTTTCTGTTGGATTTCTTGTCGATGACACATATTTGAGAAGTGTAGTGTCCATGAGTTATCCTGCATTAAAAGTATTACAATTCACCATGATAAATCACGGCTTCACAGAGCTCAGGAACGATCGACTAAATAAGAAAACTGTTTCCTCTGATGAGTTGAAAATGGATTTTCAATACCTTTTTGGCTCTAGTGATAAAATGTCTTATGTCTTATATTTCAAGTTTCTGGTAAGTAAATCCATTGGACAAATCTATTTAACTCTCTGAAGCTCAAGCAATGGCTATCTGGGTAGTAATAAAACAGTTAATAGTCATCAACAGCAATCGATAATGTGTGATTACGCTATCTCAGGTGTGGCTACCAAAATCAGTCATTGGCGCCATCAATTAAAATATTGACTCGCACCTACTCAACCCTTCGCTCATGGAAAGAGTTGACGGCCATTGGAGCAATGCCGCCAAGAACATTGTGCTCCTTTGCATTCTGTTCTCCTCCGTCAGGCCCCCGTCTGCCTGCGTGTAGGACTTGTCTCCTGCCTGTAAATTAATTATATCAGCCAGGGAAAGGTTGATCTGTTTACCTATTGAGTCGAGTAGGAATGGGTCTCGGAATAATGGAGGTTTCTTAAAGGTACAAGGAATCAGAATGCAAAGCAACCATGTCCTGATAAGTCTCCTTCCGCGCAATCTTAGGTAATTGGCTGGGGTTCTTTAATTGTTTTTCTCTCCTGGAGTAAAAGCCTGTCATTTTCATTGTACTAGAAATAGAAGATACTTGAGACATCAATACTCGGTGTTACACCCGATGAGTTTGTGCATAATTAGGTCATTTTATAGCACACTGGCTCCAAATTACAGCATGCATGGGCCCAAACAGGCCGTCAATTCTGCAGAAGATGTCCGCTCTCATCAGGCTGTTTGACATTTGAGCCAAATGACTGGATATGATGAAATTGGCCACATACTGTGCTTGTTTTGTTTTCTCCATTTCCTTCAGTGTTTTCTGTAGTATAGCCAAGAAAGAATAAGTTCCTATAAACTAGACTGCGGTAAGTCTATGTTCACACGTACAGTTTTTGCTGCAGCCAAACACTTCTTTCTTGGAGAAATCTTCTGAAGTCTCATAGCCTTTTCTAGAACTGTAAAATGGAACTTTTTAATTTGCATAAAAAAGTAGCAAAAAAAAAACAACAACGCTGCATGTGAACATAGCCTAAAGCCTCTAAGGCTGCATGGTGATATTGGTTTAGAAAACCCATAAGAATGGCTGATGTTGGTTGTACACCAGTCATTCTCAGGTCAGTTACCAACCAAACACATTTCTACCACTTGCAAAGGGATTTGCTGGATATGTGATTTACTTTTCAGCAGCTGTAAACAAATATGCCAAATTGCCGTTTATCAGCTCACATATTCGGACCAATTATTTTGATAAGTTTGATTCTATTGTCATCAATTTTTCTATTACGTGGGGGAAAAAAGTTTATCCGCCCTCTTTTATCTGTCATCCGACTGCAATCCGATTTTTTTTTTTTCATGAACCAATAGACTTGCATTGCTGATTTTGATTCGACCCTTGAATCAAAACTGGACGTCTCACTATTTTATTTTTTTTAAACTGGCCTCTCAGTCCGAAGAAAAAAATCTGACATGTGCATGGCCCCATAGAATGTCACAGGTACGAGTGCTATCCGTGAAAAACATGGGCAGCCCTTGTACGAGAATAGCTGCCATCTGAATGAGCCCTACCATGGGGCAATCTGCAACCAAATATTCAGATTTTTTTGTGACAACCATGTCAAAGTCACAGCAGATCACAGTTTGCAATGACAATCATTAGGTACCATGTCACAATGCAACACTGCAAGTGAGCAGATAATGGGAATATTTATATAAGTGTACCTTCAGGGAAAAGTAAATACTTTACACTGCTCGTATATCCCCATGAACCTTCGGGTCGTAATCCATGTTTGCATATAATCAAGTTCTTCTAGTTATATCGCTTTCATTCTCTATCTCACTTGCGAGGGAGTACAGAGATGCACTAATTGAAGACTGCTGTTACGTTGGCCTATATGACAGCGAAAGCAGCTAATAAGATATTAAATTGCACAGAGCAGTCGTTTTTTTAAAAAATTTTTAGATTAGAGACATGAAAGGGAATATGTCAAGAGGTGTTTGCTATGGAATTTTAGAGCACCGTAATGTAGGGACAGAAACCTTCATTCCAGCAATGTGTCACTTAGTAGACTGTATTTTGCTGTTTTTATATAATCAGGGTTTTATTAGCAGGAGATTATCACAAGAGGACAATATGTCTCATGTGTGCTTGTTCAACCACTGATCAGCAACTGTCGTCTCACTATGCGATATAGGCCGGCGTCACACTGGCGACAGAATCGGACGACTGCAATGCGATGAAATATCGCATTGCAGTCTGCCGTATGTTAATCTATGGAGCAGCTCCCAGTATCAGATTTTTTGTGGTCCGTTTTAAACGTCCGTGTGCAATCGCAGCATGCTGCGATTGTCACCGATTGTGGGTCGACTATCGCCAATGCAAGTCTATGGAGCGATGAAAAATCGGATTACAAACGGACCGCACGTGTGACTTGCGATTAAATCGCATCGGTGTCCTTTAGAAAAGCCGGCAATTCATCCCCGGCTATACTGTAAAAGCACACTGACAGCTTTAATAAAGAATAGAAAGAATAGATATACACACATAGAATACATATATATATATATATATGTCATTGTGACATATATATATATATATATACATATATTTATAGTTCTTACACTTCTACATACTGTAATAGCCGCTAATTCAATTGCCGGCTTTTGTGAAATCACAGAAGCCGACATGAAATGATACATTGTTTCCACACAGTTAACCATGTCATTTCCTGTATTTTGATATATGGTTTGAACTTACAATTACATAAGTATATGTGTGCAAAATTTCAGACATGTAGGGGTTAATTAAAGGTGTAAATTCGTTGAAAAAAAATGCGTGGCCTCCCGCTGTATTTTCTCCACCAGACAGACAAAGCAAGCGAGTGGGGGCAGATAATAATAGCCTAGGGGGGTACATTTTTTTGTGCCCCCCCTGGCTACTAACATCTGCCCCCAGACACCCCAGAAAGGGCAAATCTCTAATTAGATTTGCCCTTTCTGGCACTTTGCCCGTCTATTCCCATTGCCCTGTAGCGGTGGCGAATGGGTTAATAAGGGGTTAAAATGACCTTGCAATTGAAAGGTCACTTTAAGCCAGGTTAATAATTGAGAGCTGTCAATTAGACAACTATCAATTATTAATCCTATTGAAGTAAATAAAAAAAACACACACAGTTTAAGAATAAATAATTTTAATGAAATAAAAACACATTTTTTTGACCATCTTTTATTTTACTCTTAATCCGTGCGACGCCCTTGATCTCCTAAAATTAAATATAAAATAATAAAACATTATTCTTACCTATCTGGCGATCTGTCACGTCCCACGATGTAATCCTTCACAAAGGGTTAACTAGCAATCAGCTAGGCAGCGCAACTAATGCTGCGTGCTCAGCTGATAGCTCCTGAATGAATGAGCTTATCTCCTGCCGACAGGAGAGGATGTGATTCATGAATGAAGCTTAATTGATTGTATCCACTTTCACGTTAGGTCAGGTCACTGAAGTGAAAGTGGCAATAAATCAATTAAGCTTCATTCATTCATCTCTTCCTCTCCTTTCGCTGGGAGAGGAAGTTATTCATTCAGGGGGTTAAGGGTATGCCACACTAAACAGCGTCGCTAGCGAGATCGCTAAAAAACTTCACTATTTAGCGATCTCGTTAGTGACGTTGTTCTGTGTGGCATGTAGCAACGACGTGACCCCTGCTGAGATCCTGCTGTGATCTCGTTCGTCGCTGACATCGGTCCGGACCCTATTTTTATCGTCGGCGCCCCGCTGGTAAGTATATATCGCTGAGTGTGGCACCTTTTTTTAGCGATTTAGCGGTATTTTGTCCCGCTAAAGTCTTTAAGGAGATCGCTAACCGCGATAGCGTCCTTAACGACATCGCTAAATTAAGCCGCTACTAGCGATATTGAAACTATCCCGCTAGCGATCGCATTAGTATGCGTCGTTATCGTGATCGCTAGCGGGATAGTTTAGTGTGGCAGTACCTTTAGAGCTCGGAGACAGCATTAGCTCTCTGCGAGCTCTAACCTGTTAACCCTTTCTGATGGATTACACCGTGGGACCTGACTGTACATCGGATTGGTAAGAATAATTTTGCTTTTTTATTTTCTTTTTATTACAGGAAATGGTTTTAGCAGGAAAATAAAATATGGTCAAAAACTGTGTGATTATTTCATTAAACTTCTTTTTTATTAACCCTGCTGTTCTGTTCGGGTTTACTATACACTTGTTATGTTCGGGTCATTTTTGACCCGAACCTATTAAAATGTTGTTTTGAGCCACTGAAAAGTTCTTTTTGAATACCTGTTGCATTATTATACTGTGTGTGATCATAGTTGTTCATTATCAAAGAAAAATTGAATAAAAAAACTTAATTTTTTAAAATTTTGTGTTGATTAATGTAAAACAGCCTAATTGCATTTTACACCAAAGTAACAAACTTGTGCTTAAATAATCAACTATATCTTTTACAACAACATCAACAACAACTTTAGGTAACTATTAGTACAACTAACTTAAAACTAAAATAAATTTTAACAGTATAAAAGCATTTTGAAAAAAAATAGTAAAAAATAATCAGAAAAAAATAAAAATTTCAGTTTTTTTCAAAAAAGGGTTTCTACTAATCTATTTTTTTTCAATCCACGTTTTCGCATCATTTTTGCAAAACTTCAACAGTCATAAATACCACGGGTACCATGTATTCAAAGCTGTGAGGTAAACTCTGTGTGCAGCTCCATACTCCACCTCCTCTCTCCAACAGCCTTGGAATGTCTGACTGAACTACTATACTGACAAGATAAGGGCGGAGACACACAGGCACCTTCTGCAAGGCTTAGATAACACACAACAAAATACATTCTCATTAGCTTGTCAGTTCACAAGGAAAAGAAACTATTTTCTTTTGCAATCTTGAAAACTGAATTGATTTATTTGTAGAGGAACAGCAGGCCTTTAGATACAGCAATAAAAATTGTACTGAAAGACAATGCGTATGGTTTGTACTGAAATCATTTGTATACATGTATCCATCCATTTATGTCCATCTGTGCACCTAAAGCAACTAGATAACTTGATAAACAATAGTAGATGCAATAAGTAGTCTTAAAATAAACTAAAAATCCTTTGTTTTACTCAAAAAATGGCTGTAGATTAGTATAAAAGGCTAACGTGTCATTTTTGACCCGAACATAACAAGTGTAAAAAAAACTGTAGCGCAAAAAGTAAAGCACCGAAAAAAAAAAATAAAGTACCCTTAGTATGAACCCCGTAAATTAGGAAAATAGAAGGAACCACAAGTTTCAAAATCAAAAAATGAATGAATAAAATAATATCTAATTTCCAAAACGGGTCATTTTTGACCCGAACAGAACAGCAGGGTTAAACTGTGTGTGTTTGATTTTTCTTTCATACAATAGGATTAATAATTGATAGTTGTCTAATTGACAGCTCTCAATTATTAACCTGGCTTACAGTGACCTTTCAATTGCAAGGTGGCTGTAACCCCTTATTAACCCATTCGCCACCGCTACAGGGCAATGGGAATAGACGGGCAAAGTGCCAGAAAGGGCAAATCTAATTAGAGATTTGCCCTTTCTGGGGTGTCTGGGGGCAGATGTTAGTAGCCAGGGGGGGCACAAAAAAATGTACCCTCCCTAGGCTATTATTATCTGCCCCCACTCGCTTGCTTTGTCTGTCTGGTGGAGAAAATACAGCGGGAGCCCACGCATTTTTTTTCAACGAATTTACACCTTTAATTAACCCCTACATGTCTGAAATTTTGCACACATATACTTATGTAATTGTAAGTTCAAACCATATATCAAAATACAGGAAATGACATGGTTAACTGTGTCTAAACAATGTATCATTTCATGTCGGCTTCTGTGATTTCACAAAAGCCGGCAATTGAATTAGCGGCTATTACAGTATGTAGAAGTGTAAGAACTATAAATAATGTATATATATATATATATATATGTCACAATGACATGTGTATATATATATATATATATATATATGTGTTCTATGTGTATATATCTATTCTTTCTTTTGTGATTGAAATACTATTCTTTTGGATCCATTATATGTCAGTTTTGCAAGCCTGAGAGAAATTCTCGCAAGTCGGATGAAAATCGGATGTTACAAGGTACACACACATGCGACTAAATCGCATCTTTGAAGGAAAATCGGATGCCAGGCGAATGTGTGATGTTTGCTTTTTGTTCCGATAATCGACCGACTAAAACGGTCCGATTTTTTGTAGTTGTGTCTGACGCCGGCCATACACAGAAAGTTGCCAATCAGTGGTGTGGACGGGGTTATACAGGGCTCAGTGTTCAAGAGAACTGCTAGATCTGCAGCAGATAAAAGTGTGATTCTGTCACAACTGCTACACCCGGGAAACTAAGTGACACATCGCTGGAATAAGGGTCGCTGGACCTATGTTATGCTACTGTCATATTAGATAGCAAATACATGCTGACAGATTCCCTTTAATTTACACAATGGGATGCATATCCTAAACGGTTAAGTGAATCATTGAAAATGAAATTTAGTGTAACTTAGGGAATCCACAACTCACTATAATATTATTACTATGATTGGAGTCATATTAGTAACAGAACCTCATATTTAGCTGTTCTCAGTGGTCCAAAAGGGGATGTTCTCAAGCACCAAAGGAAAGTACGGTAGTTAAAACCTGATAACGAACATAGCAGCTTAACGGCGAGCTGGACAAATAAAGTCCTAGATGTTGAACAGGCAAGGAACCTCGGGTGCCGACAGGCAAGGAACCTCGGGTGCCGACAGGCAAGGAACCTCGGGTGCCGACAGGCAAGGAACCTCGGGTGCCGACAGGCAAGGAACCTCGGGTGCGGACAGGCAACGGAACCACAGGTGCGGACAGGCAAGGGAACCACAGGTGCGGACAGGCAAGGGAACCACAGGTGCGGACAGATAAGGAACCGCAGGAGTGGACAGATCCTGAACCTTCTCTGTCTGTCCACATCTGCACTTTTTGTATCAGACATATGAAGCTCAGACAAAGCTTGCAGGTTAAAGGTACTTGTTCAGGTACAGCAGGTTAGGAAAAGGTACTGCTTCTGACACAGCAGGTTTAGAAATGGGGACAGATTCAGACAGAGCAAGTTCTGAAGGAAGGAACTGATTCAGACTCAGCAAGAGTGGAAGCAGACATTAATTCAGACACTGATAGATTCAGAAACCGGTCCAGAGTCAGACATAGAGAAAACAAAGAACAAGAAACAAATATCCTAAAATAAAATAAAAAATATTGCAAAAAATGCATGAAGGTAGTAATAACAATAAGGGTATTTGGTAAACATAATTTTGATCAAAAGAATGTACAAGCCATCCCGCCATGTCAAGGCAACCCTTTGTGGGACAGTCCTAACTCTTGTATTAAAAACCTTTCCACTTGTCAGACATAGCAGGTTCAGGGAAAGATCCAGGTTTAGATACAAACAGGTTCAGGGATAGGTCCTGGTTCAGGACCAGGTCCTGATTTATACACAAAAGGTTCAGTGATATGTCCTGATTTAGACAACAGCTTCTGGCTTAAGGCCTTGGCCAGACAGGCCCAGGGGAAGCAGTTTCAGGCAAGATCAGATACAAGGTACAGGTTAAACATTCAGAGACTGAAACAGGACAGGACCTGGCAACATAGTGGTTTCACCAACACTAAAGGAGAATGTTGCTCAGTCACCTCCCAACAGGTGGAGGTGCCTTAAGTACTAAGTGCCTCCCAGCGAATGGCTGAGGACACATTAGGCGCACGCACACTGTCTCTTTAAGAAACAAGAAGTGCATGCGCACCCTAAGTATGCTGCCAGGAAACATGTACAGCAAGCAGAGGACAAGGAGCTCATTGCACGGCCCGGGAGGTGAGTATGTCTGTGTCCCTGCATGGTGGAGGAAGGGAAACCATGCAGAAATGCAAAAAATGCAGTCCTATAGTCTGATGCCTCTTCTAGTCCAAACAATATGGTATATATATATATATATATATATATATATATGTATACACTGCTGAAAAATATAAAGGGAACACTAAAATTCAAGACAAGGAAATTATGCTCAGTAGTGTGTGTGTGGCCTCCACATGCCTGTATGACCTCCTTACAATGCCTGGGCATGCTTCTGATGAGGTGGTGGATATTCTCCTGAGGGATCTCATCCCCGACCTGATGCTGGGCTGTTGCCCTCCTACGGCCCCCTCCACATCTCCTGATATTTTGGCCTGTCTGCTGGTATGTGCTCCATGCTCTGGACACTGTGCTGACAGACACAGCTACCCTTCTTGCCACAGCCTGCATTGATGTGCCATCCTGGATGAGGAGTGCTACCTGAGCAACTTCTGTGGGTTGTAGACACCACATCATGCTACTGTAGGGGTGAGAGCAATGACAAAATGCAAAAGTGACCAAAACAACAGACAAAAAGGATGAGAACACCCCTGCAGAACCACTCTTTATAGGGGGTGTCTTGTTAATTGCCTATCATTTCTACCTGTTGTCTGTTCCATTTGCACAACAGCAGAAGAAATTCATTCACAATCGATGTTGCTTCATAACTGGACAGGTTGACTTCACAGAAGTGTGATTGACTTTGGAGTTACAAAGTGTTGTTTAAGTGTTCCCTTTATGTTTTTGAGCAGCGTATAATTATGAAACACATGTTTGCATGGGTGGATCCACTTGCCTTGCCAATCCCATCCACAATATTTACTATTTAAAGGGAATCTGTCCCCAAATTTTTGCAGTATGAGATGCGGCCACTGCCATCAGGGGCTTATCTACAGCATTCTGTAATGCTGAAGATAAACCCCTGATGTCACCTGAAAGAGAAAAAAAACAAGTTATATTATACTCACCCAGGGGCAGTCCGGTCCGATGGGCGTTGCGGTCCGGTTTGGCGCCTCCCATCTTCTAGCGAAGCCTTCCTCTTCTCTGCGTCCCGTCATAGCTCCTGCGCAGGCGTTATTCTCTGCCCTGGTGAGGGCAGAGCAGAGTACTGCAGTGCGCAGGCGCCGGGAAAGGTCAGAGAGGTCCAGCGCCTGCGCACTGTAGTACTTTGCTCTGCCCTCAACAGGGCAGAGAATAACGCCTGCGCAGGAGCCGCGATGGGACACAGAGAAGAGGCCGGCTTTGCTAGAAGATGGGAGGCACCGAACCGGACAGCGACGCCCATCGGACCGGACGGCGGAACGCCCCTGGGTGAGTATAATATAACTTGTTTTTCTTCTTTTTCAGGTGACATCGGGGGCTTATCTACAGCATTACAGAATGCTGTAGATAAGCTCCTGAGGGCGGTGGCCGCATCTCATACTCCAAAAATGGGGTGACAGATTCCCCTTAAGGAAGTACTCCACACCAAGCTGTTAGAATGCTTATGCATTTTGGGTTGAAAAACTCTTAATCATATCTGACAATTTTTTCATCCTATATGACTAAAGGATCAGTTTTAACCAGTTCCTTTAGTGCTTGAGAACATCCCTCTGCACCACAGACTGTCTGCCCTGAAAGTCTCCTGGGATACCTATCTCTGATACAGGCGTTGTGAGCTGAACTGACACTTCTCATATTTAGCTGTATCTTAATTAGAAGGTACAGAATATCATCTAAGTAAATTTCAAATGCCACACAGTTTAGAGTTGCAGATTTTATTCACCCGCAGCTCATTTGCTGGCCCATCAGCTGTCTTTCAGCTGTGATCCACTACTGTCCGTAGAATGCTAATGCCAGGACCTATGGGTCAACGACACAGACCTTGAGTTTCTATCCACTTCTAGAGATAGTAATTAAGTTAATAATAGTATATTCAGCTTAATTACCCATTGGATACATGTTACTCGTGATCAAATACACATATGCTGGTTTTGCCAGTGGTAACAATGATGTCGGAAGCGGCCAAAACTAAAATTAATGGTCTTGAGCCTTGAGCAAATGCTGGTTTGTGAACATGGCACCTTCAGATGACTACGCCTCCCAGACCTAAGTAATAAGTGTTAGTTTTGTATATGTGTGCCACTATACCTATGCCTGGCTTCATATGAGTGTCTTTCTTGGCCTACTGATGTAAGTATGGTAAGGTAGGCAATTCATTCCTTACCAACACATGATGTATAGTTATGTCATACGCTGTCTCCCTGAATTTGATGCTGGCTTGCAAACTGAGCCAGCATCTTTCCAGGCAGATGATGGCTGATTTATTCAGCCGTCATCTGCCTCTAACAACCGCAGGTGGAACAGAGCTGGAGAATCATATTGCCAATTCATTTTTCTCGTAAAAGGAGCACTATATAGAAAAATTTAAAAAAAAAGTGCGGAATTGTGGGGTTTTTTTTGCAATTTTGCCACATTTGAAATTTTTTTTCCAGCTTTCCAGTAGGTCACATGAAAAAGCAGATGGTGTCATTCAAATGTACAACTCGTACCACAAAAAAAACAAGCCCTCTTATGGCTATGTTAATAGAAAAATAAAAAAGTTATGGGAGGAAAAAACAAAAGCACAAAAACGTAAAAATCGCCCTTAAGGGGTTAAAGATGCTGTTATTTATCAATCTTCTTAATGAAGAATTGTTTTTAATCACAGCCTACACTTTACCAGGTGCTTCAGATGATCCAGTGGGCAGGAGACAAAATCCCTTATGACAAGCCCATGTCACCTTCAGTTTGCCTGTGATGTTTGACAGCAGTCAAATGCGCCACCTCCGCACACATTTGCCCAGGGACTTGTGGAATGCAAGGGATTTTTTATTTCTATTTATATGATTCCAGATTTGTTAGTATTCCTGCCTGACAAACAAAACCACGAGCTCCACACTTTGGGGCAGATAAGTTGAAAACACTGATTGATAGCAATCGGTAACGTATAGAAGGGTTTAGTCATCTCTACACCACAGGTTTGTTTCCATTATTATTTGGAACTGGAATAAATGTACTGAGGCTTAACATCAATACCGGACACAGATTATGAGCAAGAGGGGTGCCATTTCTGGAAACAAGCAATAGCTGCTTTCTAAATGAAGTCAAACCCGTTAATGGACTTAATTTATAAAAAGTTCCCTAAGGATTTAGTGGAAAAAACTAAGCACGTGAGTCATGTAAAGTGTTAATGTAATGTCAATAGTGTATAATGCAGGATAAGCATAGGATTAGCTTAGGACAGCACAAGTAAAGTTTATATAGTAAATGGTTTAGCAACAGCATAAGAACAATAAGTGTAGTATATAAGATAGGAAAGAGTTAATGATAGAACTAGACCGGTGGGTGGGAACTAGTGCTGATAAAAAGGGAGGGAGCTTTCTCATACTGTGTGGTGAGAAAAGAGCAGTGTCAAGGTCAAGTTCAGGTGCGGTGGGCTGCTAGGGACAGCATGTGCCACTTGTTCTAGGCAGTGCAAGATCGTAATGGGATCCCGAGCTATCGTTCCGGTCATGTCTAGAGCCCAAGGTCAGGCTTAAAGGCTTCCAGACACATTGTGTCCTCTGGCGTACAGTGGAAGATGAACAGGAATCCACATAGATGTAAGGTGATGGCCGTTCCCGGGTGCACTGCCAAGGTGGACAGGAAATCCCTGAGGCTAACAGAGTCAGTGGGCTTGGGAGTAGTCAACGACAAATGGGTGGCAGGGCCGAGGAGGTTCTGTACTAAGGAAGGAAGAAATGTAAAGTGTTGTGCCTTCTTCCACTTGTCACCACCAGATGAACTGACTAGTAATGTTTGACTGTTGTAAAGAACTTGGCATCCCCTGCATTATGTGCAGCTCCTGAGGATGGAGGCCTGGAGGCAGCAGACACCTGCGGCCTACAAGTGAGTGTGATGCCCCCACAACCTACAACACACGTGCCCAAGCGAGACCGGACAGCAGCTCGGTCATGACTACTGCTCTTCAGCATTTTACACACACGTTCGATTATCTCGCTATCTGTAACTTTCACTGATGACGCTCGTACCTATGATATTCCATAGGGCTGTACACATGTCTGAATTCTTCCTCAGACTGAGTGGTCTGTGGAAAATATCGTAGAGATGTCCGATATCGGTCCGAGGGTTGGATTAAAAGCTCAGTGCAAGTCTATGGTTCGTGAAAAAATTGGACCACATTCGAATATAATCCAAGTGGAGTCTGATTTTTACAGACTGTCAGAAAACGGGGAAACTTTCTTTTTTATTTTCTCCTTGTATGAGAAAAACTGTTGACACTTGGACCACACTCTGATCACAGTCTGCTCAGAATAATCTGTCGTTTTTCTCGTACGTGAAAAATACTAATGTCTGAACGCGCCCTTGCTGATACTCCTCTACTGGCCTCCACCTGAATCCAGCGCACACCACTCCATGGTCTATGCTGATACTGGAAGAAGAGATGTCATCGCTCCACCAACAGCTGGACCGCTGCAGCCTGTGATTGGCTGCAGTCATCAGGTGCCTTGAGTAGCGCGTCATCTGACAAAACATGCGATGATGTACTGCTCAACTTGCCTAACCGTTGCTTTCAATCACAGTCCGCAGCGGTTTGGCTGATGCTTAGTAAGCCAGCAAGGACCACGAAACAGCTTGTGGGTGTCGGGAGGTGATTATTAATTACCGTGGTTATTTTTTCCAGATCCAAGCCCCTGGGAAGCTGTTCTTTTTGCCTGGACATCCCCTTTAAGAGTCAATTTCTTCACTTTAATAATGCACAAGTAATTAATTCTCAGATAAATATATAATGTTGATATCAATGATATCAAAATAGATTTTTAATTGAAGTTCTGACCAGAGATCACAGACAAAGCAAACGCTATCATCCGCAGAACGAAGCAAAACCTCATTTTACAGGCACATCCGGACCATTCAGGCAAATAGCACAACTTACTAATATGCAAGCGGCATTAATGGTTACAGTCCAATCTAACACCTGAGGATCCGCCTGTCATCCCCATTTCAGTTTCTTTAAATTGTGGCAAAGTTGCATTAAGGATATGAGAGAGATTGTTAAGTTTGTGGAGCTACTTGAATTACTTATTACATAAACCCCTAAGTGCAGGAGCGCAGGAAGCACTTTAGTGGGTGCTCGAAATTTACTGTAGAAGACAATGGTATTAATGGAATGAATTTATTTACAGGCTTATCCTGTATTTATTAGACCACCCTCCCTGTGTGAACTGAGGCTTGGGATCAGAAGAAAATAATAAGTATATCAAAGGCAGTTTGAGCAGTAGGGGGCACTATTGTTAATTCAGTTTCATTGTACAGTTTCGAACTTGAAATCTATAAAAGCTATTGAAAGCTGAGTTCTGATTATTTCTCGAGAATAAGAGATCATTTCTATAATAGAGTCTTGATTGTTGGTATAAACTAGAGAGTCGGATCTACAAATGAGCCATTCATTGTATCCTGCAGAGTTTCTTGTATTTCCTAAAGTTTCCATGCAGTAGTGTTTAGGCATAAGCTCGGGTTCCTCCTGTTCCTGCAATATCTGCTGTTTCTGTCATTTGATTAAACACATTTTGCTCAGCGTGTAGAGGAAGGTAATTGTGCAAGGTATTGTATTTCTCAAAGTTGTTAACATGGCTAAACAGGTAAAGGGGTATACATGGCAGAGTGGAAGCAGACCAAATGTGATGATTTAAAGAAGCACTCCTCCTCCTCCTCCCATCAAAGCTTTTATCCTCTTAAAGGGAATCTGTCACCTCATTTTTGGGATATAACCTCGGCCACCGGCCTTAGGGGCTTATCTACAGCATTCTGTAATGCTGTAGATAAGCCCCCTGATGTAACCTGAAAGATAAGAAAAACAAGTTAGATTATACTCACCCGGGGGGCGGTCCGATGCGGTCCGGTCCGATGGGCGTTGCAGGTCCGGGTCCGGCACCTCCCATTTTCATGCGATGACGTCCTCTTCCTTGCTCCTGCGCAGGTGCACTGATCTGCCCTGTTGAGGGCAGAGTAAAGTACTGCACTGCGCAGGCGCCGGGCCTCTCTGATCTTTTTGTGGATGTGCACCCTGTCTATTTGAGATAGGTGTCTCTCGGTAGTCACGTTTGTGCGGTACTTGTTATCACGGAGTATACAGGGGCTGTGTCGCATTCTATTTTCTTTTGTGTGGACTTCATTATATATAATATTTTAACAACATTTTATCTTCCACTTGATTAACTCTTCACAATAACAGAAATTTTAACCAGAGCTGCCAAAACTTTTACATGCCACTGTATATAATATGATGATTGCAATATATTAAGAGGGTAATGACTTTAAAGAAGCCCTCCGCCTCTCATCAAAGTGGGGGATCATGATTTAAGTAAACTATATCTAAACATTTGGGTGTTTTTAATGGAAGTGCACTCCCTGCGAACAATGGACCTCATGGTCCATGTTTAGGAAAGTCCTCTATGTACCAGAATGGAAAATTCTAGCCATACATCTACAGGAATTACATGGACAGAAATACATCTACTAAAGTTGCTAAAAAGAGTGACTGGCCATAGCTTAATGGGGTTGTCCTCTTTGTGTATGCAGGCTTGTGAATCCTCACAATGTGCGCTGTAAGGATTCTCTAGTGCCGGTATAAGGAGGTGGCCGGTCCCCTCAATTGCACCCTCCTCTTCTTCTGTGTGACTCCCCGTGACTTTCCTGTACATAAGTTATATACCTGTAGATCATATGTGTTTTATACTGTAATGTTATATATGTGATTGTAATGTTTATGTTCTCCTTTAAATGTCTGTATATAGTTAGGGACAGAGATAGTTAATGTTGGGGGCTGGACTAGCAGCAAGGAGGTCAGAGGAAGCTGCTGCTTCCTCAGAACTGCCTGATACTCTGGCTAGGGCAGACGTGGTTGTCAGACGGGGCACTGCCATACCCCCCGGACGGGAGAGGCCTGTTGCCCCAGACCAAGGACTGAACAAAAGGGCTAAGGACTGCAATACGGGGCCCAGGACTCCAGAAGGGCCCACACTGGAGGGGTTGTGAGCATTCAGACTCCAGTGTGTGGAATTCCTCTAATCTTTGGCTGCTCCAGCTTCTGTGGGTGCGGTTGGAGAGCGTGACAGGGAAAGAGCAGGAAAAACAGTGTTGTACTCGTGCCTTTCTACTTTACCAATATTCAGTTATTTTCCCTGTTGGACAACAGTCACCTTTATGGACTCTGAATCGCCTGGACTGTTGTGACCAGAAGAAAAGGTAACTCGTGGGGAAAAGCTGCATCAAACCAGTATTGCATGTACAAAGGGCCAGGGGGTACTCGCTGACTGTGTGCTCAGTGGACTCTGCCTGTGAATTGTCCCTTTAAATAACTTGTCCACAACTATCCCCAACCCTCCCCCCCCCCAGTGTCCCCTTGTTACACTTGGCGTAGTCGGTAGGATGGACCTGAGCAGCCTTGCAAGTCTGGGACTGATGGATGGAATGTTTAAGACTTGTAACTGGGAACAACTGTCCACCATGAGAGAATTGGAGTTGGCAGCTGACCGGGACTGTGAGTCTGAAATATGGGATTTGCTGCCTGAACTGGAAGAAATGGAGCTGTCGGCTGACAGCGACTCTGAGATTTATAACTGTGGATTTGGATTTTGACTCTGCCTGTGAACTGTTCCTTTAAAGAATTGGCCACAACTACGCCCCCCCGTGTCCCCTTGTTACACCGGTGCCAGGAGACGAAGGGGTTTGACCCCAAGTATGCGATTTGCATAAATGTGTGCGGTGTGCTCAATTCATATCTAGATTGTGAGCCCCATCGGGGACAGCGACGATAACGTGTGCAAACTGTAAAGCGCTGCAGAATATGTTAGCGCTATATAAAAATAAAGATTATTATTATTATTAATTCAAGTGTATTGAGTGAGGCCTGACAGTCTAGTCGGAATGTGGCATGGAGCTTGCAATCCTGTTGTGAATGGGTTTGAGATGAGTTCTGAGCGGAGGCTCCCTCTGGTGGTTACGGGCGGTACTGGTGAGGATTGGGAATCAGGTGTTACTGATTGGTCTTATTTAAGGGAATCATTTTCCCATCAGGGTTGCCGGTGATCAATTGTTCTGGTCTGAATCCTTCTTTCCAGTTTCCCTTGTAGCCTGCTGTGTCGTGTCTGCATCTCCTGCTATCAGATAAGACAATTTCTTATTTTGTGTTTTTGCTATATTTTTGCATTTTGTCCTGCACTTCTGTGGGGGCCTTCTGGGTCCCTCCGGGGGCTTCTGCCCTCTCAGTTTATTTCAGCCACTGTGTTTTGTACTTTGCTTTTTCCAGTTTTTTCAGTGGCTGCTGTTTCTGTTACACCAGAGAGCTAATTTAGGTGGTAGAGGTCGTGTGATCTCAGGTGATTTTGAAATTAGTAGAGTTGGTGTTTTTCAGGGTTTTCTGGGATTGCAGTAAGTACCCTTCCTGTCCTTTTCTATTTAGATAGTTTGGGCCCCAGCGTTTGCTCATACTATTTTCTTTCTGTGTCAGTATTTCCTCTTGTCTAACCGCCATTACATGTTTGGGGGCTTTCTATTATCTTTGGGGTTCTGCTCCGGGGCAGATAGCTTTCCTATTTCTGTCTTTAGGTGTAGTTAGTTTCTCAGGCTGTGACGAGGCGTCTAGGACCAACGTAGGAACGCTCCACGGCTGCCTCTAGTTGCGGTGGTTAGTCAGGGTACTGCAATCTCATAGATTCCAACTGCTCTGGTGTATTGCCTTTTTTACCTGCACTCCTCAGCTACCGTAACATAACAGTATCACCGGCCAGAAAAATTGTATGGTACTCACAGAAGGGAAAAAATATTTTGAAGGAAGAAAAGTTGTCAGAGATATTTTTCTGTTTGTTGCATTTTTTTTTTTCCTCTGTATCTCTGGGTGCTGGGGAGGATCTTTTCTCCCAATGGAGTTTGCACAGTTGTCTGGCCGTGTGGATCAGCTTGCCACTGAGGTTCGGAGTATTGCTGCATATCTTGCTGGGTTGCCTGTTGTGGAACCTAGGATCCCCATGCCAGATTTGTTTTTAGGGGATCGAGCTAAGTTTCAGAATTTCAAAAATAATTGTAAATTGTTTCTTGCCTTAAAATCTAAGTCCTCAGGAAACGCAGCGCAGCAGGTTCAAATTGTCATCTCTCTCCTGCGCGGCGATCCTCAGGATTGGGCTTTTTCCCTGACACCTGGGGATCCTGTTTTGAGTGATGTTGATGCATTTTTTCAGGCTTTGGGGTTATTGTACGATGAGCCTAATGTCACTGATCAAGCTGAAAAAGCCTTGGTGGCATTAAATCAGGGGCTTGATGACGCTGAGTTATACTGTCAGAGATTCCGTAGGTGGGCAGTCCTGACCAAATGGAATGACGACGCTTTGGCGGCCCTTTTCCGGAAGGGTCTGTCGGATAATGTAAAGGATGTTATGGTGGGATTCCCTGTCCCCTCTGGTCTCAATGATTCTATGTCATTAGCGATTCAAATTGACAGACGTTTGCGTGAGCGGAGAAGTATGCGTGGAGTGGTGTTGCCTTGTGAGCCAGCTGCTGAGCCCATGCAGTGTGATGGAGTGGTGTCTGGGGCACAGCGTCATGAGTTTCGAAAGCGCAATGGGTTATGTTTCTACTGTGGTGATGCCTCTCATGCTATTTCAGTCTGCCCTAAGCGGGGAAGACATTTTGCACGCTCAGTTGTCTTGGGTAGTGTTCAGACTAAGTTTTTATTAACTGTCACTCTGATATGCTCTCTGTCCTCATTTTCTGCTCAGGCTTTCGTTGATTCTGGAGCAGCTATTAACCTGATGGATTATGATTTTGCTAAACGTTGTGGATTTCCCTTGATACCCTACAGAAGTCTATTCCCCTACTGGGGATCGATTCTACCCCTTTGGCTGAGAATAAACCCCAGTTTTCTACTCAGGTGATAATGAGGGTTGAACCTGATCACCAGGAGTGCTGCAAATTTTTGGTTCTATATAATCTGCATGACATTATCGTGCTGGGTTTCCCTTGGTTACAGTCTCATAATCCTGTTTTGGATTGGAAATCTGTGTCTGTAACTAGTTGGGGCTGCCAATGTGTTAATACCAACACTCCTGTTTTTTCTGCCTCCCCCCAGGCTGAGGATGTTCCTGACTTTTTGTTTGATTTTTCTGATGTGTTTAGCGAAAGTAAATCTGCATCCTTACCTCCCCATAGGAGCTATGACTGCGCTATTGAATTAGTGCCAGGTAGTAAATTCCCTAAGGGTCGCCTTTTTAACTTGTCTGTACCTGAACATGACGCTATGCGGTCTTATATCAAGGAATCATTGGAGAAGGGTCATATCAGACCATCCTCTTCACCCTTAGGTGCCGGTTTTTTCTTTGTGGCCAAAAAAGATGGTTCATTAAGGCCGTGTATTGATTATCGTCTCTTGAACAATATTACTGTGAAATATCAATACCCGTTACCCTTGATTTCTGACCTGTTTTCCAGGGTGAAAAACGCTACTTGGTTTACCAAGCTTGACCTCAGGGGGGCATATAACCTTATTCGCATTAAGCACGGGGATGAATGGAAGACGGCATTTAACACCCCTGAAGGGCATTTTGAGTACCTTGTGATGCCCTTTGGGCTCACTAATGCTCCTTCCGTCTTCCAGTCCTTCATGAATGACATTTTCAGGGATTTTGTGGACAAGTTTCTGATTGTTTATTTGGATGATATCTTGATTTTTTCTAATGACTGGGACTCTCATGTGAAACATGTTCGAACTGTATTCCAGATTTTGAGAGAGAATGCTCTGTATGTGAAGGGATCAAAGTGTCTTTTTGGCGTACAGAAGATCTCATTTCTGGGATTCATTTTGTCCCCATCTGTTATTGAAATGGACCCGGTCAAGGTTCAGGCCATCTGTGATTGGGTCCAACCTACTTCATTAAAGGCTCTTCAGAGATTTTTGGGTTTTGCCAATTTTTATTGTAAATTTATTGGTAATTTCTCTGTTATTGTTAAACCATTAACTGATTTGACCAGAAAGGGTTCTGATGTGGTGAATTGGCCTCCTGAGGCAGTCTCTGCGTTTCAGGAACTTAAGCAGAGATTCACTTCTGCTCCTGTTCTACGGCAGCCTGATGTTTCTCTGCCATTTCAGGTGGAGGTTGATGCCTCTGAAATTGGGGCAGGTGCCGTTTTGTCCCAAAAAGATCCAGAGACCTCTAAAAGTAACCCTTGTGCCTTTTTCTCTCGAAAATTTTCTCCTACTGAACGTAATTATGACGTGGGTAATCGGGAGTTATTGGCCATGAAGTGGGCTTTTGAAGAGTGGAGACATTGGCTGGAGGGAGCCAAACATCAGGTGGTGGTCCTTACGGACCATAAGAATCTGGTCTATCTGGAATCTGCCAAGCGACTCAATCCTAGACAGGCCAGGTGGGCCTTGTTTTTCACACGTTTTAATTTT
>JARQOD010000010.1:88329262-88380391 GCA_033576555.1 Oophaga sylvatica
TCCACAAAAAGAACCTGCATCACAAGATCAGCCGGGCGTGTTTAAGCAGGACGAAGAGTTAAAATCTTAGCCTTCATGCCAGTGTGTAGAAACCCACACACATCGGGAAGTAAGGAGGCCTTAACCCTACACAGTGTTTCTCGGACGTGCAATCCTCCACCCTGAGCATGCTTCCCGGGACATGCTGCAACCCTAACACCAGTAAAGGTATGGAAAGAGACTGACTTGTGTTGTGTCTCCTTATTGCTTGCACCCGGACCGCCATATTCCTCGAGGGATTAGTCTCGCATGTTGGGAGACTTAACACCTTGCTGCCCAGTAGGGTGAGCTTCCGATACTTCCGCTACTGAAATCAATGTAAGTTATGGGAACAAATATCGGAAGTACTTCCGATATTACTTACGATATTTTGTTCCCTTAGACTTAATTGGATTTAAGGTATCGGAAGTATCGGAATGCTAACCCATACTGCCAGTAACAAACCCTCAGAGGATTCACTCCCCGCAGCGGTGGTCCTCACCCTGATCAGAAACACAGGTGGCGTCACGGAACATTTCTAAATCCCCTGTAAATATCCCCCTTTGAATGAGCGCCCAGGGCAACGGACCGAGCTGCGCTACCCGTGACCTCTCCCCCATTGAAGTGAACGGGCTCGGTGCCGAGTACCCCATAAGCCCTGGTACGTGCGACTCAGATGTATCTTGGATATCCTATTTTTTGTTAATGAGCTATTATATCTGAATGAATTACTGCACTTTTGTTTTTCTGGATTTTTTCTGAAATAAAAATTGACTATCTTGCTTAAAATAGCCTTTTAGTGTGCCGGAGTATATCATTATTACTATTTGTTTTGTTCTCCTGAGCACCTGCATATTTAGTGAGCATCCCCTCAATTTTTTCAATATGTGAGAGGAGCAGAAGATAAATGAGAGACCCAACGTTGGAGAGCGCGGAGAATACTCGGAGGGGGGCTGTAGTGTCACCCGCCTCTTGCTTCCTAACAGGCCTCCAGCTGGCTCCTGTGTTACTCGGACATATGTCGGCCCTGTTCAGTTGTCTAATAAAAATTCAGAAAGCAGAGGGGGTACAGGGTGTTACAAATGGGCCGTTAACCTGTTTATGTGCTCAGTTTTTCGCCTGCTTCATATTTTGTCCTTCGTTAATCATTGGCCAGTAGTGGGACCAGCCATCAAAAACTTGTTCTTTCACGGCAGTAATATAGATTGAAAATGTAGACGAAGGATTCCTGTCGAATGATCAGAAACACTTTTGTACTATTCAATCACAGGAATGATGTCAAGGTTAAATATCTTAGTTTTTCCCATTGCATCCTGCATTATCTGGTTTTCGTTCATTTTCCTTAATATGAGATCTCACAATTGCTGACATTTTCTCCAGCTCTTTTTCAGTCCCCATTTACCATCTTGTCTGTTATACTTTCTGTATATTTCAACCCAATTCCTTCATTATCGCTTTCTTTTCTCTCTCAGGAGCTCCAACCAGCGAGATAATTATAGTCTCCGGTGTCCTCGCCCTCAGCCTGAGTATCACTATTGTAATGTGTGGACTCTGCCAGTGGTGCCAGCGAAAACTGGTAAGTAAGCACTATCCATCTTTATCCTTTTTCTTATTACTTCATGTTTGCAAATTATTTGATGAGTATGCATTCATAAAAGATGATCAGAGATGACAGGAGGAGAAACCACATCAAGTCTCTGATTATTTTTGTATTTTCAAGTGGAACCAGTGATTAGATAACAAATGAATCACCTATGGTACAAATTACATGGTAGTTAGGTGTGTGTCTATAGGGTGCAGTGATGGAAGTTGCCCTCAGCCTTTGGTGCCTAAAGGTACTGCCACACTAAACAATCCCGCTAGCGATCACAATAACGACGCATACTAATGCGATCGCTAGCGGGATTGTTTCTATATCGCTAAATGCGGCCACATTTAGAGATATAGTTAACGACGCTATCGCCGTTAGCGATCTTCTTAACGACTTTAGCGGTACAAAAGTACCGCTAAATCGCTAAGAAAAGGTGCCACACAGCGATTAGATACTTACCCAGCGGGAGCGCCAGCGATGAAATAGGGTCCGGAACGATTCCAGCGACGAGCGAGATCACAGCAGGAAGCTCGTCGCTGGAAGCTGCCGCACTGAACAACATCGCTAACAGGATCGCTAAATAGTGACGTTTTTTAGCGATCCCGTTAGCGATATTGTTTAGTGTGGCATACCCTTAAGGGGATCCCTCTAGTACATTAAAACACCAGGATACTGTTGTATTGGCGTCCAAGAGGTTCAAGTCATGAATCTGGAGTCATGAAATTGATAGAGAGGACCCAAAGGAAAACTACCTAGAAATCTCAAACCCAAGTTATCCTGGTTTGGAGACACGGGGGTCAGCGGGTGCTCTAGTCTGCTTGCTGGACACCACATGGACCAGGGTTGATTCCACTGAACGCCTGCTTTCCTTTTACCGTGGGCATAATACTACTCAGACCACACAGGGTGAGGGTAAAATAGTGTGGCAATACTTTATTGAACCACGAACAGACAATAAACTATAGAACAGTCCCAGCAAATACCCAAGATGGTGTAAAATTACAGAGACTCCCTGAGATTAAAGCAGCTGCAACTTCCAGGGCCGAATTCCCCCACCTATGGCATTCAGAGAAGAGGTAACGACAAGCTTAGAAGCTGACAGTCCATTGAGGCACGAGGCCAGGTGACCGAAAGGTCACAACCTGGCTTCTACTAACATCTCCATGGAGCCAAGTGATCCGTGGGTTTCAATCCTGACTTTTTCAAGCGTACCTATAGGACCAGGTGCCCGGTGGTTCCCAATCCTGGCTTCCCCAAACATATCCATGGGTCCAGTGATGGTCAATGGAGCAAATCTGTATTCTTTCAGCCGGGGGCGTGATCCCCTAGGTTGATATCCTGTACAATGACAAATCTGTGTCCTTCGTGAAGGAGCCATGATCTGGTGGTGATCCTGTAGAGTGTTCCTGGCTGTGGTTTTGTCAAGGATCTCTGGTTCATTGGACTTATTGTTACAGAGGCATATCCACCTTTTAGGCTAAGTTCACACGTTCAGGATTATTTGCGTTTTTTTTCGCGTTTTTCGAGGGAAAAAATGCGTCAAAAACGCATGAATTAAGCATCCTATCATTTAGAATGAATTCCGCAATTTTTGTGCACATGGTGCGTTTTTTTTCCACGAAAAAAACGCATCGCGGAAAATCTAGCAACATGTCCATTAATTTTGCGGATTTCTAGCGTTTTTCCCGCTATATTATTGACCTAGAAAGTTCAGGAAAAAAATTGCGGTAAAAACGCGTCAAATCCGCACCAAAAACGCGCAAAATCCGTGCAAAAAAATGTGCGTTTTTGCTGCGAAAAAAGTCCGGTTTTGCTCAGGAATATTCTGCAAACATTCCTGAACGTGTGCACTTAGCCTTATAGTTTACACAACTGTTGCCCTTCAAGTCATCATCCAGAGGTCAAGAGGAAGGTGTGATGAGATTAACTTGCATTCTTTGAGTATTTATAATAATAATAATAATAATAATAATCTTTATTTATATAGCGCCAACATATTCCGCAGCGCTTTACAGTTTAACAGTTTCAAAACACAAGTCATAGGTAACAACGTTAACAATACAATAATTAAAGCAAAATAAGCCGCCCCTGCTCGTGAGAGCTTACAATCTACAATGAGGTGGGGGAGATACAAAGTACAGGTGTGTATATACAATGGTGCATTTACAATGATGGTCCAGCCATCTTGAGGGAGTGAGGCATGGATGGAGATAGTGAATGGGCTACACATACACACTTAAACATAGAACGACTTTGGTTAGTGAATGTGATAGGCCACTCTGAACAAATGTGTTTTGAGGGAGCGCCTGAAACCATGCAAATTGTGGATAGTCCTAAATTCTTGGGGTAGAGCATTCCAGAGGATTGGCGCAGCGCGGGAGAAGTCTTGGAGTCGGGAGAGGGAGGTAAGGATTAGTACAGAGGTTAGTGGAAAGTCGTTTGCAGAGCGCAGCAGTCGGTTAGGCCGATAGAAATGAGGGAGGAGATGTAGGGGGGTGCTGCAGTGTGGAGAGCTTTGTGGGTGAGAACAAGTACTTTGAATTGGATCCTATAATGAATGGGCAGCCAGTGTAAGGACTGGCGAAGAGCAGACGCGTCCGAGTACCGATTAGCCAGATGGATGACCCTGGCTGCTGCATTAAGGATGGACTGGAGAGGGGATAGTCGAGTAATCAATTTGCATAGTTTTTCCTCCTCTTTTTGCAAGACAATGAGCATGGAGCAAACAGCAACTCCAGGGTCACATTCAGGCAAGTACGAACTATAGTCTGTGTTTCTTGATCAGCCAAAGAACAAACCCATAAATTCAAAAGTCAGTATAAAGATAGAAGTCTATGTCTCCTGCTTTATTGAAAATAGATGTCTGGATAATTAAGATTAAATGCTGTGTCCTCACACCTGGTATGAGTTTTTAATCAGAAGATTTTCATACAACACCTTTCTCAATTATATCATGGGCTGGCCAACGCTTGGGAATGGAATTATTTCAAGCTAGGACCATTTAGTACTATTTTTTATCCTACGTACTGTGTTTGGACTTATTCACATGCCCACGTTGCGTCCGTTTTTTTCATGGATGCAACACATACCCATTATAACCTATGCTGCTGGGTGTCCATGCAAAACACACGGAGACGTGTCCGTTTTTTTCGGCATCATGGATGACAAGGGCCAATACTAATCTATGGGGCTTTGAAAAACACGTTCAGCACACGTATGGCATTAGAGTACAATCTGTGTTCTGTCCATGTTTAACATTGCAAAGTATAGGAGAAGCTTTATCATTTATTTATTACTTTATTCATCCGTGAAAAACACTAATGGTCAAAATAGACACACTGATGACGGACTGATTCAGAACACTGATGATACTGTTATCGTTTTTTCACATATGTATTTGAACACTGACGTGTGATTGAGGCCTTTTCTTTGACCATGACAACAATTAAAAGAATCCAGTAAGGTTTTAATAGAACTTAGTCTTTAGGAATTAGGCCGCCAAACCACCAGCAAGTTATTTTGTAGCTAATGTTTAGATGTAAAAAATATCAAATTTGGTCAGTTCAGCATTAGGCAACAAAAAAAATCTTTCTTTGGATCAGATTTTTGCCACCTATTCGGAGAGAGGCATAAAGTTGAAGCAGAGACAATGATTCCACTGATGTGTCACTTACTGGGCTGCTTGCTGTAATTTTCTTTACTATTTTTCAACAGAACAGCAGTAGTTCTCCATATTTAGGAGCTCTGTATAACCCCATTCCCATCACTGATGGGTATATTTCTGCCTATGCAGAGTGTATATGGAAAGCTGCCAATCAGTGGTGCTCCATATACCATCTAGTTGGGACCATCCTATATAATCCAGAATGAACGTATGGCTTGTAAGACCAGCTGACATCCTCCCTGTATTACATGGAGGGCGGGTTTTCGTCTGAATGTTCCCCTATAGCTGCCACCGCAGAAAAATATCTGGTTGGCTGTAAACTGTTCCCGTCAGTATAGGATGTTTTCCTGGGGTAGCGGGAGATGGATTGGTTGGGTTTTCTTTCATAATAAACTGTTTTAATTGATAAAATTCATTCTACATTTTGGAGGTCCCCAAGGTGGTGGTTGTCCTATTTGCCCTCCTTGTAAATAATGCCTAAGGCCAACTCTAGGAGGTAGCCCAAGACCCCGGCCTGTAGGATAGTCCATTCCTCCTGGACTTTGTGAAGCATAGCTGTGCTTGTGCCTTCATGCCAAGACTCAAAGTGAGCTTAATGGCTTCACATCTGTTCCAAGGAACGTAGGTAGATGCTTTGGCAGGTTTAATGCAAAATACTGTGGGGAAGGGATGGAAAAAAATCAGAGGAGGATTTATCCTCAGACATAAATGGAGCAAATATACAACTGCGTTTTAATGACTGTCCTTCAACTTTTAATGTGCATTTATTCTGTGCCAGATTGGGTTTTTTTATTGACTGAACCCTATCCTCTATATGTTGGCTTATATTTATGCTCAAAATGTGAAAGTAATTGGAATGTGATTTGGATTTTTTTTTCTGAGAATCACCATGGAAACCACAGTTGATCATATAGCTGGGTATTAATGGGAGCCATAGTGAGAAGCTTCCTGTTCCTGGTGCAAAACTGAAGCATACTGTGCTGTATACAGATGTAGATGTAAGGCCAGCGTAATAGAGACCATATACATTCTGGAATGGGCATTTCCTTCTACTTACTGGGGAGTAAATGAAGCTTCTAGTGCCAGACTGCACAGATTTGGCCTTTTAAAGCTTGATGAGTAGACTGCAGCGGCGCTGTCAGTGATGGTGGACCTTTAGAAGCAGGATATCACTGAAGTTCCATGAGTCCACCATAGCAAATGATGCTTAGGGCTCACAATTCATCCATACAGACGGCCATTGTGGTCTTTGTTGTTATCAAAGCTTTTCATCAATAAGCTATGAGAGATTCTATCTGAATTATGCCATCAGAAATTGACCCCAGTGGAAAATGACTCCAAAAGTCACCTCAAAATGATTGTCTTCATCGAGACTTTTAAGGCCATGTTATATGAAAACCTCATTTGGGTCAGAGCTCGGGCCCATTGAAGAATCCTCTAATACGATGGTCCAGTAAAATATTCTCTGCTATACTAGCCTCCGATGTTATCTGATCAAATTCTACATTTTCTCATTTCCTTGCTGCCTTTGCTGTTTTCACAGACTTTGCTTCTGTTCAAACTTGAAATGCATCCAAATTATCCTACATTTTGACATATAAACCTACAATTGAATCTCCTTTTTGTGTGATGTATGTTTTCAGATTTTTCTTTTGCATATTTTAGAGATGAGCGAATCGATTCAATGCAAATTGAATTTGTGTTGAATTTTAGGAAATTCGTTTCACCCAGTGAATTCAAACAACTTGCATTTTGATATGAATTGGCAGAAAAAATGCCTGCGTCTATTTTACACAAATGGAGAAGGCCATAGCATCTGCCTGCCTGTTCATTATGCTCTATGCTGTTGTGCTACCACCAGTGCTGTGCAAAAGCCCAAACACATCCTGTAATCGACTACCTGTCCATTGTGTTCTATACTGTTCTGCTGCTGCCAAGGCCGAAGCCCTAACACAACCAGGCATCACCTGACTGTCCATTGTTATAAATTTACTGTGCTACTGCTGGGGCTGCCAGTGCTAGTCCTACACACCTGGTCTCCTCCTTTTCCCACGGCGCTTGCGCTGATGTCACATAGGTGAAGTGAGTTCATTGGCTGTGAACTCGCAGGACCTGTCAGACAGCACCCCGAGCAGGAGAACTTTCTCACGCTCGTGGTGCCCTCAGACCGGAAATAGCAGTTCACAGGCAGACACTGAGCAAACACTGCTCAATGTCTACTTGATGACAGGCTGTATAGACGCATTATGCATCCATGCAGCCTGCCATCTAGATGTAGCAGAGCTAGACTCGTCGTAGGACAAATGGATTAGTAGCATCTCTGCGGAAAGGTGAGAATTTTATTTTACTTCATTTGCAGATGATGACGAGGGCATCGGTGGAATGGGCGAGGTCGTAAGTATGGTTTAATTAGGAATATTAAAGGAGTCTGTCATTCTTTCAATTAAAGGATTTTTTTCTGGGTATCTGTTTTCTTACAATGTGACTATGGGGTTAGTAATGGGGGCGTCTTACTGACGCCTCTCCATTACTAACCTTGTGGCTTGATGTCACATCAAGGTGACATCAACCTCCCCCAACTATCTCCCCACTTGCCACCGCTACAGGGCAAGTGGGAAGAGCGAGGCTAAGGTCGGTGCCCAGTTGCAACTGCAATGCGAGAAACTCGCGTGAGTCTCTCACCTCAATACCCGGCACTGCCAATAGCACTCGGAACCGGAGTGTGCGGCTGCATGTATTTCTATGCAGCTGAACGCTCCAATCTAAACCGCCGGCAGCAAGTGGGACACCAACCTAAGTGCCAGAATTGGTTCATCTTAGAGATGTGCTTTTTCTGGGGCAGCTGAGAGCTGATGTTTTTAGCCTGGGGGGCCAGTGTCTATGACCCCTTCCTAGACTATTAATATCAGCCCGCAGCTGTCTGCATAGCCTTTGCTGGTTATTAATTATAGGGGGACCCAACATAATTTTTTGGAGGGGAATACCCCAATTTAATAGCCAGTAAAGGCTAAGTATACAGTTGTGATCTGATATTAATAGCCTGTGAAGCTCCATGGGTATTACCCCCTTGTAAGGCTTTTTTTCCAAAAAATAATCTTTTATTAATTAAATGCATGTACAGTAAGCTGCACATACACTGTACTAATTGTATTTGTCACTGACATCTATATATCTATCTATTCTAAATTTATTTACTGTATGTAATCCATCTCTTCTATCCTGTTGGCTCCTGATGTGATTTTACAGTGCACCGTAGATGTATTACTGGCTTTTCTTGTATCTATGGATATACAGTGCAGACCAAAAGTTTGGACACACCTTCTCATTCAAAGATTTTTCTGTATTTTCATGACTATGAAAATTGTAGAATCACACTGAAGGCATCAAAACTATGAAGTAACACATGTGAAATTATACATTACACTTTACAAAAAAGTGTGAAACAACTGAAAATATGTCTTATATTCTAGGTTCTTCAAAGTAGCCACCTTTTGCTTTGATTACTGCTTTGCATGCAGAAAAGGTGAATGGATGGACTCTACATGCCTGGTTCCCACCGTGAAGCATGGAGGAGGTGGTGTGATGGTGTGGGGGTGCTTTGCTGGTGACACTGTTGGGATTTATTCATAATTGAAGGCATACTGAACCAGCATGGCTACCACAGCATCTTGCAGCAGCATGCTATTCCATCCGGTTTGCGTTTAGTTGGACCATCATTTATTTTTCAACAGGACAATGACCCCAAACACACCTCCAGGCTGTGTAAGGGCTATTTGACCAAGAAGGAGAGTGTTGGGGTGCTACACCAGATGACCTGGCCTCCACAGTCACCAGACCTGAACCCAATCGAGATGGTTTGGGGTGAGCTGGACCGCTCACCGCTTCAATTTTGAATAAATCCCCAACAGTGTCACCAGCAAAGCACCCCCACACCATCACACCACCTCCTCCATGCTTCACGGTGGGAACCAGGCATGTAGAGTCCATCCATTCACCTTTTCTGCATGCAAACCAGTAATCAAAGCAAAAGGTGGCTACTTTGAAGAACCTAGAATATAAGACATATTTTCAGTTGTTTCACACTTTTTTGTAAAGTGTAATGTATAATTCCACATGTGATAATTCATAGTTTTGATGCCTTCAGTGTGATTCCACAATTTTCATAGTCATGAAAATACAGAAAAATCTTTGAATGAGAAGGTGTGTCCAAACTTTTGGTCTGTACTGTATATCTATTCTATTATAACCTGTCAGTGTGATTATACAGTACGCGGCACGTGAGTTGCCGGCTTTTCAAATGCGATCGGTGTGTAAAAATAGGACAGCACTCGCATGGTCTGAGTGCTGTGTGATTTTTTTTCTCGCACCCATTGTCTTCTATTGTGGGATGCGATCCCATTTCTGATTACAATGGCAGCATGCTGCGACTTTTTTCCAGTCCGACCTTGAGCCGATCCGAGCTGGATTAAAAAAACGCAGATGAACACACAATGATAGAATAACATTGATGCAAATTCAATCCGATTTTGTTATTGGATTGCATTCATCCGATTTTGTCGCAAGTGGGAATGAGCCCTAAGTAATATACTCTTTTGATTGTGAGCTGGTGTGCGTAATATTTGGGTAATTGCAAAATGAGGGATCCTTTGACTTCTATTTATTTCTGTTTGTGATTATCTTTGGTGTAACTCAGACATTGTTTTATATTATTTATTACTTGCATTATTTATTTACTATTTTTACAGCATCTTTTCCGAGTTATACTGTATATTTATTTGCTATTTTATAGTAATAATCTTATGATACATGTTACGATATTTTTACTAGTCGCATCACTACTGAGCATGTGTTTGTGTGAAAATACTTGAAAGGAGCTGGCTGCAGCCCTAGGAGACCTCAGAGTTTTACACTTGTCTTTAATGGACAATGCAGATTTGCGATTTGCAATGAATCAATTCGCTGTGAAATCCCATTCTAACGGCCCTGGTCATTTTATGTCACTTGAACCGATGTCCTTCCAGCCAAAAAAATCAGTACAGAAGCTTTGCCATATGGATGTGTCAATCATCTCTTGTACATAAAAAAAGCTATTTCATACATGTTGCACTGTTTTACATATCTCGTAGAGAAAAAAAACCTGAAATCCTACGTATAATGTGTTGGCTATTTAATTTTTCATTTGTCTGGCCGGCACACTGTTTAATCGTAACACAAGTAGAAGTTGTATAATAGATCAGTGTTTTGCAGACAAGCACAAGTACACAGCGCTCTCCTACTGGTGCCCAAAATTCCCATCGCGCATATATAAAATGGAGTTCGTGCTGTGAATTCTTTATTGGAAAATGCTGCTCAATCTCGAGATACTTAAATTGCCTGAAACAAAAATCTTTTGCTCGAGATGAAACCAATAAAACTTTCACATGGTTAAAACAGCGAATTAGCATGTTGATGGGCCAGATGTATATTGTAGAAATTAATTTTGTAAATTGATATTCTGTGCGGAGACACGCTGGGTCTTTAATGCTTACTGCATTCTTATGAGCACTAACACACTTCAGGTGGACTTTCCAGTCATTATCTGATTTCATTCACCAATGGAAACTTTCAGATGCTCCCAAAAAATTGCACATGGACATTCACAAGCAAAGGTCTAACTTCAGTATTTCTTTTTTAAAAACATTCACTTTTATAGTTCGGAAAAGTTTTCATTAGGCACCAATGAACACCCCACCTACCATCTGCCATTTATAATTCTGGTGCCCGCTGCCAATATGTGACCACAGGATCTAAGAGCAGCATGGTGTGGAAACAGAGACCCTGATTCCTGAGATTGTGTCACTTGCTCAGCAGTTTGCTGTTATTTCAATATAATTAGTATTTTATCAGCAAGAGATTATCACTGCCGGACTATATATAGTCAGGCTAATCTGTGTAACCCACTAGGAAAGAAGATATATCTTGTCCGCTACCCTAGACCACCAGGGATGCTAACATTAGCCCCAGCTGAAAAAAAAATATAAAGGAACAAAATGATTAAAGGGATTTAAAAAAAAGAAAAGAGCAGCAGAATAAAAATCATATTCCTTTTCTTTTTTCCCGGAATCCTGATGATTCCCAGTGACTGCAGCAGCCAATCAGTGGCCTCACATTCCGAACCACTGACATTGCGCCTATCGCCAAGTATTGATATCAGTAGTACACCATGTGACCAATGTGATTGTTGGGTCCGCTGATTGATTGCAGCAGTCATGTGCCGGCCACTTGTAAACAAAGACTAGCGGGACCACCAGGGCTTGTATTCTGGATTACCAGGGGGACAATGAGATTGGATGCACACCCAGTTTAGGAATCTACTGAAATTAGCTGATGCCAGTCGTCAATGTGCTCTGAAGAAAAAGACTCCTGTCAAGAAAAAGCTTCAATCACTGTCGGCTCTGACACAATAAGCCCTGATACTCCGAGAGCCCTGACAGCCACGGAATATCAAAACAACAGCTTACACTGAAAATGGGAATAAGATCTATTTGTGGGCTCTTAAGTACAGACACATGTGCGATGTAACTCTTCCATCAATGCGTTTGGAAAATACAAGAAATCTGGATGCGTTCTCGAGTCTGAAAACCTTTTGTTGAGGTATCGAAGGAAAAAAAGAAAAAAAAAAGAAAAAAGAGAAAAAAAAAGGAACAGCTTCTATACACTATAAAATATGCAGTGTCAAATTGCTATAGTAACAGCTGTGCATACGATAGAACAGATCAGTCACCGGCTCGGTTATTTTATCGGATTTGTTGGGTATTACTACACATTAGCTGTCATCAAGTTATCATTCAGGATAATTATTAATTAGCTAATTATATTGGCGACCCCCGATACTGATCATAATATTCCGATTCGAGATTTACATTCACAGATATAAATTTTATTTCAAATCCTGAGATCATAAGTACAGTAATTATCAGCAAATGTCGCCTAGCAGGAATCTCAGCCCTGTCCATCAATAGAGGGAAATTTACAGCCAAGATTTCCTAAAATGTAAGGGTAGATTAACCATCGGTGGGTCGTAGGTAAGCCATTGGCCACCCACGTGGTAATGAGGGGGCTCCAGCAAAGGCCACCCACGTAAAAGATGGAAAAAATACAAAAGTTTATCAACTGCCCTTATATCTTGGCTTCATAGGGAAACTGGCCCGACAAGGCCTAACAGGGATTATGACGAATCTGTTTTGAAAAAATGTAGATATCTAAAGTACAAGGTTTTTAACTCTAATATCTATGTTGCAAGGCATTTGTAAATCTACAATTTTCAGATCTCTCATTGAAATCACTTTTCCATGTGACAGCCCCGTGACATTAATGGCATACACTTCCCATGCGAGACAAACCATTGAACTTTTAGAATTATGGCTCCAAGCAATTGTTCCTCCAAGCTAACCACTTACGTATATTTTGCTTTCAACAACGCTAAATGGAGTTAAAAAGCAATCAAATGATGAACCTTAGTATGGACTGCAGTCATTGGAAAGATGGGGCAATTGTGTTGGACGCATTGGGTATCTCGAGAACGAGATGTCTACATGGAATCTCATTTCGCCCATATCCAGCTCGAAAATGTCTCTATAGAAGAGCTGAATTGGATCTACTGTCTGACTTATTTTGGGCTTGCATGTTATAAACCATCCATATACTGGATTTATTTTGAGCGCTGCTTTTATTTTTGACTTCTATGGTTCATTTTAGGTACAGAAGTTAACGTGTGCACCCGATCATGTTGCCCATAACTTACTGTGCCATTTCCCTTGGATGAATTTTTTTCCACTATATCTATGTTTGATTTGTTCCAGGTTCAACCATAGCTGGTGGCCACATCTGTTTTTCCATAGTCACCATCCTTCAAGTCTGCTTCAGTTTGGGGTTAGAGTCTGACATATTTCAGGTAGAGATGTAGCTGCCAGTTGGCCATAGAGAATCCTACGTATTGTAACAGAATCTGTCAACCGTCTCTGGTCTTTTCAGGCCTGTAGAAATACTTCCACCTGATCCTTTACTTTTCCTTTAGACAAACACTTTCAGGTGGGAGGACTTCTTAGGTCTACTAAAATGATATGTAATATTGGCCACTTCTAAAGTGCGTGTTAATGTAAAGTTTATGACTGTAGAGCACTGGACGAATATCTTATAGTCAGTTCTACAGGAAGTTTCACTGGTGGATTAGTTAGTCTTCGGCCGGGTGCAAATGAGCACATTTTCGGTCTGAGTACAATTCGACAATACATCAGATCGCACTCGGACCAATATTATTCTATAGGGTCGTGCACATGTCTGATTTTTTTCCTTGGACAGAGCCGTTGCAGGGAAAAAAAATCACAGCATGCTTGAGTTGGATCTGATATTTGGATCATACTCAGCCATTCAAGTCAATGAGTGCAAGATAACCATCTGACTGCACTTGGATCCATCTGACTACACTCTGATGACATCTGAGTGCAGTTCCATTTCCACAAAATGACAGAATTGAGACATTTTTCATCTTCTTCTCATCCGAAAGAATCGGAACACACTGTGCTCAAACTCAATTTCCTCACATGAGCCTGGGAAGGTGCATATAATGGCCGACAGACCCATTTTAGAAACCCCCTAAGAACAGGTTATGTCATTCTTGCGTACTGATGGCTTATCTTGCCAGGTAGAATCTGATGAAATGGACTAGGGCTGTATCTGTGAATCAATATCTCATGCAATTTATAAAAAATGGGAGGGGTGATCGATTGAGTAAAGATTAATCACATCAAAGGTGGCCACTTCTGGGCACCATATACCCACCACTTGGTAAGCAGGTAATTGAAATTTGCAGGTAGATGAAACATTCTATATGTACTTCCTGTGGGCCTGTATTTTTAGGCTGGGAAAGCGCCATCATCCATGGACCTTCCCAGCCTGATAATGTAAGCCTGCACCTATTTGCTTTACCTGGGCTGGTTATCAAAAATAGGGGGTTCCTCATGCCATTTTTTTTAAATTATTCAGCATTTATGATATAGATCCTTTTTTTGGGTGCATTTGCGCTGCATAAATGCACTTTACAACACACGTCCTTTTTTTTTTTAAACTTTGGATTTACAGCATCTAATGCAAGTCTACAGGGAACGTCCGCACAGTAGACTAAAGGGTATGCCACACTAAACAACATCGCTAACGGATCGCTAAAAAAGTCACTATTTAGCGATCCCGTTAGCGATGTTGTTGTGTGCGGCATCTACCAGCGACGTGGCCCCTGCTGAGATCCTGCTGTGATCTCGCTCGTCGCTGACATCGTTCCGGACCCTATTTTATCGTCGGCGCCCCCGCTGGTAAGTATATATTGCTGAGTGTGGCACCTTTTCTTAGCGATTTAGCGGTACTTTTGTACCGCTAAAGTCGTTAAGGAGATCGCTAACCGCGATAGCGTCCTTAACGACATCGCTAAGTTAAGCCGCTATCAGCGATATAGAAACAATCCCGCTAGCGATCGCATTAGTATGCGTCGTTATCGTGATCGCTAGCGGGATTGTTTAGTGTGGCAGTACCTTAAGCGTTCAGCAAGAGAAATTGACATGCGCCTGCTCGGAAAACCGCACCGCAGGTGATTTTATGCAGTGTAAATGTGTCGACCCGCCACCACAATTGTGGATTACCAGGGCAATGGGTACTCAGAGCCGAGCCCATGGAAGTCTATGGGGATGTCACAAGTAGCGGTGGCTCGGTCTGTGGCCCTGGCGGTCTGGCGTATGTTGGGGGAATATTTACAGGGGATAGATATATTTACAGTTCGTGACGCCACCTGTAGTCTCTGGTAATTTGTACCAGCGCTGCTGTAGATCTCTGAGGGGATGGTGAGGCAGCTAGATGTCGGGTCCCCTACAGGTGGGACTCTTCCCTCAGGTCGATGGTTAAGGCAGGGTTGTGCAGGCATGCAAGTAAATAACTCAGTCTCACACGGTCAGCGTCTTTCCATACCTTTACTTGTAAGATGGTAAGGCAGGTCCCAGGGAGGCTGATCCAAGGAGAATGTATTTCGAGATAGCAGCTGGACAAGTTAGGGGCCTCCTTTACTTTCACAACGATGAGTACAACCAGCATGAAGCGTAGTTCCCTCTATAACTCCAGCTATTCCAAAGCTGTACTGCCCAGTCAGTTTTGTGGTCGGAGCCTTCCTGTGAGAGAGCTGAGTTCCTATTCTTGCTGATCAGGCTCAAGGTTCTCACTCCCCCTGACCCCAGTTACGTACCGACTATTTAGGGGCTGCTTTCCGCTACCTAAGGTCCGGTAAGCCTCTGGGTTTCCTACCACCATGCATGAAGCTATGGTGATGCTTCGGTCTCCAGTGACCGGTAACAACGTGCAGGACTTCTCCAATCCTATAGCACTCAGAATTTCTACCACTGTGCCTTTCGCCTTGTCCTCGCTGGTAGCATAAGCATTCCCACTTCACAGGTTAACAAAGTCAGTCCCTTACTTAATTCCTTTCTTGAGCTTGTTGCCAGACTCTCAGTAATCTTCCAGGCAGGAGCACGTCTCTGAACCTTCACCGTCCTTGGGACAGGAGACTGAAGTATATCTGCAACTCACTTCTTTCTTCTTAATAAATGTCTCAGTCTGTCTTCTAGTGGGGCACAGCTCTGACCAGGCTGAGGTGATCTGGCTCACCTGTACTGGCCTCCACTTGCTGAACTGCACACAGACTGCACTTAGCTCTGCTGCTGTCTGACTCACTGAATGACTGAACTCGACTCCCCTCCTCACACTGCACACTCCCTGACTGTGACTAGACTTTATATACCTGAGGGCGTGTCTAAGTGTGTGCTGAAATGAATGTTCATTGAGCATTAAACTGCTATCTCTCCACACATCCTCCAGGGTACTGCGTGTGCCTTACACCAGGGCTACACATTCCCCCATGGTAAATGACAGCACTCCCGGGCTGTAAAATACAAAGAGACAAAAATTTTGTTTATGCATTAAACATTAACATTAAACATTAATTCGTCCCATCCGGGAGGTAAGGATTTCTTGAACGTTGCGATAAAACATTAAATGTAGAAAAGTGCAAAATATTAAATATACATTCTCATATAATACACAGCAAAATTCTTGTGAAGGACCCGCACCAAACCTTCAACGTGGGTCCTGGGTGGGCTGCAGGACTTAGGAATGCAGACCTCACTCAGTGCCACACCACACGGGTTTTATGTTCAGAGGTAGTTGTGATGGTTTTATGTAAAACCAAGATAAGGCACCGAAGCGCAACTATATACAAATAAGTTCTGGACTGGCACAGTCCTCAACCTCGAAGTCCATTGTAAAACAAAGACACATTATATCAAATCACATTATAGTAAAGTGCAAAAACTTTTTATCTGATTACCCAGCCGGGCATTCTATTTTTGGCAATATATATATACGTTATATACACATTTAACTTGTGCAAAAATTGGCAAACATTCTTAAACTTTTTACAACATTACTTATGGTAGACCCCTATCTGGATCTCACCGGTTTTTCTTTTACTGTTTAATTATTTCAAATACATTTTCCACCCCGGGGGCTGGAACAATGCGATGGTCCCTAGATCCCATAACTAACAAGTCGTGTGCTGCTATTAGGGTCTGGGTCGCCACAGTTCTCGTGCGAACCTCTAGGGGCGCAACGGGTACTTTCTCCTTGCGAGACACCGATTGCATTTCAATTTGCGTTACAGTTAGCGATATTGATCGTGTCATAGATTGCGATGGAAACTGGGTCGCAAGTTGCGATGCAGAAGGATGACTAGATGACGAAGAGTATGTAGACATTGCTTCCATTTGCGATGAGCCTGCAGGGGGCGATGTTGGGGCACGGCCGGATGCTGTTTGAGCTGGAGACGGGGACGCTGCGGTAATGGTGACGTTACCTGCGTCTGGGACGGGGTCACGGACGATGGTGACGTTAAGGGCATACCATCCCTTCATTCCCCAGTGCCGTGTGTATGTAACAATGTCTCCATTAACTAAGTCCCTCCCGGGATGACCTTGCGGTAGGTGGGATTCTACATCACGTCTGCTGACAAAGACCCCTGGGTAGAGGCCCGGTTCTCTTATGAAGCCCCAGCCCTTCCGGAGCTGGAACTCTGTCACACACCCCTGCCGCCGCGGTTCCCTCAGGGTACCTTTTTCTCTCCGGACACTCTCCTTGTCCGCGATCAGCTCTGCATGTTGCCGCTGTCGATTCCGCTGAGCTTCCCGCTCTTCCTCCTGCTGGCGTTGCTGCTTCTCCTCATGACGCTGCCACTCACATTCCCACTGGGCGGTATAGGCGACGTCATCCAGGCGCGCCATCTCGTCCCAGTCCACGTCTGGTAACGACGGACAGGACCCCTCCGGTGTCCCTACCGGGGATCGATCATCTGCTGCGGCCTCCTGGCCGGGCGGGCGTTCCGGAACTGGCGGTACCTCCTCAACCTCCTTCGCCTCCACCGCTTCACCGGTGGGATCAGGATTGGTACTTTCGGGGGCAGCCTCCGGTTGCTCCTTTGCCTTGGGCAGCAGAAGTTTTGGTAACTCCAGACGTAGGGGATCATCGAAGGGGGAGAACACCGCGTCCCACAGCCGCCGCTGCTCCAGGGTACGCCGGCGTCTCTCGATCTCTTCAAATCCAGGTTGTGGCAAAATCATCTTTCTTAGTCGTGCATTTTCTTCTTTGACTTCTAGCAATGCTTGCTGCAGGTGCAGGACCACGGATGACTCCGGTGCTGGTGGCAGCTTGGCTGGGGAACGGGGCCTGCCTTCCTCCGCTTCCCTGCTCGGCTGCACACGTCCTGCTTCCATGATGTTCCAGAAGATTCTTTCTTCTTCCTCCAGAGACGTCCGGTCTCTTCCGTGGAGGCGGGGTTTGCGTCTCCTCCTCTTTGCAGGGAAGGTGAAGAGGAGGCGGACCTCCTTTGCTGTAGGGCAGGATCGCATGTTGTAATAGCACTTTGAGAGGGCAGGCATTTTCTTCGCGCCACAGGGGGGTACACGCCCACGAAGGTACGCCCACCTTCTTCTCCAGCGCCGGAGGGCGCGAATATGGCGACAAAGATGGCGATTTTTGGCGCCAAAAGTGCAAACAGTCCTTTTTCACAAAAACAACTCCATAGGCACACAGGGCTCGCAATTTTGCGAGTTTCGCATCCTGTTCGTGACGCCAAATTTTTGTGTCGACCCGCCACCACAATTGTGGATTACCAGGGCAATGGGGTACTCAGAGCCGAGCCCATGGAAGTCTATGGGGATGTCACAAGTAGCGGTGGCTCGGTCTGTGGCCCTGGCGGTCTGGCGTATGTTGGGGGAATATTTACAGGGGATAGATATATTTACAGTTCGTGACGCCACCTGTAGTCTCTGGTAATTTGTACCAGCGCTGCTGTAGATCTCTGAGGGGATGGTGAGGCAGCTAGATGTCGGGTCCCCTACAGGTGGGACTCTTCCCTCAGGTCGATGGTTAAGGCAGGGTTGTGCAGGCATGCAAGTAAATAACTCAGTCTCACACGGTCAGCGTCTTTCCATACCTTTACTTGTAAGATGGTAAGGCAGGTCCCAGGGAGGCTGATCCAAGGAGAATGTATTTCGAGATAGCAGCTGGACAAGTTAGGGGCCTCCTTTACTTTCACAACGATGAGTACAACCAGCATGAAGCGTAGTTCCCTCTATAACTCCAGCTATTCCAAAGCTGTACTGCCCAGTCAGTTTTGTGGTCGGAGCCTTCCTGTGAGAGAGCTGAGTTCCTATTCTTGCTGATCAGGCTCAAGGTTCTCACTCCCCCTGACCCCAGTTACGTACCGACTATTTAGGGGCTGCTTTCCGCTACCTAAGGTCCGGTAAGCCTCTGGGTTTCCTACCACCATGCATGAAGCTATGGTGATGCTTCGGTCTCCAGTGACCGGTAACAACGTGCAGGACTTCTCCAATCCTATAGCACTCAGAATTTCTACCACTGTGCCTTTCACCTTGTCCTCGCTGGTAGCATAAGCATTTCCCACTTCACAGGTTAACAAAGTCAGTCCCTTACTTAATTCCTTTCTTGAGCTTGTTGCCAGACTCTCAGTAATCTTCCAGGCAGGAGCACGTCTCTGAACCTTCACCGTCCTTGGGACAGGAGACTGAAGTATATCTGCAACTCACTTCTTTCTTCTTAATAAATGTCTCAGTCTGTCTTCTAGTGGGGCACAGCTCTGACCAGGCTGAGGTGATCTGGCTCACCTGTACTGGCCTCCACTTGCTGAACTGCACACAGACTGCACTTAGCTCTGCTGCTGTCTGACTCACTGAATGACTGAACTCGACTCCCCTCCTCACACTGCACACTCCCTGACTGTGACTAGACTTTATATACCTGAGGGCGTGTCTAAGTGTGTGCTGAAATGAATGTTCATTGAGCATTAAACTGCTATCTCTCCACACATCCTCCAGGGTACTGCGTGTGCCTTACACCAGGGCTACACATAAAAAAGAAGCACAGTGGGCATGAGATTTCTATTAATCCCATCCCCTGTGCTTGTACTGCACAATGCAGCGTTTTGGACGCAGCAAAAATATGTTGCTTCCAAAACGCAACTGTTCCTGATCGTGGGAATGCAGCCAGGTAATTTACGATCTTTTACATGAATCTAAGGCTTTTAGATAAATCATATCCATCTTGGTAGTTATTCTGTGATCTCCAGCATTAGGCATAGTAAAAAAGATCAATGTTATGTTTCTGGATACAGTTTCCGTTCGTCCTGATTTACTACTGCCACACTGAAGATGAAAAAAATAAAGCTTTCAGTTTTTTCAATATATGCGAGTTCATTTATTTGGATTAGAATGTAGTCACCTGAGTTGTGCTGAAGAACCTGTTTCTTTGTTCGGAGGAGGATTGTGTCAGATACTCAGTCTATTTGTGTAGCCCTGGTGTTAGGCACACGCAGTACCCTGGAGAATGTGTGGAGAGATAGCAGTTCAATGCTCAATACCCATTCACTCAACATACACTAGACACACCCTTAGGGTAGTGTAGTCACTTGTGAGGGAGTGGTTAGTGTGTATTGGTTGAGTGATTAGAGAGTCAGTTTCCTGTCTTCGGACAGAGCAGACGTGTGGAGTCTAGCTGGGACTTGGAGGGAGGAAGGAGTCCAGCCTGGTTCTGCAGCAGTTCAGCAAGTGGAGGCCAGTAAGGGCGAGATATAGATCACCTCAGCCTGGTCAGAGCTGTACCTCACTTGAAGACACTGATAAAGAAAGAAGAGCTTAGTACAGATATACTTCAGTCTCCTGTCCCAAGGACAGTGAAAGGTTCAGAGACGTGCTCCTGCCTAGTGGATAACTGAGAGTCTGGAACTAACTCTAAAGGAAGAGAAGAAGGGAGTGATTACATGACTTTTTGCAAGTGTGAGTGTTTATGCTACCAGCGAGGACAAGGCGAAAGGCACAGTGGAAAGATTATTTGAAAAGTGCTTTTGGATTGAAGAAGTCCTGCACATTGTAACCGGTCACTGGGGACCGAAGGATCACTATTAGCTTCAAGCATAGTGGTAAGAAAACCAGAGATTTACCGGACCTTAGGTCGCGGCAAACAGCCCCAAATAGTCAGTACGTAACTGGGGTCAGGGGGAGTGAAGACTTTGAGTCAGTGCACGACAAGACAGGAATTCAGCTCTCTCACAGGAAGGCTCCTACCACAAAACTGACTGGGCAGTACAGCTATGGAATAGCTGGAGTTATAGAGGGAACTACGCTTCATGCTGGTTGTACTCATCGTTGTGAAAGTAAAGGAGGCCCCTAACTTGTCCAGCTGCTATCTCGAAATACATTCTCCTTGGATCAGCCTCCCTGGGACCTGCCTGAACATCTTACAAGTAAAGGTATGGAAAGACGCTGACCGTGTGAGACTGTGTTATTTATCTGCACCCGACTTCACTAACTTCATAGACTTTGAGGGACCAGTCCCACCTGTAGGGGACCTGACATCTAGCTGCCTCACCATCCCCTCAGAGATCTACAGCAGCGCTGGTACAAATTACCAGAAGACTACAGGTGGCGTCACGAACTGTATATATATATCCCCTGTAAATATACCCCCCAACATACGCCTGACCGCCAGGGCCACAGACCGAGCCACCGCTACCTGTGACAATCCCATAGACTTCTACGGGCTCGGCTCTGAGTACCCCATTGCCCTGGAAACCCACAATTGTGGTGCGTGGTCGAGACAAACTTTGGCGTCACGAACAGGATACGAAACTCGCAAAATTGCGAGCCCTGTGTGCCTATGGAATTGTTTTTGTGAAAAGGACTGTGTGCACTTTTGGCGCCAAAAATCGCCATCTTTGTCGCCATATTCGCGCCCTCAGGCGCTGGAGAAGAAGGTGGGCGTACCTTCGTAGGCGTGTACCCCCCTGTGGCGCGAAGAAAATGCCTGCCCTCTCAAAGTGCTATTACAACATGCGATCCTGCCCTACAGCAAAGGAGGTCCGCCTCCTCTTCACCTTCCCTGCGAGGAGGAGGAGACGCAAACCCCGCCTCCACGGAAGAGACCGGACGTCTCTGGAGGAAGATGAAAGAATCTTCTGGAACATCATGGAAGCAGGACGTGTGCAGCCGAGCAGGGAAGCGGAGGAAGGCAGGCCCCGTGCCCCAGCCAAGCTGCCACCAGCACCGGAGTCATCCGTGGTCCTGCACCTGCAGCAAGCATTGCTGGAGGTTAAAGAAGAAAATGCACGACTAAGAAAGATGATTTCGCCACAACTTGGATTTGAAGAGATCGAGAGACGCCGGCGTACCCTGGAGCAGCGGAGGCTGTGGGACGCGGTGATCTCTCCCTTCGATGATCCTCTACGTCTGGAGTTACCAAAACTTCTGCTGCCCAAGGCAAAGGAGCAACCGGAGGCTGCCCCCGAAAGTACCAATCCTGATCCCACCGGTGAAGCGGTGGAGGCGAAGGAGGTTGAGGAGGTACCGCCAGTTCCGGAACGCCCGCCCGGCCAGGAGGCCGCAGCAGATGATCGATCCCCGGCGGGGACACCGGAGGGGTCCTGTCCGTCGTTACCAGACATTGACTGGGAAGAGATGGAGCAGCGACAGCAGCAGGTTAGTGCGTCCCCAATTGAGCCATTGCGCACACCTGCTTCCTGCTCTGCATCACACCAGCATTGTGCGTCCTATTCCGCATCGCCACCTGCGACCATTTCTGCATCGCAAAAGTCTGATGCGATCTTAATTGAGCCACTGCAAAAGCCTGCTTTTTGCCCAGTATCTTATGCTGCAGCAGCGTCCCCAGAGGAGGACGGGCCCTGCGGCCTAGAGGACCGGAGTGAACCGGCCCTGCAGGTAACCAGCGATGATGACACCCTGCTGGAACCCCCGACGTCCCCACCAGCCCAGTGCACACCAGCCACACAGACCCCGATGGTGGAGTCGATGATCTTGGTGCTGGGCACTGGGCCCAGGAATAGGAACGGTCCTGTGCGAGCATCGCATTGTTCCAGCCCCCGGGGTGGAAAATGTATTTGAAATAATTAAACAGTAAAAAAAAAACCGGTGAGATCCAGATAGGGGTCTACCATAAGTAAAGTTGTAAAAAGTTTAAGAATGTTTGCCAATTTTTGCACAAGTTAAATGAGTATATAGTGTTTATATATATATTGCCAAAAATAGAATGCCCGGCTGGGTAACCAGAAAAAGTTTTGCACTTTATTATTATTATAATGTGATATAATATGTCTTCGTTTTACAATGGACTTTGAGGTTGAGGACTGTGCCAGCCCAGAACTTATCTGTATATAGTTGCGCTTCGGTGCTTTATCTTGGTTTTACATAAAACCAGCACAACTACCTCTGAATACAAAAACCCGTGTGGTGTGGCACTGAGTGAGGTCTGCATTCGGATGTCCTGCAGCCCACCCAGGACCCACGTTGAAGGTTTGGTGCGGGTCCTTCACAAGAATACTGTATATTTATTGAATGTTTTGATGCCTTAATACTTTTGTATTTCTCTATATTCAATGTTTTTGTTTTGCAACGTTCAAGACATCCTCACCTCCCGGATGGGACGAATTAATGTTTAATGTTGATGTTTTCATGCATAAACAAAATGTCTCTTTGTATTTTACAGCCCGGGAGTGCTGTCTTTTACCATGGGGGAATGTGTAGCCCTGGTGTTAGGCACACGCAGTACCCTGGAGAATGTGTGGAGAGATAGCAGTTCAATGCTCAATACCCATTCACTCAACATACACTAGACACACCCTTAGGGTAGTGTAGTCACTTGTGAGGGAGTGGTTAGTGTGTATTGGTTGAGTGATTAGAGAGTCAGTTTCCTGTCTTCGGACAGAGCAGACGTGTGGAGTCTAGCTGGGACTTGGAGGGAGGAAGGAGTCCAGCCTGGTTCTGCAGCAGTTCAGCAAGTGGAGGCCAGTAAGGGCGAGATATAGATCACCTCAGCCTGGTCAGAGCTGTACCTCACTTGAAGACACTGATAAAGAAAGAAGAGCTTAGTACAGATATACTTCAGTCTCCTGTCCCAAGGACAGTGAAAGGTTCAGAGACGTGCTCCTGCCTAGTGGATAACTGAGAGTCTGGAACTAACTCTAAAGGAAGAGAAGAAGGGAGTGATTACATGACTTTTTGCAAGTGTGAGTGTTTATGCTACCAGCGAGGACAAGGCGAAAGGCACAGTGGAAAGATTATTTGAAAAGTGCTTTTGGATTGAAGAAGTCCTGCACATTGTAACCGGTCACTGGGGACCGAAGGATCACTATTAGCTTCAAGCATAGTGGTAAGAAAACCAGAGATTTACCGGACCTTAGGTCGCGGCAAACAGCCCCAAATAGTCAGTACGTAACTGGGGTCAGGGGGAGTGAAGACTTTGAGTCAGTGCACGACAAGACAGGAATTCAGCTCTCTCACAGGAAGGCTCCTACCACAAAACTGACTGGGCAGTACAGCTATGGAATAGCTGGAGTTATAGAGGGAACTACGCTTCATGCTGGTTGTACTCATCGTTGTGAAAGTAAAGGAGGCCCCTAACTTGTCCAGCTGCTATCTCGAAATACATTCTCCTTGGATCAGCCTCCCTGGGACCTGCCTGAACATCTTACAAGTAAAGGTATGGAAAGACGCTGACCGTGTGAGACTGTGTTATTTATCTGCACCCGACTTCACTAACTTCATAGACTTTGAGGGACCAGTCCCACCTGTAGGGGACCTGACATCTAGCTGCCTCACCATCCCCTCAGAGATCTACAGCAGCGCTGGTACAAATTACCAGAAGACTACAGGTGGCGTCACGAACTGTATATATATATCCCCTGTAAATATACCCCCCAACATACGCCTGACCGCCAGGGCCACAGACCGAGCCACCGCTACCTGTGACAATCCCATAGACTTCTACGGGCTCGGCTCTGAGTACCCCATTGCCCTGGAAACCCACAATTGTGGTGCGTGGTCGAGACATATTCAATGTGAGTTACAGATAAGAGTATGAGCCCATGCTTCACTGGAGCTTTCTGCATGGGCCATGATATATAGATTAATGTCAATTGGTCTCTAAGCCAATTAACTCCACACAGTACAAAGAGTTTTTATGCCAAAACGTGTCAACTAACGCTATTCAGATGGTGGCATGGAGACATTACATCCTTATTTCTACTATCTGCTCTGTTAAGGGTGTGACTGATTTCAATTTTTCCCTATATTAAAAAAAAAATTAGGTCCTGGCCATTAAAGGGAATCTTTAGATATTGTTTTGTAAGCATTAAAGTATTGTACAAAGTACTTTTGCAATATTTTTGACATGTCAAAGATATTTGTCAGAGTGTTTGGCTACTGAGATTCTGTCACGGGTGTGTCAGAGGCTGCAGACAGTCGCACAGTATCTAGCTGCAGAAGGTCTCAGTGGTTGGCTTTGCAGACTCCTTCCTAGTCCTTCTGACTTTAGGACCCAGTGGCAACTTTCCCTGACTCTAGTTGACACACCTGGACCAGGGTGTATATAACTCCCAGCTTCCTGCTGGGAGTTGCCAGTGATATTTCCATTTCCCCCTGTTAAGGCTTGGCGCTATAGCAGTCGGCTATCTTTCTTTTAGGTGTATGGAGGATGTCTGTGTTTCTCTCTGAGTCAACTCAAGCTAAGTGTTCCCCTTGCTTGTGTATCCCATCTGTCTTTAGTGGTAGTGGTGCAGGTCTTATCGCCAGGGTCAGGCAGGGGTTAGGTATCCAGCTCGGCGATAGGTGCAGAATCTATAAAGGGACGCTTAGGGCAGACAGGGTGACATTAGATCTGCCAAGGTGTCTCCACTCCCCCCTTCCCTAGTGTTGGGTTCCCTTCCTCTTATCCTTCCGTGTTGCACTTAGTCTTTCCCACATTGTGTGTGACAGATCCTTACTGATTCCTAAAAGGAAAAGTGCTCAGCCAAGTTCTGCTCTTCTCTGAAACTGAACATGGGCTGATTGACTTTTTATTGCGTCTGTCTTGAAGGACAGCAGCACTTAGCGGAGTGTGATGGCTCTTTTATGCAAGTGATCAGTGGCAATTAGAAATGTATAAATGGACTCGCATGACTCGGATCCAGTGGCCACATTGTTAGTCCATGGCTGATGGACAAGAGCACTGTGAACCTCCTCATATCTGATGTCATCCCTGGTGCCTCTTCTGATTAGTAGGCTGCCTCGACATCATTATGTTGTGGAGCAATGCACACATGTAGTCACAGTGGCTTACTAATCAGAAGATGCGTCAGGGATACCGGCAGGTAGGAGGAGGGTCACAATGCTTTGTTCTCAAAGCCACGGACTACCAATTTGGCCACTAGACTAGGGTCCTGAGAAACGTTTTGGTCAACTGTAGTGGTTATCTAAGCACATGGGCCTCTACCAACCAAAAATCTGACATGTACCTATGACATATCAAAAGTCTTGTAAAAGTGCAGTGGCTACACAAGTTTTGAAGTCCAAACTTGGAAGAGTTTTCTTGTATGCCAGTCTTGATGGAGACTGCACTGGTATAAGATGAGCCAAATTTATTTAAGGAGTTGTCTAAGCTTGGGGCTCAAGTCTGGAGCCATTCTCTAGGACTGCAGACTTGTGGATCCTCACAGCGTGCAGAGTGCGCGCTGTCAGGATTCTCCGATGCCGGGAGCGGGCAGTCATGTGACCACAGGTATGCAATTTACATAATTCCGTTGACATTCCAACTTGTGGTCTTCGGTCTTGCTCAATTCACTTGTGTTGAGTGAGGCTGCACTCAGTGTATGACAGCATGTACCCAAATTGCATTTATGTGGTCACATGGCCACCCACTCCCGTCACCGAAGAATCCTGACAAGCGTGCACACTGTGAGGATTCACAAGTCTGCAGCCACAGAGTAAATGCAGACTTCAACTCTAAGCCTGGAAAACCCATTTAAAATTCATATTCTTCTTAATAAATGTGGCACATCTTTCAGCTGCAGTATGCCAGCATAAAAAAATATTAATCCTGTCAGGGACTCTAGTACATTTCTGTCATAATTTACACCACTTTTTGGGGGTAAATTATGATGAATTTGTTGGCTGAGTATGCCTACTTTTCAAAAAGTTGTCAGGACTGGCACTGATGTAAAAACATCAAAAGTTGCAAATGTTTTGTGCTAATATAGGTTGGGCAAAAATTTAGGTAAAAATGCAAACAATTGCAAAATTTTTGCACAACTATGGGTTGTGAAAATTTTTTGGGACCTTTCAAGCAGTTATAAGCTAACATTAAAAATATTAAGGGGACAACCTATCAAACATTTTTTGAAGAAAAACATTTTGAAAACCTTAGCATTCAAACATGTACCGTAATAAAATATAAAGCAAAACAAAGTAATGGATCACCACATATGTTGGTATAAGTACAATGTGTAGGTGTTTAATGAAATCTTTGTAATAAAATGAAAATTATGGTTTCCCGACTTTTCCATTTTCCAGCTTGTGCGGTGCTCACTGTGGAAAGGGTCAGCCGTCGTCTGAAATAATTTGAGTAATTAAACCTTAATTCTAAGGCTAGAGATGGGTAATAGTCAATAGTGGACGGTGACAGTTCAGTGCCACACTCCCTGTACAGTTACTTATTATCTCATACACATTTCTAGACCTTGGAATATAATTTCAAAGTTACTTTCAAAATGTGCCGTAATTCTTTTGCATTTTGTAAATATCTAAAGGGTAAAAATAATTCTAATGCACAAAGAAATCGTTCTAACAGAGTTCAAACATCACAAAGAAATGTCACAGATGACATCACTTGATAAAAATAAAAAAACGGAAAAACGGAAAGGGATTTCTGCAAAACTAAATAAGAAGACAACAATTTTTTTTTTACAAAGTATACAATATCAAAACCATAAGCATCCATCTGCGGGGCTAAAGAAGGAGAATTTTAAGCTTTAATATTACTTGAGAGTATGTTCCCTCTGAAGTCACTAAAGTGGCGATTAAGCTTATCTCTAAACGATTACGAAGACGCAAAGATCAATAATGGAGTTTACTCCTCAAGAGCTTTGGAAAAATCAGATACATTTTAAATATATACTGTACTTACTGGGGCTCAGACATGTCAATAAAAATCTCACTCATATGTGACTTTTGTGTTCTGGAGTGAAGTATCGGGATCTTAATGACCAGGACAGCGGACAACTCAAAGCATCAGTGCTACAGACCTATGGAGGGCTGAGACAGATGATGTTTCATAGGAAAGAGTCAAATAGCAAAAACTAATTTTTCGATTTTGATCTTTTTCGGTGTCCAGTGGATATTAAGATTGCTCAGTTGACTATAACCTGTAAAACTAGTTTCTTCAACCAGCATCTGCCGTCCGTGTGGCCAGGCTGGTCTGGTCTTTTCATGTGGCACAGCCTGATAAACCCGGTTCTGAGGTTCCAGAGGTCCCTCATAGAAGGGAGGGGTACTGTTATGGGTTTACCATGACAGAGAGGAGCCAGAAGACTGCAGCGTCTGATTTCTCCTACTGCTGCACTGATTAGAAGGACTTCACCTTCATATTAAACAGTGTAAGTTTCTTTTAGCAGAGCAGAGGTTAATTTGCTCTGTTGAGAGCTCCTGGAGCGTTTAGGCTCTCTGCTGCGCACTGTTAGCCACTGTCATCTCAGGGGACTACATTATAGTCTGGGGGCTACATATTACTATATGAGGGGCTACAGTATACTCTATGGGGGCTGCATTATATTCTGTGGTTGGGCTGCATTATACCCTATGAGGGTACTACATTCTATTCTATGGTGGGGACTGCATTATACTTTATGAGGGGGTTGCATTATATTCTATGAGAGGGTGCTGCATTATATTTTATGAGGGGGGCTACATTATTTTATGAGGGAGGCTACATTATATTCTATGAGGGAGGCTACATTATAATTCTATGAGGGGGCTACCCCCTGTGATTCTACCCAACCCCTGCTACATAATTAAGACGTGTACTACCTTATATTATACCCTGATATTAGCGTGTTTTACCACACAATTGGTGGTCTTGTATTTATTTCTATGTAGATACATAGTAGGCCCAAGAAAGACTTTCTCTTGTGGGCCCAAGGTGCTCCAGTCTGACGCTGCATACAGTTCACATTTTAGTACAATAGATCATCTCTTTTACAAGTTAAGCAATTTATTTTGTAAAGTAGTGAGTGATACATACAGTATGCACATATATGATATGATACACATATGATGCATGTAATATGGTGGAATACATTGGCTCCAAATTGGGAAGCATGTATGGTTGGATCAAGTACGGATTAAGTATCCTCCCTTCCTGCTTTGTAATATTTTCTAACACTTCCAACTAGACAACGCTTCATGAGATATCACAGTCCGCTTTAATGATATTACACCTACACTTCACAAATATAATGTATTGTAAGGGAATTACCAAACTTTGATTAGATTTGCATGCAGTCTGTGTAAAGAGATAACACAATTATGTGGATGAGAAAGCAATTAATGGAACTTCACCAGAAGAGGAGCTCTACAAGGAGACTTATCAAGACCATCACAAACAATAAAAGGTGGTCATGTACCTTAAATACCGGGCGAACAAGCAACTATTTCATCTGACACTCGAGCTAAAATATGTTCTTAAGGACCTGTGTGCAGGATACTTGACCCTCAATCTAATGGTATTAGTGTAAAGCCCATTTCATGCTCATTACAATCATACCCTGCTAGTAGAATTTTGTAGTGGCATTGTTTAGAAATCTATTCTTGAAGTTTTTTCTCAAGTGCAGCAGGGCGGGCACGTCACTCCTTAGCTGTTCTGTACTTCCCTGCCTACTGCCTCTAGTTATTGACTGACAGGTCACACTTCCCAATAACTTGTCTCCTCTGTGCAGGTGCTGTCATTGCCTGGGTTCATTTAGTCAGAAGGCATGGCGTCTGAGCAGTGATCTCCTGATGACGTTGGAAAATCAATGTAACAGCTCCCACATCAATGACCGGTCACCCAATGATGTTGAATGAGCCAGTACATTAATCTGGCCTCTTCTTCGGGAACTCATTGCGTAGATGCTGCCCCTTCTGATGGAACAAATCTGGGCAAGGACAGGGTCTGCCCATGGGAAACAGGTCACCGAGGGCATAGTGACCTGTCAATCAATAACCAGAGGCAGGCGGTGGGTGGTGAAGTACAGCAAAGCCAAGGAGTGAAGTCCCCGCCCCAATGCACTTGATGACAAAACTTCAAGAATAGATTAAAAAAAAAATCCACACAATTTGTTTAGCCAGTTTTCAATTAAAAATTTGTAAGCGACTTGATTTATAATAAAAGAAAAAGTAGCTGCCATTTTATAGCCTTGTCCTTTGCAGATGCCAGGTCCACCAGATGACTAACTGACTAATGTGCATTAACTGGTTTACTATATCTTTATTAGAATTTCAAGTAAGGAGTTGGTTATATGGGATTTGGTTTCCTACATTTTAAACATATTGGTATATTAAATTTTTGTGCTGTGTGTCAAATTGAATTTTTGGAAACTTATTAGAAAACAAAAATTGTTTTTCTAATGAACCAATTAGACACCTGGTTGTGTTACTTACCTATCTCAATGATGGCGAGCATTGATTAGCATTTATCCAAATTTTTCATGTCTTATAGATTATATTTTTTTTTTCTGAACACTACATTTTGTGGTTTCTCTGATGAAGAAATCGGATAGGCTTTGAAATACGTTGAGAATAAACTGCTTAATATTCTCCACATCAAGTACTTTGGATCTTTGTAGCACAGCAAATACGCTTCTCCATTTCTTTTGATTTTTTCAAACAGAAACGCTTTGTTTTACATAACGTACTACTATAGTAATTGTCTGGATTCTCTGAATGAATGACTTGATCATGATAAACAAAAAGCAGAAAACATGTCCTGCAAATTAAAAAAATACAACGACGCCACCTGAATCAACCTTTGTTAAGCAATGTACTGACATATTCTCACAGAGTGAATGTCGGTGCTCACACTGTTTGTCCACTTAGGTGGAGATTCTCCCTGTTTCCATATAATTCTTCACCCTTTTAACTGGGATGAACAGTGAATTTGCGGCATGGTGAATTCACTTAATAAGTTGCCAAACTGTATTTACAGCCAACAATGGCCAAAAAAAAAATGATTCCAGTGCATCCCAAATTTGGCAAACAAAGGTCTGCCATTGACAATTGAGAGATAGAAGTGAGATAATAATAGTTTGTGCATAATTTACACATGATTATGAGACAAAATGGCCAAACTTGGCCATTTTGGATTTTGTTTTAAGTATATGTGTTATGATTTGGTAGCTGAGGAGAGCAGGCAAAAAAGGAAATACACCAGAGCAGTTGGAAACTATGAGATTGCAGTACCCTGACTAACCACCACAACTAGAGGCAGCCGTGGAGCGTTCCTACGTTGGTCCTAGACGCCTCGTCACAGCCTGAGAAACTAACTACATCTAAAGATAGAAAGAGGAAAGCTATCTGCCCCGGAACAGATCCCCAAAGAACATAGAAAGCCCCCAAACATGTAATGGCGGTTAGACAAGAAGAAATACTGACACAGACAGAAAATAGTATGAGCAAACGTTGGGGCCCAAACTTACTAAATAGAAAAGTATAGGAAGGGCACTTACTGCAATCCCAAAAAACCCTGAAAAGCACCAACTCTACTAATTTCAAAAAACACCTGAGATCACACAACCTCTACCACCTAAATTAGTTCTCTGGTGTAACCAAAAACAAAACAGCAGCCACTGAAAAAACTGGAAAAAGCAAATGTACAAACATCAGTGGCTGAACTGAACTGAGAGGCAAAAGCCCCCAGAGGGGACCCTGAAGGCCCCCACAGAAGTGCAGGACAAAATGTAAAAATCAAGCACAAAAACAAAAAGAAGAAAATGTCTTATCTGTTAGCAGGAGATGCAGACACGACACAGCAGGCTACCAAGGAAACAGGAATCAAGGATTGAGACCAGAACAATTGATCACCGGCAACCCTGATGGGAAGGTGACTCCCTTATATAAGACCAGTCAGTAACACCTGATTCCCAATCCTCACAATCTTCACTGGACAGTCCAGTACCGTTTGTAACCACCAGAGGGAGCTTCTGCTCAGAACTCATTTCCAGCCTATTCACAACAGTACCCCCCCTTGAGGAGGGGTCACCGAACCCTCATTTGAGCAACCAGGTCGGTCAGGATGAGTTCTATGATACGCACGGATGAGTCTCCTAGCATGGATGTCCGAAGCAAACACCCAAGAATTGTCTTCCTGACCATAACCTCTCCATTTAATCAAATACTGGAGTTTCCGTCTAGAAAAACGAGAATTCAATATTTTCTCAACCACATACTCCAGATTGCCCTCAACCAAAACAGGGTCAGGAGGCACAGTAGTAGGAACCACTGGCTCAACAAACCTCTTCAACAAGGACTTGTGGAACACGTTATGGATCTTAAATGTCCCTGGAAGAAGCAAACGAAAAGAAACAGGGTTAAGAATCTCCATGATCTTATAAGGTCCAATGAACCTAGGCTTAAATTTAGGAGATGCCACTCTCATAGGAATATTTCTTGAGGACAACCAGACCAAGTCCCCCACTTTAAACCGAGGACCATCAGTCCTATGCCGGTTAGCAAACCGCTGGGCCCTCTCCTGAGAGAGGGACAACCTCTCCACTACCTGGTCCCAAATCTGTTGCATACGCTCCACAACAGAGTCAACACCTGGGCAGACAGAAGCCTCCGTCTGTCCAGAAGAAAATCGAGGGTGAAACCCAGAATTACAGAAAAATGGAGACATCAAAGTGGCAGAGCTAGCCCAATTATTAAGAGCAAACTCACCCAAAGGCAAAAACGAGATCCAGTCATCCTGATCAGCAGACACAAAGCATCTTAGATAAGTCTCCAATGTCTGGTTTGTTCTCTCAGTTTGACCATTGGTCTGAGGATGAAACGCCGAGGAGAAAGACAATTGAACACCAATTTTAGAACAAAAGGTCCTCCAAAATCTGGAAACAAACTGGACTCCTCTGTCAGACACAATGTTCTCAGGAATGCCGTGTAAACGAACCACGTGCTGAAGGAACAAAGGCACCAATTCAGAGGAGGAAGGCAACTTAGGTAATGGCACAAGATGTATCATCTTGGAAAACCTATCGCAAATCACCCAGATGACGGTCATTCTCTGAGAAACAGGGAGGTCGGAAATGAAATCCATAGAGATATGGGTCCATGGTCTCTTGGGCACCGGTAATGGCATCAACAAACCACTAGAACGAGAGCAAGGCTTGGAGCGAGAGCAAGTCCCGCAGGACTGCACAAACTCCCTGACATCACGAGACAAGGTAGGCCACCAAAAGGACCGACCAACCAAGTCCCTGGTACCAAAAATTCCGGGATGACCGGCCAACGCGGAACAATGAATCTCAGACATTACACTCTTTTTTCCACTGGTCCGGGACAAACAATTTCCCAACAGGGCAGCGCTCGGGCTTATCCTCCTGGCACCCCTCCAGAGCCAGTCTCAAATTGGGCGAGATGGCGGAAAGAACTACACCCTCTTTCAAAATAACAGAAGGATCAGATAACTCAGGAGAGTCCGCCAGGAAACTCCTCGAGAGGGCATCCGCCTTAACATTTTTAGTGCCAGGAAGAAATGAAACCACAAAATTAAAACGTGTGAAAAACAAGGCCCACCTGGCCTGTCTAGGATTAAGTCGCTTGGCAGATTCCAGATAAACTAGATTCTTATGGTCAGTAAGGACCACCACCTGATGTTTGGCTCCCTCCAGCCAATGTCTCCACTCTTCAAAAGCCCACTTCATGGCTAATAACTCCCGATTACCCACATCATAATTACGTTCAGTGGGAGAAAATTTTCGAGAGAAAAAGGCACAAGGGTTACTTTTAAAGGTCTCTGGATCTCTTTGGGACAAAACGGCACCTGCCCCAATTTCAGAGGCATCAATCTTCACCTGAAATGGTAGAGAAACATCAGGCTGCCGTAGAACAGGAGCAGAAGTGAATCTCTGCTTAAGTTCCTGAAATGCAGAGACTGCCTCAGGAGGCCAATTCACCACATCAGAACCCTTCTTGGTCAAATCAGTTAATGGTTTAACAATAACAGAGAAATTACCAATAAATTTACGATAAAAATTGGCAAAACCCAAGAATCTTTGAAGAGCCTTTAAAGAAGTAGGTTGGACCCAATCACAGATAGCCTGAACTTTGACCGGGTCCATTTCAATAACAGATGGGGACAAAATGAAACCCAGAAATGAGATCCTCTGAACGCCAAAAAGACACTTTGATCCCTTCACATACAGAGCATTCTCTCTCAAAATCTGGAACACAGTCCGAACATGTTTTATATGAGAGTCCCAGTCATTGGAAAAAATCAAGATATCATCCAAATAAACAATCAGAAATTCATCCACAAAATCCCTGAAAATGTCATTCATGAAGGACTGGAAGACAGAAGGAGCATTAGTGAGCCCAAAGGGCATCACAAGGTACTCAAAATGCCCTTCAGGGGTATTAAATGCCGTCTTCCATTCATCCCCGTGCTTAATGCGAATAAGTTTATATGCCCCCCTGAGGTCAAGCTTGGTAAACCAAGTAGCGTTTTTCACCCTGGAAAACAGATCAGAGATCAAGGGTAACGGATATTGATATTTCACAGTAATATTGTTCAAGAGACGATAATCAATACACGGCCTTAATGAACCATCCTTTTTGGCCACAAAGAAAAAACCGGCACCTAAGGGTGAAGAGGATGGTCTGATATGACCCTTCTCCAATGACTCCTTGATATAAGACCGCATAGCGTCATGTTCAGGTACAGACAAGTTAAAAAGGCGACCTTTAGGGAATTTACTACCAGGCACTAATTCAATAGCGCAGTCATAGCTCCTATGGGGAGGTAAAGATGCAGATTTACTTTCGCTAAACACATCAGAAAAATCAATCAAAAAGTCAGGAACATCCTGAGCCTGGGGGAGGGCAGAAAAAACAGGAGTGTTGGTATTAACACATTGACAGCCCCAACTGGTAACAGACACAGATTTCCAATCCAAAACAGGATTATGAGACTGTAACCAAGGGAAACCCAGTACGATAATGTCATGCAGATTATACAGAACCAAAAATTTGCAACTCTCCTGATGATCAGGTTCTACCCTCATTATCACCTGAGTAGAGAACTGAGGTTTATTCTCAGCCAAAGGGGTAGAATCGATCCCCAGTAGGGGAATAGACTTCCGTAGGGGTATCAAGGGAAACCCACAACGTTTAGCAAAATCAAAATCCATCAGGTTAATAGCTGCTCCAGAATCAACAAAAGCCTGAGCAGAAAATGAGGACAGAGAGCATATCAGGGTAACAGTTAACAAAAACTTAGTCTGAACACTACCCAAGACAACTGAGCGAGCAAAACGTCTTCCCCGCTTAGGGCAGACAGAAATAGCATGAGAGGCATCACCACAGTAGAAACATAACCCATTGCGCTTTCGAAATTCATGACGCTGTGCCCCAGAAACCACTCTATCACATGCATGGATTCAGAAGCAGGTTCACAAGGCAACATTATTCCACGCATACCTTTCCGCTCACGCAAACGTCTGTCAATTTGAATCGCTAATGACATAGAATCATTGAGACCAGAGGAAACAGGGAATCCCACCATAACATCCTTTACATTATCTGACAGTCCCTTCCGAAAAAGAGCTGCCAAAGCGTCGTCATTCCATTTGGTCAGGACTGCCCACCTACGGAATCTCTGACAGTATAACTCAGCGTCCTCAAGCCCCTGACTTAATGCCAACAAAGTTTTTTTCAGCTTGATCAGTGACATTAGGCTCATCGTACAATAACCCCAAAGCCTGAAAAAACGCATCAACATCACTCAAAACAGGATCCCCAGGTGTCAGGGAAAAAGCCCAATCCTGAGGGTCGCCGCGCAGGAGAGAGATGACAATTTGAACCTGCTGCGCTGCGTTCCCTGAGGACTTAGATTTTAAGGCAAAAAAACAATTTACAGTTATTTTTGAAATTCAGAAACTTAGCTCGATCCCCTAAAAACAAATCTGGCATGGGAATCCTAGGTTCCACAACAGGCAACCTAGCAAGATAGGTAGCAATACTCCGAACTTCAGTGGCAAGCTGATCCACACGGCCAGACAACTGTGCAAACTCCATTGAGAGAAAAAAAAAATCCTCCTCAGCACCCAGAGATACAGAGGGAAAAAAAAAATGCAACAAACAGAAAAAAAAAATCTCTGACAACTCTGACAACTTTTTTCTTTCACAATATTTTTCCCTTCTGTGAGTTCCATATAATTTTCAGTTTAGGCCGGTGATACTGTTATGATTTGGTAGCTGAGGAGAGCAGGCAAAAAAGGAAATACACCAGAGCAGTTGGAAACTATGAGATTGCAGTACCCTGACTAACCACCACAACTAGAGGCAGCCGTGGAGCGTTCCTACGTTGGTCCTAGACGCCTCGTCACAGCCTGAGAAACTAACTACACCTAAAGATAGAAAGAGGAAAGCTATCTGCCCCGGAACAGATCCCCAAAGAACATAGAAAGCCCCCAAACATGTAATGGCGGTTAGACAAGAAGAAATACTGACACAGACAGAAAATAGTATGAGCAAACGTTGGGGCCCAAACTTACTAAATAGAAAAGGATAGGAAGGGCACTTACTGCAATCCCAAAAAACCCTGAAAAGCACCAACTCTACTAATTTCAAAAACACCTGAGATCACATGACCTCTACCACCTAAATTAGTTCTCTTGTGTAACCAAAAACAAAACAGCAGCACTGAAAAAACTGGAAAAAGCAAATGTACAAACATCAGTGGCTGAACTGAACTGAGAGGCAAAAGCCCCAGAGGGGACCCTGAAGGCCCCCACAGAAGTGCAGGACAAAATGCAAAAATCAAGCACAAAAACAAAAAGAAGAAAATGTCTTATCTGTTAGCAGGAGATTCAGACACGACACAGCAGGCTACCAAGGAAACAGGAATCAAGGATTGAGACCAGAACAATTGATCACCGGCAACCCTGATGGGAAGGTGACTCCCTTATATAAGACCAGTCAGTAACACCTGATTCCCAATCCTCACAATCTTCACTGGACAGTCCAGTACCGTTTGTAACCACCAGAGGGAGCTTCTGCTCAGAACTCATTTCCAGCCTATTCACAACATATATGGCTGTAACACTTATGAGTGTGGATCCACCGCGCTACAGGCCGGGCTAATCCTGGTGGGGCGTGACTAAGTGTCAGCTGGGTGTTCACTAAGGCCTCTGATGGTGTGGATATGCTGGGCTGCCAGTAGAAAATAGGTACCACTGCAGGGCAGTCCTCAGGCAAACTCACACTATTTTCTCACATGAGTTGTGATTCTCCCTTCTTCCAAACTGTTCTTCACCATGTCAAATTAATTTCTGGCAACAAAGCCCAATTTTTTACGAAGATCTAACCTGCAAAATGCCACCCATATACTTTAGATAGTGCCTGGCTGACAAACATTTTTCTTGTCCATAGCAATATTTATTCAATAAGAAAGGGATAAGCCACTGTCAAGCATGGGTCTCTATCTCTCAAAGGATTAGTCCAACTTGTTTGATAATTCTGGCCCCAAACTGTGCGGTCATCCTCATATATACTAGTCCATTGGCTAAAAAAGTCAAAAGTGATAAGTTGGGCTAATTTTAATTTAATGCAATAAATAATAAAATAATCAGTTCAGCTTTACTGTAAAGAAGCCCTCTTCCTCCTCTTTCCAACAAACTTTTTATCCTCTTAATTTCATTGCAGTCATCATATTATACACCACTGTGTACTTACAATTGCTCATTTTGCCTTTCTACCCAGCTAATTCTTCTGTTTTCCATTAGGTCTAGGACATCATGTGATTACAAACTGACTAGCTGAATCCTTCTAAGCTTTATGTAGAAACAGGATGCAGGGAATCTGCAGTCAAAGAGGTCTGGATGGATCAAGACTTTTCCTGGCTATACACATAATTTTATGATTTTCTTGATTGCAGGTGACCAATCTGCCATATTGTTCATAAAATGGATTTTAAAATGGGCAGATTTGGGGAAAAAAACACAGTGGACGTTAGCAAAGTTGCAAATGGTCAATCAAATCATGCCACACACTTAAATTTCTAGAAGAAAATGGCAAAAAAAACCCACCAAACCCTCACAATTTTGGACGACAACCACTGGCATACCGCCAATGGCGGCAGGCTATGCGGCTGCTATGGGGCCAGCTATGGAGGACTATGGGGTGCATTATACTATATGGAGAAATATGGGATGCATTATGCTGTTTGGAGAACTATGGAATGCGTTATACTATATGGAGGATGATGAGCTGTGTATTATACTATATGGAGGACTATGGGGAGTGTATTATACTACATGGAGGACTATGGGAGTGCATTATACTAAATGGTGGACTATGGGAAGTGCATTCTACTATATGGAAGGTAATGTGGGGACCATATACTATATGGAGGGCTATGTGATATATACTATATAGAAGGATATATCGGGGCCATTAAAATATTTGGAGGGTTTTGTGGGGGCCATTATATTGTACGAAAGCATATAAGCAATTATACAGTGTGAAGGTTTGTGTGGGGTCCATTGTACTGTGTACAGAGGTGTGGGTATATTATACTGAATGGAGGGCTGTCTGGGGGTCACAGTTGGAGGATCATAATGTGTTGGGGTCACCATACCTTGCTGGGGAAGTTGAGGTGGGGCACAGTAGGGTCATCATACTGTGCATGTGGAGGGTACTGTGGAGGAATTCACTGTGGTGGTAGCAGACAACATTTCTGGGGAACTTTTGTTGCATCATACTTTATGGGTGCCATGAAAGGAGCTGCAAGGTTGTCAGAAATGCTCATCTGTGAGTGTTTATAATTTCCAACAAAGGTCATCCGAAATGGTCAAAATTGGCAGTCAGCTTTTATCTGAAGTGTATGGCCAATTTTATTCCATTCTTCCCAGTAAAACAAAGATGCACGCTCGCAAAAACCACTCATGCACGTCGTCGTTGGAGTCAGCATTTTATGAAATATTTGAGATGAGGAAAACTCCTTGCTGTCCTTTTTATTTAATGAGACAAGCTTGTAACCTTCAGTTGACAAAATAACCTGCACAATGCTAAATATTCTTCCAATCTCCTGCGTGCAGAATGAAGCGCTGATGCACCGGGGTGATACATTTACATATTTGTACTGCATATAATGAAATCACGGATGTAGTTCTCACTTTACCTCCCGCAGGGTTCGGACTTATTGATATCCAATATGTTTTTTTCATAGTGCGGATATCTTAGACTATGCTCCACTTTATTATCTCATAATCTCTAAATCAGCACTTACTGGAGCAAATCAGATTTGCAGAACAGTTCCTTTGTAGTCAGGATTTTTATTGATCTCATATTTGCAATTACGTAATAGTCTGTGAACTATAATATAGTTTATCGACTAAATACTAAGCAGTTCCTTAGAATTAAGCTGGCCGTAAACCTGAGATGGAAATCAGACAGCAATACTCGTCATAGTTAATGCTCCAGGGACCCCAGACAATGACAGGTTTTTCTAAGAGTAGATATTTTTTTAACAAGCACTTTCTGTAATGACTGATATTTCTTAACTATTTTCACAATGTAATCCACAAATGACATTCAAAACTTAACACGATGTCTTAAAAAAATTACTTAAAGAGTGATCGTCATTTTAATTTTTATTTCATAACTCAAAAGTCGACAGAAAAATAAGCAACAGATTTTTCCCATTACCGAGATAGAGCTTTCAAAAGCTCCAATTGTCATTTCTATCTCAGTAATGGGAATAATCTGTCTTCACTGAATACAGATTTTACCATTAGGCCGGCGTCACACTGGCGACAGAATCGGACGACTGCAATACGATGAAAAATCGTATTGCAGTCTGCCCTATGTTAATCTATGGAGCAGCTCCCAGTATCAGATTTTTTGTGGTCCGTTTTAAACGTCCGTGTGCAATCGCAGCATGCTGCGATTGTCACCGATTGTGGGTCGACTATCGCCAATGCAAGTCTATGGGAGCGATGAAAAATCTGATTACAAACGGACCGCACGTGTGACTTGCGATGAATTCGCACCGGTGTCCTTTAGAAAAGCCGGCAATTCATCCCCGGCTATACTGTAAAATCACACTGACAGCTTTAATAAAGAATAGAAAGAATAGATATACACACATAGAATACATATATATATATATATATATATATATATGTAATTGTGACATGTGTATATATATATATATATATTTATAGTTCCTAGACTTCTACATACTGTAATAGCCGCTAATTCAATTGCCGGCTTTTGTGAAATCACAGAAGCCGACATGAAATGATACATTGTTTCCACACAGTTAACCATGTCATTTCCTGTATTTTGATATTTGTTTAGAACTTACAATTACATGAGTGTATTTGTGCAAAATTTCAGACATGTAGGGGTTAATTAAAGGTGTAAATTCGTTGAAAAAAAATGCGTGGGCTCCCGCTGTATTTTCTCCACAAAGACAAAGCAAGCGAGTGGGGGCAGATAATAACAGCCTAGGGAGGGTACATTTTTTTTGTGCCCCCCTGGCTACTAACATCTGCCCCCAGACACCCCAGAAAGGGCAAATCTATAATTAGATTCGCCCTTTCTGGCACTTTGCCCGTCTATTCCCATTGCCCTGTAGCGGTGGCGAATGGGTTAATAAGGCGTTAATGTCACCTTAGTATTGAAAGGTGACCTTAAGCCAGGTTAATAATTGAGAGCTGTCAATTAGACAACTATCAATTATTAATCCTATTGAAGTAAATAAAAAAACACACACACTTTAAGAATAAATAATTGTAATGAAATAAAAACACATATTTTTGACCATCTTTTATTTCACTCTTAATCCGTTCGAAGCCCTTGTTCTTCTAAAATAAATATAAAATAATAAAACAACATTATTCTTACCTATCTGGCAATCTGTCACGTCCCACGATGTAATCCTTCACAAAGGGTTAACTAGCAATCAGATAAGCAGCGCAAGTAATCCTGCGTGCTCATCTGATAGCTCCTGAATGAATGAGCTTATCTCCTGCCGCCAGGAGAGGATGTGATTAATGAATGAAGCTTAATTGATTGTATCCACTTTCACCTTAGGTCAGGTCACTGAAGTGAAAGTGGCAATAAATCAATTAAGCTCCATTCATGAATCTATTCCTCTCCTTTCGCTGGGAGAGTAACTGATTCATTCAGGGGAATACAGGTCTGAGACAGCATTATTAGCTCTCTGCGACCTGTAACCTGTTAACCCTTTCTGATGGATTACACCGTGGGACCTGACTGTACATCGGATTGGTAAGAATCATTTTGCTTTTTTATTTTATTTTTATTACAGGAAATGGTTTTAGCAGGAAAATAAAATATGGTCAAAAACTGTGTGATTATTTCATTAAACTTCTTTTTTATTAAACTGTGTGTGTTTGATTTTTCTATCATACAATAGGATTAATAATTGATAGTTGTCTAATTGACAGCTCTCAATTATTAACCTGCCTTAAGGTCACCTTTCAATACTAAGGTGACATTAAGGTGACATTATTAACCCATTCGCCACCGCTACAGGGCAATGGGAATAGACGGGCAAAGTGCCAGAAAGGGCGAATCTAATTATAGATTTGCCCTTTCTGGGGTGTCTGGGGGCAGATGTTAGTAGCCAGGGGGGGCACAAAAAAAATGTACCCTCCCTAGGCTGTTATTATCTGCCCCACTCGCTGGCTTTGTCTGTCTGGTGGAGAAAATACAGCGGGAGGCCACGCATTTTTTTTCAATGAATTTACACCTTTAATTAACCCCTACATGTCTGAAATTTTGCACAAATACACTCATGTAATTGTAAGTTCTAAACAAATATCAAAATACAGGAAATGACACGGTTAACTGTGTGGAAACAATGTATCATTTCATGTCGGCTTCTGTGATTTCACAAAAGCCGGCAATTGAATTAGCGCCTATAACAGTATGTAGAAGTCTAGGAACTATAAATATATAATTATATATATATATATATAATACATGTCACAATGACATGTATATATATATATATATATGTGTTCTATGTGTATATATCTATTCTTTTTTTTGTGATTTAAATACTATTCTTTTGGATCCATTATATGTCAGTTTTGCAAGCCTGCGAGAAATTCTCGCAAGTCGGATGAAAATCGGATGTTACAAGGTACACACACATGCGACTAAATCGCATCTTTGAAGGAAAATCGGATGCCAGGCGGATGTGTGATGTTTGCATTTTGATCCGACAATCGACCGACTAAAACGGACCGATTTTTTGTAGTTGTGTGTGACGCCGGCCTTAGTGAGATAGGAGAGGGCAGTTGGTGCTCATAAAGTTCTATGGAGAACTGTCATTGCAGCAGAATGCCTGTGTCGACCTCTAGCTCCTCTTCCACATAGACTTTTAAAAGCTCCAACTGTCATTTCTAGGTGGAGGGGAGGAGCTAGAGTCCGACACAGGCATTCTGCTGCAATGACAGTTCTCCATAGAACTTTATGAGCACCAACTGCCATCTCCTCTCTCAGTCCAGAAGAAAAAAAAGCACATATCAATAATAAGATCTATTATAAAGTTCCTTATTTTCACGTGTACTACTGTTTTATGAAAGAAAGATTAAAAAAAACAATGGTTATAAATATAATTTAAGTATACTTTATCCAGAGAGTGTAGCTCTAGGAGGGTACAAAGGTAGCAGTCACGCCCTGGTCTTTATGCCTCAGGATGTTTAAAACGAATCTATCACCAGGTTTTTGCTATGTAATATGAGCACGATGTAGGGGTAGAGAGCCTGATTCCAGCGATGTGTCACTTATTGGGCTGATTGGTGCAGTTTAGATAGAATGTAGCAGTGGTCAGAATTCTGAGCTCTGTATAACCCCGCCCACATCACTGATTGGTAGCTTGCTGAAAATGTACAGTGTTCACAGGAAGCTGACAATCAGTGGTGGGGGCGGGGTTATACAGATTAGCTGGACTACACTGCATGTGAGACATAAGGGTATGCCACACTAAGCGAGGTCGCTAACGAGATCACTAAAACGTCACTATTTAGCGATCTCGTTAGCGACGTCGTGTGTGACATGTAGCAACGATGTGGCCCCTGCTGTGATGTCGCTGATTGTTCACTAGTGTTCTGGACCGTTTTTTGATCGTTGGTGTCCCGCTGGTGAGCCTATATCGCTGTGTTTGGCACCTTTTGCGAACGACGAGCGACCTCGTTTGTGACGCATATGACAGCGGCGCAGGCGGGACTAGGGTTTTTAGCATCACGGAGTGGATCGCAATATCTGTAAGTTCTCTTTTGCATCACAGAGAGGATCGCAGAAGTTGCAAAGCAGGCTAGCAGGACGCAGAGAGCAGGAGCGATGCTGGAAATTCCTATGAATCAGAAGCGCTCAGTACATGCTAATGACAGATCCTAACGACCGCCAAAGTCGTTAAAGAGATCGCTGACCGCTGATGTGTCGTTTATGAGATCTCCTGTTTGGCAGCTACTAGCGACCTAAAAGTGATCACACCAACGATCTCGTTAGCTTGCGTCGTTATCGTGATCGCTAACGAGATCGCTAAGTGTGGCAGTACCTCTAGTCTTGTCTAGTCTAGTCTAGTCTTGTAATGATAATCTCCTGCTGATAAAACACTTGATTGTAGTGAAACTACAATATACAGGGTCTCTGGAATCAAGGTCTCAGCACCTACATTGTGCTGCTGTTAGATTAAAGAGCAAAAGGCTGCCGACAGAAATGCTATGTGTCCTGAGAAGGGGTCTGGAGAAGACATTGGGGTCAGTCAGTCATGAAAAAGACAAGCAGAACCAAGGTCTTATGAAGATTGGTGTGAGCTACTGGGGAAAAAATTGTGAAGGACCTATTTAAAGTAGCAGAACTTTATATTTCTAAGAAACTGGACATAAACTTTAGATCTCATTTACATCAGTTTAACTTGTGCACAATTATCTAAAGTAAATCTCTATGTATTGGGTCTACAGTTCTGATTTGCACCTACGTGTTCCCATATTATAGACTGCATGCAAACCATAGTATGGTCCTGGGTGGTTGGGTTTATTCTTCTGCATGCAAACCATAAAATGGTCTTGGGTTGTGGGTTGTTCTTCTGCATGCAAACCATAGCATGGTCTTGGGTTGTGGGTTGTTCTTCTGCATGCAAACCATAGTATGGTCCTGGGTTGGGGGTTATATTTCTGCATGCAAACCATAAAATGGTCTTGGGTTGTGGGTTGTTCTTCTGCATGCAAACCATAGCATGGTCTTGGGTTGTGGGTTGTTCTTCTGCATGCAAACCATAGAATGGTCTTGGGTTGGGTTTGTTCTGTATGCAAACCATAGCATAGTCCTGGGTTGAGGGTTATATTTCTGCATGCAAACCATAGTATGGTCCTGGGTTGGGGTTTATTCTTCTGCATGCAAACCATAGCATGGTCTTGGGTTGGGGTTTATTCTTCTGCATGCAAACCATAGCATGGTCTTGGGTTGGGGGTTATATTTCTGCATGCAAACCATAGTATGGTCCTGGGTTGGGGTTTATTCTTCTGCATGCAAACCATAGAATGGTCTTGGGTTGGGTTTGTTCTGTATGCAAACCATAGCATGGTCCTGGGTTGGGGGTTATATTTCTGCATGCAAACCATAGTATGGTCCGGGTTGGGGTTTATTCTTCTGCATGCAACCTAGCTGTCTTGGCTTGGGGTTTATTCTCTGCATGCAAACATAGCATGGTCTTGGTTGGGGTTTATTTTCTGCATGCAAACCATAGTATGGTCCTGGGTTGGGTTTATTCTTCTGCATGCAAACCATAGTATGTAGGTCCTGGGTTGGGGTTTATTCTTCTGCATTCAAACCATAGCATGTCTGGTGGGGTTATATTTTGCATGCAAACCATAGTATGGTCCTGGGTTGGGGTTTATTCTTCTGCATGCAAACCATAGCATGGTCTTGGTTGGGGTTGTTTTTTCTGCATGCAAACCATAGTATGCTCTAGAGTTGATGGTCATTCTTTTGCATGCAAACCACAGTATGGTCTCGGTTGGTGGTTCTTCTGCTTTGATCGCTCTTGTACTGTTTGCAGATTACACTAAAATGGACAGAGAAAGGAGAGAAAGGGTCTGGTTTCTGTTCTGGTTTTGTTGAGTTTTTTTTTCTGTGCAGATTTGTCACCAAACCTGAAGGGTTTCCCGATACCAGCAATGTGAATGAGAATCCTGAAGTCTCATGCCCACATTTCTTGCACATCTGCAGCAGATTTAAATGTGCAGCGTCAATTCTTTCAGCGTTTTTGCTGCAGATTTCACCAATGTTAATGAATGGTAAAAATGCTTCAAAACTCATTTAAAAAACTAAGATTTAAAAATCGCTTTTCCTTTAATTGCAAAAAAATAAAAATCCCTGCTGTTAACAACAAGACTTTTGGGGGTTAATATTTACGTCATAGTCAGTATATCCGCATTCAATACCATTTTTTTACCCAGTGCTCATAGATATGATGCTCCAAGTTCTCCAGAAAATAATTGCATCTTGTACTTGTGCTGTGATCAATATAAACATATTAATAATGTAGACTGCAGTCTAGCAAGCACAGGATGAACCAACAACAGTAAACAGCTTTCATGTTCTGGCATTTGCTAAAATTACTAGTGATTCTTGTAGCCGTGTTTATCCTGGTCCTCTCCATTACTATGTCTACATGCTGGGCTTCACAAAGGGCATTACACTGTGGGAAAATATTATTCTACTATTAACAAAAGTGGATCCAGTAACTACCTATGGCCTAAAGGCACAGTAACCCTTTTTTTAATAATTTTATTTTCTTTTATTTCAATTGACAGCATTTAATGTGTATAGAGCTGAAAGGAGGAAGGAGGCATAGGTCTGAGATTTAAGAAGAGGAGGCTTAGGTCTGAGATTTAAGAGAGGAGGCATAGGTCTGAGATTTAAGAAGAGGAGGCTTAGGTCTGAAATTTAAGGAGGAAGGAGGCATAGGTCTGAGATTTAAGGAGAGGAGGCATAGGTCTGAGATTTAAAAGAGGAGGCATAGGTCTGAGATTTAAGAAGAGGAGGCTTAGGTCTGAGATTTAAGAGAGGAGGCATAGGTCTGAGATTTAAGGAGGGAGCATAGGTCTGAATTTAAGGAGCGAAGAGCATAGGTCTGAGATTTAAGGAGAGGAGGCTTAGGTCTGAGATTTAAAGAGGAGGCATAGGTCTGAGATTTAAGGAGAGGAGGCTTAGGTCTGAGATTTAAGAGAGGAGGCATAGGTCTGAGATTTAAGAGAGGAGGCATAGGTCTGAGATTTAAGGAGCGGAAGCATAGGTCTGAGAATTTAAGGAGGAGGAGGCTTAGGTCTGAGATTTAAGGAGAGGAGGCATAGGTCTGAGATTTAAGGAGAGGAGGCATAGGTCTGAGATTTAAGGAGAGGAGGCTTTAGGTCTGAGATTTAAGAGAGGAGGCATAGGTCTGAGTTTAAGGAGAGGAGGCATAGGTCTGAGATTTAAGGAGAAGGAGGCATAGGTCTGAGATTTAAAGGGAAGGACATTCTGAGATTTGTAGTGAGCAAGTCTAATTCTCACTAGAGTGGGATATTAGAATTTAAGACACATAGTCTAACTGTGTACGAGAAGAGGATGTAAAAGGAAAGGAAGAAGGACTCAAGAAGGTGGGTGGATAGGTCTGGATTTAAGGAGAGGAAGCATAGGTCTGAGATTTAAGGAGAGGAGGCATAGGTCTGAGGTTTAAGGAGAGGCGGCATAGGTCTGAGATTTAAGGAGAGGAGGCATAGGTCTGAGATTTAAGAAGACATTCAGTAGATGTTGTGCTTACAGTCAAATCTCTCCACTGTGTGTGGATTTTAGACATTCTTAAAAACACATTTAACTGTGATACAAGAAGAGGATGAAAAGAAAGGAAGAAGTGACTCAAGCAAAGTGTCGGTGGTTGGTCTGGGATTTAACCGGATGACATTGGAAGCAAGGTCCTACTGTGAAGGTCACATTCTGTAGTGAAGAGTAGAATGCATATTGCAGGAGTTTCAGCTCTCTGGTAGACGTTTGGATACGCACAAACACAGGGTTTTTATATCAAAACCAGAATAAAGTTTATTATCCTTCAAAAACCTTATAACTCCAAAGTGAAAATGGCCTTTCTTCAGCCCAAATGCGTAACATAAGTCATCCTTTCTTCTGCGCAAAACAAAGTAAATGTAGCAATCTCACCAAACTTGGTATCGAAGGCAGTAGCTGCTCAAGTAAGCTTAACCTCTTTCACCAACAAACACACCTCTGCTCACTCTGCTGAACTGCCTGTTATTAGACTTGTAAGACCCAGATGGGAGTGTGAAAATGACATCTCCCACTCAGGTTCATTTGTTCCTAAATTCTGGACCCAAAATAGAATCAAAATAAATCCACCTCAGTAAACTTGACTCCCACTTTCTTACAATAATTACATAGCTAATATGGTTAAAAAAGACATGTCTATCAAGTTCATTCTAGGGATGGAAATGATAAAGCGAACTTGTTAGGTACAACCATAATGCATGATTCTCTTGGCCCCAAAAGAGCCACTCTTTCCCTACTGATCTTAATTGCAATCCACTGGACCAGTCGTTCAGAAAAGAACTTTACACATTTACATAATTGTTAGTTTCTTAAAAAAAAAATCTAAAACATTTTTGAAACCATCAACCACTACACATCTCTCTAATTCTCTTGAAGATGTCATCGGACCCAAGCCGGTCCATTTTCTGGACATAATTTTATTGGTGTCCTTATGAATGGACTTTCACGGAATGGGTGAATTCAACAATTTTATATCTTGTATTTCTGCAGTTATTTAAAATATTTTTACCTAATTTCAATTGAGAAAAAACATTCACACGACCCTGGTCCTGCAGCCATATTGGTAGTCCATGGCAGAACACCTCTTCGAAGTTTGTTAAAATGACATTCGCCCTAAAGAGCTGCCATGAGACGTTAGGATTTATGTAGCTTAAAAGGATTGTCCACTCCTCAGGCCACACATTCTCAACCCTCTTGTTTCCCCCTTGTAAAATAACTTTTACCCACCATTGGTTCTAGTGCTATTCCAGCGGTGTTGACGCATAACAATGTTACACAATTGGGGATTACACGATTGAGGATTGAGAAGGGGATGTCCAAGTAGCGGACCGCCCCTTTAAAGGCTGGCATTGACCGGGCCAGACCATAATTTTATTAAAATAGTAACAAATAAAAAGAGGGACGGTTTTTCAAAGTTTTATAATATGGATTAAGACCCCAAGAAACCTTATGAAATCAGCCAAAATTTATGACTTTCCTACCACCCTACGATCATTAGCCAGCTATGACAGCTTGAGTGCAGAAGAGCTTTCTTCATCTTATTATTACAACTTACCATTTACAAAAAACATTACTTTTTAGCAAAATCAATCCAACAATAGCATCAGAAAATCACATTTGCCAATATTACCACCACAATCTAAAGTCAAGAATATCAGATCAGAACTTTTGCTTGTTTTTTTTTCTGAAAATTAATGAAAAATAAACATAAAAACATAAAGCATCAAGTTTTAGAAAAAACAATGTTCGTGTTTATAGCGCTAAATGAAAATGGTGATAAGCAACTGGATTTATTGCACGCCAGGGAATGATCTGAAGCTTTGAGCTTTGAACACAACAAACTAATAATTGTTTTTTACTTATTCATGAATGCTGTAAATTGTGAGTACCTTTTAGTATAAAATTCCCCTTGTGGACAAAAATGATGATATTCTTTTTTTATATGGCTGCTAAAATTGCAAAAAGCTATAAACATGATTTCTTTTCATCAAATAATTGTAAAAGGGAAATTACTAAAATGTTCAGGTAGCTACCGAGAGAACGGCAGGGGTTTGGGTGCTCTATGGTTTTGGATATTAGTGGAGGTCTGAGCTCAGTGCCTCTACCCATATGATCTCATATCTACAGAAAATAAGTTATTTTATGATTACTTGATTAAAAAAGTTAGACTTTTTGCATTTTTAGTAGTTAAATAATTACATTAATTGTCACATCTGTACTATCATATTACTACACCATGCTACATCCAGCCGTAGCACAGTACCTACAGAAGTTTGAGGTCCTACTGTACCTCCATCCACATGCCTCTGATTTATCCATGTCATACAGATGAAGGGTGGGTAAATCAATGTGCAGTGATTTCTGCTCTGCAGGGGCTCATTTGGGTGGGTGAACCTAGTTGCACTTCATGTTAATCATTCAGGACGCTGCAAATGTAATCATTCTTTTTTTTCCCCCAGCATAGATTTTATTCCAGAGCATTGAGGAAGTTGTCCTTTGGCATCTGTCTGTATGTCTCCATAAATATAGTTAATTATTTACTTTCCTTGAAATGTGGTCTTTCCTAAACTCACAACTTTTATCATAACAGGCAGATCATTTTGCTGTGACCCCCACATGCTGCACTGCAAAGTATTGTAGAATTGTATCTGCCTAAAGATCTAAATAGAATTCTTCTTCCTTACAGGCAGAGTGGACTGGTATAGAGTGACATGTCTCTATATGCTAAAAATCTGTATGTAACGTTATATTAGGTGCAAAATAAAACTCAGAGATAATGAAAAACAATTATAATAATAATATTTTTAAGTCACTCAAAAACAAACATCATAAATCAGTAAATAGCATAGACATTTGTTTTCTCTGTAATCGCAACAACCCATAATTCAATTAACTGATTGTTTACAGTGATCAGTAAATTATAACCACGAAAAGTCCTAAACTATATATCAACATATTAGAGCTGGCACTCCACACAAATCACTACTTCACATATCGCTAATGACTCTGCACGCAACAAGTGTTCCAGCATGAAAAATGTAAAAATTTAAACTTTTATTGATAGACATATAACATACAAATATACAAAATATAAAAGACAAGAATGCCCAGTAGGAGGAATAAGACAAAATGCTACATAGGTAAGAAGGTATGTGTAATATAATCCAGCAAAATAAGAATTACTATGTGAAAAACATCCTAAACTAGCCTTTAGAAGGCATATGCCCCAATGGATACATATGAATCTAGGCAAATAGCCGTGCAGCTGTACCAATCGAGAAATTAACCCTAGTGAATGATTACTAACTGGACTCAAAAAGAGCTCCGCGAATACATTAAAGGGTCACGCCACTAGAGTGAACTCAATAGTCCTATATACAGGGACGGCTATAACGCACATAAAAACTCACAGATATAATAGTGAGTGATAACTGATTGGACTCAAAAAAGAGCTCCGCAATGTCTCTAAAGGGTCATGCCACTAGAGTGAACTAAATAGTCCTACATCCAGGGACCGCTAACACATGTAATGAAAAATATCACAAAGAAGCTCTAGCGAAACGCGCGTTGGGGTGGAGGAGGATTTGCCACGCACATTTGCACAGTCCGGTATTTAGGTAATTTACCAGCATTTTTGTGATATTTTTCATTACATATGTTAGCGGTCCCTGGATGTAGGACTATTTAGTTCACTCTAGTGGCATGACCCTTTAGAGACATTGCGGAGCTCTTTTTTGAGTCCAATCAGTTATCACTCACTATTATATCTGTGAGTTTTTATGTGCGTTATAGCCGTCCCTGTATATAGGACTATTGAGTTCACTCTAGTGGCGTGACCCTTTAATGTATTCGCGGAGCTCTTTTTTGAGTCCAGTTAGTAATCATTCACCAGGGGTTAATTTCTCGATTGGTACAGCTGCACGGCTATTTGCCTAGATTCATATGTATCCATTGGGGCATATGCCTTCTAAAGGCTAGTTTAGGATGTTTTTCACATAGTAATTCTTATTTTGCTGGATTTATTACACATACCTTCTTACCTATGTAGCGTTTTGTCTTATTCCTCCTACTGGGCATTCTTGTCTTTTATATTTTGTATATTTGTATGTTATATGTCTATCAATAAAAGTTTAAATTTTTACATTTTTCATGCTGGAACACTTGTTGCGTGCAGAGTCATTAGCGATATGTGAAGTAGTGATCAGTAAATGACATAAAATAATGGCAAGATTGTTTTTTTCCACTATTAAACCCATAAAATAGTTAATGCAAATTAAACATTTACATACCTATTTGGGCAAAATGGCACTTAAAAAAACTAAAGCTTGTCATGAAAA
>JARQOD010000010.1:88380491-88403810 GCA_033576555.1 Oophaga sylvatica
TCATTAAAGTGCAACCACCCTTGGGGGTAAAGGGGTTAATGGTAATATAGAACAATAGTGTGTCAATTGTATTATGACAATACCCTGTTCATCTGAACTATTGTATTCTGCTTGTAACATAACTTGTTTCATTTTTTCCATTTGTGCTATTCATGATTTTTGTTCCGAAGCACCCCTTTACCTTTGTTATTCGAATAAGTAGTTGTTGGTTTTCAGTACCACTGTCTCCTCATTCTGTGCTATTTTATCATGCTTCTAAACGCCTAGAACCTGTGTGATCTGGTTTCCTTCCTTTTAAATATGTATATACCTAGTAGCATTGACACAACACATCTGAGCAACGATTGGCAATGGAGATTCCAGTTCAAAAGTTGCTCTGGTCAAGTAGGACTATCTGCTCCAAAGAAACCTTCAGAAGGTATACTTCTCATTTAGGACTAGTCCTGCCTGGCGATTCCCATTCTTTATCCTTGCTATACCTGCATTCTTCAGCATAACTTTAAAGAAAACTTTCAGTATTCCAGACTCGTCAGACTATCAGCATTCACTGTGTGTGCGATGTAGTGCTTTGTGGATGTATTCTTTCTCCACAGCACCAAATCACATCTTTTTGGTTATCACACCTTTGGTATTGTATAGGGTTAAGCAAGCTGTGTATAAGAAGAACTAGCCAGTGGATTTCTTTTTAGTTCTCACTTGTTTAGAAAATTTTTTGTCAATTACCCTTTTTGCACTGTAATTATCCTCCATGATGTTGCCAGTGGCGCAGTACGGTAATTAAGAACAGATTTAAAACTCATCTTCCGTAAGTTTGATTCCGAAAATTGAGTAAACTACTGGCAAGATTTTATATTTCCAAGTCATTTATGATATTTTGATGATCTGCGTAATGTTATTTTGCAAAACTAAAACATTTATTGACCTTGAACACAAAACCACATTTTCCAAACTATACATAAAATTAGAGGAATAGGCTACATCAACCCTGGTGCACAGAGGCAGAGAGACACAAAGAAGGGATCCTGTGGCTGAAGGAACTAGACGTCTATGATCCCTCCATAGGGTGCCTTATTCTCAGCTATTTATATACTGCCTACCTACATACAGAGATGTATGGAGAGATGCACCTAGCAAAGGATTCTCGGCATCAATAGTCACACAACGCAAAAAATGCAAGATCCTCTCATTCATTCAGGATTAAGAGCAAAATACAATATTTTCCCTAAAAACAACAATAAGGAATATGATGGAATCTTGAAATGAGCAATAATTAAAGATTAAGAAAATCTAAATGCAAAAACAGCAATGAACAAACCTCATGATTGGATGGAGCAAGGTGAAAGAGAGTCTACAAAGGAAACCATAAATATTAGTAAAACCCCACACTCAGGGGGGAGGTGTATTGGTTTTAGATACTGATGATTATGATCAAGAGATGATGAGATTCTTGTCAGATCATGACACCTATAAATTATTTAAAAGGGATCAGATATAGTTATAAAAGGAAACTGAAAATTAGAAAGTTTCCATGTTTTTTTTTTTTTTTTTTTTTAGGAAAATGTTTTTTAATACCAAGTACAAAAAGTCCATCATTACCGGTCAAAGATACTATAACAAACCACTTGAAAACGCATAAACTCAAGGATTTAATCTTTAACCCCATTTCCGCACTAGGACGTCCTGGAAGGGTCATCTGTTATGATTTGGTAGCCGAGGAGGACAGTAGCCAAAATAGCCAAGGCAGCCAGACACCCAGAGAGGTTGGTAACTAGCGGATTAAAGACCCCTAAACTAACCACACAACTAGAATTAACCGTGGGACGTATCTACGATGACCTAGATGCCTCGGCACAGCCGGAGAGTTAACTAAGCCTAAAGATAGAAAGGGGAAAGCTAACTGCCCTGGAGTAGCGCCCCAAAGGAATAGGTAGCCCCCACACATATATTGGCGGTTAGACAAGATGAAATACGTACACAGGCAGAAAATAAAAAAAGCAAACGCTGGGGCCCAAAACTGTCTAGATAGAATAGGACAGAAAGATTACTGTCTGCAATCCAGCAAAACCCTAAGAAAAATTCCAACACTTCTAATTTCCAAAAAATACTGAGACCACACGATCTCTCCCCCGCTAGATCAGAACTCTGGTGTGAACAAGTAGCTAGCCAGCAGATACTGAAATAACAGGGACTGAACACATAAACAGTGGTAAATGAGAAACAGAGACCAGCGCAGGCCCCAGCCGGGGAACCTGGCTGACCTCACTCCAGAAGGGCAGAAAAACAAAAGGAAAAACAAAAAGCCACAGAAACAAGCAGCAAATAACTTATCTGAAGGTTTCAGGAGAAAGCAGGAAGCAAGCTGACTTCCAAATAGGACCAGGAAGGACAACTAATCACCGGCGAGGTCATGGGAAGATTACTGTCATGGGTGTATCGCCACGAGGATCGTCCCCGATTACACACTCTGACTTCTCACAGCTGAGTTGCTGTTTCTTGTGTTTGGTAATGAGGGAGTTAATTTTAACCTAGCTCTTTGCTAAGACTAGGTCCAGCCTCGCCCGGCTGCTTTTGATATGTTCTAATTAGCTTCCTTTATATACCTGCCAGTCTGTGTGTTAGATGCTGGTGAAAGCATTCATGTAGTCTAGCAGACTGGATCGGTTCTGAGAATACTTAAGCTAAGAGCTCCTTAGTTGTTTTTACTCTTATAGCTTATAGTTTATCTCTGAGACCTTAGGTGTTCCTACTGTGTGTGAGTGTTGTATGTAAGACTTTATTTACTTTATTTCTTGTCTTTCTTGTATGTCTTTCTGTTCATTAACCGTTACCTGTTCATTCCCTTTGGTGATAATCAGGTCCTTCTTAGGACTAGATTACAGTTGGCAGGGATTGATAGGAGACAGGGTTTACGCTGGTGGCCTGGACCTCTGTACCTTTAACAGTACCTCCAGGTAGAGGGATTAGTTAGGACCCCAGTTTAGGGTCAGCATAGACCCCGATCACCCTCTAGCCGGAGACAGCGTATAACGGATTCCGTATTGACCCACTGGACATTCTGTCAGGTAATTCTATGTTATCATATATCTATGCGCATGTTATATAGTATGTTGCCCTTTTGATGTAGATTACTGACATCACATATATATATCTGCTATACAGCGTGACATTTTCACCGGCCCATACTAAAGATTCTCCCCAGCTGTCATGGATCCAGTAGCCCAGCTGGCCCGGCAGTTGCAGGGGTTGTCCATGGAGTTTGCAGACATTAAGTCCAAGGTTTTTTCCCCCCGGAGCAAACCAGATCTGAACCTAAGGTTGCTCTCCCGGACAGGTTCACTGGTGGGCGGGACAAATTTTTTACTTTCCGGGAGGCATGTAAATTGTACTTTCGGCTGCGGCCTCGGTCATCTGGGAGTGAAGAGCAGAGAGTGGGAATTGTTATCTCGCTCTTACAAGGGGACCCTCAATCTTGGGCGTTCTCTATTCCTCCAGGCTCCCCAGATCTCCAGTCAGTGGATCGATTTTTTACTGCCCTGGGTCTGGTATATGATGATCCGGATCGTGTTTCCCTTGCTGAAACAAAGTTACGTAAAATACGGCAAGGAAATCGTCCAGCGGAGGAATATTCTTCTGAGTTCCGTAGATGGGCAACAGATACTCAGTGGAATGACCCAGCTCTTAGGAGCCAGTTTTGTCAAGGGTTGTCTGACAAATTAAAAGATGTGTTGGCTCAGTATGATTCTCCTCCATCACTGGAGGCTGCTGTGGCCCTCGCTATTCGCATTGATAGACGAATTCGGGGAAGACGCGAGGTAACTCCGCCTCCCGTGATGACTCCACCTACTACTAAAGTCCCTTATACTGAGGTTCCCCTGGTCTGTTCTGAGGAACCCATGCAGTTGGGAGGGACATCTTTTTGTAGGAGGGAATCGGCGGTGCACCGCAAGACTAGAAGGTGTTTCTTTTGCGGGAGAGAGGGACATTTTGTTGGGGGGTGTCCATCCCGGGCCTCTTTGAGCAAAGGAGTTAACCTGGGAGTGTGTATTTCGTCCCCAAATCCCTCTCAGTTTCTCGTGCCTGCGGAGGTGGTGATTGGTACTAGAACTGAGAGGATTTCTGTTTTTCTTGATAGTGGGTCCGGGGCTAATCTGGTGGACGCTCGGTTTGCCCAGGTGCATGGTATGCAACTGAGTGTATTGGCCAAACCGGTCCCTATAGTCTCTATTGATTCTAGACCTCTCGGTCAAGGTAGCTTGGTACAAGCTGTTCATAACATAGATCTTCGAGTAGGGGCAATACATAAAGAGCAATTGTCTTGTTATGTGTTAGAGGGTCTACCTACTCCTATTGTGTTGGGACTTCCTTGGTTGGCTAAACATAACCCAGTGATTGATTGGCAATCCAGAAAGATAAGCCAGTGGGGTGAATTTTGCAGGAATAACTGCATGAGCACGGTCATCGGTGCGGTTGTGCCTAGGACTTTGTCTCCTTTTCTGGAGGACTTTGGGAGATGTTCTCAGAGGAGGGGTGTAAAGAGTTACCTCCTCATCGCGCATATGACTGCTCAATAAAGTTGCTTCCTGATGCCTTATCTCGTACTTTCCCAGGGGCCGGGAAGACGGATGATCCGGTTCCTATTCCTCAGGAGGGAGTTGTAGTGTCAGCTGTATGCTCTGAGCTTGAGGGGGAGGTATTGGGGGCTCAGGGGGACGCCCCTGTGGGACTTCCAGGGAGACTGATAGTTCCAGATCGGTTAAGACTGAAGGTTACGGGGAACCGTTACAAACGGATGGCTGATAGGGGGAGAGTTTCTGGTCTAGATCTGAAGGTGAACGATCTAGTTTGGTTGTCTACCAGGAATATAAAACTTAAAGTTTCCTCCTGGAGGTTGGGTCCCAGATTCATCGGGCCGTACAGGATCAGTTCCATAATTAATCCTGTGGCATTTCGTCTGGACCTCCCTCCTACGTTTAAAATTCATAATGTGTTTCACAAGTCATTACTTAAAAAGTATGTGGCACCAGTCATACCGTCACCTCTACCTCCTCCTTCAGTGGTGGTCAATGATAACGTGGAATTTCATGGGTCGAAAATCATTGACTCACGTCTCAGTCGCCGATCCCTTCAGTACTTGGTTCATTGGAAGGGGTATGGTCCTGAGGAGAGGACGTGGGTCCCTGCGTCTGATGTTAACGCAGATCGATTGGTTCGGACCTTTCACACAACTCACCCGGGCAGACCTGGCCCTGAGGGTCCGGAGTCCCCTCGTAGAGGGGGGGGTACTGTCATGGGTGTATCGCCACGAGGATCGTCGCGATTACACACTCTGACTTCTCACAGCTGAGTTGCTGTTTCTTTGTGTTTGGTAATGAGGGAGTTAATTTTACCTAGCTCTTTGCTAAGACTAGGTCCAGCCTCGCCCGGCTGCTTTTGATTATGTTCTAATTAGCTTCCTTTATATACCTGCCAGTCTGTGTGTTAGATGCTGGTGAAAGCATTCATGTAGTCTAGCAGACTGGATCGGTTCTGAGAATACTTAAGCTAAGAGCTCCTTAGTTGTTTTTACTCTTATAGCTTATAGTTTATCTCTGAGACCTTAGGTGTTCCTACTGTGTGTGAGTGTTGTATGTAAGACTTTATTTACTTTATTTCTTGTCTTTCTTGTATGTCTTTCTGTTCATTAACCGTTACCTGTTCATTCCCTTTGGTGATAATCAGGGTCCTTCTTAGGACTAGATTACAGTTGGCAGGGATTGATAGGAGACAGGGTTTACGCTGGTGGCCTGGACCTCTGTACCTTTAACAGTACCTCCAGGTAGAGGGATTAGTTAGGACCCCAGTTTAGGGTCAGCATAGACCCCGGTCACCCTCTAGCCGGAGACAGCGTATAACGGATTCCGTATTGACCCACTGGACATTCTGTCAGGTAATTCTATGTTATCATATATCTATGCGCATGTTATATAGTATGTTGCCCTTTGATGTAGATTACTGACATCACATATATATATCTGCTATACAGCGTGACATTTACTCCCTTAAATCTCCCCAGTCATCAACACCAGATTGCCAATTATCGCTCCCAGCTGATGAACTGTCACGCTGTCTAATGATATGTGTACGATGTCAGTAAACTATTCTTACAGAAACAACACTCTATACAACATATAGTTTAGCAACATCAGCATGTAAATATAGAATAGATTTACCTGACACGATATCCGTTGAACTCAGGGTTAATCTTGAGGACTTGATACGCTGTCACAGGAAAGAGGAGGACCGGGGGTCTAACCTGACCCTAAACTGGGGTCCTAACTAATCCCTCACCTTGGAGGTACTGATAATGGTTCAGAGGTCCAAGTCTCCAGCCTAACCCTGTCTCCTATCAGTCCCTGAACCCTGTAATCAGTCCTAAGAAGGATTATGATTACCACCAAAGGGATATGGGCTGATCTCTGCTAAATACACAGATTAGACATATAAGACAGACTGGAGAAAACACAGACTTGCATACACACTCAAACACAGAAGGAACATAAATGATCAGGGATATTAAACTCTAAGCAAGGTGAGCTTAAAACAACTAAGGAGCTCTTTAACTTAAGTCTATACAGATACAATCCTATCTGTGGTCTGCATGAAGAATTTCACTGGCAACTTCCAAAACAGACAACCATGGATTTAAAGGAAACCAATCAACAAATAATCAATTGCAGCCGGGAGAAACTGAACCCAGTCCCAGAACCGAGCACAGACAGAATTAACTCCCTCACTGCCAAACACAAAGAAACAGCAACTCAGCTGTGAGAAGTCAGAATGTGCAACCGCGACGATCTTCGTGGCGATGCACACATGACAGTACCCCCCTTCTACGAGGGGCCTCCGGACCCTCAGGGCCAGGTCTGCCCGGGTGAGTTCTGTGGAAGGTCCGAACCAAACGATCTGCGTTAATGTCAGACGCAGGAACCCACGTCCTCTCCTCTGGACCATACCCCTTCCAATGCACCAAGTACTGAAGGGACCGGCGATTCAGACGTGAGTCAATGATCTTTGACACTTGAAACTCCAAGTTACCATTGACCACCACTGGAGGAGGAGGTAGAGGTGACGGTATGACTGGTGCCACGTACCTCTTAAGTAATGACTTGTGGAACACATTGTGGATTTTAAACGTAGGAGGGAGGTCCAGACGAAATGCCACAGGATTAATTATGGAACTGATCCTGTACGGCCCGATGAATCTGGGACCCAGTTTCCAGGAGGGAACTTTAAGTTTTATATTCCTGGTAGACAACCATACCAGATCGTTCACATTCAGATCTGGACCAGAAACTCTCCTCCTATCAGCCATACGTTTATAACGGTTCCCCATAGCACTCAGATTATTCAATACACCTCTCCACACTGAAGCAAGTGACGACGAGAAACGCTCCTCCTCAGGAACCCCAGAAGGGCCCCCCCCATTGAAAGTACAAAACTGGGGATGAAAACCATATGCCCCAAAAAACGGGGATTTACCAGTGGACTCGCTCCGCCTGTTGTTAAGAGCGAACTCTGCCAGAGGCAAGAAAGAAGACCAGTCCTCCTGGTTCTCTGAGACAAAACACCGAAGATAAGTCTCAAGGCTTTGATTCAGACGCTCTGTCTGACCATTGGTCTGCGGATGAAAAGCCGAGGAAAATGACAATTGCATCCCCCGACGTAAACAAAATGCCCTCCAAAATTTAGACACAAACTGAGACCCCCTATCTGACACCACATCAGAAGGCAACCCATGAAGTCTCACAATCTCCCCAATGAACACCTGCGCCAGAGTTTTAGCATTAGGGAGGGCAGGAAGAGCAATGAAATGTGCCATCTTACTGAACCTGTCAACAACCACCAGTATGACAGTTTTCCCTGACGACGGAGGAAGATCCATAATGAAGTCCATAGACAAATGAGTCCATGGACGCTCCGGAAGTTTCAAGGGTAAGAGGGTCCCAGACGGACGGGTATGCGGGGTCTTAGAGCGAGCACAAACCCCACAGGACGCGACAAAAGTCATAACATCTTTATTAACGTTAGGCCACCAAAACCGGCGAGAAAGGAGATCTAAAGTAGCCTTACTCCCTGGATGTCCTGCTAAAGCAGAATTATGATGTGCCTCAATAACCTTTTGTCTCAACTGATTTGGGACAAACAGTCTCCCTGAAGGTCCTGCAGGGGCGTCCCCCTGAGCCTCTAATAACTCCTCCTCAAGCTCAGAACATACAGCCGACACTACCACCCCTCCTGAAGGATAGGAATCGGGTCATCCGTTTTCCCGGCCCCTGGGAAACTGCGAGACAAGGCATCAGCCTTAACATTCTTAGACCCAGGGCGATATGTGACGACAAAATTAAACCTGGTAAAAAACAACGACCATCGAGCTTGTCTGGAATTCAGACGCTTAGCAGATTCCAAATACAGCAGGTTTTTGTGATCAGTAATGACGGTGACCGGGTGGACTGCCCCCTCCAAAAAGTGACGCCATTCTTCAAAAGCCAACTTAATGGCCAAAAGTTCCCTATTGCCGATATCATAATTCCTTTCGGCGGACGACAACTTCTTAGAAAAGAAAGCGCACGGATGCCATTTACCAGGGGACGGACCCTGGGACAATATTGCACCCACCCCTACGTCAGACGCGTCCACCTCCACAATGAACGGCTGTGATGCATCTGGTTGGATGAGAACGGTGCCGAAGCAAAACATTTTTTCAAAGAGGAAAAAGCTTGGCAAGCTTTGTCCGACCATTTAGAAAAATCCGTCCCTTTTCTTGTCATGTCAGTGAGAGGTTTGACAACAGATGAGAAATTACAAATAAATTTCCGGTAGTAGTTAGCAAACCCCAGAAAACGCTGCAGAGCCTTAAGATCCTCTGGCTGATCCCATTCAAGCACTGCTCTCACTTTTTCAGGGTCCATACGGAAACCGGAGGCTGACACCAAGAAACCCAAAAACTGAAGTTCCTGTACAGCAAATACACACTTTTCCAGTTTGGCGTATAGTTTATTGTCTCGCAAGATCTGCAACACCTGTCTCACATGCTCCTGGTGAGACACAAGATCTGGCGAGTAAATTAAAATGTCATCCAAATATACGACCACAAACAGCCCCACAAGGTCACGAAAAATGTCATTAACAAAATGTTGGAATACTGCTGGTGCAGTAGTCAGACCAAAAGGCATGACAAGGTTCTCATAATGTCCCTCCGGCGTGTTAAACGCCGTTTTCCACTCATCCCCCTCTTTTATCCTAATCAAATTATACGCCCCCCTGAGATCCAATTTAGAGAACCATTTGGCGCCCACAATTTGATTGAAGAGATCAGGAATAAGAGGGAGAGGATACGGATCTCGAACAGTAATCCGATTAAGTTCGCGGAAATCCAAGCAAGGGCGTAGGCCTCCATCTTTTTTCTTCACAAAGAAGAACCCCGCGGCCACTGGGGAAGATGAAGGTCTAATATGCCCTTTGGCCAGACTTTCCGAAATATAGTCTTTCATAGCCTTCCTCTCAGGACCAGAAAGGTTATATAACCTAGCTTTAGGTAACTTAGCATCAGGAAGTAAATTAATAGAGCAGTCATACACGCGATGAGGAGGCAACTCCTGACACCCCTCCTCAGAGAACACATCCCCAAAGTCCTCCAAAAAAGGAGGCAATGTACTAGGCACAACCGCACTGATGACTGTGTTCATGCAGTTACTTTTGCAAAACTCACCCCATTGGCTTATCTCTCTGGACTGCCAATTAATCACAGGGTTATGTTTACCAACCAAGGAAGTCCCAACACAATGGGAGTAGGTAGACCCTCCAACACATAACAAGATAATTGTTCCCTATGTATCGCCCCTACCCGAATATCAATGTTATGGACCTCATGAACAAAGCTACCTTGGCCGAGAGGCCTGGCGTCAATGGAGAATATAGGGATCGGTTTGGCCAATACACTCAGAGGCATACCTTGAGCCTGAGCAAACTGAGCGTCAACCAGATTAGCCCCGGACCCACTATCAAGAAGAACAGAAAATCTCTCCACTCTCGTACCAACCACCATCTCCACTGGTACAAGGAACTGAGAAGAACTAGCGGACGAAATACATACTCCCAGGTTGTCGTCCACCACACAACCTGGGATTAACAGTTTTCCGGCAACTTTTTGCTCAACAAGGCACGGGATGGACATCCCCCAACAAAATGTCCCTCTTTCCCGCAGAAGAAACACCTTCTAGTCCTGCTGCGTACCACCAATCCCCTCCTACGAAATGATGTCCCTCCCAACTGCATAGGCTCCTCTGAACAGACAAGGCGAACCTCAACATAAGGGACTTTTGTAGTAGGTGGAGCAACTACCAGGGGCGGAGTTACCTCACCCCCTCTCCCGAAGCCGTCTATCAGTACGGATAGCTAGGGCCATAGCAGCCTCCAGTGATGGAGGAGAATCATACTGAGCCAAAACGTCCTTTAATTTGTCAGAAAGCCCATGACAAAACTGACTCCTAAGAGCTGGGTCATTCCACTGAGTATCTGTGGCCCATCTACGGAACTCAGAAGCAAATTCCTCCGCCGGACGATCTCCCTGCTGTATCTTACGTAATTTTGTCTCAGCAAGAGAGACCCGATCTGGGTCATCATATACCAAACCCAGGGCAGTAAAAAATCGATCTACAGACTGTAGAGGTGGGATCCCGGAGGAAGGGAGAATGCCCAGGATTGAGGGTCCCCTTGTAGGAGCGAGATAACAATTCCCACTTTCTGCTCTTCACTCCCTGATGATCGAGGCCGAAGCCGAAAATACAATTTACATGCTTCCCGGAATGTGAAAAATTTGTCTCGCCCACCAGTGAACCTGTCCGGGAGAGCTACTTTAGGTTCAAATCTGGTTTGCTCCAGGGGAGACAAAACTTTGGACTTAATGTCCGTCAGCTCCATGGATAATCCCTGCAACTGCAGAGCCAGCTGGGCTACTGGATCCATGGCAACTGGGGATAATTTTATTGGCCAGTGAAAATGTCACGCTGTCTAATGATATGTGTACGATGTCAGTAAACTATTCTTACAGAAACAACACTCTATACAACATATAGTTTAGCAACATCAGCATGTAAATATAGAATAGATTTACCTGACACGATATCCGTTGAACTCAGGGTTAATCTTGAGGACTTGATACGCTGTCACAGGAAAGAGGAGGACCGGGGTCTAACCTGACCCTAAAACTGGGGTCCTAACTAATCCCTCACCTTGGAGGTACTGATAATGGTTCAGAGGTCCAAGTCTCCAGCCTAACCTAGTCTCCTATCAGTCCCTGAACCCTGTAATCAGTCCTAAGAAGGACCCTGACTACCACCAAAGGGATATGGGCTGATCTCTGCTAAATACACAGATTAGACATATAGGACAGACTGGAGAAAACACAGACTCGCATACACACTCAAACACAGAAGGAACATAAATGGTCTGGGATATAAAACTCTAAGCAAGATGAGCTTAAAACAACTAAGGAGCTCTTTAACTTAAGTCTATACAGATTCAATCCTATCTGTGGTCTGCATGAAGAATTTCACTGGCAACTCCCAAAACAGACAACCATGGATTTAAAGGAAACCAATCAACAAATAATCAATTGCAGCCGGGAGAAACTGAACCCAGTCCCAGAACCGAGCACAGACAGAATTAACTCCCTCACTGCCAAACACAAAGAAACAGCAACTCAGCTGTGAGAAGTCAGAATGTGCAACCGCGACGATCTTCGTGGCGATGCACACATGACATGAACCTCTGTCAGCCAAAGCCGCTTCATTACTATCAGCAGCCACCAGAGGGAGTCCAAGCTCTGAAGTCCAATCCAGAGCGTTCACAACAGTCCTCATACTGTAGCTGGAGGGAGCTCAGAAGATGAGTTTACGCCACACGCGGGAGATACCGGCTATATTACATAGCCAACAGCTGTCTCATACTTCCTTTATTGGATCAACCTTCGATATACTGTGCATATACTGTATTAGCTTTAAAATATTCCAAACATCAGTAAGTCTGCAATCTGACAAGAGCTGTCACATTCAACTTAGAGAAAACTCCTATTTAAGAGATGTTCTGCAGTACCTGGCAGTAGCTGCTACACAATGAATGAAGGTGTGCAGTACATCTCTATTTAATGTAAACAGCAAAAAAAAGGCAGCAACACTCACCTGCCCAGATCTCAGAACAAATGCACTACAGGATGCAGCCAGCCCATAAAGCAAGATGTTAGCAGCACAGGTGCAAAATACCAGATTAAACAGCCACTCTCCACATACCCATCCAAGGAGGGGGTGACAGCCCAGTATACAATTGCACAATAGAAGCCCACATAGGGTGCCGTTCACACAAGGATACTGCACAGTGTCTGGTTCACAGCCTATTAATCACGCCCCTACTATTCGACTAAGCGGGCTGGCCAGTACACTCTCAATGCGCACCAGTGTGAACACCCCTCATGCGAGACCAGACGTGCCTGGGCCTGGCTGCACCCCGAAAAATAAAGTGCAAAAAATACAAAAATAGTGGGGTATTAGTTAATATTTTGGCCAAAATACGTAAGCTTGTAACCTGTGCCAAAGGTCCCCATGCTTACAAGTCCTACACTACACTATCCAGAAAAGCCACTAAAGGAGACTCAAGGACTCCAAAAATTCAATGTAAACAGCAAAAAAAAAGGCAGCAACACTTACCTGCCCAGATCTCAGAACAAATGCACTACAGGATGCAGCCAGCCCATAAAGCAAGATGTTAGCAGCACAGGTGCAAAATACAAGATTCAACAGCCACTCTCCACATACCCATCCAAGAAGGGGGTGACTGCCCAGTGTACAATTGCACAATAGAGGCCCACATAGGGTGCCGTTCACACAAGGATACTGCACAGTGTCTGGCTCACAGCCTATTAATCACGCCCCTACTATTCGACTAGGCGAGCTGGCCAGTACACTCTCAATGTGCATTTGTTCTGAGATCTGGGCAGGTGAGTGTTGCTGCCATTTTTTTTGCTGTTTACATTGAATTTTTGGAGACCTTGAGTCTCCTTTAGTGGCTTTGCTGTATAGTGTAGTGTAGGACTTGTAAGCGTGGGACCTTTGGCGCAGGTTACAAGCTTACATATTTTGGCCAAAATATTAACTAATACCCCACTATTTTTGTATTTTATGCACTTTATTTTTGGGGTGCAGCCAGGCCCAGGCACGTCTGGTCTCGCATGAAGGGTGTTCACACTGGTGCGCATTGAGAGTGTACTGGCCAGCCCGCCTAGTCAAATAGTAGGGGCGTGATTAATAGGCTGTGAACCAGACACTGTGCAGTATCCTTGTGTGAAGGACACCCTATGTGGGCCTCTATTGTGCAATTGTATACTGGGCAGTCACCCCCTCCTTAGATGGGTATGTGGAGAGTGTAACGGGTCTGGGAGGCGGAACCTCTGAGCTTTATTATACAAGGAGGCTTTCCTTGTAAAGGAGCGGGTGGCGCCCGGGGAGACGGACAGGAAATCACTGCAAGTGACGGGGGCAGTCTCTGGACAGACAGGCGGGAGGTCACGGCAAGTGACCGGGGCAGTCTCTGGATAGACAGGCGGGTAGTCACGGCAAGTGACCTGGGCAGTCTCTGGATAGACAGGCAGGTAGACACGGCAAGTGACCGGGTAGTCTCTGGATAAACGGGCAGGTAGTCACGGCAAGTGACCGGGGCAGTCTCTGGATAGACAGGCGGGTAGTCACGGCAAGTGACCGGGGCAGTCTCTGGATAGACAGGCGGGTAGTCACGGCAAGTGACCGGGGCAGTCTCTGAATGGACAGGCGAGTAGTCACGGCAAGTGACCGGGGCAGTCTCTGAATGGACAGGTATATACGACCTGAGATGGTGGAGCCTCCCGGTAGGCTAGCAGGCAGATGACAGATGAGCGCCCCCAAGTGAGCAGGCGAGAGTCTCTGGAATAGCCGATGGACATCGCATGTGACGGCCGAACCTCCAGGTAGGCTTGCAGGCAGATGGCAGATGAGCGCCCCCAAGTGAGCAGGCGAGAGTCTCTGGAATTGCCGATGGTCACCGCATGTGACGGCCGAACCTCCAGGTAGGTTTGCAGGCAGATGGCAGATGAGCGCCCCCAAGTGAGCAGGCGAGATTCTCTGGAATAGCCGATGGTCACCGCATGTGACGGCCGAACCTCCAGGCAGGCTTGCGGACAGGTAGCAGACAGCAAACTGGCAGGAAACAGGCAGGTAACTGGTAACGGACCCTGAGGGCTAAAGCAGAGTAGTGAACAGTGCAATAACAACATTGCTCGGGCACCTCCATTAAGGAGGAAGTACTTTATATAGGGTGGAGTCCTCCGGCATTGGCCGGGGACCTTTTTGAAAGATGCGCGCGGCCCCTTTAAGAGCGGGGGAGTGCGCGGGCGCGCGCCCTAAGTCCAGTAACAGGGAAGGAGCGCGCGGCCCCAGCAGGGCGGAAGGAGGACGCCGAGCGCGGGTAAGGGGGGCGACGTCCCTGCCTGGCAGAGGACGCTGTCGCAGGGGAACAGCGTCCCTGCCTGGCAGAGGGCAGGGACGCCGGCGCTACAGAGAGTGGCTGTTTAATCTGGTATTTTGCACCTGTGCTGCTAACATCTTGCTTTATGGGCTGGCTGCATCCTATAGTGCATTTGTTCTGAGATCTGGGCAGGTGAGTGTTGCTGCCTTTTTATTTGCTGTTTACATTGAATTTTTGGAGACCTTGAGTCTCCTTTAGTGGCTTTGCTGGATAGTACATCTCTATTTAGTGTATTTACATCCGGCTGCTGCCGAAGATTATAATAGCTGATGGTAGTAGTGTTCGGTTTTGGATAAACACAGACTGAGCCTCTGCCCTACCTGGCAGATTCCCAGTGGGCAGTGCAGTTCATCACAGAGAGGACCACTGTCGCGACCACGCACCACAATTGTGGGTTACCAGGGCTATGGGGTACTCGGAGCCGAGCCCAAGGAAGTCTATGGGGGTTGTCACTGGTAGCGGTGGCTCGGTCTGTGGCCCTGGCGGTCCGGCGTATGTTGGGGGAATATTATTTACAGGGGATTGGTAGATAACAGTTCGTGACGCCACCTGTAGTTGTCTGATCACTGAGACCAGCGCTGCTGAATAGAACTCTGAGGGGATGTTATAGCAGCGAGGTGTTGGGTCCCCCACAGGTGGGACTGTCCCTCTGAGTCTATGGTGGTTGTAGTAGGGAGATGTGGATAAATGACACAGTCTCAGACAATAAAGCTTCTTTCCATACCTTTTACTTTCAAGTTGTTTAGGCAGGTCCCGGGAAGCTGTTGGGGTGGATGGAGGATGCGTTTCGAGGTAACGGCTGAGCAGGTTAGAGGCCTCCTTAACTTTCCATGTAACGAGTCCAACCTGCATAAAGCTAAGTCCACTCAAAAACTCCAGCTAATTCTGTAGCTGTACTGCCCGGTCAGCATAGTGGTCGGAGCCTTCCATATAATGTGAGAGAGCTGAGTTCCTACTGTTGTCCTGCATCGACTCAAGGTTCCCACTCTCCCAGACTCCAGTTACGTACCGACAATAGGCTTGTTCCTGTGACCTGAAGTCCAGCGAACCTCTGGTTTTTCTTATCACTACGCCTGAAGCTGTAGCGACACTTCGGTCCCCAGTGACCGGTGATCAATGCAGGATAGTTCAATCCTTAAGACACTTCTAGAATTCTTTTCCACTGCGCCCTTCGCCCTGCTCACACTCTTAATATCAGCACTGACTAGACTAGGATAATATTCGGTTATCCGCACTAGCCTCCACTTTTGTACCGTCTCTCTGTATTGACAGGAATCTCGGCTCTCCAACAGGCACCAGTCCTGACTCCCTCCACACTCAGGAGAAGCTTTCAGACTTCACTGTGCTACAGGACACTCCCCTATACACCCCTGCTGGGTGTGTCTGAAGTGTATGTGAGTGATGTCGAGCCCTTAACCGTTACCTCTCCACCCATCCTCCTGGTATTGTGTGCCTTACATACCAGGGCTACACATTCCCCCTTGGTAAAATACAGCACTCCCGGGCTGTGAAATATAAAAAGAAAGACATTTTGTTCTGCATTAACAATAAACATTAAACTCTTCCCAGCAGGGAGGTGAGAAATTCTTAAACGTTGCATTATGTACAATGGGCATAGAAAAATACAAAAACATACTTTCAATAAATATGTCATATCAAACAGTATTCTTGTGAAGGACCCGCACCAAACCTTCAACGTGGGTCCTGGGTGGGCTGCAGGACATCTGGCTGCAGACCTCGCTCAGTGCCACACCACACGGGTTTTATGTTCAGAGGTAATTGTTACAGTTAGATATAGAACCACGAGAATGCATAAAGTGCAACTATATACATTATCAGTTCTGGGGCTGACATAGTCCACAGCCTCGAAGTCCATTATTCCTCCTACTTAGTAATGCACAATACCATAACAATACTTTTTACAATATTCACATAAGGTAACCTTTTTCTGGGTTAAATTACATTATTTTGCTAGAATTACTGTTGATATCGAATAGGTATCTTCCCTTTCGTGGTTCGCTCTGATCTACGTGGAGTAGCTTCAGGTATATTAGTCTGTGATCTACCTGCTCTGCGTAACGGCAAACTATAGAACTGTCTCAATCTTTCTATGGATCTGGCAAGCGTACTGATGGCTGGGCGGTGTGAGTCAGCTTCACCAGGAGATCCCATAGCATGGGGCGCTGCTTCTGATGGTCCTTCTTGAGATTCTGTAGGCTGAGGTGTTACTGGAATAGGTAACTCCTTAACTGGCTCAACTGGCACCATGGGCACAACTGGAGGTAGAACTTCCTCTTGTGGCTGATAAAACTGCAACACCGGAATGATTACAGCATCTCCCAGTCTAGGCCAATCCGCAGGGAAATCTCCCAGATCCGTGTGTATGACCTCTTCTTTTCTTTCTTCTCGATTGACGACAGGGTTCTCTTCACGAAGCTTTAAGGGTTCTGGACACAATTTCAAATGGTCTCTGGACACAGTGGATATTGTTCTTCCTCCGTCCTTACTGATGATACAAACTTTTCTGTTGTCATATTTGGAATCTTGTACGACGTAGGGTTCTTGTTCCCACTGGTTGTCCAATTTGTGCATCTTCCTTTTTCTTTTCAATACCACTTCTCCAGGCATCAAAGGTTTGGCAGGAGCATTCCTGTTGTAAATATATTCCTGTTTTTCCCGTGCCTTGTTGAGACTTTCTTCTACACAGACTTGCACTCGTCTGTATTGCTCTTGCCGATTGATGTCCCAGTTTTCAACGGCGTCATCTGCCTCCGGTTCTACCACTCCAAGTTCTAAATCCATTGGTAGTCTCCCGGGCCTTGCTCTCATAAGATAGGCTGGAGTGCAGTTAGTGGAACTTACAGGTATATGGTTATACAAGTCAACCAAATCAGGTAGTAAGTCCGGCCACCGATTTCTGTCTTCCAACGGTATAGACTTCAACAAATCAAGGACAATGTGGTTCATTTTCTCGCAAAGGCCGTTGGTTTGAGGATGGTATGGTGTTGTTCTAATTTTCTTACACCCATACATGTGACAGAATTCCTTGAATAGGTCAGCCTCGAAAGCAGGTCCTTGATCAGTTAATACTTGCTCCGGATACCCATGCGGTCTGCAGAAGCTTGCTTGAAAGGTTCTTGCTGCCGTCACTGCTGTCTGATCCTTAACTGGAACAACCACCAGAAATCTAGAGTAATGGTCCACCATGGTCAAGGCGTATGAGTATCCAGATCTACTTGGCGCCAATTTAACGTGGTCCAGGGCCACAATCTCCAAGGGACGAGTCGTCCGGATAGGCTTCAGGGGTGCCCTCTGACTACCGTAGTCCTTTCTTCTGAGACCACAGGGTCCACAGTTCCGACACCACCTCTCGATGGAGCTGCGCATCCCTACCCAGTAGAACCGGCACCTCAACAGGGTCTCCAGCTTTCTCCAGCCAAAGTGTCATGCTTGATCGTGGTATGCTTCCAACACCATTTGGACGTCTGCCTTGGGGACCACTATCTGCCAGACCATCTCATGGGTCCTGGGGTTGACGTATCTCCTGCACAACTTCTCACGGTATAGGAACAATCGGCTTCTCTCGTTCCACAGGAGCTTTGCTGACATAGGTGCATCTTTTTCCAAGGAGGAACCTTCCTGTTGTAACAACTCCTTGATACGGCTGACCACTGGATCGCTGTCCTGAGTCTCTTTCCAGCTGTGATGGGGTAAGGGATTTAACGTTGCACCATGCTGCTTTCTGTAGACTCGCTGCTCGTGGACTATCCCATTTCGATGGAACGCAGGTAGCTCAATTTCTTCCAGGTCGTCCGATTCTTCTTCCGTGTCAGATTCATGCGGCATTCGGGACAATGCGTCAGCATTAGCATTCTTTCGGCCTGCCCGGTACTTGATGGTAAACTGGTAATTGGACAACCGAGCCATCCAACGCTGCTCCATGGCGCCCAGCTTGGCGGTTTCCAGATGCGTTAAGGGGTTGTTGTCTGTAAACGCAGTGAACTGGTTGGAGGCCAGATAGTGCTTAAATCTTTCAGTAATGGCCCAGACCAGCGCCAGAAACTCCAGCTTGAAGCTGCTATAATTTTCCGGATTCCTCTCAGTTGGCCTGAGTTTTCTGCTGGCATATGCGATGACTTTTTCTTGGCCATTCTGCTTCTGACTGAGAACTGCTCCTAAACCTTCATTACTTGCATCGGTGTACAGCAGGAACGGTTGGCTGTAATCAGGGTAGGTCAAGATCTCATCACCTGTAAGAATCTCTTTCATCTTTTGAAATGCTTCAGCCTGTTCCTTACCCCAATTAAAGGGAGGGTTTCTGCTCTTTAGGGATTGTCCTACTAGGAGGTCCTGTAAAGGGGCTGCCTTCTTCGTGTAATCTTTCACGAACCTTCTGTAGTAACCCGTGAGTCCCAGGAACTGTCGCACTTCCTTGAGGTTCTTCGGCTCCGGCCACTTCTGGATAGCAGTGACTTTCTCTGGGTCCGGCGCTACTCCTTCCGAACTGACGATGTGCCCCAAGTATTGTACCTTCTGTTTGAGTAGATGGCATTTTGAGGGTTTCAACTTCATCCCGTACCTGGACAGGGACTCGAATACTTCTGCCAGGTGCTTCAGATGGTCCTCATATGTCTTGGAGTACACGATGACGTCATCTAGGTATAGCAGCACGGTTTCAAAATTGAGATGTCCCAGGCAGTTCTCCATCACTCTCTGAAATGTTCCTGGGGCACTGCTGAGCCCAAACGGCATTCTGTCGAACTCACAGAGCCCCATTGGGGTGGTGAAAGCCGTTTTCTCACGATCCTCCTCAGCCACAGCCACTTGCCAGTACCCACTAGTCAGATCGAGGGTAGAAAAGTAGTTAGCCGTTTTCAGAGCAGCTAATGATTCCTCTATACGTGATAACGGGTATGCATCTTTATGTGTTATGCGGTTCACCTGCCTGTAATCCACACACATTCTCAAGCTACCATCTTTTTTTCTAACCAGGACTAGAGGTGCTGCCCAGGGACTACAACTATCCCTGATTACCCCGGCTTCTTTCATATCTCGCAACATTTCTTTAGCCTTCTGATAATGGGCTGGGGGTATAGGCCTGTACCGCTCTTTGATGGGAGGATGACTGCCTGTAGGGATATGATGTTGTACTCCCTTAATTATCCCAAAATCAAGTGGGTGCTTGCTAAACACTTGAGCGTACTCCTGTACCACCCGTAATACCCCTTGCTTCTGATGAGCGGGAGTGGTGTCCGTCCCAACATGGAGTTGCTGACACCATTCCGCCACCTGGGTTGCCGGGTCATTGTCCTCCGCTATTTGGCGGGAGTCTAAGGACTCACCCGGGAGAATAGAATTATTGTCAACAGCATGTAGTTTAGCAATGGTTGCATAACGGGGTAAGTTTACCTCATCATCTCCCCAGTTGAGAAGCCGTACCGGTACTCTTCCATTCACCACTTCCACTACTCCCCTAGCAGTCATAAGTGTAGGTCTATGTTCTGAATGGTGGGGTTCTACTACAGCTTGGTAGTTCTGTCCTCTCAGACCTATGGCTGCCCTGCACCAGATTATCATTTCACTCATTGGGGGTATCACAATGGGATTCGAGTCAGTGACCCGTACATTACCAATTTCGCCGTCTGTAAGCTTCGCTTTCTGCTGACACACCAGGGCCCGGATCTCTCTTTGGATTACTCCCTTTTGTCTTGGTCTGGCAATTTCAGCGAGCTGTTGGAGTAAGAACACAACTTCTCCCAGACAGTTACTGATAATGTTAGTACCCAAAATTATATTTAAACCGTTCTCCTCATTTACAGTCTTTACTACTAGAAGCCCCTGGTCTTTCAACTCCTCTCTGCCCACTTTCACATCCACACATTTTGTCCCGAGTACTTCTACAGGAAGACCATTAGAAGCATACACGGTAAAGTCAGAGCTCGGGGGTTTAAGACTGTCCATTGACCAGAACTTAGTATATAGGGCATCAGGTATTATGGTCACCTGAGACCCAGTGTCTAACAATGCCGGAACTGCAATACCATCTAGAATGATAGACAGGTAGGGTCGCCTACCCACATACCTGCGGTTCCAGTCTAGGGGGCCTGACGGATCTCCTCCTGGGTGTTGGCCCTCGGACCCAGGTTCTGCCCGTTTAAAGGACACTGTGGAGACATATGACTTTTCCGGTTGCAACGGTAACAGGTGATCTCCCGACGAGGAGGGTGTTGATCAGAGGTCGCTCCTGGGGGTGGCGTTGTCCTCCTCCGGGGGGGCGACGTCTTCCTTCTTCTCCGGTTCATCCACGGACGTCTTCTAGGCAGTCAGCTAATAAGATCTTCTCTTCTTCCTCTTTCCGCAGCTGCAGGGCACTCATCACAGCAGCCAGATTTTTAGTCAGCTGGCGCACCTCTGAGCGCAGACAGTCCAATTCACTAGGGGGTGTCACCTGCGTTTTGGCTTCTGCCACTAGCGGGGAAAAGGGGGGTGCCGCCGGTTCCAGAGTGACTTCACCCTGGTGATGTTGGGTTGACACCTCAGGTTTGCCCAGGGGTCGCAGCCCTTTTATTGCCATGTCCTTTAGGGCATCAAAGGTAGCATCAGGATGATCTAAGGACCACCAGTTTACAGTTCTGCGCTCCTCTTGGGATCTCAAACCCTGTACAAATTGTTCTTTCAGCATCTTATTTTCGTCGATAGCATTTATATTATTAATCTGCTTAAGGGCTCTCAGGGCTCCTTGTAGTCGGCAAGCGTAGTCCCTGATGCTGTCACCTGGCTGCTGTAAACAGTGGTAGAAGGCCATCCGGAGCTCCGTTTCTGTGCGGTCTTCAAACATGGCATGTAGCTTAAAGAGGATCGCAGGTACCGACTCCTGATCAACGGTATCCCAAGTCTCCACTTCCCTCTCAGCAGCGCCAGTTAGCTGCCCTATCAGCACAGCAGCTTTTTGTTTCTCAGGCATGGAATACATTTCTAGGATGCTGCATAACTTCCGCTTGAAGCCTGCTAAAGTGCCTGGCTCGCCGCTGTACTGGGGAAGCCATTTCGCCCCAGGCATAATGGGAGCGTTAGTGGCATGAGCGGGACTACCGGACTGGGTGCTGGGCCTGCGCCCCATCTGGCGCTACAATGCCACGCGGTGCGGGGTCGGGGCCTCCGCTGGGGCCGCACTGTCGGCCGGTTGTTGTGACATATTAGCGCCCCCTTGGTTAAACGGAGCCTACCGGTTTCAGAAGCTGCTATTCCACAGGCGCAGCGATGGGGACAGGACCTTCGTCGCAGGCGCTCTGATGTCAGAGCGTCCACTTCCTGTCGCAGGACCTGCCGCTGAGTCAGAGCCGGGGCGGGTCCAAGACTTTGCGCGCTCTTTCAGGTACGCCCACCTTCTTCTCCAGCGCCTTAGGGCGCGAATATGGCGGCAAATATGGCGGTATTTGGCGCCAAACAACAGCAACAGTCTTTTTCACCAAAACACTCCACAGGCACACAGGGCTCGCAATTCTGCAAGTTTCGGATCCTGTTCGTGACGCCAAGTTTTTGTCGCGACCACGCACCACAATTGTGGGTTACCAGGGCTATGGAGTACTCGGAGCCGAGCCCAAGGAAGTCTATGGGGGTTGTCACTGGTAGCGGTGGCTCGGTCTGTGGCCCTGGCGGTCCGGCGTATGTTGGGGGAATATTATTTACAGGGGATTGGTAGATAACAGTTCGTGACGCCACCTGTAGTTGTCTGATCACTGAGACCAGCGCTGCTGAATAGAACTCTGAGGGGATGTTATAGCAGCGAGGTGTTGGGTCCCCCACAGGTGGGACTGTCCCTCTGAGTCTATGGTGGTTGTAGTAGGGAGATGTGGATAAATGACACAGTCTCAGACAATAAAGCTTCTTTCCATACCTTTTACTTTCAAGTTGTTTAGGCAGGTCCCGGGAAGCTGTTGGGGTGGATGGAGGATGCGTTTCGAGGTAACGGCTGAGCAGGTTAGAGGCCTCCTTAACTTTACATGTAACGAGTCCAACCTGCATAAAGCTAAGTCCACTCAAAAACTCCAGCTAATTCTGTAGCTGTACTGCCCGGTCAGCATAGTGGTCGGAGCCTTCCATATAATGTGAGAGAGCTGAGTTCCTACTGTTGTCCTGCATCGACTCAAGGTTCCCACTCTCCCAGACTCCAGTTACGTACCGACAATAGGCTTGTTCCTGTGACCTGAAGTCCAGCGAACCTCTGGTTTTTCTTATCACTACGCCTGAAGCTGTAGCGACACTTCGGTCCCCAGTGACCGGTGATCAATGCAGGATAGTTCAATCCTTAAGGCACTTCTAGAATTCTTTTCCACTGCGCCCTTCGCCCTGCTCACACTCTTAATATCAGCACTGACTAGACTAGGATAATATTCGGTTATCCGCACTAGCCTCCACTTTTGTACCGTCTCTCTGTATTGACAGGAATCTCGGCTCTCCAACAGGCACCAGTCCTGACTCCCTCCACACTCAGGAGAAGCTTTCAGACTTCACTGTGCTACAGGACACTCCCCTATACACCCCTGCTGGGTGTGTCTGAAGTGTATGTGAGTGATGTCGAGCCCTTAACCGTTACCTCTCCACCCATCCTCCTGGTATTGTGTGCCTTACATACCAGGGCTACACACCACCACCTTCCATCTCCACCTCTCCAGGCCCCTTTCAATGCCCACAGCTCCTGCAGTGCACACAAGGCCCTGCTGCATTGAA
>JARQOD010000010.1:88403910-88414133 GCA_033576555.1 Oophaga sylvatica
TGACAGCTTTAGAGAAATATATGATGGTATCACGCTCAGATCAGGAGATGTGCAGCTAGCTCGTGGATTGTGATCCGACATTGGACGGATTATCACGGACATCTGAAACCGCCCTGAGGCTGCAATCACACATCCGTGTGTTACCATCCCTGAGAAATGAACCATTTAGGTTTCTTATCGGGTATCATCCTAGTCGCATCTGGGTTTTTTTCATCCGTTTTTTTCACTAAAACAAGTAGATTGAATATTTTTTATCCATTGACTTTTCAATATGAAACAGTTGCAAATAGATGAAGCTCAGATCTTCCATGTCTCACCTGTTTTATGTGGATGCATATAGACTTTAATGGCTGAGACTGATTTGCAAAATGGATGAGAATAGGTCTGGAGACAATGAGCCATTTTTAAAACTGATGAGTGAATGGATCAATGAAACTCTATGGGTCCGTGCGCTGTCCTAGAAAAGGAGACAGGACACAGATGTCTCACACAGATGTGTGAATGCAGACTTACTAAAAGAGCAGAAATATTCTTGGTATAGATTCTACTCCAGCCAATTTACTCCATAACTGAAGCAAAATAATGTCAGTAGTTTCCTAGCTGATGCGCAGCCTTCCCTGAGATTCCGTGTCATGGTAGCTCAGCTAACACTACAACCAATGTACGTCCGGTATTGTAGATATAAGGTGCGCAGGGTGGTGGCCGTGGACGAGGTGCTTCTTCTCCAGCCCCCTCAGTCCATCAATGTTGTGCCGCGTACAATGCCGTACACTCACTTTCAGGAGGAGGCGTTCGCTGCATTCATGCCTTTAGGTCCAGGAGCAGCGCACACACATCAGGGGACGGCCGGTTGATTATAACAAATTCAACTTTACTGGACAGTTCAGATACACAGTCTTTAACATGCAGTTTCAGGCACAGCACCCTCCAGTTCCAGTTTCATCAACACAGAACATTTTAAGCCTCTGCTCACGTCCAGCTCGGTCTATCCCTACTATTGATCCTCCTGTCAGCCCCAGGGATTTCCGATCCGGCCCCACAGCACGCCCGAGATTCGCTTTGTTTCCCTCATGTGGTTCGCCGTCCGATTTCCTCTGTGGGGAAGGGATTAATACACATTCCTCAGTGCCTAGTTTGGACTGTAAGCCCAGATGTTACAGAAAGGTCCACAGGAAATTTGTGGTGAGTGGTGACCTCAAGCTGTTGGAATGATATGTTCTTTGCGTGCCTCCAGCTCACTGCACACTTAATCTGAACTTCACACTAACCTCACTTTAACTCAGATTGACTAAACCAGGAATTCTACTTGCTTGACCTAGCCCCCTCTCATTCTGGGCTGGTCCCAAACATTTATATGTCTCTTTACCTGCACTTTTTTGCTGGGATATCTCTCCTTTCACCTACATTCCACTATGCTATCAATACTTATACTATATTTATCACTTATACACTAATAGGCCCACCACTGCCTATCTGCCCTATTGGTCCTACCCCTGAGCTGAGTGTATAGAGTAATCTTAGGCACTTATAACACTCTATATATTTTACATGATACCGTGAAAACACAATAAAACCACATGTTAATATTCACACTACCATTGTTGTCTTCAGGGGAAAGTATAGACTGTCACAACCAAATCTATAAATCCAATTTCCACAACTCTGGACGTTCATGTCCTATGGCTGAATAATTCTATTATTTGAGATAATCAGCACTTACCTAGCAGTCACAAAGCGAGCGGTAGTAAATATCTCTCCAATAGGGTGTTGTTTGGTGGCGCCCGCTCCTATTTTCCCAAGGTTGATTAATCATACGCGCGCTGTATAATAACAAGGACTTCATGGTTTTCTCATCAATGAAACATAAGTGTCCAACCGCAAACAAGCAATCACCGAGGAGCAACCGATTAAGAAATTACACAAAAATATGAGCGGAGTTTGATTGTATCACACCTAAATCATCCTGTAGCCCATTATTCTGGGGTAGATCAGTGCGTAACGCTCGTCTTTTCTATTAAGCCCTCTGGGTTAGGGGATTTCTAATGACAATCCTTGAGATTACAGGATTTAGCATTGTATTTAAGCAGGCAATTTGATGCGAACGCCGGCTGAATCACTAGCCGCTTCTGGAAACCTTTTTTTTTTCTTCTTCTGATTTTACCGTAATTAAAGTAGCTTCTATTTATACCGCCTGAGAAAATCCATTCAAAGGTTGAGGGAGGCAAGCGTCCTGCAACTGTATGATGAACAGGAGGGTCAGTCACCGATCAGCTCGATCTCCAATGGCGCCTTGTGTATACGGAGGAGTTGTGACCCGCCGGTGCACTACGCCCTCTATTGTTGGCAGAAAGGAGAGAGGCTTTTGACAGCCTCTTAATTTAAAGCACCTCTCTCTTCAGATTCTGAGAGCGAAGATCGTTGCACAGAGGAGCGTAATTAATTTGGGTTCATGACAAGTAAAACTATGGAGAAAACCAAAAGGAGTGGGAAGGGGTGACACTTCTGGGTGACATAATCAATGCATTCTTTTTCCCTCCCTCTCTTTCAGCTTTCGGGATCCGCTCTGCGTCGCCAACTCAACCTTCCTATATTAAACTCTTGCCTCCTCTCCTCTCCTCCAGAGAACCTGGATCCGTTAATTAACAAACAAACGTCTTTCTCCTCTCCATGTCTCTCACGAACACTTTCAGGCCACTATGTGACATTTAACTCCCTTCCTCCTCGTTCGCTCCATACCAGGGATACAGGCTTTTTTCTAGTATTTCTTTTTTTTGTTTTTTCTCTTTTTCTGCCAATTTAGTGATCTAGACAAAGACTTTTGGAATAACAATGACAGCACAGCCCACCAGAAATGGAGCTCTTACCCTCCAAAGGAGTTTATCCTAAACATTTCACCTTACGCCCCCTATGGTGACCCAAGGCTGGCCCTCAAGTGAGTCTTTCTATTGCCTGGTATGGTCGTATGTAGTGAGTATGTACAACTCCCCGACTCCTCTCACACGCCTTCCCCCACCTGCTCCTCTAACCCTCGCTCCACTTCACCCCCATGGGCGGATAAGCCATGGAGACGAGCAACCCATCCTAGCTTCCTCTAACAGACGCACCTCCTATCTAGTCTCCCTTCGACCTCTACTCCTATTCCACCCAACGCCAGGAAGGGTTGCCCGTTAAAGCAGAGTGTGCTCTACATCCGCACTGTGTGGTCTGATTCACTAACGCGCCTCTTTCTTCCTGTGGCTGGCTAGCTGTCTGGTGCCTCTCCCGACAGATTTTCTCCATGTTAACCCTATGTTGTTTCTTGAGATGTGGAACTTTTTACCGTCATCATACCCAGGCTGCCGTCTTCCTCCCTCTTCTAACGAAAGATGCTTTGGGTTATTTTTGTATATGTTGTATGATGCTATTGGTTTGCAGATCTGACCTATCTCTCTTTCTCTCTTTTTTTTATCTGGTGTCTTTTGTTTGTGTGTATATGTCTTTTTTCCGCCACTGTTTGTTTCTGTCTTCACATTTGCGTGTCCTTTCTTTGCACGTGGGCGTCTTTTCAGTGGCACAGTATTGTCTGGTAGTAAATCGGCTGCATGTGGCACCTCTGGTTTATTGGATAAAGATGGTCGGATGGGGGACAAGCAGTTTCGAAACGAAAGCATGAAGATCAGTATGTCTTCCCAAAGCCATCACAGCGAACCAGGCCTGGGAAAACCAGGAAGAGGTCGTTGGCAACCGTTCAGAGTCACTTGGCATCCGGGAATCTCAGAACCAAGTGAGTGTTCGAGAAGTTCAACAACCAAAATTTCATAAAAGCCACTTCCAACAAGTGGACATCTCAGCTTTCTTCTCCAAAAACTACACTTTTAGGAGACATTTTACTAAAAGAAAGCCCTTAGGTCATTCATACAATACTAAGGGTCTACCTTTTGTTCTTTTTCTCGTGACCAACACCAGTTACACCAGTAGAACCTACAAAGTAGAAGAACAACAAATGTCCATAGAGTAGAACCTACATAGTAGAAGAACAACAAATGTCCATAGAGTAGTACCTACAAAGTAGAGGAACAACAAATGTCCATAGAGTAGAACCTACAAGTAGAAGAACAACAAATGTCCATAGAGTAGAACCTACAAAGCAAAAGAACAACAAATGTCCAAGAGTAGAACCTACAAAGTAGAAGAACAACAAATGTCCGGACACTAGAACACAAATGTCTAGAGTGACCTACGAAGTAGAAGAACAACAAATGTCCATAGAGTAGAACCTACAAAGTAGAAGAACAACAAATGTCCAAGAGTAGAACCTACAAAGTAGAAGAACAACAAATGTCCATAGAGTAGAACCTACAAAGTAGAAGAACAACAAATGTCCATAGAGTAGAACCTACAAAGTAGAAGAACAACAAATGTCCATAGAGTAGAACCTACAAAGTAGAAGAACAACAAATGTCCAAAGAGTAGAACCTACAAAGTAGAAGAACAACAAATGTCCATAGAAATAGTAGTTGGATTTCTAAAACATAATAAAACATAATATTAAAAAAACTAATTTTTTTTGCAAAGGATCCTGAGCTCCATACTAGTCCTGAAGCAAATATATATAATATTATGGTACTTTGTCTCCATATCCTTATTTTTCTGAGTTTTGTATGCAGAGAACATTTGTTTTGTACAGAAAACATTTATCATGGTGTCCACTCCTGTTTACTATTAATATGGTCTTGCAGATTGGATTAACTTTTAATATTATTTTGTTTTTGTATGAAAATTTTATATTCAGAACATGGTTAAAGAGAATTCCCCACCTAAACTATGTGTGTCTAAAATTCAGATTAATATTGCAGGCTGAGATGAGGAATGACATGACCCGATTATTGTCGAAGTGATTGTTAGCCGCACATACTCATCTTCTTAAAGGGAATTTGTTAGCAGGTTATTCTATTTAATCTGAGAGCAGCATAATGTTGAGACAGCTTCAACAATAGTTTCAATACAATCAGTGTTTTATCAGTAGGAGAATATCACTGCTGGACTAGGTGTCACAGTTAAACCAGTCCAGCTAATCTGTGTAACCCCGCCCCCACCACTGATTGGCAGCTTGTACAGTGTGCACAAGAAGCTACCAATCAGTGGTGTGGGCGGGGTTATACAGAGCTCCGCATTCTGAGCATTGCTACATCTGCAGCAGAGAAAACGGGGATTATATCAAAACTGCACCAAGCAACTCAGTAAGTGACACATTGCTGGAATCAGGCTCTCTGCTCCTACATCATGCTGCTCTCAGATTCCACAGCCATTACTTACTGACAGATAAATCAGACGAGTGCAATCCGATAAAAAAGCGATTGCTCTCGGACCAATATTATTTAACGATGCAGTGCAGATCAGCTGTATCCAGCATGAGAAAAAAATTCCAGTATGTTGCGATTTCACTCCTAAATCGGACGGTGTGAGAAAAAAATTGCATGCCATACGGACCATCAGTACAGCATCCGATTTTATGGATACATTGCAATTTTGTATAATAGGGAATTGTAAATGGCCCTGTAAAAGATTAATAACTGGTAAGTAAAAAAAACTGATTGTATACAGACAGCAGACGTACGACAAGTGAGGAAAAAAATCATCCCATTTTCCTGGATGAGAATGGGACCTATTTTATATATGCAAGTGTGAACGCAGCCTTAAAAGGGATTTCCAGAATTTAAAAAAAATCACCTTTTTTTCTCAGAAACTACGTTTTTCTTGTCCATGGACCATGTTTGGTATTGCAGCTAAACCAGATTCACTTAATCTGCGATACTTTACACTGCCCATGGAAGAAATTGTGCTGTTTTTAGGCAAAAAAAGCTGATTTTTTTCTTAAAGGAAGTTTTCAGGCAGCACAATGTAGCAACCAGGGTGTGTTAGTTAACATATGTTTGCAGCTCAAGACTGAATTAACACTAAGCTAAGATCAGAGAAGGGAAAAAGCCAAATCAAACATTTAGCTGTTGCTGTCGCACTAATTGGATTCTTAAAAAAGGTAAATATAGGTGGAGAACCACTTTTAATGAAGTTGCAGGACTGATTTTACAAATCAAGGCAAGGAGAAACAGTGTAGAGAATGTAATCGTTTAAAGGAGTTGTTCCAGATAAGAAAAGGTTCTGCTTATTTTTTTTTTTTTTTTTTGCACAAATAGCGCCACTCTCGTCCATAGGCAGCACCCGGTACTGCAGCTCATTCCATTTGAGTAAACGGGGCTAAGCTACAATACCAGACAAAGATCATGGACAAAAGTGATGCAAACATTTTTTTTCTATTGCATTTAACCCATGCATTTCCAAAATTTGCATTTGAGTTTGTATATAACATGTTCATTTGCTACGATGTGGATAAAATCACTGACTAGTCTGCAGCATTGGAGGCAAGCGGAGGCTGATCAGAGAGGTTAGATGACAATTGAATTTAGCCAATAAAGGCCAAATAATTCTGGCACCGATGTGTATAAATTCCATCAGACGGTGCAGCCTCTGATCAGTATGCCAATATATCTAACACCTTGTTGTCAGCAAGCAAAGGCCGAAATCAATGAAATTTGTACATTCTGGTTCCAAACCTCTCGAGGCTAATACCTCTCATCAAGGCAGCTCTGCTGTGTGATTTTCTTTTTTGTTTTACTGCCACAGGGCGATTCTTGAGGCTCCATACCAGGGAGACATAAAACATGTCTGAGGATTGACAAGAATGCATTTTAATAGGATCATTTGAACTCATTAACTAAAATGCGGAAATCATAATTATGACTAATCCTCGGCAGAGAATTGCTTGTGACTCTTCACAATGAGTTGGACTTGACTACTTACCATCTCTTCTCAAGGTTTACTTGTCACGTACCAGTGGTGGGAACCGTGTTTCATTAAATTACAGATAGTTAAAAGGATTGGCCAAGGTCTAGAAAAAAGAAAATTTTGCACATATCGGCTAACTACCTGTCTGTTCTGCCATTTAACGATCTATCCGGTTCAGAGCAGTCACAGACCGCTCCTGCCGGAGATTATCCTGCTTCCTGTGATGTCACGTTGACAGAACAACTCCTTCTTTTCCACTCTGCTCTGTCAATGGGGCGTCACTGCCGACGCCATGTTGATGGGCAGCTGCCTCCCTATTGCGTTGGAAGGAGTTGGCTGTCAATTAACATAACATTGGCAGTGATGCCCCATCTACAGAGCAGAAAAGAAGAGAAGGAACTGCTCTGTCCATGTGATATCACAGGAAGCAGGAGAATCGCTGTCAGGAGCAGTCTGTGAGCCACAAGAGATCGTCGCAGGGCTGCACAGGCAGGTAGTTAGCAACTATCTGCCAATAAGTGCTTATCCCCATATGAAAAATGTAAAAAGTCCTGGATAACCCCTTTAAAACTCATGGACACCAATGTAAATCTCCAACAGGGTCTTTAATAGTATTGGTCTTTTCATATGGACCAAAGGGACTAGACATGGGAGCATCGATTTGAAAGACTCCAGTCCACTGACCAGGTCAATACTTCACGACCCCTGTACGGAAGCCGGCAATGTCAGAAGTTACGGAGATCCGTTGCTCTCCAGTCCAGTGGTCATAGAGTGCTGACCTGGTCAATGAACCAGGGTCATGCAAAAAAAAATTTCCCATCTGTAAATGAAACCTTTTGGGCCACCAGAGGCTTCAGGTCCGGATGTAACTGTAACCACTGAAAACACAATTGTTTCGCCCCGACTCTCGATCTCTGCATGCCGCCATAGCTGGATACATGGCTGCGCCGTGTCTGTATAATTGAGTCAGTAATGAGTAACTGATTATCTAGAGAACATACATTGTATAATTAACACTTAGACTATTACAGTTTTATTGTATGATCCATTTTCTGTGCTGAATGAGAACGTCACAGGGTGAGAAAGCGCTGTCCTTTTTCGCCCTGACGCTGTCATTACTTCAGGGTAAAGCCGACATCTGGTAACCAAGTCCCAGGATATGGACATGATGCATCTGGAGTGAATGACTTCTTTTTCCAATCAGCTCCTGCACCGTCCCACTTCCGAGCCTGTCTGCCCAGGTTGATTTGCCGTGTGTCACTGATTTGGATCCAATCTCACTGACTCTTTTTAGCCTGAAATTCTCGCAGATACGTCCTCTGCACCGCTGACTGAAATGAGCACTTCTATCACATTGGCATTTTGATGTAGACTCCCGTTGCAGAGAGTTTAGTCCAGATGTGTTGACATTTCGGGTCAAGAGCCGATTAATGTAACATGTCTTTATTGAAACCTGTTGACGTTGGGTACAATAGGAGACTTTACTGGCCGGATTTACTTTACCAGTCTGTGCAATGACGACAATTCACTAGCATATCTAATTCCTGCTAGAAAAAAATATAAGCACTTAAAGAAGACTTGTCTCCAGGTCAAAGGCGGACAGTTTTTGCATTTTTTTTCCTGCTGCTGCCCTGATTATTCCAGTTTTTGTTTCTTTAGAATCCAGAGATATGGGCGTTTTTCATTTAGTTTTACTTTTAACAAAATGACAGCTGAAGGGAATCTGTTAGAAGATTTTTACTATGTAATCTCAGAGCAGCAGGTTTAAGAGTAGAGACCCTGATTCACACGATGTGTCACTTACTGGACTGTGTATTGTTGTTTCAATACAATCAGTGTTTTATCAGCAGGAGATTAGCACTACAGGACAAGCTGTCTTGTGCCTCCTAGTCCTCCTGCTCTGCATAACTCCACCCCACCACTGATTAACCGCTCTCTGTTGCTATAGAATAAACACAAAAAGCTGCCAATCAGTGGTGTGGGCGGGGTTATACAGGGCTCAGCATTCCGAGCTCTGCTAGATCCTATCACAACTGCTGCACCCAGTAAACGAAGTAATACATCTTTGGAATCAGGGTCTCTGTCCCTACATCATGCTTTTGTCAGATTACATAGCAAAAACCTGCAGGATGTACGATGCAGGGAAAAAGTAAATATACTTCTATAATGGTTGATTACTAGGAAAGCAAAGCCTACAAAAAGGCTGACTAAAGTAACAAGTTGGTAAACAATGGAAATATTAATTTATTGGATTTTATGTGTAACTTGACAAAAGCTGTAATGCTAAGTTCCCACAGTGAGTATTTGCTGCTTTTTTGATGCTGCACATTTTCTGCGTAATTTCTGCACCAATTAGCTAAATTTGATTAATTGTGTTTTTATAGTTTTTTTTGTTTTTTTATCGTGTTTTTTCTGCTGAGGTTTTTGTCTCTTATTGGTATATCATGTTTTAAATAAACCCTTAGTTTTGAAAACTTCTTGTTATTTAACTATCAGAAAACTTTATTCATAAAGTCATGTGTGGACTATATGCATAGTTACTGCGTTTCAGCTGAAGGAATGCAATTTAAGCGCATATGTATTTTTTATCTGTAGGTTTTCCACATTTCATTGAAGTCTGTGGAAATAATCTGCCAATACAACACATATTTACCACAAGAGAATGACATGTGTCATGGGGCTCACTGGGTGAGGTGGATCCTCTAAGCTCAAGGTTCTGGTGGGTTCACGGGCCACGGGTGTCAGTGCAACAGACAGGACATAGACAGGAGACTGTTAGCAGAGGTACTGAAGGGCTAGACGTAGACAGGTAACTGAGGTACTGGAAACCACAGGCAGACCGCTGAAGACCATTGACATCTTGTAGAGGTACTGAAGGCAACAAGAAGAGAGATAACTGAGGGACTGGAAGCCAGAGGCAGCCAGGAGATGTACTATACACTTCAGACAGGTTACTGAAATACTGAAGACCACAGGCAGACAGGTAACTGGTGAACTGGAAGCCGCAGGCTGATAGGAGATGTCCTGAATACCGTAGTCTGGTTGCAGAGATACTAAATGCTGTAGGCAGACAGGTAACTGAGGAACTGGAAGCTGCAAGCAGCCAAGAGACATACTGGAGACAAGAGACAGGGAACTGCACACAGACAAACGAAAAGTCTTAATACCAAGACACAGACCTGAGACAGATGTATAGCAGAGAAACTGACATATTGCGGATTTTAAAAGTGCTCCGTGGGTCACTTTCTGTAGCATAAAAAAAGCGTAATGGACATGAGATTTGGATAAATCCCATCCCACCATCTACTCTATGTCGTCCTAGATTTTTCCAAAAGCTTTGGTTTTCAAAACGATGAACGGGGAACCCTTATTCTTTTAATCACTGGAGATCTCAATGATGG
>JARQOD010000010.1:88414233-88457341 GCA_033576555.1 Oophaga sylvatica
TGTACATACTCACACATACGCCCAACCAGGCAATAAAAAGACCACTTGGGGGCCCCCTTTGGGTCACCATAGGGGGCGTAAGGTGAAAGTTTAGGATAAACTCCTTTGGAGGGTAAGACTCCATTTCTGGGGGGCTGGCTGTCATTGTTTTTTCCAAAAGTTTTTGTCTGATCACTAAATTGGGCAAAAAAGAGAAAAAACAAAAAAAAAAAATACTAAAAAAAGCCTTACCCTGGTTTGGAGCGAAACGGGGAAAAAGGGGAGTTAAATGTCACAAGGGGGCCTAAAAGGTTCGTGAGAGACATGAGAGGAGAAAGAGTTTGTTTTTAATTAACAACCGGGTTCTCGGGAGGGGGGAAGGGGGCAAGATTTTAATATGGAAGGTGAGTTGGCGACGCAACGATCCCGAAAGCTAAAAAGAGAGGGGGGGAAAAAAGAAGCATTGATTATGTCCACCCAGAAGTGCACCCCCTTCCCCTCCTTTTGGGTTTTTCCCAAGTTTTACTTGTCATAAACCCCAAATTAATTACGCTCCTCTGTGCAACGATCTTCGCTCTCAGAATCTGAAGAGAGAGGTGCTTTAAATTAAGAGGCTGTCAAAAGCCTCTCTCCTTTCTGCCAACAATAGAGGGCGTAGAGCACCGGCGGGTCACAACTCCTCCGTATACACAAGGCGCCATTGGAGATCGAGCTGATCGGTGACTGACCCTCCTGTTCATCATACAGTTGCAGGACGCTTGCCTCCCTCAACCTTGAATGGATTTTCTCAGGCGGTATAAATAGAAGCTACTTTAATTACGGTAAAATCAGAAGAAGAAAAAAAAAAGGTTTCCAGAAGCGGCTAGTGATTCAGCCGGCGTTTCCGCATCAAATTGCCTGCTTAAATACAATGCTAAATCCTGTAATCTCAAGGATTGTCATTAGAAATCCCCTAACCCAGAGGGCTTAATAGAAAAGACGAGCGTTACGCACTGATCTCCCCAGAATAATGGGCTACAGGATGATTTAGGTGTGATACAATCAAACTCCGCTCATATTTTTGTGTAATTTCTTAATCGGTTGCTCCTCGGTGATTGCTTGTTTGCGGTTGGACACTTATGTTTCATTGATGAGAAAACCATGAAGTCCTTGTTATTATACAGCGCGCGTATGATTAATCAACCTTGGGAAAATAGGAGCGGGCGCCACCAAACAACACCCTATTGGAGAGATATTTACTACCGCTCGCTTTGTGACTGCTAGGTAAGTGCTGATTATCTCAAATAATAGAATTATTCAGCCATAGGACATGAACGTCCAGAGTTGTGGAAATTGGATTTATAGATTTGGTTGTGACAGTCTATACTTTCCCCTGAAGACAACAATGGTAGTGTGAATATTAACATGTGGTTTTATTGTGTTTTCACGGTATCATGTAAAATATATAGAGTGTTATAAGTGGCCTAAGATTACTCTATACACTCAGCTCAGGGGTAGGACCAATAGGGCAGATAGGCAGTGGTGGGCCTATTAGTGTATAAGTGATAAATATAGTATAAGTATTGATAGCATAGTGGAATGTAGGTGAAAGGAGAGATATCCCAGCAAAAAAGTGCAGGTAAAGAGACATAAATGTTTGGGACCAGCCCAGAATGAGAGGGGGCTAGGTCAAGCAAGTAGAATTCCTGGTTTAGTCAATCTGAGTTAAAGTGAGGTTAGTGTGAAGTTCAGATTAAGTGTGCAGTGAGCTGGAGGCACGCAAAGAACATATCATTCCAACAGCTTGAGGTCACCACTCACCACAAATTTCCTGTGGACCTTCCTGTAACATCTGGGCTTACAGTCCAAACTAGGCACTGAGGAATGTGTATTAATCCCTTCCCCACAGAGGAAATCGGACGGCGAACCACATGAGGGAAACAAAGCGAATCTCGGGCGTGCTGTGGGGCCGGATCGGAAATCCCTGGGGCTGACAGGAGGATCAATAGTAGGGATAGACCGAGCTGGACGTGAGCAGAGGCTTAAAATGTTCTGTGTTGATGAAACTGGAACTGGAGGGTGCTGTGCCTGAAACTGCATGTTAAAGACTGTTGTATCTGAACTGTCCAGTAAAGTTGAATTTGTTATAATCAACCGGCCGTCCCCTGATGTGTGTGCGCTGCTCCTGGACCTAAAGGCATGAATGCAGCGAACGCCTCCTCCTGAAAGTGAGTGTACGGCATTGTACGCGGCACAACATTGATGGACTGAGGGGGCTGGAGAAGAAGCACCTCGTCCACGGCCACCACCCTGCGCACCTTATATCTACAATACCGGACGTACATTGGTTGTAGTGTTAGCTGAGCTACCATGACATGGAATCTCAGGGAAGGCTGCGCATCAGCTAGGAAACTACTGACATTATTTTGCTTCAGTTATGGAGTAAATTGGCTGGAGTAGAATCTATACCAAGAATATTTCTGCTCTTTTAGTAAGTCTGCATTCACACATCTGTGTGAGACATCTGTGTCCTGTCTCCTTTTCTAGGACAGCGCACGGACCCATAGAGTTTCATTGATCCATTCACTCATCAGTTTTAAAAATGGCTCATTGTCTCCAGACCTATTCTCATCCATTTTGCAAATCAGTCTCAGCCATTAAAGTCTATATGCATCCACATAAAACAGGTGAGACATGGAAGATCTGAGCTTCATCTATTTGCAACTGTTTCATATTGAAAAGTCAATGGATAAAAAATATTCAATCTACTTGTTTTAGTGAAAAAAACGGATGAAAAAAACCCAGATGCGACTAGGATGATACCCGATAAGAAACCTAAATGGTTCATTTCTCAGGGATGGTAACACACGGATGTGTGATTGCAGCCTCAGGGCGGTTTCAGATGTCCGTGATAATCCGTCCAATGTCGGATCACAATCCACGAGCTAGCTGCACATCTCCTGATCTGAGCGTGATACCATCATATATTTCTCTAAAGCTGTCACACTTGAGTCAGGAGATGTGCGCTCGGCCCGTGGATTGTGATCCGACATCAGACCGATTATCACGGACATCTGAATCAGCCGTAAATCTGAGGTAGGGTTAATCTCCGAAAACCGCAAAAAATTGTCATCTCCAAATATCTCCTCCTGGGTTCCTACACAGTGTGACACCTTCTGACTGGTCTTAATAAGAACTATTAAACTTCTCTGTAATGCAGTTCGATTTTTGATGGTGGTGTTGTTATAGGGTTGCCTTTGAGGTGTAAGAGCTCTCTATTGTACTTTCCCATACATGTCCACTCATATAAATACCTATGTAGCCATTTTCTGATTAATTCTATTCAAATCCAACAGAAATAAAATCACAGTATGCTCCTATGGACCCAGTATGGAATATCTCCATGCACACAGAACCTGATGGAGTCTTTATGGCCGCCCATAGAGGCTTTATGGCTTTGAACTAAAAGATCTGCCATGCCCCACAACTTGGGAATCATAGTATTGTATTGTCATTGGGTTGTTGTTATACTGGTATGCAATTAAGTTTGCCTTTTATAAGTTTGTCCCTTCTCTCTCCCTGTAGCCCAGGTCTGATGTAAGTAACCCGTCCCTTCTTCCTCTGTGTGAATGTTCCTCAAATATATTTATCTAAGGCTTATCTCTACATACAGCTCTGGTTCAGAATTGTCTTTTACCTACTGTAATTGTGCATAATGCAAGAATTTTTTTTCCATTGCTTAAATTACAGAAGAACATGGGAGACGGGCAATGCATGTAAAGTTAATAAAAGTTATATGCCAGTTTTCTGGCGTAACGAGGCAAGAATTTTGCCATGTTTGCACAACTCAGTAATCTAAACTCCTGTAAGACATACAAGAGCTTTTGATAAAACAATATACTCTCTGTACAAGTAGTGCGAGCCGTCCTGTTCTACAAATTTCACTAACATTGACACCAGACTGTCAGTTGTCACCCACATGCGAGGCCAAAGGTGTGCTCTCTACAGTATTGGACTCAGATATTAGATCTTCATCCCTTTCTACTGCCAGGATATAAGCAGAGAGATCTGAGTCGTTGTTAGGCGGACCTTTGCTCTGAAGAACCAGAATGTGCCGCACATTTAGTATCTGGCTCTGGAGATGATTAGATATGACTGCGGACCAGCTCTGATCATTCTTCTCAGTCCTGTCAGGATTACACTTTGCCGAGGCTTTGATGTCAATTGGTACTGCAGAAAATTTAACCAGAAGTTCAAAGTCTCCCTTTGGACATTTTCCTGTTCTGTACCATAATTAATCTTCCAATTTCTCTGTGGGTCCCACTCTCTAAGGGTCTTCCAAAGGCAGATGAAAAGCCAGCTCAACTCGGAAAAAACTGTGCCTATTTCATTACCAAGTCAAAGAGGCTCTTCACGAGCGGTTGAATTAGAAGCTTTTCTATTTTATTTCACCCTGTCCTAAACAACTATTACTGAAAATTCTGTAGGGATATTTATTAATGTAACTCACATAAACCCATCAATTCCCTACCAATTCCATTAGTAGAAAGGAGAGATCAGTATTTACCCAACCCTTTTATAAAATATCTTTGCAGTCCAGCTGACTGCATTACGCTGTTACTTAGATTTCACACAAAAAATAGGACACACCGCGATTTCTGCAATCTTTGTCTGGTCAGGATGAATGCCGGGAACCTTGCAGTCATTGCAACCTCTTTTAACTATTACGGCTGTAGAAACAAGCCCACGTTACCAGGATTCAATCATTCTATTAATGTTCTGTAGCATGTTTGACACTGACGGATCTCTTCTACCGCTAATACGAGGTTATTTCTTTTTGCATCAATCTGGTGTCAGTTCCCAAATGCAGATAACCCACGTGTTTTGAATTAACTATGTCTAATTACCATAGACATCTATGAAGCAATCATATGAACTGATTAAAAGCCCTATGAGAACCTCATTAATCCCAACTGTGAGGCTGGTGCCTAATGTCCTTGGACTGTAACAATAATAATGTACTGGTACAATAATGTAATAAGGTAATGTGGAAGTCACAGTGGTGATGGATATCACTTATTGCACTAAAGATGCCCAGCTAACCTATTCTTCACATTGTGTTTCGAAACTATAGCGAGAGCTAACCCCATCTCTAAGCATGGAGATGGCCAAGGATATTCCACTTCCAAAAATTACAGACATAGTAAGGCTAAAAATAACAAGTCCATTCAATTCTTTTTATTTTGACTGTAGAGTTGATACAGAGTGTCATGATATGACACTCTTCGAGTGCCCAGCATTCTTCTGGTTGACACTCTGGTTTCATATTGCTCCTCTTTGGCTTTGGGATATACACTTGTGACAGATCCAACCACAAGTCAAGGTGAGCCTATCACCCCTACTCCAGCCAATGCCCAAGTTCCCCAAGCATTTATCGACCTGTGCCTAATTAATAGGGTTGTCTGCTCTCCTGAGAATACATACAGTAGATGCGTTTGCTCTTGCTCCATTTTGGCACAGATCTAGCCTGTGTTCTAGCCCCTGTCTACTACCTGTCCTGACCTCTGCCTGATCACTGCTCACAGCCAAACTCTACTTGTCTTCACCCCTTGCTCCATCTGACCACGATCCCTGCCTACTTCCTTGGTATCATAAATGGTAGACTTCAACTCATCAGAATAAATCCCCGAAACACTGACCCATTTTCATCATTTAGGAAGTCCGCATTCACTGTGTCCTGTCTCCTTTTCTCAGACAGCGCACTGACCCATAGAGTTTCATTGATCCATTCACTCATCAGTTTTAAAAATGGATCATTGTCTCCATGTTCTATTCTCATCCATTTTGCAGATCAGACTCGGCCATTAAAGTCTATGTGCATCCATATAAAACAGGTGAGACATGGAAGACTTACATGGAAGATCTGAGTTTCATCCATTATTAACTGTTCCATATTTAAAAGTCAATTTTCATAAATAGCTGACTTCAACTCATCAGAATAAATCCGCGAAACAATGACCCATTTCCAACATTTGGAACATTTATAATATATTTTTTAAAGAAAGGCACCCAGGACAGTTCTTGGAATCACTGCTCTTACACTAAAGACACTCCTGATAGATCTGCAATCCTGCCTCAGGTGAGATCATTAACCATAATCACGTAACTGTGAGATGTGTTTTGTTATGTGAGTTTCTGTCTCCAATCTGCCCTCTGAATTGCAATTTGCAGTCTGATCTAAGTTTTAAATTTTTCTTCTATGAGAATGCCTTTCCTAGTAATATAGGCTGGATGTGAACACTGGGTGTAACTTCACCAGCTTTCATGTATTAACACAGCTTATATCCTACACTTATTTCCTCTCTATGTGTAATTCTCCATTGCTGTAGCTTGCTTTCTCAGTCCTCCTTGAATTACTTTCTCTCATCTCACACTGTACAGATCTTAGTACAATCTCCTACCTGCTGCTATCTCTAACACTGAGAGAAGGGAGAGCAGAGAGAGCTGTCAGAACCATGAGCGGAAGCTGTGGCAGATTTGTGACATTTTTGAAAATAGCATTAAATAGATTTTAATGATAATTGTTTATAAAATGGCTTAACTTTGCATATAAGAAGCAAATGAACAACTATATCAATTTGGCAGATTGATCATAATGCTTGTGCTTTTTGAAGAGTTCAAATAAGTCTACAATGGGGATTCTGTGCGTGCTGGGAGTGTTTGCTATTATTTTAGGCAGCCACATTTCTGTGTAGGCTCACACACTACATATTCTATCATCAATTTCATTTACATAGCTATGTATGTGAGCATTTGATTAAATTACTTGATAATATCCAAGAATTAAACATCAGGCAGAGAAGCATTGCCGCCTTTGTAAAAGCTAACAACTTTCAATTAGATTTAAAGCAAGTTCTGTGTATGGATGCTGATACATCTGGCAGGGCATGGTGCCAGAATTCTCCATATTCCCCAGAAAGCTGTATCTTTTTACCCATAGCTCAGAGGAAATGTCGAAAAATGTTGCGAAATGTCTCTTTCATAACCTTCTGAGTGAAGAACTACCGGCCGGGTCCTTACTAGATATAGTTTTTGCCAAACAAATAAAAGATGTGTTACTTTGATATTTCATCAAAGCACAATAAGAATACATTATCCCAGCATCTATTTAACGAATTTCGTGCAATGTAAATTGTCTTTAAAGGGTATTCTCATCTAAGGTGGGGTTCCTTATTGAGACAGGAGAGGTCTACTGACTCCTGTTCATGTAGCCCCTAAACTATAGTCGTAAAGTACATTATTTTCAAAATTCTAAGAAAATGATGGCTTTCAAGACTAGTTTTCATAGTCACAGCCGAAAATAGTGATTGAGGACCCTATAGCAGACGGATGAGGAAAAGCTGTTGTACGACCTATAAGGATAAATTCATTTTACCGTAATATTCCCTATCGTAGGAGGGCATTATATAAAGCAGTGGACTGGGTTTTCTACTTGCTCTTCTCTTCTATAGAGATCTACTCAAATGGGGAGAGAATAGTGTCACATAATCTATAATGAGCAAATTACGGGTCCTGCAGCCACAATCCCGCACCATCGATGACAGCTCGGGCTCAAGAAACAGATTGCACACAATCTCTACGTATCTGAAAGTGTAGGAAGAAAAGAAGTGCGGGCGAGGAAGACGAAGTAGCACCTTACATTACTGTCGAGAGGGAAAGGAGGGCGCATAAGGAAGAAATAGCCTGATGATATTACGTGTTTATATAAATTAATAAAAAATATTATGATAAAATACAAACATATAAATAAATAAGAAATCATCCAACCAATCACATAATTATCCAGCCAACCAAACACACAAGCAGCCAATCAATCCTCACAGGCAGAAGAAAGTAGGATCGCTATTACCTTGCTATACTGGCGCTGAGAGCCATTACTGGGCAGAATGATTCTCGCAGTGGCCCTGAGCTGTTGTGACTCTATAATGCTTGTGTCGCAAACTGTCCCCTCGGTTTTGTGAGGAGAGGCTTAGACATCACCCAGGAAGTCATTACCCCATAATCACCATGTTTAACTCCTCTGTGTAGCATTTTGTGTGGATGGCACTGGTACCGTAGGATGCACGACTAAATTAGAGCAAACATATTAACCAGCGAGTGCCCACAGTCCTCCGCCAGCTGCAGATGGAAGGCTCTCGCATGCAGCTGGTCAGGAATCTCAGGAGCAATTAATATTGATATTAAGCAGTGCTGATCTGCTGTGTCTGAGGGCGGCCATTTGTACCCAAAATAGACGTATGGAACGAAGCTCGTGGCAAAACAAATGCGTCACTGCGCAGGAGAATAAATAAAATGTCTTGTGTCAGCGATAACATCGCACTCTATCTGTTGTGAGAATAAAAAAAAAAATAATCGTGTTATTTAAATTAACTCTGAAGTCTCTGTAATCCCATAATCCAGAGCTGGTTTTACAGCAAGTGCATGAAGTCTACGTAATGCAGACTCACAGTAATGAAGACACTAAATATCAGAGTAATTTGGACTGGAAGGATTCTTATTCCACGATCATTGCTGGGTCTCTATGTAACAGTATGGAAAAAAGAAAGTGAGAGTGTATATAAAGTAGAGAGGGGATAATAGTAAAATAAACAGTATAAAAAGAGTGTATATAAAGTAGAGAGGGGATAATAGTAAAATAAACTGTATGAAAACAATAGAGAGTGTATGTAAAGCAGAAAGGGCATAATAATAAAATAAACAGTATAAAAAGAGTGTATATAAAGTAGAGAGGGGATAATAGTAAAATAAACTGTATGAAAACAATAGAGAGTGTATGTAAAGCAGAAAGGGCATAATAATAAAATAAACAGTATAAAAAGAGTGTATATAAAGTAGAGAGGGGATAATCGTAAAATAAACAGTATAAAAAAAGTGTATATAAAGTAGAGAGGGGATAATCGTAAAATAAACAGTATAAAAAAAGTGTATATAAAGTAGAGAGGGGATAATCGTAAAATAAACAGTATAAAAAGAGTGTATATAAAGTAGAGAGGGATAATCGTAAAATAAACAGTATAAAAAAAGTGTATATAAAGTAGAGAGGGGATAATCGTAAAATAAACAGTATAAAAAAAGTGTATATAAAGTAGAGAGGGGATAATAGTAAAATAAACTGTATGAAAACAATAGAGAGTGTATGTAAAGCAGAAAGGGCATAATAATAAAATAAACAGTATGAAAAAAAGAAAGTGCAAAGCAGAAAGGGCATAATAGTAAAAAACAGGATAAAAAAAGAGTATATATAAAGCAGAAAGGGCATTATAGTAACAAAACAGTATAAAAAAGTATATATAAAGCAGAGGGCATAACAGTAAGATAAACTGTATAAAAAGAGTGTATATAAAGTAGAGAGGGGATAATAGTAAAATAAATTATATGAAGACGAGAGAGTGTATGTAAAGCAGTAAGCGAATAATAATAAAATAAACAGTATGAAAAAAAGAAAGAGTGTCTGTAAAGCAGAAAGGGCATAATAGTAAAAAAAACAGTATGAAAAAAGAGTGTATATAAAGCAGAGAGGGCATAATAGTAAAATAAACTGTATGAAAAAAGAGTGCACGTAAAGCAGAAAGGGCATAATAGTAAAAATCAGGATAAAAAAGAGTATATATAAAGCAGAGACGGCATAATGGTAAAAAAAAACTATGAAAAAAAGAAAGAGTGCATGTAAAGCAGAGAAGGCATAATAGTAAAAACAGTATGAAAAAAAGAAAGTGTAAATAAAGAAGAAAGGACATAGTAGTAAAATAAACAGTATGAAAAAGGAAAGAGTGCATGTAACGCAGGAAGGGCATAATAGTAAAATAAACAGTATAAAACAAAGAGTGTATGTAATGCAGAGAGGGCAAAGTAGTAAAACACACATGGGCGCCACAAACTGGTTAATTTTACCAAAGTATTAAAAGCATTAGTCCTGGTTTGTGAGATGATCTGTGATATTGTTCCTCTGATAGAGGGAGGAAAAGGCAGATGGCACCAACCACAGGTAGTGTATGTATAAGGTCTTGTTCACATGTTGAGTATTTGATAAGTATTTTACCTCAGTATTTGTAAGCCAAAACCAAGAGTGGGTGATAAATACAGAAGTGGTGACGTGTCTCTATTACACTTTTCCTCTGATTGCTCCACTCCTGGTTTTGGCTTACAAATACTGAGGTAATATACTGAATTTGTGAACAGGGCCTTAAAAAGAGGTTATACAATCTCATTACATTTTTGAAAATCAGCTAGTGGTGTAAAATAAATAAAAAAAAAAAGACCGACCATGGGCAGAAAGAAAGGCTCTCTGAGATCAGCAGTGACTGCTGCTGCCGCTGACGGCACTTTACACAAATACCTCCGGGACTCCGGGGATTCAGGCCTACGGGCCTCACAGAAGCCTGTGGAGAATCCAGACTGCCCTGAAGCAGAGAGCCCGAAGCTTCCTACAACGGGGAGAAGGTGGGGGCTGAGAACAGACTCTCCATCTCAGTGATCCCAGCGGGGGAGGCCCTGCAGAAGTCTCCTATGATGGAGCATTCCCACAGCGACAGCGAGGAGCTCACAGGTGACTCCAGGCAGGATAGGAGTGTGGAGGCCCTGTCTGGACAGACCCCCCTGGAGTTTTTACTGCAGACCCCCTCCTCTCTTGAGCTACCAAAGCAGATGTATCGACCCGCCACCATATTTGTGGATTACCAGGGCAATGGGGTACTCAGAGCCAAGCCCATGGAAGTCTATGGGGTTTGTCACAGGTAGCGGTGGCTCGGTCTGTGGCCCTGGCGGTCTGGCGTATGTTGGGGGAATATTTACAGGGGATAGATTTATATACAGTTCGTGACGCCACCTGTAGTCTCTGGTAATTTGTACCAGCGCTGCTGTAGATCTCTGAGGGGATGGTGAGGCAGCTAGATGTCGGGTCCCCTACAGGTGGGACTCTTCCCTCAGGTCGGTAGTTAAAGCAGGGTTGTGCAGGCATGCAAGTAAATAACACAGTCTCACACAGTCAGCGTCTTTCCATACCTTTACTTGTAAGATGGTAAGGCAGGTCCCAGGGAGGCTGATCCAAGGAGAATGTATTTCGAGATAGCAGCTGGACAAGTTAGGGGCCTCCTTTACTTTCACAACGATGAGTACAACCAGCATGAAGCGTAGTTCCCTCTATAACTCCAGCTATTCCAAAGCTGTACTGCCCAGTCAGTTTTGTGGTCGGAGCCTTCCTGTGAGAGAGCTGAATTCCTATCTTGCTGATCAGGCTCAAGGTCCTCACTCCCCCTGACCCCAGTTACGTACCGACTATTTAGGGGCTGCTTTCCGCTACCTAAGGTCCGGTAAGCCTCTGGGTTTCCTACCACCATGCATGAAGCTATGGTGATCCTTCGGTCTCCAGTGACCGGTAACAATGTGCAGGACTTCTCCAATCCTATTGCACTCAGAATTTCTACCACTGTGCCTTTCGCCTTGTCCGCGCTGGTAGCATAAGCATTTCTCACTTCACAGGTTAATAAAGTCAGTCCCTTTCTTAATTCCTTTCTTGAGCTTGTTGCCAGACTCTCAGTAATCTTCTAGGCAGGAGCACGTCTCTGAACCTTCACTGTCCTTGGGACAGGAGACTGAAGTATATCTGCAACTCACTTCTTTCTTCTTAATAAGTGTCTCAGTCTGTCTTCTAGTGGGCCACAGCTCTGACCAGGCTGAGGTGATCTGGCTCACCTGTACTGGCCTCCACTTGCTGAACTGCACAATCAATCCCTCCTCTGTCTTCCTGACAGGAAACTGACTGGATCACTCCACTTCTGAACACTGACTCCCTAACTGATGCATGTGACTAGACTTTATATATCTGTGGGCGTGTCTAAGTGTGTGCTGAAATGAATGTTCATTGAGCATTAAACTGCTATCTCTCCACACATCCTCCAGGGTACTGCGTGTGCCGTACACCAGGGCTACACATTCCCCCATGGTAAATGACAGCACTCCCGGGCTGTAAAATACAAAGAGACATTTTGTTTATGCATGAAAACATCAACATTAAACATTAATTCGTCCCATCCGGGAGGTAAGGATGTCTTGAACGTTGCAAACAACACATTGAATATAGAAAAATACAAAAAGTATTAAGGCATCAAAACATTCAATAAATACACAGTATTCTTGTGAAGGACCCGCACCAAACCTTCAACGTGGGTCCTGGGTGGGCTGCAGGACATCCGAATGCAGACCTCACTCAGTGCCACACCACACGGGTTTTTGTATTCAGAGGTAGTTGTGCTGGTTTTATGTAAAACCAATATTAGGCACCGAAGCGCAACTATATACAAATAAGTTCTGGGCTGGCACAGTCCTCAGCCTCTGAGTCCATTGTTAGCAAAACGACACATATTATATCACATTATAATAATAATAAAGTGCAAAACTTTTTCTCTGTTTACCCAGCCGGGCATTCTACTTTTGGCAATATATAAATATATTATATACTCATTTAACTTGTGCAAAAATTGGCAAACATTCTTAAACTTTTTACAACATTACTTATGGTAGACCCCTATCTGGATCTTACCGGTTCTTTTACTGTTTAATTATTTTCAAATACATTTTCCACCCCGGGGGCTGGAACAATGCGATGGTCCCTAGATCCCATTACTAACAAGTCGTGCGCTGCTATTAGGGTCTGGGTCGCCACAGTTCTCGTGCGAACCTCTAGGGGCGCAACGGGTACTTTCTCCTTGCGAGACACCGATTGCGTTTCAATCTGAGTCACAGTTAACGATATTGATCGTGTCATGGATTGCGATGGAAACTGGGTCGCAAGTTGCGATGCAGAAGGATGACTAGATGACGAAGAGTATGTAGACATTGCTTCCATTTGCGATGAGCCTGCAGGGGGCGATGCTGGGGCAACGGCCGGATGCTGTTTGAGCTGGAGACGGGGACGCTGCGGTAGTGGTGACGTTACCTGCGTCTGGGACGGGGTCACGGACGATGGTGACGTTAAGGGCATACCATCCCTTCATTCCCCAGTGCCGTGTATACGTGACAATGTCTCCATTTACTAGGTCCCTCCCGGGATGACCTTGCGGTAGGTGGGATTCTACATCACGTCTGCTAACAAAGACCCCTGGGTAGAGGCCCGGTTCTCTGATGAAGCCCCAGCCCTTCCGGAGCTGGAACTCAGTCACACACCCCTGCCGCCGCGGTTCCCTCAGGGTACCTTTCTCTCTCCGGACACTCTCCTTGTCCGCGATCAGCTCTGCATGTTGCCGCTGTCGATTCCGCTGAGCTTCCCGCTCTTCCTCCTGCTGGCGTTTCTGCTTCTCCTCACGACGCTGCCACTCATGTTCCCACTGGGCGGTGTAGGCGACGTCATCCAGGCGCGCCATCTCGTCCCAGTCCACGTCTGGTAATGACGGACAGGACCCCTCCGGTGTCCCTACCGGGGACCGATCATCTGCTGCGGCCTCTTGGCCGGGCGGGCGTTCCGGAACTGGCGGTACCTCCTCAACCTCCTTCGCCTCCACCGCTTCACCGGTGGGATCAGGATCGGTACTTTCGGGGGCAGCCTCCGGTTGCTCCTTTGCCTTGGGCAGCAGAATTTTCGGTAACTCGAATCGTGGGGGGTCGTTGAGGGGAGAGAACACCACGTCCCACAGCCTCCGCTGCTCCTGGGTACGCCGGCGTCTCTCGATCTCTTCAAATCCAGGTTGGTGCTGGACCATCTTTTTCAGGCGTGCATTCTCTTCCTGAATTTCTAGCAACGCTTGCTGCAGGTGCAGGACCACGGATGGTTCCGGTGCTGGTGGCAGCTTGGCTGGGGAGCGGGGCCTGCCTTCCTCCGCTTCCCTGCTCGGCTGCACACGTCCTGCTTCCATGATGTTCCAGAAGATTCTCTCTTCTTCTTTCAGAGACGTCCGGTCTCTTCCGTGGAGGCTGGGTTTGCGTCTCCTCCTCCTCGCAGGGAAGGTGAAGAGGAGGCGGACCTCCTTTGCTGTAGGGCAGGATCGCATGTTGTAATAGCACTTTGAGAGGGCAGGCATTTTCTTCGCGCCACAGGGGGGTACACGCCCACGAAGGCACGCCCACCTTCTTCTCCAGCGCCTGAGGGCGCGAATATGGCGACAAAGATGGCGATTTTTGGCGCCAAAAGTGCAAACAGTTCTTTTTCACAAAAACAATTCCATAGGCACACAGGGCTCGCAATGCTGCAAGTTTCGTATCCTGTTCGTGACGCCAAAGTTGTATCGACCCGCCACCACAATTGTGGATTACCAGGGCAATGGGGTACTCAGAGCCGAGCCCATGGAAGTCTATGGGGTTTGTCACAGGTAGCGGTGGCTCGGTCTGTGGCCCTGGCGGTCTGGCGTATGTTGGGGGAATATTTACAGGGGATAGATTTATATACAGTTCGTGACGCCACCTGTAGTCTCTGGTAATTTGTACCAGCGCTGCTGTAGATCTCTGAGGGGATGGTGAGGCAGCTAGATGTCGGGTCCCCTACAGGTGGGACTCTTCCCTCAGGTCGGTAGTTAAAGCAGGGTTGTGCAGGCATGCAAGTAAATAACACAGTCTCACACAGTCAGCGTCTTTCCATACCTTTACTTGTAAGATGGTAAGGCAGGTCCCAGGGAGGCTGATCCAAGGAGAATGTATTTCGAGATAGCAGCTGGACAAGTTAGGGGCCTCCTTTACTTTCACAACGATGAGTACAACCAGCATGAAGCGTAGTTCCCTCTATAACTCCAGCTATTCCAAAGCTGTACTGCCCAGTCAGTTTTGTGGTCGGAGCCTTCCTGTGAGAGAGCTGAATTCCTATCTTGCTGATCAGGCTCAAGGTCCTCACTCCCCCTGACCCCAGTTACGTACCGACTATTTAGGGGCTGCTTTCCGCTACCTAAGGTCCGGTAAGCCTCTGGGTTTCCTACCACCATGCATGAAGCTATGGTGATCCTTCGGTCTCCAGTGACCGGTAACAATGTGCAGGACTTCTCCAATCCTATTGCACTCAGAATTTCTACCACTGTGCCTTTCGCCTTGTCCGCGCTGGTAGCATAAGCATTTCTCACTTCACAGGTTAATAAAGTCAGTCCCTTTCTTAATTCCTTTCTTGAGCTTGTTGCCAGACTCTCAGTAATCTTCTAGGCAGGAGCACGTCTCTGAACCTTCACTGTCCTTGGGACAGGAGACTGAAGTATATCTGCAACTCACTTCTTTCTTCTTAATAAGTGTCTCAGTCTGTCTTCTAGTGGGCCACAGCTCTGACCAGGCTGAGGTGATCTGGCTCACCTGTACTGGCCTCCACTTGCTGAACTGCACAATCAATCCCTCCTCTGTCTTCCTGACAGGAAACTGACTGGATCACTCCACTTCTGAACACTGACTCCCTAACTGATGCATGTGACTAGACTTTATATATCTGTGGGCGTGTCTAAGTGTGTGCTGAAATGAATGTTCATTGAGCATTAAACTGCTATCTCTCCACACATCCTCCAGGGTACTGCGTGTGCCGTACACCAGGGCTACACACAGAGGGTCAGAAAGAATGCTCCTCAGTCCTGCTCATCGGCTGGCTCTGCTTCCCCTGACTCTGAGGGAGGTGAGGGATCAAGCTGGGACTGGCAGGCACACCTAAAAGCCCTACCTACCAATGCGGATCTGGACCGGCGCTTCCAGAAGCTGGAGCAATTATATACCCGCAATATGGCGGAGTTACAGAAGGACTTACATCATGTGGGCCAGAGGGTCTCGGAGGTGGAGGATGCGCATTCTTCATTGAGCTCCACTGTTGATACTCATGGCGGGGTGCTGCAGGCTCACGCTTTACAGATCTCTAACTTATGGTTCCATCTGGACGACGTGGAGAATCGTCATCGTCGTAACAATATCCGCATTAGGGGCCTGACAGAGGACATTGGCGCGGCTCAGCTGGACGGTTGGGCGTAATCGTTTTTTGGCTCTCTTCTTAACCAGGACCCTGCGACCGCCATTGAAATTGATCGCATCCATCGATCCCTGGGACCTAAACCCACTGACCCGTCTCTGCCCCGTGATGTCATCTGCAGGATCCATTTCTTCAAAATCAAGGACCGGATCCTTAATAAAGCCAGAGAGCAAGCCCAGTTACAGTTTCGTGATCGACCCATCCAGCTGCTTCCAGACCTGGCGAGACGTACGCTTCTTCAGCGCAAGGCGCTTCGGCCGTTGTTGGAGGCTCTCCGTTCAAAAGAGATCGTTTATCGCTGGGGCTATCCCTTTCAGCTCTTGGCCCGTAAGGATGGACGGTCGGCCACCTTTCGCTCTCTGGGCGATTTACCGAATTTCCTGAGCACCTTTGAACTGCCGATGATCTCTCTTCCGGATTGGCCTAAGGTGGAGTCTCCCCCGATTATGGCTCCGGGTGGCGACTGGTCGGTGGTTCGTCCGCGGGAGCACCGTGAGAGAAGAAATCGCAGGGATCCGGCTATATGATATGCATTACTGCTTATTTTCTTGAGTACTTTGTTTCCTCATGTTCAGCTTTGGAAGCCTTTGGTTGGTGGATGTACATTAGGGGGGGGCGGGCTGCTGGGCTCACACGGCCTTCTCCCTTGTTGATCTTTCGCTTTATTGCGGATTAATGTAAAACGCCTGAGGACATGCTCGGGTGGGGGGGGTCGTGGGGGCTTGGGGCCGGTTCTCCGGTAAATTTACAGTGTTACTGTTTGCGGGATTGCTTGGGAATGCGGGTTATGGGGGACTGCGCTACGCAGTGCCTCACAGTTATAAAGTTATATTTTTACATTGCGGGGAGGGGGTTTGTGTCATGGTCTGCTGAGTTTCTGGGATTAGGTGGTTTTAGGGTTAACCGGGATGGCCTCACTCTGGGATTCTGGGAGGCTTTTTATAGCCTCATTGTGGGGCCATCCTCTGTCGCTTATACTCTGACCCTTGGCCGAGTGTGTGTGACCCTGTTGTGCTTGTGCCAGTGCTTTGTGCCTGTGCTATGTTCTGTTTGTCTGGTTCTGATTTGGCTGTGTCCCTGTTTTGAGTTTTGCCTGTCCCTTTTGTACTCTGCTGCCCTCTACGTGTATGACCCTTGGCTACGTTCTGACTCCGCTCTGCCTGCTCCTCTTGTACTTCGTCGCTCTCTACGTGTATGACCCTTGGCTACGTTCTGACTTCGCTCTGCCTGCTCCTCTTGTACTTCGTTGCCCTCTATGTGTATGACCCCTTGGCTACGTTCTGATTATCCGTTCGGTATATGCCCCTTGGTAACTGTGTCCCATAGTTACCCTTCTAGGAGTTTTCCTTCACCTCATAGCTCTCTGGAGCTTAGGCCACGCCCACTATCAGTCACGTGCCTGCAGGTCCTTTGCTCTGAAGCATTCTCTATCTGCTACTGCTGACTCTGAGAGACGTGTGGCCGGCTCCACCCACTAGCAGTCACATGTGGAAGGTCCTGTTACTGAGAAACACACGTCATCTCTGCTGCGGCTCTGCTACAGGTATCTTTGGGCATAGTTTGTTCACTAAGGACACACGCACTGGCTCAGTGAGCAGTTTGGGACAGGTTCTGTCTGTTCTGGGTAGGTTATCATGCTTGCTCTTAGGGCGATCCGGCGGGGTTGGGGGCCTCAGTGGGACACCGCTTTCCTGGTGGCGCTCCGGGGTCCTGAATTTCGTGGGTCATTGTCTCCCGATTGGGATTCAGCTTTAGTTTGAGGAATTTCGGTTCCTGTGTACATTCGGGGGGGTATGGGTTTTGTTCATGTTCTGTTTTTCTGCTAGGTTCTTTTCTTCTTCTTCTTTCTGCTCTTTTTCTACTCTTTGTGTCCGGCCTTCCTCTCGTTGGTCCTCCCGCCCGGCTCCTAATTTGTTCCTCCTCTGCGTGGTCCCATGGCTGATCTCACTTTTTGTTCTTATAATGTCCGTGGCCTTAATAGTCCTGGAAAACGGGGACAGATCTTGTACCATTTGCATAAAAAGAGGGTAATGGTGGCCATGCTGCAGGAGACACATTTTAAGGCAGATCAGCTTCCCAGATGCTCAATCCGCTTCTATTCTTCATGGCACCACGCTCCGAATCCGGAGGCTAAAGTAGGTGGAGTGTCCATAGCCCTTCATAAAAGCTTCCAGCATTCGGTGGTGGAGGTAGAGGCGGGTTCAGATGGTCGCTACCTTTATCTGAAATTGTTGATTGGAATGCATCGGTATACCTTCGCTAATCTGTATTTTCCTAACTCAGCTCAGGTGTCTTTTGGACTGGAGGTGATAGACAAGCTGACCAGGTTTGCCGAGGGTTCTACTGTTATCTTGGGGGGTGACTTTAACCTATTCTTCAATGCGGAGATGGATTCGTCAACAGGTAGGTCCTCTGTCTCTCTTGCAGCCTTGAGGCGTTTGAAGAAGGGTCTCATTGCCTTACGGGTGGTGGACTTATGGCGTACACTTCACCCTACTACAATGGATTACCACTCATTGGCACATAATTCATATAGTAGACTGGACCACGTTTTTGTATCACACTCACTATTGGATGAAAATCCCACGTGTTCCATGGGGGCGTTCTTGTGGTCTGATCATGCACCTGTTTATGGCTCATGTAGGCAGTCCTCGGCGTGTGAACGGGAGTTTTCCTGGCGCCTAAATGACAATTTATTGCAGGATGCTATGTGTGTTGCGGATGTGCGCAGGGCTGTTGAGGACTTTGTCAAGGTGCATGAGTCGGATGACACGGGCGCCCCTATACAATGGGAGTCCCTTAAGTGCGTATTGTGGGGCATATTTATCTCCCATGGTTCGCGTCTGAAAAGGGATAGGGTTAGTACGTTACGAGCTCTGCTGGCAGATCTGGGTGCTCTGGAGATGGCCAATAAAAGGAGACCCTCGGACGCACGACTGGCGGAACTCTCAAATGTTCGTCATAAGATCTTGAAAATTCTAGACCAAAAATCGCTGTGTTACCGCGATAAATGGCGCAAGAATTATTATGAGTATGGCAACAAGGCAGGCACTTTGCTCGCCAGAACCTTGCGTCCGAGGGCTCCCAACTCTTATTTATTTTCCATTAATGATCAGCGTGGCCGAACAGTTCATTCCAATGGAGAAATCTTGGAGGCCTTCCGGTATATTATGAGACCTTGTACAATATTGACCCCTCTCCGACTGGGGACCCGTTTCTGCCATCACAGCTATTTTGGACTACTTGGAGACCTTTGCCCCGCGACGCTTAGACCCCGGGACGATTAATGCTTTGGAGGGTGACATGACGTTGGAGGAGGTGGCCCTAGTCATCAAGGACTTAAAGGTGGGCAAAAGGCCGGGACCTGACGGGTTCACGCCCAGATTCTATCGCACATTTGGGGACATTTTGGGGCCGGTAATGCTTCGGGCTTTTAATGCTGTGGCCAGGGGAGATCAGTTTCCTTCACAGACCCTACAAGCTGTCATAACGGTGTTGCCGAAGCCTGGGAAGGATCTTTCAAGTTGTGGTAACTTTCGCCCTATCTCGCTCATTAATGTAGACATGAAGGTCTACGCTAAGGTCATGGCGTGGCGGCTACGCCCACACTTGCCTGGCCTCATACACAGGGATCAGGTGGGCTTTGTTCAGGGCAGGGAGGCGGGAGATAATACCCTAAAGACATTGGCTCTTATGGATCATGCACGAGCTTTGGGGTCACCTCTCTGCCTCCTTTCCATTGACGCTGAGAAGGCGTTTGACAGGGTGCATTGGGGCTTTTTGGCAGCAACTCTCTCACGGATTGGTCTGGGTCCCCGTATGCGCTCTTGGATTTTGGCTCTATATAGATCGCCTACGGCTAGGGTGAGAGTCAATGGGTCGCTTTCCATGCCTTTTCGTATCGGGAATGGAACGCGCCAGGGGTGCCCCTGTCACCGACCTTATATGTGCTGGTCATGGAGGCGTTGGCTAATGCCTTACGCAAGGATGCCACTCTCCAGGGGTTCTGTAGGGGTGGTTTTCATCAGAAAGTGTCCTTGTTTGCTGATGATCTCCTCATATATATGTCCTCGCCACATATAGGGATTCCTACGGTGATGAAACATTTCCAAATCTTTGGCGAGCTTAGCAATTTTAAAGTTAACCATAAGAAATCGGAGCTGCTCAATGTGTCCCTGTCGGGAGAGGAGGCAGAGAGGATAAGGCTCAGTGGGGTTTTTGCGTGGCAGCCTTTAGCCATCACATATCTTGGGGTGAAAATAGCATCGGACGCTTCCAAATTATTTGACCTTAATTATGGCGCTCTGTTGCGTCAGATTGAGGAGGATCTCAAGAAGTGGAAAGTACTGCAATTGTCTTGGTTCGGCAGAGTCAATGCTTTGAAGATGAATATCCTTCCCAGGCTTCTCTACCTGTTTCAGACCATACCTTTGGTTGTGCCTAGACCCTTTTTTGATAGATTACGGCGCGTAGCTTCGAGGTTCGTGTGGGGGTCCTCCCGTCCGCGCATACGGCATTCTATTTTGATCCGCCCAAAACTGAATGGGAGGGTCGGATTACCGGACTTTCTGTTGTATTATAGAGCCACTGTTTGCAAGAAAGTCCTAGACCTGACTTACCGAGGGAAGGAAAAACTATGGGTAGAAATAGAGAGACATAACGGCCCAGTAGCGGCACAGGGCATATTTTGGCTGCCAAAATTGGCATTCTATCGCGATGGGGACTTGTCCCTGATCTTGAGAACACTGCTGACTATATGGGACGGCTTCGCGCCCGGGGTCGGTTTAGTGTCGGTTCCTGGTCCCCTGACGCCCCTTGTTGGTAATGCTGCCTGCCCATCTTTAACGAGGGGGCTCCCTGCTCTGCCGGTTTTTGACACCTGGGTTTTTTCCCTGCGCAATTTTTACACGCAATCAGGCTACGTTGGCCTTGGGGACATTCTAGGGACGGGAGCTGGTACAGCAGGCGCGTGGTTGATATACTTTCAGATGCGTAGTTATGCCTCCTCATTGGAGGCACTGGTCCACCCACGTTTGCGACTTACAGACTTTGGACAGCTATGTACAGGTGGGACTGCTCCTGTCCATGATGTTTCTTTGGTGTATCGCCTCTTGGTTGCGGGAGAGACAGGGGACTCTTTGCCCCCATTTGTGAGTGGTTGGGAATGGGAGTTGGGTAGAACATTCTCGCCAGACTTATGGTTTAAAGCTTTCCACATGACTCACAAGGGCACGATAGCTGGCCGTGCTCAGGAGGCGAATTACAAACTGTTGTCTCGCTGTACAGAACCCCTTCTAGACTAGCGAAGATGTACTCCACTTGTACTGATGAGTGCTGGCGCTGCGGCAGTGGCTATGGCTCCTTCGTCCACATTTGGTGGGAATGCCCCAAGATAGTCCCAATTTGGAGGGAGGTGGGGTTATTGTTTTCCAAATTTAGTGGGAGATCCGTCTCAATCACATTAGAAATGGCCCTTCTATCAATGATCCCGGGAAGGGTGCAGCTCATTAAAAAAGGGCTCCTGCATTTCTTTCTGCAGGCGGTCCGTCAATTAATCCCCAGGTGTTGGAGATCTATCCATCCACCCTCGAGAATCCAATGGGTGGAACTCATGGACGACATACGTTACATGGAGGAGCTTAGGGCAGCCGATGCAGGGAGGTCTGAGTCATATCTGCGAATGTGGAGTGAGTGGGTGACATTTAGGGGCTCTCCGGAGTTCCGGGATTGGCTTTCTCGGGGCTGTTGAGGCTTCCAGGGGTAGAAGTGGGTGGCGGTGAATAGACTTTCTGATGGATATGGGCAATGAGTGGCTGGGTGGACAGGCGAGAGTCGGACCTTTCTCTATCTTTGTTCTTCTATTGTCTTTTCTTCCTCTTCTCTTCTTTTTCCTTTTCTCTGGCTTTTGCTTTTCTTTACTCTTTTCAGTTTCTTCTTATATTTTCCTTTTATGGTGGATGCTGCATCTCTCATTCTGTTCTTGAAGTTTATTAAAGCAAAGTGCCTGGGTATTGTGAACAATGTTCCTATGAGTTTACCAGAGCCCGGAATACTACTGAATGCTATGTTTCTAAACATTACTGTATAATTCGGTGCTGGAGGTTGTCTTGTGTTCTAGATGAACTTGCTCTGTTTCATTGCCGAGAGAGGCGCTGCACTATAACTGTTTACGCAACTTGTTTGTTGCCTTTTGTATTACATAAATGCTATAATAAAAACTATTTGAACCATAAAATAAAAAAAAGGAATAATACTGATCTTGAAAATGGAATCTGTCAGTAGGATCTACTCTCCTAAGCCGTCTATATGGACATGCAGGACACTGGAAGGTGAATAAAATGATACCTTGATACCTGCGATCCAGTTTCTTATTCCAGAGAAATCCACATTTTTTTAGTAATAAATTAAAATATAAATGAGCTGTTAAGATCTATGGGCCGGACATAGATCTGTGTAAGATTCTGCCTCCAGAGCTTATTTTAAATGAAGGGAGGCGTTACCAGTGTGAGACATGTAATTACTGACAGTCTGCTCCCATAGTTCTGATCTCACTATAGAGCATATATAGCACAGCACAACATGCTGTGAGGATTCACGAGTCTGTAGTCACACAGAGTCCCAAGCCTGGACAACCCTTTTAAGCTTCTGGTAATGATTGAAAGAAAAAGAAAAAGTGAAAAGTGGTTAAAAAATGAGCCCAGAAACTATAGGTTTGTAAGTTTCCCTTTTTTTGTTGGCAAAATCTCTGAGGGTTGTTCTAAGAGATGCTATACTGGAGTTTCACAATAAAAATAACCTCCAAACACAGCATCTGCATGAGTTTACGGGGGATTGGACCTGTCAAAGTAATCTTACCAGCTTCTACCAGGAGGTGACACTGGACCAGGGTAACGACATGGATGTTGCCTATTTGCACTTTTCAAAGACAATCGATACAGTGCTACATAAAAGTTTTTCATATAAAATTCGAACAATGGAAGTAGAGGAATAAATATTATTTGGTTAACAACTGGATCAGTGATAAAAAGAGAGGGTGATTATTATTATTAAAGGAACATGCTCTGATTTGGTCACAATTAAAAGTGGAGTAGCCCAGGGGTCAGTTTTGGGCCATCTTTTTTTTTACATGTGTACTAATGACCTTGTAGAGGACAGATGGAGAAAAATGTCAATATATGCAGATGATACTAAACTCTGCAAGGTGAAAAACACAGGAGAGGATAATTTAATATTACAGAGGGATTTGGGGAAGCTGGAGGCTTAGGCTGAGAAATGAGTATTGAACTATAAGTAGATAAAGTTAAGGACATGCGATTGGGCAGAGTAAATGAAAATGTATAATTATGTAGTAAATGACAAAACCTTGGCTAAAAGACTGTCACTAAAAAAGAGACTTAGGTGTATTGGTGGAGAGCAAATTCAACTTTAGTGATCAATGTCAGGCGGCTGCTGCCAAGGCAACTAAATTCATGAGGTGCATCAAAAGAGGCAGAGATGCTCTTGACGAGAACATCATTTTACCTCCATAGAAGACACTATAGCGGCCATACTTAGAATACTATATACAGCGTATAAGAAGCTCCAGTGGGTGCAGAAAAGAGCGACCAAGGTTATTAGGGGAATGGGTAGACTGTAGTACCAGGACAGGTCATCAAACTTGGGGTTAGTCAGTTGGGAAAAACGAAGGCGTAGAGGCGATCTTATTACAATGTACAAAAATATGAGGGGAAAATATAAAGATCTTTCTAGTCTGATCAATGATGAAAAAGCAGCAGCGTCGCCATCTACAGGAAAGAAGGTTTAATCATCACAGCCGCAGATTCTTTACAGTACGAGCAGTGAGATTATGGAACGCTCTGCCACATCATGTTGTAATGGTTGATTCATTCAAAAAGTTCAAGGAGGGCCTGGATGTCTTACTTGAAGATATAATATTACAGGTTATGGGCATTAGATTCTGTGATGGGACGTTGATTCAGAATATTAATCTCATTGCTGTTGGCAGTCGGGAGGGAGTTTTTCCAGTAATTTGGGATAATTAGTATCTACCTCATTGTATTTTTTTTGATTTTACTTCCTCTGGATCAACACATTAAAATATATGGTTGAACTTGATGGACCGAACTTCAATACTAGGAAAAATGGTCGCACTGGCTCTGCTGTAAGGAGTCAGAAGACAGCGGCTAGGGCTGGGTGTACAAACTTCTCTGCAGAAATTAAGGGATTTTTCATATGAAGTAGGAACAAGAGGAAGTATAGAAGACAAAAAAGTACAAAAGCCAATGAAAGTATATTGGAATTATGTATAAATTTGGGCTCACTAGCTATTTTTAAGATTACTTTAAAAAGTGACCCTATCCTGTAACTACATTCCAAATCATTGCACCATAATGAATATGTTTAGGATAGTACTCAATATTCCCAGTAATTCAGCTACCAACCTGATTTGGAACTAGTAAGTGCCAATTACTAATCCCATTGTGTCATACAGCGGGGTAGACATTGTTAGATCTGTGCCTGCCCTCTGCTATCGCCTAAGCATTATAATCTTGGAGTTTTTCGTCTTTTATTACAGTAAAAAAAAGAAAAAAAAATCAATTTCGCTGTCACTGCTTTCTTTCAAAATGCCATCACGCTAAGCGCTGTGCCAGTTTCAACATGGTTACTCATCTGATTAGCCTTCTATTTGTACACATGCCGATATGTCATTTTGTTCAGTCTATAAGCAGTTTTCTTTGTAGGAATAGGTTTTCTTTGGAAATAATACAATAGACTCTTTCTAAACATTGCCTACTAACGGATAGTCATCTTGTTTTGGAAACTTATTTCGCAGCAGATGGAACCAATAAAAACAGACAGTGCATGTCTCAAGCCTTGGAGCACATGGCACCACTTGTGGTCTTCTGATACAGCCTCCATGAAGTGCGATAGAATCATAGAATGGTCGAGTTGGAGGGACCTCTGTTATGATTTGGTAGCTGAGGAGAGCAGGCAAAAAAGGCAATACACCAGAGAGGTTGGAATCTACTGGATTGCAGTACCCTGACTAACCACCACAACTAAAGGCAGCCGTGGAGGTACCTACGTTGGTCCTAGACGCCTCGTCACAGCCTGAGAAGCTAACTACACCTAAAGATAGAAAGAGGAAAACTATCTGCCCCGGAGCAGATCCCCAAAGAACATAGGAAGCCCCCAAACATGTAATGGCGGTTAGACAAGAGGAAATACAGACACAGACAGAAAATAGTATGAGCAAACGTTGGGGCCCAATCTTCCTAGAAAGAAAAGGATAGGAAGGACACTTACTGCAATCCAAAAAACCCTAAAAAAATACCAACTCACTAATTGCAAAAACACCTGAGATCACACGACCTCTACCACCTAAATTAGTTCTCTGGTGTAACAAAACTAAGCAGCAGCCACTGAAAAAACTGGAAAAGGCAAATGAACAAATAACAGTGGCTCAGATAAACTGAGAGGAGCACAAGCCCCTGGAGGGGACCTGGCTGACCTCCACAGAAGTGCAGGACAAAATGCAAAAAGCAAGCACAAAAATAAAAGCAGAAAATATCTTATCTGTTAGCAGAAGATGCAGGCAAGACACAGCAAGCTTCCAAGTGAACCAGGAACAAAAGTTGAGACAAGAACAATTGATCACCGGCAACCCTGATGGGAGGGAACCTCCCTTATATAAGACCAGTCTGTAACACCTGATTCCAGTCTCACAATCTTCAATAGCAGCGTTTTTAACCACCAGAGGAGCCTCTGCTCAGAACATTATCTAACACCATTCACAACAGTACCCCCCCCTTGAGGAGGGGTCACCGAACCCTCATTTGGCAACCAGGTCGTCAGGATGAGTTCTGTGATACGCACGGATCAGTCTCCTAGCATGGATGTCTGAAGCAAACACCCAAGAATTGTCCTCCTGACCATAACCTCTCCACTTAACCAAATACTGGAGTTTCCGTCTAGAAAAACGAGAATCCAATATTTTCTCAACCACATACTCCAGATTGCCCTCAACCAAAACAGGGTCAGGAGGCGCAGCCATAGGAACCACTGGCTCGACAAACCTCTTCAATAAGGACTTGTGGAACACGTTATGGATCTTAAATGTCCCTGGAAGAAGTAAACGAAAGGAAACAGGATTAAGAATCTCCATGATCTTATAAGGTCCAATGAACCTAGGCTTAAACTTAGGAGATGCAACTCTCATAGGGACATTTCTTGAGGACAACCAGACCAAGTCCCCCACTTCAAACCGAGGACCATCAGTCCTATGCCGGTTTGCAAACGCTGGGCCCTCTCCTGAGAGAGGGACAACCTCTCCACTACCTGGTCCCAAATCTGCTGCATACGCTCCACAACAGAGTCAACACCCGGACAGACAGAAGCCTCCATCTGTCCCGAAGAAAATCGAGGGTGAAACCCAAAATTGCAGAAAATTGGAGACATCAACGTGGCAGAGCTAGCCCTATTATTAAGAGCAAACTCAGCCAAAGGCAAAAAAGAGACCCAGTCATCCTGATCAGCAGACACAAAACATCTCAGATAAGTCTCCAATGTCTGGTTTGTTCTCTCAGTTTGTCCATTGGTCTGAGGATGAAAAGCCGAGGAGAAAGACAATTGAACACCAAGTTTAGAACAAAAAGTCCTCCAAAATCTGGAAACAAACTGGACTCCTCTGTCAGACACAATGTTCTCAGGAACCGAACCACGTGCTGAAGGAACAAAGGCACCAATTCGGAGGAGGAAGGCAACTTAGGTAATGGCACAAGATGTATCATTTTGGAAAACCTATCACAAATCACCCAGATAACGGTCATTCTCTGAGAAACAGGGAGGTCGGAAATGAAATCCATAGAGATATGGGTCCATTGTCTCTTGGGCACAGGCAATGGCATCAACAAACCACTAGAGCGAGAGCAAGGCTTGGAATGAGAGCAAGTCCCGCAGGACTGCACAAATTCCCTGACGTCACGAGACAAAGTAGGCCACCAAAAGGACCGACTAACCAAGTCTCTGGTTCCAAAAATTCCGGGATGACCGGCCAACGCGGAACAATGAATCTCAGACATCACACTCTTTTTCCACCGGTCTGGGACAAACAATTTCCCAATAGGGCAGCGCTCGGGTTTATCCTCCTGACACCCTTTCAGAGCCAGTCTCAAATTGGGCGAGATGGCGGAAAGAAACTACACCCTCTTTCAAAATAACAGCAGGATCAGATAACTCAGGAGAATCCGCAAGGAAACTCCTCGAGAGGGCATCCGCTTTAACATTCTTAGTGCAAGGAAGAAAGGAAACCACAAAATTAAAACGTGTGAAAAACAAGGCCCACCTAGGATTAAGTCGCTTGTCTGATTCCAGATAAACCAGATTCTTATGGTCCGTGAGGACCACCACCTGATGTTTGGCTCCCTCCAGCCAAAGTCTCCACTCTTCAAAAGCCCACTTCATGGCCAATAACTCCCGATTACCCACGTCATAATTACGTTCAGTTGGAGAAAATTTTCGAGAGAAAAAGGCACAAGGGTTACTTTTAGAGGTCTCTGGATCTCTTTGGGACAAAACGGCACCTGCCCCAATTTCAGAGGCATCAACCTCCACCTGAAATAGCAGAGAAACATCAGGCTGCCGTAGAACAGGAGCAGAAGTGAATCTCTGCTTAAGTTCCTGAAACACAGAGACTGCCTCAGGAGGCCAATTCACCGCATCAGAACCCTTCTTGGTCAAATCAGTCAATGGTTTAACAATAACAGAGAAATTACCAATAAATTTACGATAAAAATTGGCAAAACCCAAGAATCTCTGAAGAGCCTTTAATGAAGTAGGTTGGACCCAATCACAGATGGCCTGAACCTTGACCGGGTCCATTTCAATAACAGATGGGGACAAAATAATCCCAGAAATGAGATCCACTGTACGCCAAAAAGACACTTTGATCCCTTCACATACAGAGCATTCTCTCTCAAAATCTGGAACACAGTCCGAACATGTTTCACATGAGAGTCCCAGTCATTGGAAAAAATCAAGATATCATCCAAATAAACAATCAGAAATTATCCACAAAATCCCTGAAAATGTCATTCATGAAGGACTGGAAGACGGAAGGAGCATTAGTGAGCCCAAAGGGCATCACTAGGTACTCAAAATGCCCCTCTGGGGTATTAAATGCCGTCTTCCATTCATCCCCGTGCTTAATGCGAATAAGGTTATACGCCCCCCTGAGGTCAAGCTTGGTAAACCAAGTAGCACTTTTCACCCTGGAAAACAGGTCAGAAATCAAGGGTAACGGATATTGATATTTCACAGTGATATTGTTCAAGAGACGATAATCAATACACGGCCTTAATGAACCATCCTTTTGGCCACAAAGAAAAAACCGGCACCCAAGGGTGAAGAGGATGGTCTGATATGACCCTTCTCCAATGACTCCTTGATATAAGACCGCATAGCGTCATGTTCAGGTACAGACAAGTTAAAAAGGCGACCTTTAGGGAATTTACTACCAGGCACTAATTCAATAGCGCAGTCATAGCTCCTATGGGGGGGGCAAGGATGCAGATTTACTTTCGCTAAACACATCAGAAAAATCAGTCAAAAAGTCAGGAACATCCTGAGCCTGGGGAGAGGCAGAAAAAACAGGAGTGTTGGCATTAACACATTGGCAGCCCCAACTGGTTACAGACACAGATTTCCAATCCAAAACAGGATTATGAGACTGTAACCAAGGGAAACCTAGTACAATAATGTCATGCAGATTATACAGCACCAAAAATTTGCAACTCTCCTGATGATCAGGTTCAACCCTCATTATCACCTGAGTAGAGAACTGGGGTTTATTCTCAGCCAAAGGGATAGAATCAATCCCCAGTAGGGGAATAGACTTCCGTAGGGGTATCAAGGGAAACCCACAACATTTAGCAAAATCAAAATCCATCAGGTTAATAGCTGCTCCCGAATCAACAAAAGCCTGAGCAGAAAATGTGGACAGGGAGCAAATCAGGGTAACAGTCAACAGAAATTTAGTCTGAACACTACCCAAGACAACTGAGCGTGCAAAACGTCTTCCCCGCTTAGGGCAGACTGAAATAGCATGAGAGGCGTCACCACAGTAGAAACATAACCCATTGCGTTTTCGAAACTCATGACGCTGTGCCCCAGAAGCCACTCCATCACACTGCATGGGTTCAGAAGCTGGTTCACAAGGCAACACTATTCCACGCATACCTCTACGCTCACGCAAACGTCTGTCAATTTGAATCGCCAATTACATAGAATCATTGAGACCAGAGGGAGCAGGGAAACCCACCATAACATCTTTTACATTCTCTGACAGACCCTTCCGAAAAAGGGCTGCCAAAGCATCATCATTCCATTTGGTCAGGACTGCCCACCTTCGGAATCTCTGACAGTACAACTCAGCGTCCTAAAGCCCCTGATTTAATGCCAACAAGGCTTTTTCAGCTTGATCAGTGACATTAGGTTCATCGTACAATAACCCCAGAGCCAGAAAAAATGCATCAACATTACTCAAAACAGGATCCCCAGGTGTCAGGGAAAAAGCCCAATCCTGAGGATCGCCGCGCAGGAGAGAGATGACAATTTGAACCTGCTGTGCTGCGTTCCCTGAGGACTTAGGTTTTAAGGTAAAAAACAACTTACAGTTATTTTTGAAATTCAGAAATTTAGCTCGATCCCCTAAAAACAAATCTGGCATGGGATCCTAGGTTCCACAACCGGCAACCCTGCAAGATAGGTAGCAATACACCGAACTTCAGTGGCAAGCTGATCCACACGGCCAGACAACTGTGCAAACTCCATTGAGAGAAAAAAAAATCCTCAGCACCCAGAGAAAAAGAGGGAGAGAAAAAAAAAAAAATCTCTGACAACTCTGACAATTGTTTTTTTTTTTTTTTTACACTATCTTTCCCTTCTGTGAGTACCATATAATTTTCAGTTTGGTCAGTGATACTGTTATGATTTGGTAGCTGAGGAGAGTAGGCAAAAAAGGCAATACACCAGAGAGGTTGGAATCTACTGGATTGCAGTACCCTGACTAACCACCACAGCTAAAGGCAGCCGTGGAGCGTACCTACGTTGGTCCTAGACGCCTCGTCACAGCCTGAGAAGCTAACTACACCTAAAGATAGAAAGAGGAACACTATCTGCCCCGGAGCAGATCCCCAAAGAACACAGGAAGCCCCCAAACATGTAATGGCGGTTAGACAAGAGGAAATACAGACACAGACAGAAAATAGTATGAGCAAACGTTGGGGCCCAATCTTCCTAGAAAGAAAAGGATAGGAAGGACACTTACTGCAATCCAAAAAACCCTAAAAAAATACCAACTCACTAATTGCAAAAACACCTGAGATCACACGACCTCTACCACCTAAATTAGTTCTCTGGTGTAACAAAACTAAGCAGCAGCCACTGAAAAAACTGGAAAAGGCAAATGAACAAATAACAGTGGCTCAGATAAACTGAGAGGAGCACAAGCCCCCGGAGGGGACCTGGCTGACCTCCACAGAAGTGCAGGACAAAATGCAAAAAGCAAGCACAAAAATAAAAGCAGAAAATATCTTATCTGTTAGCAGAAGATGCAGGCAAGACACAGCAAGCTTCCAAGTGAACCAGGAACAAAAGTTGAGACAAGAACAATTGATCACCGGCAACCCTGATGGGAGGGAACCTCCCTTATATAAGACCAGTCTGTAACACCTGATTGCCAATCTTCACAATCTCATTGAATAGTTCAGTACTGTTTGTAACCACCAGAGGGCGCTTCTGCTCAGAATTCATTTCTAACACATTCACAACAGACCTCCAGGGTCATCGTGTCCAACCCCTTGATCATTTCAGGAGTCACTAAACCATCTCAGACAGATGTCTGTCCAGCCTCTGTTTGAAGACTTCCGTTGAAGGAGAACTCACCACCTCTCGTGGAAGCCTGTTCCACTCATTGATCACCCTCACTGTCAAAAACTTTTTTCTAATATCTAATCTGTGTCTCCTCCCATTCAGTTTCATTCCATTGCTTCTTGTGTTTCCATGTACAAATGAGAATAATGCTGATCCCTCTACACTGTGACAGATATTTGTAGACAGCTATTAAGTCTCCTAATCTTTCTTCTTTTTATACAAGCGAAACATTCCCAGATCCTTTAACCGTTCCTCGTAGGACATACTTTGCATTCCGCTCACCATCCTTGTAGCTCTTCTCTGAATTTCCACCAGTTTTTCAATGTCTTTTTTAAAATGTGGTGCCCAGAACTGGACACAGTATTCCAGATGAGGCCTGACCAAGGAGGAGTAGAGGGGGGTAATTACTTCACGTGACCTAGACTCCATGCTTCTTTTAATACATCCTAGAATTGTGTTTTTCCTTTTTGCTGCTGCATCGGATAGGTAGGAGTAATGCGGTCAACCATGCCACCTTCTTGACGGCCCTCTGGAGGCGAGGTGGTTAAGGTGTATTGCTGTCCCTGGGTGCACTACTCTTGGTGACAATTCTAAATGAGGAGCTGTGATTGCTTATTGTGGAGAGCTCTTAGCATGAGACCCTGGATGACACGCAGACTTTCAGAACAGAGTGACAGCTTGACCTTCACAAGGGACACAAAGAAAAAAAAAACGATCGATGTGCTATAAGGCAGCTGCATGTCCTTTATCCACATGCCTCAGGAAATCATAGCCTAATTAATAACCCCCCACACTCCAATTCCCACCCAGGAACACTCTCACCCCTCCATATCTGATCCCAACTCTTGCTTTGACATGGTGGAACAAAAGAAGCCTCTACTGAGAAGGTGGAGAAGAGCAAAGTGATAAGAGCAGGTGCTTTAGAAAGAAAAAGCCGATCATGTCAGTAGGGAAATAAGGAACGTGAGTGGACAAAATATTATCTCTGTGTCCCAGCGCTCACGTCTTCCAAGATGAGATATTGCACTCCCCTGCGCTATCTAAGAACATGCAGTTTGTGGGTCAATGCTGGGAAATATGCATTTCAAGGTCAAATCATCTCTCCAGAACACAAATCACGGATGGGGACATGCAAGATCCACTTAATACTAATATATTCCAGCTGCGTCTGTCACATTGGAAAGGTGATGTACAGGATAATGTGACATGCAGCCCATAGTGAGTAGCATTCATATTAGCTGAGTGTGTTGGTTAGGACAGAAATCACTCGTAGACCCGACAGAGATTATATTATGGGTAGAGTCTATGCCTTCTTCTAGAATTCCATACTTGCCTTATTAAACATTCAAAGAAGCCCTCCTCCTCCTCCCAGCAAAGATTTAATCCTCTTAATATATAGCAATCCTCATATTATAACACTGTGTACTTACAATTGCTCTTATTGCCTTTCTACCCAGCTAATTCTTCTCTTTTCTCTGCTCTGTGTAGAAACAGGAAGTCTCTTGTCCCTGCATTTATCATTCCCCTCTTCAGCTCCTGACCCAGCTGCTGCCTCTTCCCCTGCCAGGGACTTTTGTAGTGATGACTCATGCAGAGAAAATTGACCTCCTGTTTCTACATGGAGCTTAAACGGAATCAGCTAGTCAGTTTCTCATCACGTGCTGTCATAGACCTAATGGAAAAGAGAAGAATTAGCTGGGTAGAAAGGAAAAATGAGCAATTTTAACCAAGTATGCAGCGCTATATAATATGATGATTGCAATAAATTAAGAGGATAAAAATTTTGATGGGAGAGATTTTTTAAAGAGTTTTTAATTATTACTTTATAAATCAATAGTACACATGAAAATAAGCATCTTTTTATAATATCTTATCAGAGAAATCTGTGCACTCTCAATTCATGGTTATAACCTATATTTAGTGTAGACAGATTCCCCTTTACTGAGATAGGAGATGGCAGTTGGTGCTTATAAATTTCTATAGAGAGAGGGAGGAGCTAGAGGCGGAGACAGACTTTCTGCTGCACGTTCCATAGAACTTTATGAGCACCAACTGTCATCTCCTATCTCAGTAATGGGAAAGTCTGTTTTCACTGGATACCAATTTGAATTGAACATTTTGAGAATTAATGATCAGTTCAAGAGGAGAAAGAGCAACTGTAAGGCAGCACCTCACCACAAATAAATTAATATGTAGGTAATGGTTGCAAATATGCAAAAAAAAAAAAAGGTTGAAATGTTGCTATCACCCTGTATCATGTGACGTATTAATAAAGAAACAGTTACTTTTTCCTATCGTGGATGCAGTTGTTGCTCTCTTCAATTACAGGAGGAGAAAGAAGCAAATTGCTCTAGTAAGATATATTACAAAGTTTTTTTTAAATTTCACCTGTACTATTGATTTATCTAAAAAAAAAAAAAACATTAAAAGGACGGTTAGGGGGTTACTCTTTAGGCCTGATGATGACCTTGCTTGCTGCCAGCTTGCTCCACCAGTCAGGAGCTGACTCTTTTGCCTGTCCATCCCAACATCATGATCTAGGCACTTATACCTTTACTTGGATAAAGTTTATAGCTCAAATTCAATTTAAAACAGCATAAAATCATTACGAATCCAATGGTTACAAAACCATAGAAGTGATTTTAAAGGAATCCGTTAGGTCAAAATGCTGCTGGATGAAGAACCTTGTGCATTCAGTCACAGCCTCGGCGCGTCTATCCGGTGAATATTAATTTATGAGTTTGTACACTGTCATTATTATACACAGCTGTCTTCCTACAATGCATAATTGACTCTGCCACTACACAAAGACCACACATCATCACATTTCCCTCCCAGCGCAAATAATACAACAGAAATTCATCCTTGAAGCGATTTTCCTTTCCTTGATATTTTAGACTTCAATGAACAGACCTTGAAATCTTTGTTTTCTAAATCCACGACATGGGATTGAACTGTCAGGGGTGAAGCGGGGCCGGTTTGGACTTTGTCATCTATTATTTATACATAAAACCCACACAATTACCGTAGATATAAATATTAAAGGGGTATTCTGACAACTACAGTGTAAGCTACCGTTGATTATAAAAAATGGGGGTTCTGTGGCAAAAGAGAGGAGACGTTGGGACATTATATTTACCATGGGAGATACAAACACATCCAACTGTGCAGAACTTGTGATCATTGGGTTCTTCGTAGTCGGATACTCAATGATTACCCCAAAAATGTCAGATTGGGAAATGGACCACCACCCCAAATGTTTTAAATGGATAGCTATGCCACAAAAGTCTTTTCTTGGGGTATCCCATTAAGACAGGAAAATAAAGGAAAGTATTGCTAGACAATGTATAAAAGAAGACCTGTCACTTGCCATAAATATGTATTTTGTTTAGCTATTTTGTTCTTCTGAATTCCTTTTGTTTCTGCTCCCCTCCATTCCTGAGATATGGCCTTCTTTTCTCTATTCTTTTTAGACAAGTGGGCGGGATCATGAACTGTTTTCTGTACTGGACATCTTGAGGTACATGCCCTGTTGGCTAAAATACCTGATTTACTTACATGGAAGAGATGGCCTTATCTCAGGAACAGAGATGTGTAGGAACAAAAAATAAACACCACCAAAACCAACACCAGGCTCAAAAAACTACACAAATAACCGGTTCTCTTGAACCCTTTTTTGAGGATTACAGTAAATTTCAGCAACTAATCCGATTGCCGTATGTGGAGTCGGGAAGTAATTTTTCCCCTAATATGGAGCTATTAGTGTCTGCCCCATGGGGTTTTTGCCTTCTTCTAGATCAACATGTTAAGGCATGAGTTGAGATTGATGGAGTTTGGTCTACCTTCAGTCTTAAAAACAAAAACTCTAATTACTGAACACTGCCGTAAAAAGCTGAAGACTGCCGAGTGCAGTGAATTCTGCCGGCGGTTATTGAGCGGCTCCGGAAGCAGAGGCGGCTGGGAGACAGCGGGACGGGAGGACGCGTCGCTGGACAGGCAAGTATAATTATAATGGCCCCGGACCCAAACCCGAACTGTAACACGGGTTTCCCATGGAAACCAGTGTTCTGGACCTTGTGACCGTGTTCGGTATGGGTCCCGAACTTTATAGTTTGGGTTTGCCCATCCCTAGTGGCCACCTATCTCTTGAATTAGTAACTTCACGGGTTCCACAGATGTGATAGATCATTGAGCGGAGTAACTATAATAGGTGCAAGGGTGGCAGTCGCACCCGGGGCCCTGGAGCCTAAGGGGCCCAAAAGGTACCTTTGGCCTATTTTAGAAGACCAATACTATTACAGGACCATGATAGTCAGGGGCCTGTTAGAGATTTTGCAGGCTACAGGCTACACCACTGCTGAGACACCTTCAAAATGTCCAGATCTTGGCTGGGGACCTGGAGTTTACAGCTCAACCAATGTAATTTTAAAGATTGGCTTTGATATAAATTATTAAGTGTCTACCTAATATTTGGCCATCAAGAGCATGAATGTGGAGGAAGGCAAGGAGATATCCAGTTTTGGTGGAAAGTTAGAAATTGTAAGGGCTCTGGAACAATTCTTCCTGCTGTACCTTCTGTAGAGTACTATGGTTTCTGGATCTTCATGATTGGTTGGGGTCCATGACATTTTAGAAGATAAGTTTCCTCTTTAAATTAGATAAGCAGCTATTATAAATAGAATAAGCAGAGGAGAGATGTAAAAAAAAACCTGGATATATAAAATACATGCCATACAATTGATTCTGATGAATAGTGAAAAAATGAATCTGCATATTAATGTCCAGTAAAAGGAATTTACATGATAAAACCTCCACTGTCGTCTGAAACTCTGTTTTATAGAGATTCATATTTGAGGATTCATTTTTGGTCTCTAATGTCTCAATTATATAAGGTTTCCTGCACTCAGGACATATTTAGCATGAACAAGTTTGTTTTACACATTGCAAGCTGGAAAAGCAGATGCGGTGTTGGGTGATTAAAGGCAATGAATGCCACAGTTTACTAAGTATTCTGACTATAGTATCTTCCATAGCTGAGAAATGTCCATTTAGCTCATCGGTTAGCGTCCCGGTCCATGGTGCTCCGCTAAAGTAAAAACGTAAAGGCTTTCTCATGTCAGAAGATGAAAAGATTTCTTTAGACTCGCACTTCACAACTGTTCACGAACGTCCTGTCACGCGGTCTTATGATATGTGTACGATGTCAGTAAACTATTCTTAAAAGAACAACACTCTATACAACATATAGATTAGCAACATCAGCATGTAAATATAGAATAGATTTACCTGACACGATCCGTTGAACTCAGGGTTAATCTTGAGGACTTGATACACTGTCACAGGAAAGAGGAGGACCGGGGGTCTAACCTGACCCTAAACTGGGGTCCTAACTAATCCCTCACCTTGGAGGTACTGATAATGGTTCAGAGGTCCAAGTCTCCAGCCTAACCCTGTCTCCTATCAGTCCCTGAACCCTGTAATCAGTCCTAAGAAGGATTCTGATTACCACCAAAGGGATATGGGCTGATCTCTGCTAAATACACAGATTAGACATATAAGACAGACTGGAGAAAACACAGACTTGCATACACACTCAAACACAGAAGGAACATAAATGATCAGGGATATTAAACTCTAAGCAAGGTGAGCTTAAAACAACTAAGGAGCTCTTTAACTTAAGTCTATACAGATACAATCCTATCTGTGGTCTGCATGAAGAATTTCACTGGCAACTCCCAACACAGACAACCAGAGATTTAAAGGAAACCAATCAACAAATAATTAATTGCAGCCGGGAGAAACTGCACCCAGTCCCAGAACTGAGCACAGACAGAATTAACTCCCTAACTGCCAAACACAAAGAAACAGCAACTCAGCTGTGAGAAGTCAGAATGTGCAACCGCGACGATCTTCGTGGCGATGCACACATGACAGTACCCCCCTTCTACGAGGGGCCTCCGGACCCTCAGGGCCAGGTTTGCCCGGGTGAGTTCTGTGGAAGGTCCGCACCAAACGATCTGCGTTAATGTCAGACGCAGGAACCCACGTCCTCTCCTCTGGACCATACCCCTTCCAATGCACCAAGTACTGAAGGGACCGGCGATTCAGACGTGAGTCAATGATCTTTGACACTTGAAACTCCAAGTTACCATTGACCACCACTGGAGGAGGAGGTAGAGGTGATGGTATGACTGGTGCCACGTACCTCTTAAGTAATGACTTGTGGAACACATTGTGGATTTTAAACGTAGGAGGGAGGTCCAGACGAAATGCCACAGGATTAATTATGGAACTGATCCTGTACGGCCCGATGAATCTGGGGCCCAGCTTCCAGGAGGGAACTTTAAGTTTTATATTCCTGGTAGACAACCATACCAGATCGTTCACATTAAGATCTGGACCAGAAACTCTCCTCCTATCAGCCATACGTTTATAACGGTTCCCCATAGCACTCAGATTATTCAATACACCTCTCCACACTGAAGCAAGTGACAACGAGAAACGCTCCTCCTCAGGAACCCCAGAAGGGCCCCCCCCATTGAATGTACAAAACTGGGGATGAAAACCATATGCCCCAAAAAACGGGGACTTACCAGTGGACTCGCTCCGCCTGTTTAAGAGCGAACTCTGCCAGAGGCAAGAAAGAAGACCAGTCCTCCTGGTTCTCTGAGACAAAACACCGAAGATAAGTCTCTAGGCTTTGATTCAGACGCTCTGTCTGACCATTGGTCTGCGGATGAAAAGCCGAGGAAAATGACAATTGCATCCCCCGACGTAAACAAAATGCCCTCCAAAACTTGGACACAAACTGAGACCCCCTATCTGACACCACATCAGAAGGCAACCCATGAAGTCTCACAATCTCCCCAATGAACACCTGCGCCAGAGTTTTAGCATTAGGGAGGGCAGGAAGAGCAATGAAATGTGCCATCTTACTGAACCTGTCAACAACCACCAGTATGACAGTCTTCCCTGACGACTGAGGAAGGTCCGTGATGAAGTCCATAGACAAATGAGTCCATGGACGCTCCGGAAGTTTCAAGGGTAAGAGGGTCCCAGAAGGAGGGGTATGAGGGGTCTTAGAGCGAGCACAAACCCCACAGGACGCGACAAAAGTTAAAACATCTTTATTAACGTTAGGCCACCAAAACCGGCGAGAAAGGAGATCTAAAGTAGCCTTACTCCCTGGATGTCCTGCTAAAGCAGAATTATGATGTGCCTCAATAACCTTTTGTCTCAACTGATTTGGGACAAACAGTCTCCCTGGAGGTCCTGCAGGGGCGTCCCCCTGAGCCTCTAACACCTCCTCCTCAAGCTCAGAACATACAGCCGATACTACCACCCCCTCCTGAAGGATAGGAATCGGGTCATCCATTTTCCCGGCCCTGGGAAACTGCGAGACAAGGCATCCGCCTTAACATTCTTAGATCCAGGGCGATAAGTGACAACAAAATTAAACCTGGTAAAAAACAACGACCATCGAGCTTGTCTGGAATTCAGACGCTTAGCAGATTCCAAATACAGCAGGTTCTTGTGATCAGTAATGACGGTGACCGGGTGGACTGCCCCCTCCAAAAAGTGACGCCATTCTTCAAAAGCCAACTTAATGGCCAAAAGTTCCCTATTGCCGATATCATAATTCCTTTCGGCGGACGACAATTTTTTAGAAAAGAAAGCGCACGGATGCCATTTACCAGGGGACGGACCCTGGGACAATATTGCACCCACCCCTACGTCAGACGCGTCCACCTCCACAACGAACGGCTGTGATGCATCTGGTTGGATGAGAACGGGTGCCGAAGCAAAACATTTTTTCAAAGAGGAAAAAGCTTGGCAAGCTTTGTCCGACCATTTAGAAAAATCCGTCCCTTTTCTTGTCATGTCAGTGAGAGGTTTGACAACAGATGAGAAATTACAAATAAATTTCCGGTAGTAGTTAGCAAACCCCAGAAAACGCTGCAGACCTTAAGATCCTCTGGCTGATCCCATTCAAGCACTGCTCTCACCTTTTCAGGGTCCATACGGAAACCGGAGGCTGACACCAAGAAACCCAAAAACTGAAGTTCCTGTACGGCGAATACACACTTTTCCAGTTTGGCGTATAGTTTATTGTCTCGCAAGATCTGCAACACCTGTCTCACATGCTCCTGGTGAGACACAAGATCTGGTGAGTAAATTAAAATGTCATCCAAATATACGACCACAAACAGCCCCACCAGATGACGAAAAATGTCATTAACAAAATGTTGGAATACTGCTGGTGCAGTAGTCAGACCAAAAGGCATGACAAGGTTCTCATAATGTCCCTCCGGCGTGTTAAACGCCGTTTTCCACTCATCCCCCTCTTTTATCCTAATCAGATTATACGCCCCCTGAGATCCAATTTAGAGAACCATTTGGCGCCAACAATTTGATTGAAGAGATCAGGAATCAGAGGGAGTGGATACGGATCTCGAACAGTAATCCGATTAAGTTCGCGGAAATCCAAGCAAGGGCGTAGGCCTCCATCTTTTTTCTTCACAAAGAAGAACCCCGCGGCCACTGGGGAAGATGAAGGTCTAATATGCCCTTTGGCCAGACTTTCCGAAATATAATCTTTCATAGCCTGCCTCTCAGGACCAGAAAGGTTATATAACCTAGCTTTAGGTAACTTAGCATCAGGAAGTAAATTAATAGAGCAGTCATACACGCGATGAGAGGCAACTCCTGACACCCCTCCTCAGAGAACACATCCCCAAAGTCCTCCAAAAAAGGAGGCAAAGTACTAGGCACGACCGCACTGATGACTGTGTTCATGCAGTTACTTTTGCAAAACTCACCCCATTGGCTTATATCTCTGGACTGCCAATTAATCACAGGGTTATGTTTAACCAACCAAGGAAGTCCCAACACAATAGGAGTAGGTAGACCCTCCAACACATAACAAGATAATAGTTCCCTATGTATTGCCCCTACCCGAAGGTCAATGTTATGAACCTCATGAACAAAGCTACCTTGGCCGAGAGGCCTGGCGTCAATGGAGAATATAGGGATCGGTTTGACCAATACACTCAGATGCATACCTTGAGCCTGAGCAAACTGAGCGTCAACCAGATTAGCCCCGGACCCACTATCAAGAAGAACAGAAAATCTCTCCACTCTCGTACCAACCACCACCTCCACTGGTACAAGGAACTGAGAAGAACTAGCGGACGAAATACATACTCCCAGGTTGTCGTCCACCACACAACCTGGGATTAACAGTTTTCCGGCGACTTTTTGCTCAACAAGGCACGGGATGGACATCCCCCAACAAAATGTCCCTCTTTCCCGCAGAAGAAACACCTTCTAGTCCTGCGGCGTACCGCCAATCCCCTCCTACGAAATGATGTCCCTCCCAACTGCATAGGCTCCTCCAAACAGACAAGGGGAACCTCAACATAAGGGACTTTAGTAGTAGGTGGAGTAACAACAGGGGGCGGAGTTACCTCGCACCTCTCCCGGAGCCGTCTATCAGTACGGATAGCTAGGGCCATAGCAGCCTCCAGTGATGGAGGAGAATCATACTGAGCCAAAACGTCCTTTAATTTGTCAGAAAGCCCATGACAAAACTGGCTTCTAAGAGCTGGGTCATTCCACTGAGTATCTGTGGCCCATCTACGGAACTCAGAAGCAAATTCCTCTTCCGGACGATCTCCCTGCTGTATCTTACGTAATTTTGTCTCAGCAAGAGAGACCCGATCTGGGTCATCATATACCAAACCCAGGGCAGTAAAAAATCGATCTACTGACTGTAGAGCCGGGGATCCCGGAGGAAGGGAGAAGGCCAAGGATTGAGGGTCCCCTTGTAGGAGCGAGATAACAATTCCCACTCTCTGCTCTTCACTCCCTGATGATCGAGGCCGAAGCCGAAAATACAATTTACATGCTTCCCTGAAGGTAAAAAATTTGTCTCGCCCACCTGTGAACCTGTCCGGGAGAGCTACTTTAGGTTCAAATCTGGTTTGCTCCGAGGGAGACAAAACTTTGGACTTAATGTCCGTCAGCTCCATGGATAATCCCTGCAACTGCAGAGCCAGCTGGGCTACTGGATCCATGGCAACTGGGAATAATTTTATGGGCCAGTGAAAATGTCACGCGGTCTTATGATATGTGTACGATGTCAGTAAACTATTCTTAAAAGAACAACACTCTATACAACATATAGATTAGCAACATCAGCATGTAAATATAGAATAGATTTACCTGACACGATATCCGTTGAACTCAGGGTTAATCTTGAGGACTTGATACACTGTCACAGGAAAGAGGAGGACCGGGGGTCTAACCTGACCCTAAACTGGGGTCCTAACTAATCCCTCACCTTGGAGGTACTGATAATGGTTCAGAGGTCCAAGTCTCCAGCCTAACCCTGTCTCCTATCAGTCCCTGAACCCTGTAATCAGTCCTAAGAAGGATTCTGATTACCACCAAAGGGATATGGGCTGATCTCTGCTAAATACACAGATTAGACATATAAGACAGACTGGAGAAAACACAGACTTGCATACACACTCAAACACAGAAGGAACATAAATGATCAGGGATATTAAACTCTAAGCAAGGTGAGCTTAAAACAACTAAGGAGCTCTTTAACTTAAGTCTATACAGATACAATCCTATCTGTGGTCTGCATGAAGAATTTCACTGGCAACTCCCAACACAGACAACCAGAGATTTAAAGGAAACCAATCAACAAATAATTAATTGCAGCCGGGAGAAACTGCACCCAGTCCCAGAACTGAGCACAGACAGAATTAACTCCCTAACTGCCAAACACAAAGAAACAGCAACTCAGCTGTGAGAAGTCAGAATGTGCAACCGCGACGATCTTCGTGGCGATGCACACATGACACGTCCACAATGCCCAAGGAAAAAGGATGCCTGAAACAGTTGGCAAATATTCAAGGTGCCACCGAATACTTCCAAAATATTTCTGTAAATAATGTTTCGGGAAAATGGAAGAAGTGTGGAAGGATGGGTTTTGTAAAGGGGGAAGGCTGCAGGAAAACACTGGAACGACGCACACCCCAACCTCCTGGAAGGACTGGTCTGAATACTGAATGCCATACAAAACTATGTCTCTATACCACTCTACTGCTTTGTTTTACTACTTAGATTAAAATAGTGACCTATTCCAAGATTCCACACTGGTCCCTGGTAGACCCAGGCTTGACATAGTGACCTGTGTACACTAGAGGCCGGGCATCATACTTTCATCAAAGGACTGTCTCGCAATAAAAGATAATACTTGTATTAAAAATTGAAGGAAATAACACGAGATGGACAACAAATGAAGAGGACATCTCAGCTCCTCCTTCCTCCACTCCCTCCCTGCACAGTGACCTCTGCACAGCACATGCAAGTAACAATCACACAGAAACCAAAGAGACATTTTCTGATTGACACTTGCTATATCTAGATGCCTACTGTAAGGTAAATCTCAAAAACGGCTGGCTGACATTTTTAAGAATCGCAAAAGGCCTTAAAAATGTAAAACAAAAATCCTTTTCTCACCTCTCTGGCCCCTCTGCACCACCCATCTGCCCCTCAATGCATCTTCAGATTGCATCTGCTCATGCTGAAATCCCTGGCACTTCTGGGTCTGATTAGGTCTCGAGGGGATTTTGTCACACCGTCATGATGTCACAGCATGAGCCATGACCTTGTTTGTGTATACGCAGAACCCTCTCTGGCCCCATCAAAGCCAGACCTCGCTGCTCAATGTTAGAGGATCGGGGGATTTTAGCATAAGTGGCGATGATCTGAAGATATGGAGAGGACTAAACTTTTTATGGTGAGGAGCAGAGCGGACAGAGGTAACTATAAAGATTGTTAGAGGATCGGGGGATTTTAGCATAAGTGACGATGGTCTGAAGATATGGAGAGGACCAAACTTTGGATGGTGAGGAGCAGAGCGGACAGAGGTAACTATAAAGATTGTTAGAGGATCGGGGGATTTTAGCATAAGTGACGATGGTCTGAAGATATGAAGAGGACCAAACTTTGGATGGTGAGGAGCAGAGCGGACAGAGGTAACTATAAAGATTGTTAGAGGATCGGGGGATTTTAGCATAAGTGACGATGGTCTGAAGATATGAAGAGGACCAAACTTTGGATGGTGAGGAGCAGAGCGGACAGAGGTAACTATAAAGATTGTTAGAGGATCGGGGGATTTTAGCATAAGTGGCGATGGTCTGAAGATATGGAGAGGACAAAACTTTGGAT
>JARQOD010000010.1:88457441-88525022 GCA_033576555.1 Oophaga sylvatica
CACGCCAAACACCCAGCGCCAGAGTTACGAAAGGGGAGGGGATTTCAAAAAAATCCTCTCCATTGCGTAAATCCCATGGCAAACCTGCGTAAACGGAATGCGGCGGTTTTTTTAAAGCGCTTCCTCGCGTTTTTGCGGCGCGACGTCGCCGCAACATAATTAAAAGGGGATGTAGCCCTGCTTCTTTCGGAGGTGTTGGGGGTGTTGAAACCCTGGGGAAAGATCGCGCGTCAGAAAGGGGGGGGGGCTTGGGGGGGAAATTTCGTGCCCAAACCTTGGTTCGGGTGGCCTACCCTTTTGCCCCCACCTTCATTGTTATACCCCCAATTTTTTAACCCTCGGGGGGAAAGATTTTAGCCAGGAACCCTTCATTGTGCAGAACGGGTTTAACCCCAAAAAAGCGTTTTCCCCCGTTCAATTTTTAAACATCAAAATTTATTTGGAACTATTATAGTCACTATTTTTAAAATTTTTTATTTTTATGGCCATTTTTATGTGTGACAGAAGAAGGTTTTAAAAGTTTGTAGTTTTGAAAAAAAATTTTAAATGAAGGCTTGTAAGAGGGGGAAAGGGTTTTATTCATTTCGGGGCAATTGGCACTTTTTCTCTACTATATGGGACTATTTTCCCCCACTTAGGCCCATTTTACCCCCTTTTATTTTCATTTATCCCTCCTTTAAAAGGCATATTTATATCTCAAAATGGCAATTTTACCCCCCCTATATGGCATATTTTATACTTATAAATGGAATATTTACCTCAATTGGGATTTTATACTTCCTATATGGCTAAATTTTAATCTTATGGCCTTTTTATCCCTCAAATTGGCCATTTTTCTCCACTATATGGATATTTTACCTCCCATTGGCACTATTTAACCCTCCTATATGGCCAAATTTTATCTATATGGCAAATTTTCCTCACTATATGGCACTATTTTACTCTCACTAAATGGATATTTACCCTATATATGGCATATTTTTTCTCTCCTATAGGCACTTTTATATCATATAGGGCCCTATTTATTCTCATTAAAAGGCCCCTATTTATACTCTCACTATAAGGCACTTTTTTAAACTCTCACTTTTTGGCATTTTTATATCTCATAATGGCATTTTTATATTCACTTTATGGCATTTTATGCTCTCACTATTGCATTTTATGCTCTATTAGGGCATTTTTGCTTCACTATTGGACTATTTATGTCTAATTTGGACTATTTACCCCTCACTTTTGGGGCCCTTTTACCTCATATGGGGCCCTTTTATATTTCCCATATATGGAATTTTTTACCCACTCATGGCCCCATTATATCATCATGGCACCATCTATACCCTCACTTTTGGGAACCTTTTATATAATTGGCCCATTTATATCTAATAGGCACATTTTCCCTCTAATGGCACCCTTATACCCTCAAAAGGGCACCATCTTACCCTCACTATAGGCCCCTTTTTTCCCCTCACATAGGGCCCCATTTATACTTAAATTTTGGGGCTTTATACCCCATACGTGGCTTTTTATCCCCCAAAAATTTGGCCTTTTTAAACCCTCACTATTGGCCCCCTTTTATCCCCACTATAGGGCACTTTTATACCCCCAAAAGGGGCCCCCTTTATACTCTCACTTAGGGCACCTTTTTTACCCTCATAAAAGGACCTTTTTACTCCATTTTTGGTCTTTTATACCCCATACGGGCGTATTATACCCAATTTTGGGCACTATTTAACCCCCCTGGCGATTTTCCTATATTTGGCTTTTTTCCCTCATTTGGAATTTTTAACGGTTTTGGTCCCATAAGTGGGTTTTGGGGTGCGTTAAGGGGGGGGAAAAAGGTGGTATTTTGGGGAAAAAATTTATTCCCCTACATGGTTTTAACCCCCTCTATGGCCTTTTTATACCCCCCTGCAGGGCCTATTATACCCCACTTAGGGCCTATTTTGCTTACTTAGGCGCTTTTTTCCCAAATATGGGTATTTAAATTAATAGGGCAAATTTTTTCCCATCAAATGGCTTATTTACTATTATGGCCTTTTTTTCCCCACTAATGGGAATTTTTTGATAATGGGATTATAATTTGGCATATTTTGCTACATAGGGGCCTTAGTCCCCTAAGGCATTTAAATATATAGGGATATTTCCCCAAATTGGGAATTTTTATACGGGAAAATTTTAAATATTGGATATTTTACCCCTATTGGGATTTTTTATTAAAGGATAAAATAGGGGTCAAACCCCTACTTTGCATTTTTAAAATATTGGGAATTTTAACCCCCCTTTGGACATTTTTCCAAGGAAATTTTCCCACTATTGTTTTAATCATATTGGGAAACCCCTAAAACCCCCAATTTTCCCCGAAATATGGCATAATTCCCCCCTTTGGCATTTTTATTCTTTGGGACTTTTCCCCTAAATTGGGACTTTTTCCCCCTATAGGGCACTTTTTCCCCCTCATTATGGCATATTTATCTCCACTAAATGGCATTTTTTTAACCTCAATATGGCCTATTTATATTCATTATGGCATTTTTTAACCCCACTTAGGCATATTTTCCCCTCCTAGGGAAAATTTTTTTTAAAACTTACTTTTGGGAAAATTTATACTTCCTTTTAATGGCCCTATTTATACCCACTATTGACTATTTATCTCTCCTATGGCATTTCCTCCTTTTGGGCAATTTTAAACTTCATATATGGGCTTTTTTATCCCGTTATAGGGCCCATTTTATACCCCACAAATTTTTGGCATATTTTTAACTTATTTTTGGCCTATTCATACCTCACTAATGGCACTATTTTTCTTATTTGGCCTATTTATCTCTAAAAATTGGCACTTTTTATCCCTCATTATAGGCAATTTATCCCCAATTATGGCGCTTTTATATCCCCTTTTTGGGCATATTTATCTTCAAAAGGATATTTATCCCTCCTTTGGCACTATTTATACTTCCTATATGGCATATTTAACCTCACTTATGGCACTATTTATACCTCCTTAGGCACTTTTTACTCTCATATAAAGGCATATTTATACTTCACTTTTGGGCATTATTTATACTCTCACTAGGGCATTTTTTAACTTCATATAGGCACATTTAGCTTCACAAATTGGCATGTTTATCTCTCATTTGGAAATTTATCTCTCCTTAGGGCACTATTTATGCTTCACTATATGGCCTTTTATCCCCCCCTTTTGGGCACCATTTTACCCTCACTATGGCATTTTTATACTTACTAAGGGGAAATTTTTTCCCCTATACATGGCAACTTACCCTATCATGGCCCATCTTACCCCAGTATGGCCCCATTTTCCCTCATTATGGCACTTTATATTCATTTTATGGCACTTTTTAAAAACCCTCAAAATGGCACCATCTATCCCTCACTACATGGACATCTATCCCCCTCACTATATGGCCCCAAATTTATACCCTCACTATAGGGCCCCATTTATCTCTACTATTGCACTATTTAACCCCACCGTGGGCTATTTATCTCTCACTATTGGCACATTTATACCCCCACTATATGGAACATTTTATCCCCACTATATGGCCCCTTTATCCCTCATTTTGGGCCCATTTATACTTCACTTAGGGCACCATTTATCCTCACTATAAGGCACCTTTATATTTACTTTTGGCCTATTTTTTACCCAAACGTGGCGTATCATCCCCTCATAAAAGGTTTTTACCCTCCACGTGGCGTATTTATTTCTCTTAGGGCACATTTATACCTCATTTTAAATGGCACCATTTTATACGGTATAAATGGGCCTTAGTGGGAATAAAGGGGGTATGTGGGGGATAAAGGTGGTTTTGGGGGGGTTTTTTAAAAATTATTCAAAAGGAATTTTACCCTACTTAAAAGGATTTTTAATACTGTGGCATATTTTACTTACTATATGGGCAATTTAGTTATTAGGGCCCTAATCCCTATATTGCGATTTCCCTTACTATTGGACTATTTATCCCAACCTTTGGCCTATTTAACCCCCTTAAAGGGGACAAAAAATTACATATGGGAAATTTATATGGGAACGGGGCGAATACTAAAAAGGGTTTTAAAAGTTTATTGGATATTTAAATATATGGAATTTAAATATTGGGTTTTTTTCCCCTCATAATGGAATTTAACCCCTATTTTTGGACATTTAAAATATATTGGGGTATTTAAACCCCCTTAGGATAATCCTTATATAGGTCTAATACTACTGGCTTTTTACCCAAAAAGGGGGACCTTTTATCCCCATTATTGGATATTTTCCCCTACTTAGGCCTTTAACCCCTAATAATGGCTATTTTCCCCCTCTATATGGGTTTTTCCCCGCCCCGGGGAATTTTACCCCTATTTGGTATTTAAATATCTGGCCTTTTTTAATTGGGGATATTTTTCAAAATTCCCTTTTATAATTTGGCTTTATATAAAGGCCCTTTTAAATATTTACATTTTCCCCATATTGGCCCTTTTTAAACTAGGGGGGGAAATTTTAAACTATATGGGTATTTCCCCTAAATGGAATTTACCCCCATAATGGCCCCTATTTTCCCCACTTTGGGGCCTTTTTATTTTTAAAATCATATTTTAAATATTTTTAAAATTATTGGATATTTATCCCTATATTTGGCATTTTTTACCTCAAAATTTGGCTATTTTACCCTATAGGCCTTTTATTTCATATAGGACTTTTTTAACCCTCATTTTTATGGCCTTTTATCCCTCCTTTTTGGACTTTTTACTCTCATTAGGGCACTTTTTAAACTTCCATAGGGTATTTAACCTACTATTGGCCCTATTTTTCTCTTTTTTTGGGCCCTATTTTATATCTAAAATTGGAAAATAAACCCCCTTTATTGGGATTTTCTTGACTTTTTGGCATTTTTTACCCTCCTTTGGCACTATTTTAACCCCACTATATGGGTATTCATACCCTCTTTTATGGCATTTTTTAATCTACTTTGGATTTTTTACTCTCCATATGGCACTTTTTTCACAAAATTTGGAATTTTTATCTCTTTGGCCCTATTTTTACCTCACTTTTTGGTATTTTTACTTCACTTTGGGGTTTTTATCCCTAATAATGGCTATTTAATCTACTTATGGCACTTTTTCCCCTCCCTATATGGACTATTTTTTCCCCCTTTAAAAGGCCCATTTTCTCTCACTATAAGCACTTTTTTCTCTCCTATAGGGATTTTTATTATTATGGCACTATTTATATTCATTTAGGCCCAATTTTGTTATTTGGCCGTTTTTTCTATTGGGCCTTTTTTGTTATTTTTGATATTTGACCCCTTGCATTTACCCCCTATTTTGGCCCCTTTTAACCCAAAACTATTGGGCAAACTTTTCTAATATTGGCTTTTTAAAATTCCTAATGGACCCTATCCCCTACTACTGGCACCATTTTACCCCCCTTTTTGGGACCATTTTACCCCTATTATGGCCCATTTATATCACAATATGATATTTTTCCCCTATCATGGAAATTTTATCCCCTCATTGCCCATTTTCCCCTCACTTTTTGGCCCATTTTACCCCATTATGACCATTTATATTCACTTTGGCACTTTTTATACCTCATAGGGGCGTTTTTATACTCTCAAAAATTGGCTATTTATACCCTCAAAATTTGGCCCATTTTCCCCTCCTATTGGCACCTTTTAAACCCCTCACTAATGGCCCATTTTATCTCCCTTATCACTTTTTCCTCACTAAAAGGCAAATTTTTTCACATTTGGACTATTTATACTACTACGTGGGCTTTTCATCCCCTCAATTGGCCTATTTATCCCCAAAACCGGGGCCCTATTAAACTTCACTTTTTGGCATATTTATCCCTCACTATAGGCACCATTTATGGTAAAAATGGTCCATTGTGGGGTTAAAGGTGCCGTATAGTGGGGGTAAAATGGTGCCGTTTATGGGGGTTAATTATCCCCCCTATAGGACCAAAAACCCCTCACAAACGGCACATTTACCCTAGTGGAATTTTTAAAATTTTTAAATATGGCGAATTATGCCTCATATATGGCGTATTTATCCCCTCAAAAATTTGGGTATTTATATTCATATTGGCCTTTTTTCCCCTTCATAAGGGGCACTATTTTACCACCTTTGGATTTTATATTTCCCTTTGGGCCCTTTTTTTATACTTGATACATGGCTATTTTTCCCTCATAATGGCACTTTTATCCCCTATTAGGGGCGCTTTTTATGTTTCCCAATAGGGCATATTTTCCCTCTATATGGCACTATTTATCCCCTCACTTTGGCGTATTTTCCCCCCAAAAGACCTTTTACCCTTATTGGCATATTTTTACCCTAATATCTGGGTTTTTTACCCCCCAATATATGGCACATTTACCCCTTCACTTATGGCATATTTTACCCTCAATTGGATTTTTAACCTTATTTTAATGGCCATTTACCCTATTTGGCACTTTTTAAACCCCTCCTATATGGCACCATTTTACCCTCTTTTGGCCTATTTAACCCTCACTTTTTGGGCGTTTTCCCCCGCACCACAGGGCCTTTTTTTAAATACCTCACTATTGGCACTTTTATATCTACATCGGGCCCTTTATCCCCTACTATAGGGAAATTTTTTTAACCTCACTATTGTAAAATTTTACCCTCATTCTGGCCTTTTTATACCCCATATAGGGAATTTAAACCCCTCACTATCGGGAAATTTTATCCCCTCAAAAAGGGGCCCATTTTAAACCCCATATTGCAAAAATTTCTCTCACTTATGGATATTTACCTCATGTGGCGCTATTTATCCCCTCACATTGGCACTTTTTTATACCCTATAGGGGCCCCCTATTTATCTCTACTATAGGCATATTTATCCCCCCCAATATATGGCCCCATTTACCCCTCACTAAAGGCGTCTTTTTCCCCTCGAAAGGGCATTTTTAACCCTATATTGGACTATTTTTCCCCATATATGGCACCATTTATACTTACTTAGGATTTTTTAAAACTCTTGGGGCCCTATTTATTCTCAAAAATTGGCCTTTTACCTACTTATGGACTTTTTCCCGCACTATTTATGCCCCCTTAGGACATTTTCCCCTCACTATAGGGCCCAATTTAGCCCCACTTTAGGTATTTATACTTGACTATAGGGGATTTTTTTCCCCTCAATAGGGATCTTTATACCCTCCTATATGGCGCTTTTTCCCCAACAAATGGCTTATTTTTACCCATTTTTGGCGTCTTTTTCCCTTCACTATAGGATATTTACCCCCTCATTTTCTGATATTTATACCCTCCCTATAGGGCTATTATATTACTTATGGCATATTTTCCCCCTCACTTTGGCAAAATTTTCCCCTATTATGGACATTTATCCCCCTCACATTCCCCTTTTTATATTCCAATATGGCATTTTTCCCCTCAAAAGGGGCCTATTTTTACCCTAATTTGGGCCAATTTTACCCTCCTCGGGGCCCGTTTTTAAAAACCCTTTTGGACTATTTATCCCCTTAGGGGCACATTTTCCCCTCCTATGGGGGCGTTTTTTACCTCTTAATGGAATTTTACCTCATATATGGATTTTTTTCCCTTAATGGCCCCATTTTACCTCATATTTTGCCTTTTTTAACCCTCATATGGGGCCTATTTTACTTCCTATATGGATTTTTACCCCATTTTGCATATTTACCCGCACTTTTATCCCCTCATATATGGCACTTTTTCCCCTCCTATTGGCAATTTTTGCCCTCATCTTGGCCTATTTTTACTCTATATTGGCAATTTTCCCCCTACTTATGGCCTATTTTACCCCCCAGGCTTATTTAAAATCCTTAGGCGTATTTAGCTCTACTAATGGCCTATTTATCCCCTCCTAAGGGCATTTTTTATACCCTAACTATATGGGTATTTTACTCTATTTGGCATATTTATCCCCTCAAATATGGCCTTTTTACCCTCACTATATGGACTTTTTAAACTTAAATTATGGCATATTTATACCTACTTATGGCATATTTATACCCCCCCTATATGGCATATTAGCTCTCACTATGGCAATTTTCCCCTCACTTTGGCCTTTTATACCCTATATAGGGCCCTTTTACCTATATTGGGCATTTTGCCCTACAAATTTGGCCTCAGTATATGGCATTTTAAAAACCCCTCACTATCTGGCGCTATTTTCCCTCACTATATGGCATTTTTTTTATACCCTCCTATAGGGACCTTTTATCCCCTAAATATCGGCCTTTTTTTTACCCTATAGGGCACCATTTTCCCCACTATATGGAAACCCTTTATACCCCCTATATGGCCCCCTTTATACCCCACTTTTGGCCCTTTTTCCCTAAAAAAGGCACCATTTAACTCTCACATATGGCACTATTTATACCTAAACCGGGGCGCTTTTTAACCCCTCCATCATTAAATTCAAAAAAGCTTTTTGGAGGATAAAACACGTTAGTTTTCCCAAAAAGAATGTAAAAAAGGGAAAGGGATGGGAGGGGGGATGGGGACAGATCTAGGGTGGGGTTAGGAAGTTAGGCAAGGAGGTGAGGGGCGCAGATCCGGGTAGGGGTATAGAACCCATGGCATAGGATTTTGGGTGGGGAGATTGGGTGGGGGTATAAAACCCAGGGCATATCATATTTCCCTTTTTCGGTCTATGACATTCCCCCACATCCCGCGTGCATTCATGCTTTTTTTTCCCCCCCAGAAGAAAATTTGTTTTTTTTCCTTTTCATGGTGTAAAACCCGGGGAAAGAGGTGAGAGTTCCTAAAGTGAGTGTCCCTTTGTGTTTTGGAGCAGTGTAGCGGGAAAGTGGGTTTCGTCCCATGGCCCCCGGGTCCGTGTTGCTAGCTTTCCCCCCCGGGCTTGTAGCTCTCCCTTGTCGGGGGGATTTCGATGGCCGTGTGGGATGAGTTAAGGTCAGATCTTGGGGTCTCTGGGGCCCGGGGTTTTTCCCCAGGTATGGGCCGTTGTAGCCCTTCTGTAAAACCCCGGTAATGGTCAGTTTTGGAGCTGTGTGTTTTTTTTTGTCACTAATCCCTTCCCCTGGCCTTCGTCACCTTTTCCCTATTTCGGTTTTGTCGGGTTGTTGTGTTGGGGTTTTTTGGAGGTTGGGTTTTGGGTAAATTTTTCCCGGGGCCCCTATTTTTTTTGTTTCATTCGTGTGTAGGGCTTTTGGTGGGGGGGTTTGGAAATTGTCCTAGTGGTGACCCCGGGAATGACAGTCCTCTTTAGCCCCTTTGGGTGGAGGGAATTGCCCGCTGGCCCCGGCAGCATTTTGGGGGTCTGAGGTTGGAGAAGGTGCTTGCAGAATTCCAGGTGGAAATATTTTTTTGGGGTTTGGAATCCCCCTTGCCAGTTTTTTTGGTGGAGGACCCAGATTTTCAGCCATACAGAGGATTGGGGGGCGATGACAGAGTCGAAGATTTTTAACCCAGCCCCTCAGGGTGGTTTCAGAGGGTAGAGTTTCCTTCGGATGCCAAAAAAGGTTTTAATGCCTTGTCTTCGGGTCTTTTTGGTTTTTTGAAGCCCCCCTGCCCGGGTAAAATTTGGGCCCATAGGTTTTTTTCTTTTCCCTGTAAGGGGCAGTTGTGGGAAAAAATAAAGGGTGCGGGTCTGATTTTTCTTTTTTGGAACCCCCATGTGTTGGTTTTTTTTGGGTTTTGACGGTTGGCCCCGGTGGACTGTTTTTCCCTTAAGTTTTTCGGTTGTCGGGGCCCTTTCTCGGTTGGTGACGAGCCAGGACCCTCAACGCGGAATTTCACTGGGTTCGTGGAGGGGGGGACCTGGTGCGGGGAAAGATTAGGGGTAGAGTCGGATGTAAAGTTAAAGAGGTTGGGATTTAGGCGCAGTTGTTGATCCAGGGCTTGTAGAAATAAGCCGTTCTTTTTCCCTTCCCATCACATGCAAGGGTTTTCGGTTTAGGAGCTTTTGATAAAATGTAGGTTTTCCCCCCTATTCCCCTCTCCAGCAGTTTCAGGAATAAACCGGGTGCCCCAGAATAAAGGGCCTTTTTAAAGTCCCCAAACAGGCTGTACTTCCCCCTTCTTTGATTGGGATGTCTCTGAATGAGGGTGTGCAGGGTTAATGTGGTCAGTGGGGCCGGTTGTTTGGCATGAAGCTTGGCTCTTTTGAGTACGTTTGTTTTGGGGAGGGGAAATGAGATCCCCTTTTTTCGGTGCTGTTGAACAGTTTTTCCCGGTTGCTGTGAACAATTTTCTCTGTTTTTGGGTGGGTATACCCCTCCCCCTTTTGTGGAGGGGGTATGAGGCCCTTTGGGTTTCCCGGGACGAGGGAAGTACGGCACTTACACAAAAATTTAAGAGTTTTAAAAAATTTAGCCCGTATAGGCCTATTTTACCCCCAATATGGCCCCCTTTTTTTTAACCCTAACGTGGTGCTATTTCTTTCCCCATATATGGGACTATTTATACCCCATAATGCACGTTTATTTCCCTTACGTGGCGCTATTTTTAACCCCATATTGGCACTATTTTCCCTCACAAAATGGCACTATTTTTCCCTTGTGTAGCCCCGGTGGTAGGGCCCGAGTACCCGGGGGTGATGGGGACGGCGGCTTTTTAAACTCAAAATTGCATTATTCTACCACACTGACCACCCCTTGGGGGGAGTGAAGTATACTTAGGGAGGGTCAAGAAGGTATGTGTAGGCGTATTTTGTAGTTTGTCTAGTTCCCTTTCCGGCGTAAAGGGCGTGGGAGTTCGTCGGGGTACAGTGAGAGAGCTGATCTGGAGGGAGGAAAGGGGTCTAGATTGCTACTCTTCTTTGAAAGTGGTCTGGTTTGGGGTTTTATTAAAACCCTTTGTTTGGTCAGAGCTGTGTCTTCCCCCCCAAAAAGAAAGGGAAAAACCCCGTTGTAACCCCGAAAAATCTTAGCATTCCTGTCAAAAAGGACATATCAGGGAAGAGATGCTCTGCCTGTGATAAAAGGACTTGGTTGGGTTGATTGGAAGGAAAAAGTTGGGAATGACGTCGACCCCCGGTAGTAAGAGTGTTTTGTTCCACGTGGCAAGGCGAAAGGCAGGGATTAAGAATTTTGGGGCTAAGGTTGCAGAAGTCCCGGCCCGTTCCCCGGGACTGGGGACCCAAGAGTCGCTGTTGCTTCAGGCACAGAGAAGGCAACCCGGAATCTACCGGACCCTATCCCCCGGGGAAAGCCCCCTTTTAAATCGGTACGTAGCGGGGCGAGGGGGGTGAGACTTTGGGTTTTGAGGACAAACATAAGTATTCAGCTCCTTCCCCGGAGATCCCTAACACTAAGTGACGGGCGTTACAGTAAAATTTTTGGAACATAGGGGAACTAGCTTCAGGCTGGTTGTACTGTTTATTGGAGTTAAAGGGGCCCCTAATTTTTCCAGCTGCCGTTCAATATACCCCCCCTTTGGGTCGCCTCCTGGGGGCCCGCCTTATTTTCTGCAAGTAAGGGGGGAAAAACTTTTTACTGGGAGCTGGTTATTTACCCGGACCCGATTCCCACTTAAAAATTTTTAGGGGGAGTCCCCCTGTGGGGACCTGACATTGCTCCCCACCTCCCCCCAGAGATTTCGCACGCTTGGACTAATTACCCGAACATACGGGGGCGTCCCCCGAACTTATATAGTTATCCCCTGTAAAATATCCCCCAACAACATACGCCCGACCCCAGGGCCACAGGCCCCCGCCCCGCAAACCCGTGACAAACCATAATTTCGGGCTCGGGTTTATAACCCCCTTGCCCCGGTAAACCCCCAATTGTGGGGGGGGGTACCAACTAAATTGGCGTCACGAACAGGTACCAAAAGCGAAATTGCGAGCCCCCTGCCAAGGACTTGTTTTTGTAAAAAGGACGTTTGATTTTTGGGGCCAAAAATCGCCATTTTTGGCCTATTCCCGGCCCCCACGCTGGAAAGAAGGTGGCACCTTCGTGGGGGTTACCCCCCTGTGGCGCGGGAAGAAATTTCCTGTCCCTCAAAGGCTACTATAACATGCGGGCCCCCAAGGCAAAGGAGGTCCGCCCCCTTACCCTTCCCCGCGAGGGGAGGGAAAGAAACCCCCCTCCACGGAAGAACCCCATGTTTTCCCGAGAAAAAAAGAAACTGTGGAGGCCGGACGTGTGAGCCGAGCGGAGCAGGGAGGGGAAGGCAGGCCCCCTGCTCCCGCCCCAAACGCATCGGATCCGGGCCCAGCATTCTGCACCTGCAAAAAGGGGTTGTTTGGGCCGGGGGGAGAAAAACACGCCCAAGCTTTTTTCCAACCCCCCCCCGATGGAGAAGATTGAGGGCGCCGCGTAAACTGCAGAATGGGGATACGAACACGGGGTCCCCCCCCCTCAACGAACCCCACGATACAAATACCCAAAAGTCTTTCGCCAAGGGAAGGACAAAAAGGAGGTGCCCCCCAAATTCCCCCCGATCCACTGGTGAAAACGGTGGATGGGGAGGAGGTTTAGGAGGGACAGCCATCCCGGAACCCCCGCCCCGGCCAGGGGCCCCAGCAAATTTTTGGTCCCCCCAGGGACAAGGGGGGGTTGTCGTCAAAAACCAGATTTGGGGCTGGGGAAAAATGGGCGCCTGGATGAGTCGCTACACGCCCAGTGGGAGCAAGAATGGGGGAGGTGAGGAACAAAAAGGCCCCAAGGGGAACGCGGGAAATCAAGAAAAAAACCGCCAGCGACAGTTTGTGGCTGATTTTGACAAGGAAGTCCGTCGCGACAAAAGGGACCTTACGGGAAGCGGCGGGGGGTGTGACTGGTTCCAGCTCCGGAAGGGTGGGGCTTTTTTCTGAAAGGCCCCTACCCGCGGTCTTTGTCACGGCGTGGTGGAATCTACCCGCCAAAGGCCATCCCGGGGGGGGACTTAGTAAAAGGCGACTAGTCACCTTCCGGCATTGGGGAATGAAAGGGGGGTAGCCCCCGAAATCGCCTGTCCCCGACCCCTCCAGGCCCCAAAACCCTCCCATTACCGCGGGTCCCCCTACCAGCTTCCCAGCACCGGCCGGCCCCAGCATGCCCCTCAAAGTCATCGCAAATGCGACCCCAAGGGTTATGCAAGTTAAAAAACCACTTTATATCGCCCAAAAGCGACCCAGTTAGCGCAAATGAGCGGTCTAATCGCTACGTAATTGAGCCATCGGGGTCTGCGAAGAAATAACCCGTTTCGCCCCCGGAGGTTCAAAACCCAAAATGTCGCAACCCAGACCTGATCGCAGCAAAATGATTTGTGGGCCTGGGATCAAGGGCCCATTGCGTTGTTCCAGCCCCGGCGTGGAAAATGGGTGGGAAAAAGTATGTGCAAAAAATGAATAAAGGTATAGGTTGGTGAGATCCCCTTTAAAACAAGTAGAAAGTAAAAAGTTTTACATGTTTTTGAAAAAATATTTCAAAGTTATTTAATGAATTATATTTAATTTTTAGAAAAGCCCGGCGGGGAATTGGGGAATTGATAAAATGGTAAATTTTATAATGATAATTCTAATGGGATTTTTATTCTTCTTTTTATAAATGGACTTTTTTAGGTAAAGGACTATCTTACCCGAACTCTTTTGTACATAGTTGCGCTTTGGCGCCTTCTTGGTTTTACATAAGCCTCCAATCTACCTCTGAAAAAAAAAACCCCGTGGTGTGGGACTGAGTGAGGTTCCTTGGATGTCCTGCCAGCCCACCCAGGACCCCCCGTTTAAAGGGTTTGGGGCGGGTCCTTTACAAAATATTTGTTATATCATTTTTTTGAAAATGTATTTGAATATATTTTTTATTAAAAGTTTGAAAATTTAAAAATTCTTACTCCCGGATGGGAAATGTTTTTGTTATTTTTATTGCATAAAAAAAAATTTTTCTGTTTTTGTATTTCACAGCCGGGAGTGCTGTCGTTTTACCATGGGGGAATGTGTACCCCGGTGGGAGCACACGCATACCCTGGGGAGTGTTGGCGACGGGGCTTAAAACTCAAAAATGTTATTTAAAAAACTAGAACACCCTGGGGTAGTGAAGTTCTCTAGGGAGTGGTCAAAAAGGGTTTTGGGAGGCGTGATTTTAGTCAGTTTGTCAGTTCCGTCTTCGGGCAGTAAGGAGGGAAGGGTTTCGTTGGCTACAGTGAGGAGTCGCATCAGGGAGGAGGAGTTAGATTGCTTTCTTTGTTTGAAAGTGGAGTTTTGGTTAAAGGGTTGATATAACCTTTTTCTGGAGAGCGTGTAAATTTCCCCGATACAAAGAGGAAAGAACCGGTTTTAACCCAAAAAATTTTGCATTCCTGTTTAAAAGGGGGTATAGTACGGAAGTCTCCTGCCCCGTGTACTGACATCTGTGGTGGGTTTATTGGAAAGGGAAAAAGATTGGAAATGATGTCGCCCCTGCTAGTAAAAGTTTTATGTTACCCGCGTGGACAGGCGAAAGGCAAGTGGGTTAGAGAATTGGTGTATAGGGTTGCAGAATCCAGGCCTGTTACGGGCATGGGGCCCAAGAGTGTGTTTCTTTAGGGACAGAGAAGGCAACCCGGAATCTACGGACCCCAGGTCGCGGCAGACAAGCCCCCTTAAGTGGGAGTACTGGGGGCAGAGGGGGTGAAAACTTTGGGTTTGCAGGACAAAAAAAAGTATTCAGCTCCCCAAGGAAGATCCCTAACATAATGACTGGGCAGTTACAGCTAAATTTGTGGAAACATGAGGGAACCGTTCAGGTGGTTGACTGTTTATTGGAGTTAAGGAGGGGCCCTAAATGTCCGCTGCGTCTAAATACTCCCCCGGATCAGCCCCCTGGGGCCTTATATGGCCCCTATTTATAAACCCCCATTATGGCATATTTTACCCCCAAAAAAAGGTGGTTTTTATCTCCCATATTGGGACTTTTATAAAACCCCCCCTTATGGCACCTTTTATACCCTCATACTGGCGTATTTATCCCCCCTATAGGGAATTTTAAACCCTTTCCCCCTTTTGGGACTATTTTAACCCCCCCCTAGTGGGGTATTTTAAAACTAAAATTTGGCACTATTTTATACCCCACTAAATTGGGACCTTTATAAACCCCCCCCATTGGCCCCTTTTTACCCCCCTATTGGCACCTTTTCCCCCACATTGGCCCTTTTTTTAAAACCCCAAATATTGGGGACTCTTTTCCCTACTTTGGCACTTTTTAAAATTTTATATTGGCAATTTTTTCTCACTATAGGGGGGGGATTTATACCCTCACCTGGCATATTTTTAAAACCCCTATAAGGGGCCCCATTTATGCCCCCACTAAGGAAATTTAAAAACCCCACTATAGGGACAAATTTTTTTCCCTCATAAAGGGGGCTTTTTTTGCCCCCATATGGCACTAAATTTTAATCTCACTTATGGCCTTTTTTCCCCCGCTTTTGGCCCATTTAACCCCCCCTTCTGGGACTTTTTTTACCCCCCTTTTGGGACCTTTACCCCACTATCTGGGCCAAAATTTTCCCTCCCCTTTTGGCCCCTTTTCCCCCCCCTATATGGCACCATTTAAAAACCTCCAATTTTTTCCCCTTTTATACTCTCACTATTTGGGGTTTTTTTAACCCCCAATATGGCCCTATTTATCCCTCACCCACGTGGCCTTTTATCTCTAATATGGCACTTTTTTTCCCCCTAATGGGGGCCTTTTTACCCCCACAAAAGGACCATTTTTCTCTAAAAATTTTGGGAAAATTTAAAACCCCAAAAATAGGGGATCTTTATAAACCCCCAAAATGGCCAATTTTTTCCCCCAATATTTTGGGGCCCCTTTATACCCCACTTTTGGCACCCTTTTACTCTCATTAGGCATTTAAAACCCTCACTCGTGGCACAAATTTTTAAAACCCCCCTATTTTGCCCCACTATTTTGGCACTTTTTAACCCCCATTTATGGGATAATGCCCCCATAAAATGGCCCTTTTTTTTTCCCTAGTGGAAAAAAATTTTTCCCTCATATTTTTGCCCTCGCAAAAAGGCCCATTTTTTTCCCCACTAAATGGGCCCCCTTTATTTTCCCATATGGCACAAAAAATAAACCCCCCCTTATGGCCACCCTCCTTTTTTACCCCCACAAAACCCATTTTAACTCACTATCACTATTTTACCCCCCTATAGGGACCCTTTTTAATTTTTCTACTATATGGCATTTTCCCCAATTTTCCCTTTCCCCCTTTGGCCCAATTTATACCCTTTTCCCCACTTTATTTTTTCCCCCCATTTTTTTATAAGGCCCCTTTTATTTTTTTTCCCCCTCACTTATATTTGGGACTATTTTTCCCCCTCATATATGGCACTATTTATACCCTCACTAATGGCACTATTTATCCCACTTAGGCACTATTTATCTCTCACTTTATGGCACTATTTATCCTCACTATATGGCACTATTTTTTCCCATCGTTATATGGCACTATTTATCCCCTCGTTATATGGCACTATTTATGCCCTCCTATATGGCACTATTTATCCCCTCGTTATATGGCACTATTTATACCCCTCTTATATGGCACATTTATCCCCTCGTTATATGGCACTATTTATACCTCACTATATGGCACTATTTATCCCTCACATTGGCGCTATTTATCTCTCACTATATGGCACTATTTATCCCCTCACTATATGGCACTATTTAGTATCCGTGCAATGAACAGTATTATACACTGTGTGTATTCTTGGCCCTGTATAACACACTGTACCTGCCTCCTTCCCTGGCCTCTCTCTATAACACTGTCTGTACACTGCCTGACACCTCTAGTTTCCAGTTTACAGAACTTCTTAGTTATAGATTTTGGCCTTTTCTTTGCTGATCATTTTGCGAATCATAAAAATCCTTTTTTTTTATTTTTTATTTTCAGTCTTTATTCTTTTACTAGCTGAAGAGCCCGGCGCTGCCCGGGCATAGTAACTAACTACGGTTAGTTATAACAATTATAATGATTATATCTCTATATGTCCTCTGTTGCCTATAGTAACCAAAAGAGCTCATATTAATGACCTATGGCAAAATAGAAGCTGAGCTGTGATTGGTTGCTATAGGCAGCCTGATAATCTCCAGCCAACAGAAAACATTCCCCTCTGGCAGTATATATTACCTCACACATACAAATAATATACAGCTCATGTGACTGACATCTGTCTTATTTCCCTATATGGCAAATTTATAACAAATTGGTCTTGTAGTTTGGCTGGTTATTAATCAGATATTTATTTTTAAAAGATAAAAATACCAGACGTGTGTGTGTTTTTTAATGCGCGCAATTTTGAACACGTGGGGTTAAAATGTCGACTCAAAACACAGCCTATGATGCTCCCGGGGTCGAGACGTGCGGGTGTGCAAAATTTCATGCCCGTAAATGCAGATTCCTATGCCGGACATACACACAAGCATTCAGCTTTCTCCCCATTATGTAGATAGGGCCAAAATTGTTTGGCGATTTGGAACGCGCGGGGTTAAAATTTCCATTCAACACATAGCCTATGATGCTTCCTGGGGTCGAGACGTGCGGGCATGCAAAATTTCATGCCCAGTAAGTACAACGGTGCAGATTCCTATCCCGGACAAACATACCACATACATACACACATACATACACACATACAACATACATACACACATACACACATACATACACACATACAACATACATACACAATACATACACACATAATACACTACTACCACATTCACACATACATATACAACACACATACGACACATAACATACACATACACACATACATACACACATACATACATTCAGCTTTATATATTAGATGGCTAAATCCTTGTTCGTGTATTTGCCAGCAGAGGGCAGCAGCGTGCGTTACTAGAGCGATAGCAGAAACCTAGCAACGGGACGCGATGATTTGCATTCGGGGCGGGGCTTTCCACACGTCGATGAGATTGCGGCGCAGTGACGTCAGTAAGGGGGCGGGGCGGGTGACGTCGATGATCCTGCCAGCTCACTGAGCAGAAGCAAACAAACTGGCGGACTGGGGCCGAGGTATCGTGCTGTGTGCCCCGGGCCGGCGGGGTCCGGTCTGTGTGTGATTGCTATGGCGGTGTGCGCAGGGATTCGTGTCACCGCTTTGTGACGGTGTCGTGGTTTGTTACGGCTTAAAGGGGAAGTCCATATAATTTCATTCTCTGGTCTGTCACTGGTTGTGGGGGCAGTATATGACTTTGGACCCCTTGTCAATGCCTCCTGCTGTTGCGAATTACAACTCCCAGCATGTCCTTAGATGCTGTGGATATAAGGAGGTTGGGATGTGTGCCTCTGCTGCCCGGGTCACTGGTGGGGTCACACTCCTCTATGGCCGGTCCAGTGCCCTGTGATGGTGTGTTATGTGGGTGATTGCTGGCAGCGGGGGCCCCCAGAGCTGGCGATCAGCTGCCACCCTCACTAGTCTCGTGACTACTGCGCCCCCTCCAGAAGGGGCTGCGGGATAAGATCCCGCGTCCATGTCTCCGACATCCCCACTGTTAGTATGTATGAGTCCGGTGGGCGGTCCTACCAGTGACAGACTGCATGTTTTGCAGGCACCAGCATACAGGGAAGACGGTCAGTCACTGGCTAGCTCCGCCCACTGGACATATATATATATTATATATATATATACACAAAACGCTGGAGATGTTGGTGAATATGATACAGGTTGTAATGAATCGTTTCCCACAAATGTCAGTCTGATCAATAGCGTCCGGCCTGTAGATCAGATACCATTTTCAACATGACAGGATCCCTTTAAAGACCCCATACATGTTAAACTAACAGCGATATCAACAGGATGGTAAGTATTGTGGCGCCAGCCAGCTGATTGTTGGGGGAGGTGTTCATCAGACGTCCAATTTCAGACTGCCGGAGATAAGCCGCCAGCAGAGATGACTCATGGAGAACGCAGGAGCAATCGAGGGAATGAGCGCTTGTGTATTATAGAGACGGCAGAGATGACTCATGGAGAAGGCAGGGGCAATCGGAATGACCACTAGAGTATTATAGAGACGGCAAAGATGTCTCATGGAGAAGGCAGGAGCGCTCGGGGGAATGAGCACTTGTGTATTATAGAGACGGCAGAGATGACTCATGGAGAATGCAGGAGCAATCGGGGGAATGAACACTTATGTATTGGTGAGATGGCAGAGATGTCTGCTCCTACGGTCTCCATGAATCGGGGGAATGATCATTTGTGTGTTATAGAGTCGTCAGAGATGACTCATGGAGAACGCAAGAGCAATCGGGGAATGAGCACTTGTGTATTGGTGAGATGGCAGAGATGTCTCATGGAGAATGCAGGAGCAATTGGGGGAATGAGCACTTGTGTATTGGTGAGATGGCAGAGATGACTCATGAAGAACGCAGGAGCGCTCGGGGGAATGAGCACTTGTGTATTGGTGAGATGACTCATGGAGAACGCAGGAGCGCTCGGGGGAATGAGCACTTGTGTGTTATAGAGACGGCAGAGATGACTCATGGAGAATGCAGGAGCAATCGGGGGAATGAACACTTATGTATTGGTGAGATGACTCATGGAGAACGCAGGAGCGCTCTGGGTAATGAGCACTTGTGTATTGGAGAGATGGCTCATGGAGAACGCAGGAGCGCTCGGGGGAATGAGCACTTGTGTATTGGAGAGATGGCTCATGGAGAACGCAGGAGCGCTCGGGGGAATGAGCACTTGTGTATTGGAGAGATGGCTCATGGAGAACGCAGGAGCGCTCGGGGGAATGAGCACTTGTGTATTGGAGAGATGGCTCATGGAGAACGCAGGAGCGCTTGGGGGAATGAGCACTTGTGCATTATAGAGATGGCAGAGATGTCTCCATGGAGAAGGCAGGAGCGTCTGGGTGAATGAGCACTTGTGTGTTATAGAGGTGGCAGATATGACTCATGGAGAACTCAGGAGCGCTCAGGCAAATGAGCACTTGTATATTGGAGAGATGTCTCATGGAGAAGGCAGGAGCACTCGGGGGAATGAGCACTTGTGTATTATAGAGAGGGCAGAGATGACTCATGGAGAACGCAGGAGCGCTCAGTTGAATGAGCACTTGTGTATTGGAGAGATGACTCATGGAGAACGCAGGAGCGCTCAGTTGAATGAGCACTTGTGTATTGGAGAGATGACTCATGGAGAACGCAGGAGCGCTCGGGGGGAATGAGCACTTGTGTATTGGAGAGATGACTCATGGAGAATGCAGGAGCGCTCGGGGGAATGAGCACTTGTGTATTGGAGAGATGACTCATGGAGAATGCAGGAGCGCTCGGGGGGAATGAGCACTTGTGTATTGGAGAGATGACTCATGGAGAATGCAGGAGCGCTCGGGGGAATGAGCACTTGTGTATTGGAGAGATGACTCATGGAGAATGCAGGAGCGCTCGGGGGAATGAGCACTTGTGTATTGGAGAGATGACTCATGGAGAATGCAGGAGTGCTTGGGGGAATGAGCACTTGTGTATTGGAGAGATGACTCATGGAGAATGCAGGAGCGCTCGGGGGAATGAGCACTTGTGTATTGGAGAGATGACTCATGGAGAATGCAGGAGCGCTCGGGGAATGAGCACTTGTGTATTGGAGAGATGACTCATGGAGAATGCAGGAGCGCTCGGGGGGAATGAGCACTTGTGTATTGGAGAGATGACTCATGGAGAATGCAGGAGCGCTCGGGGAATGAGCACTTGTGTATTGGAGAGATGACTCATGGAGAATGCAGGAGCGCTCGGGGGGAATGAGCACTTGTGTATTGGAGAGATGACTCATGGAGAATGCAGGAGCGCTCGGGGGAATGAGCACTTGTGTATTGGAGAGATGACTCATGGAGAATGCAGGAGCGCTCGGGGGGAATGAGCACTTGTGTATTGGAGAGATGACTCATGGAGAATGCAGGAGTGCTTGGGGGAATGAGCACTTGTGTATTGGAGAGATGACTCATGGAGAATGCAGGAGTGCTTGGGGGAATGAGCACTTGTGTATTGGAGAGATGGCAAAGATAACTGTGGCTGAGCTATCATTTGTTCAACAGCAACAATCTGTTGTGCAAGTCAGTATTAAAGGGGCGGTCTAACACCAACTATTGGCACTTTGACAGCTCTCACTTCCTAGAGGCAGAGATGGATGGAAAGAAAAAAAAACCTGAAATGATTGGCCTCTGTGAAGCACCGAGCGCCTGTACTTGGTTTGAGCAGTCATTCTGTGTGGACAGAGTCCCTTTAAGCAGCCTCCCCATATATAACCTACAGATGAATGAGTGCCTCTGTACGTCCCACCCAGGCGAGGTGCTAGATCTACCTCCGGGCAGAGCGGCCGTTGCTGGTGTGCTGTGGGCACTCTGGTCTTTTCCATAGTGGCCTTTGGATCATTTAGTTCAGGTGCTGGCAGCTTACCTGGCACTCATGGCCGATGTACACTGCAAAATATGTGAGAAGAGCGCCTCCTTGTGTAAGAAGGGGTTCTGTTAGCTGAGCCCGCCTGTGTGTAGGTAGAAGAGTCTGAAGTATCCTACCTTGCTCCAGGCCTATTTATACAGATATGACCCAGACCTTGGCAAACCCGCTTTAAAAGCCACCGTGTGAAATCGTTGGCAGATAGAGATGCCAGAGATACCAGATTGTCAGAATTAGCTGAGAAATGGCCAGTGTGCGTGGCTAGCCGGAGCCTGTGGAGATACTGCAACTCTCCTTTTCTTTCTGCAGGTTCCAGCACAGGAGCAGTGGATGAGATGCTCGATGCGGAGAATAAACGCCTTTCAGAAAATCTCTCAACCAAAGTGACGCGGCTGAAATCGGTGAGTGCATTGAATGCAACACATGCAGTGACAAACGCTGGCAGTCCTGCCTCCGTCACCAGGTTTTTGTGGGCAGAGATTAATTTTTTAGATTTTTCGTTATTTTGCTACCTCTTTTGCCCGGCAGCTGCTCGCTCCTCACCATTCCCATAGGGATTAAGAAAGTTACCATAAGAAGCCCTCCTCCTCCTCTTATCAAAGTTTTTATCCTCTTAATATGCAATCATCATATTATACAGCACTGTGTACTTTCCATTGCTGATTTTGCCTTTCTACCCAGATAATTCTTCTCTTTTCTCTGCTCTGTGTAGAAACAGGAAGTCTCTTGTCCCTGCATTTATCATCCCCCTCTTCAGCTCCTGACCCAGCTGCTCCTTCTTCCTCCTCCTGCTAGGGACTTTTGCAGTGACTCATGACTCATGCAGGGAAAATTGACCTCCTGTTTCTCCATAGAGCTTAGAAGGATTCAGCTAGTCAGTTATTAATCACATGATGTCACAGATCTAATGGAAAAGAGAAGCATTATCTGGGTAGAAAGGTAAAATGAGCAGTTGTAAGTACACAGTGCTATATAATATGATGGCTGCAATATATCAGGGTAAAACCTTTGATGGAAGGAGGAGGAGGGCTTCTTTAACCACAGCCTATTCAAGGTGACATGTGAAACAATAAAGCTTTTTCCGGGAGCGTCACCACCCGTCTATAGGCCGGGTTAGAACCCAGACCCATTTGAGTGTAAAGGGTATGCCACACTAAACAACATCGCTAACGGGATCGCTAAAAAACGTCACTATTTAGCGATCCCGTTAGCGATGTTGTTGTGTGCGGCATCAGTCAGCGACGAGCTCCCTGCTGAGATCCTGCTGTGATCTCGCTCGTCGCTGGAATCGTTCCGGACCCTATTTCATCGCTGGCGCTCCCGCTGGGTAAGTATTATCGCTGTGTGGCACCTTTTATTTAGCGATTTAGCGGTATTTTGTACCGCTAAAGTCGTTAAGGAGATCGCTAACCGCGATAGCGTCCTTAACGACATCGCTAAATAAAGCCGCTACTAGCGATATTAAAACGATCCCGCTAGCGATCGCATTAGTATGCGTCTTTATCGTGATCGCTAGCGGGATAGTTTAGTGTGGCAGTACCTATAGAGGCTGTGCTGCAATACCAGACACGGGCTGTGAATAAGAGTGGCGCTGTTTCTAGATGAAGGGATCTCATGCAGACCCTTTTTGTGTGGGGTTAGGGAGCTGTTCCTGATTTGTGACCTTAATGTCATTCGTTACAGCCTTGCTCAGACCAATCTTGCACCATCTGTGATAATGGACTTGTGTTTCTTCTGCAGCTTGCACTGGACATTGACCGAGAAGCAGACGACCATAACAATTACCTGGATGGAATGGTGAGGATCCACTATCTAGTACTGAGCGGAGCAAGTGAACATATATGAACCTGGCTGCACATGATAAAAATAAAGGGTCTATTTCGCCCCTCCCAAAAACCACCACGTTTGTCCATGGGCTGTGTCTGGGATTGCGTCTCACCCCAATTCATGGTAAAGGGGCTGACTGTACTACCTTGGACAGATGTGGTACCGTTTCTGGGCAAAAAATGTAATTTTTTAATTTTCTGTTGTGAAAAATCCTGAACACAATGGTCCTGGTAGGTTAGAGTTGGTGCAGATCTAGAGATGGCACCGCTGTACCTGCAGGATCCTGGGAATACAGTCCAGCCACACTACAGAGGAGATCAGAGAAATCTCTAATAACTGCCTCTTAACTCCTTGTATACTGCATTCCATTGCAGCACACAAGGGACCTAAATATCTGAGACCTGTGGCAAGGAATGACTTGCTTAAAAAAAACCAAACCCTGATTTAGTGATTTTACTCCTGGGAAATGTCTGTGATGCTTCAATGTGTGGCCACCCAGTGGTAGTCACGTGAATTACAGCCTGTCATGGGTTATGCTAGTCCTAGATGGACACATCTGTACGTGCGCATCTCAGGCTGCACGGAAGATTACAGTCTCATTTATATTAATTTAGTATTTTAGAAAATGCAGAAATAAAAAAAAGCGATAGTGCCGTCATAAATTGTACACATTATCGGGACACCACGTATGCCTATATGATTTAGTATCGCTGGACATTTAATAAACAGTATGGCCCCCAATTAATCATGGTCTTTATGCTTTCTTTCAGAGTAAAAATAGTGTTAATAGTGACTTTGATGTTTGTACCTTATTCATTATTTAATTTTTACTTTTTTTAAAAAAAAAAAAAAGTTAACTTTGTTTTGCCTTTACTTGGTTTCGTCAAGACCGAAAAAAGGAAACAAACTTAAAATAAAGCACAAACCTTATAGTCACTATCAGTGAAGAGTCAGACGGCTGTATACCTCGGATGAGGATCGCAATGCTCGGACTGGCCGGCGGCTCTCCTGACCCCAGCGGGACAGCTTGTACTTCTATGGAGCTCTCTCTTGGGTTGGGAGAGCTGACGGCCAGTCCCAGCTTTACGTTGTATTCCTCGTGAGAGTTATATGGCTGTATGACTCTTCTCTTAGAACCCCATTTTTACCCCAGAAAAAGTTGCAAAGACTGATGAATCGGGCCATAATGTTTATTGGATATACACTACAGACCAAAAGTTTGGACACCATTCCTAGTGTGAACATTGCCACGTACAGATTGTATCTTTGTGCACTGGTGTGCCACACGACCAATCCCTGATTGAAGGCTGGCTGTTTCATTTGGTATTAATGCACCTGTGTAGTTGCCATTTTACTTGGGTCCGCTGCACCCTGTCAGTGCATTAGTATTGAGGCCTTTTTAGACAGGTAAGTATCTCTGCCTGTTTTTGTTGGTGTTTTCTTGAATTTTGGATTTTTAGTCCGCTTTCTGTGGTTTAAAAGTTTGGACACACCTTCTCTCATTTAAAGATTTTTCTGTATTTTCATGACTGAAAATTGTACATTCACACTGAAGGCATCAAAACTATGAATTAATACATGTGGAATTATATACTTAACAAAAAAGTGTGAAACAACTGAAAATATGTCTTATATTCCAGGTTCTTCAAAGTAGCCACCTTTTGCTTTGATGACTGCTTTGCACACTCTTGGCATTCTCTTGATGATCTTCAAGAGGTAGTCACCGGAATTGGTCTTCCAACAATCTTGAAGGAGTTCCTAGAGATGCTTAGCACTTGTTGGCCCTTTTGCCTTCACTCTGTAGTCCAGCTTACCCCAAACCATCTCGATTGGGTTCAGGTCTGGTGACTGTGGAGGCCAGGTCATCTGGCGTAGCACCCCATCACTCTCTTTCTTGGTCAAATAGCCCTTACACAGTCTGGAGGTGTGTTTGGGGTCATTGTCCTGTTGAAAAATAAATGATGGTCCAACTAAACGCAAACTGGATGGAATAGCATGCTGCTGCAAGATGCCGTGGTAGCCATGCTGGTTCACTATGCCTTCAATTTTGAATAAATCTCCAACAGTGTCACCAGCAAAGCACCCCCACACCATCACACCCCCTCCTCCATGCTTCACGGTGGGAACCAGGCATGTAGAGTCCATCCGTTCACCTTTTCTGCGTCGCACAAAGACACGGTGGTTGGAACCAAAGATCTCAAATTTGGACTCATCAGACCAAAGCACAGATTTCCACCGGTCTTATGTCCATTCCTTGTGTTCTTTAGCCCTAACAAGTCTCTTCTGCTTGCTGCCTGTCCTTAGCAGTGGTTTCCTAGCAGCTATTTTACCATGAAGGCCTGCTACACAAAGTCTCCTCTTAACAGTTGTTGTAGAGATGTCTGCTGCTAGAACTCTGTGTGGCATTGACCTGGTCTCTAATCTGAGCTGCTGTAAACCTGCGATTTCTGAGGCTGGTGACTCGGATAAACTTATCCTCAGAAGCAGAGGTGACTCTTGGTCTTCCTTTCCTGGGGCGGTCCTCATGTGAGGCAGTTTTTGTAGCGCTTGATGTTTTTTGCAACTGCACTTGGGACACTTTCAAAGTTTTCCCAATTTTTCGGACTGACTGACCTTCATTTCTCAAAGTAATGATGGCCACTCGTTTTTCATTACTTAGCTGCTTTTTTCTTGCCATAATACAAATTCTAACAGTCTATTCAGTAGGACTATCAGCTGTGTATCCACCAGACTTCTGCACAACACAACTGATGGTCCCAACCCCATTTATAAGGCCAGAAATCCCACTTATTAAACCTGACAGGGCACACCTGTGAAGTGAAAACCATTTCCGGTGACTACCTCCTGAAGCTCATCAAGAGAATGCCAAGAGTGTGCAAAGCAGTCAACAAAGCAAAAGGTGGCTACTTTGAAGAACCTAGAATATAAGACATATTTTCAGTTGTTTCACACTTTTTTGTTAAGTGTAATGTATAATTCCACATGTGTTAATTCATAGTTTTGATGCCTTCAGTGTGAATGTACAATTTTCATAGTCATGAAAATACAGAAAAATCTTTGAATGAGAAGGTGTGTTCAAACTTTTGGTCTGTACTGTACAGCGGTATTGCTTTATTTCAGAATTTTTCAAAATACTGAATGAATATAAATGAAACACTAATATGCAATATATACACACATAAAAGAGTGCACCATTAAAGGTATATTCACACCTGGCAGATTTTGTTGTCGACATACACACCCTAAAAAATATAAGTGTTTTGGAAAAAGTATAGAAAGATGTGTATCTTCATACCGTGTTAGCCAGTAGATAGAAAAATATTCAGACTTGAGAGTCCTCAGTGGTTGATACCTTTTAATGGCTAACTGAAAAGATGGTAACAAATTGCAAGCTTTCGAGACTACTCAGGTCTCTTCATCAGGCATAGACTAATACAACATCTGAAGAATCACATATTTATACACAAAATAGCACAGAAAAAATGCAATAGGTAGGACAAGTGACATGAAGCAGAACTGTCATTATGGCAGAGGGATTAACATAAATATGACCAGTTCATAGATAAGGAGTGAAGGTTTTATTACCCTCTGATTGGGGTCTGGTATTGTGTTGTGATGACCCTAAAAGGTCAGGGAGGCAGATTCCTAAATTGTTGTAGGAAAAAGTAAAAATTAAAGGGATATTCCTATCAAAATGTCACAAATGTACCAGCTGGCAGTACCTCTTTAAAGCCGCTGCCTGTGTGTATCTGGTGTATAATATGCCTATTATTACCATTATACGGCATAGTACATCATTATTCCGTTTTTCTCTTACCCCCCAGGACTCGGACTTTATGAGCGTGACCGGCCTTTTGAGTGGCAGCGTAAAACGATTCACAGGAATGGCTCGATCTGGGCGGGATAATCGCAAGCTCCTGTGCTATGTGTCAGCCGGGCTGGTGGGACTCTTCTTCATCCTGTATTATCTTGTGTTGCGGGCCAGCACGTGATGGCCGACGACCCTTCACTATAAAAGACGTTGGTTTTGTACAGACTCCCGGTGACCCACAGGCGGAGAGGGGCTTTTGACTTAATGTAAAAGCTGAAGAGGGTCTTGGCACTTTAATTGAAACGCTTCAGCGCAAGGACTGTCGATTAACCTTTGTGTTTCTCTTTTTAATGAGTAAAGCGGCAGATCAATAGGAATCACCGTCATGTTAGATTGACGATAAATCTTTACTTATAAATAGTTTTCAGCCAAATCCTGACAATGTCTACTTAATTATACAATGTATAACATTCCATATAGAGCTTCTTGTTATTCTAGGAGGAGTTCCTCCATTGTTGGCGTTTAGAAACTACACTAGTGGAAAGTCCATAGAATGAATACCGCCACTGTCCGTAAGTTATCACCAATCTTCAATAGCGGCGAAGAGTAGTCTAAACCATACTGGGAAGACCATTCTGCACTCACCAGTCATAAAAAATGACTTGATTTTATTTTATTGAGTTATAAAGCAGCGAGGAGGCTTGTGAAACACCGGAAGTCCAGACGACAGCCATTGATTGAACCAGGAAGACGCGCTTATCTAGCATGAACCGCCATTGTCCGAACATTCCAGTGTTTCACATGCTTCCACTTTGAAATAAAATTGTGTTTTTATTACAGCAGATCCTAAGAGATTCCATTGACTTAGAACAGATCACTTAGGGTCTGCATGGAAGGTGCCGCAGGCTACGCTACTTTTGCTTTCACAAAAGTAGAATCACTAAGAATCTGAGCTTAGTAGCAGTGTGTACAGATCCTGCAATGTAGATATAACCTCTGTAAAAAGTAACATGCGTTACTTTTTTTGCTTTGTAATTTGTTTTTGCATTATATGATGCTTTATAGCCTCTTTTCATCTACTGCTGCCTTCGCAATGCACTGCGTCTCTTACTGAGTGCAGTGGAGGAGCTGCTTCCATTGGAAACCAGCAGAAGCGTGAATGTAGCTCTTGGTTAAAATGCAGGCTGTAGTGGTCCCCATTCACATTAGATGGCTGTTGGCAAACTCTCCCATACACAGGAGCACTCTCTCCGTCACAAGACGCAGACAACTTATCCCTTTGTGAACAATTCGACTGGCAGTTGGAACGCAGACACGCCCTATTGACATCTTCCCCGTCCAACAGTCAGCCAGTGCCTCCATACACATAACACACAATCAGCGGAAAAGTATAATAGAAACACCTCACCAGTTCTGCATTTTTCACCCATCCTTCGTTTTGGCTTATAAATACAGATGTAAAATACTGACGAAGTACTGAACGTGTGAATGTGGCCTTAAATAAAGTATCTTTGAAAAACTGGCAATAGTTTGGGATTTGATTTTTGAGTTCCATCTTCAACCCAAAAAGTCGAACTATCTCATCTTAAAAAAATAAATAACATTCCATAGCAGTACTCCACCTGGTCCATCAAGAGTCACTCATCTCATCAGTCTGCAAAACCTCTGAAGACTGTTTTCAGATATATCTTTGCCCAATCTTGGTGTTTCCACTTCTGTGTCTTGCTCAGTGGTGGTCCGGTCTCAGCCTCCTCACCTCGGCCATGTCTCTGAGCACTGATCACCTTGTACTTCTGTGTCTTGATCAGTGGTGGTTCGGTCTCAGCCTCCTTACATCGGCCATGTCTATGAGCACTGATCACCTTGTACTCATGTGTCTTGCTCAGTGGTGGTCCGGTCTCAGCCTCCTTACCTCAGCCATGTCTATGAGCACTGATCACCTTGTACTTCTGTGTCTTGCTCAGTGGTGGTCCGGTCTCAGCTTCCTTACCTCAGCCTCGTCTGAGCACTGATCACCTTGTACTTCTGTGTCTTGCTCAGTGGTGGTCCGGTCTCAGCCTCCTTACCTCAGCCTCGTCTGAGCACTGATCACCTTGTACTTCTGTGTCTTGCACAGTGGTGGTCCGGTCTCAGCCTCCTTACCTCAGCCTCGTCTGAGCACTGATCACCTTGTACTTCTGTGTCTTGCTCAGTGGTGGTCCGGTCTCAGCCTCCTTACCTCAGCCTCGTCTGAGCACTGATCACCTTGTACTTCTGTGTCTTGCTCATTGGTGGTCCGGTTCTCAGCCTCCTTACCTCAGCCTCGTCTGAGCACTGATCACCTTGTACTTCTGTGTCTTGCTCAGTGGTGGTCCGGTCTCAGCCTCCTTACCTCAGCCTCGTCTGAGCACTGATCACCTTGTACTTCTGTGTCTTGCTCATTGGTGGTCCGGTTCTCAGCCTCCTTACCTCAGCCATGTCTCTGATCACCTTGTACTCCTGTGTCTTGCTCAGTGGTGGTCCGGTCTCAGCCTCCTTACCTCAGCCTCTTCTGAGCACTGATCACCTTGTACTCCTGTGTCTTGTTCAGTGGTGGTTCGGTCTCAGCCTCCTCACCTTGGCCATGTCTCTGAGCACTGATCACCTTGTACTTCTGGGTCTTGCTCAGTGGTGGTCCGGTCTCAGCCTTCCTTACTCGCCATTCTCTGAGCACTGATCACCTTGTATTTCTGGGCCTCCAGGGAGGTTGCAGTTCTGGAATATGACTGCACTGGAGGATAATGGCTTCCCGGTCGCTTCACGTTTCATTCTTCTCAAATGTTTGACAGTTAATGTCTTTTTTGTTTTTTCTCAACAATTTTTTGCCACCTTCTTGTCTATTTACAGAAACGTTTCTGATGGTTCTGTGATCGCCCCAATATTTTTAGCAATTTCAATAGTGCAACATTCTCTGTAAGACTTGTAACCATTTTTGACTTTTCAGAGTCAGTTAATTCTCTATTTTTTGGCCTATTTTATCTGACGAAAACAAGCTCCCTAATAATTCTGCACACCTTAATAAATGGTGTTGATATCATTAGGCCTCACCCTCCATCACGCCAATGATGAAGCACATCGCCTGATCTGCTTCATCCAATAAGCATTCATGTTTATGCATCTCCATAAAAATGATATGGTCAAAATACTCCCCTACCTTATTTTTTGTTAAATATGTAATCTGAGGTATCCCTTTCCCAATGTTCTTAGATCTAATTCATCTTTTCATAATAACAATACAGGAGAGCAGATCTCTTAAGACAGTGTTTCTCAACTCCAGTCCTCAGGACCCACCAACAGGTCATGTTTTCAGGATTTCCTTAGTATTGCAAAGGTGATGGAATTAATGCTTGAGCAGGTGATAAAATTATCACCTGCAATACTAAGGAAATCCTGAAAACATGACCTGTTGGTGGGTCCTGAGGACTGGAGTTGAGAAACACTGTCTTAAGAGATGATCTGCAAGGGGTCCAAGCTTCTTTTCTTGTGGACATGATGCCAACCCAGAAAATGAGCTGCCTATTATTGTAGAAGCATTTTATGAAATCTTATCCACATACTACTGACAAAATCCATAGTGTAAATTGACCAGGGCTTCATAATTGAAATCGGCAGCAGTGAGATGCCATAGTGAATATGCCCTGCGAGGTCATAACCTGAAGGTTTGGGCCTTTTTCGGTCCATGTTACTTTAATTCTAGAAATCTTTTAAGTGAATAAAATCCATACATGTATTTTTGTATATTCACAATATTACCAATGACTACATCTGTCCTGATAATAATGTATAGGTTGTACTGTGCGGATGGATTCTGTGGTTCTTTATAAGAATTGCTGTATACCCAGGTTATATTAGTTCCATGTGCTTAAAATCACATTTGTAAATTATACCACAAGTTACTTACTGTTACCATCAACCTACACAGTTACTGTGCAGCGGATATACATTTTCTCGTAGTCATTTCTGTGCCCCTGGCTGGTTATTATTACAGAAAGGGTCTCACAGGGGCTTTCCAGGAGTCCAACATTGAAGAACTAACCCATTTGATTTACAGAGCATATGCAGATTGCCTTTTCAGAGAGGACGAGGACTAAAACTCTAGTTCCATTTATTGGAGTAGCAATCCTAAAAGTCAGTATCGCCCCTTTAACAAGAATTGCCACATGACTTAGAATAGGAAGCCAAACCAGATGCTCCATTTGCAGACACATGTTTTGATGTATCTGTACCTCATCAGTGCAAAGCAGGAGACCTGATTTGGCTAATCGAGAGGCCACTAACAGGGTATCTAAGCGGAAACATTTTTCCTTGTGGAGAGTGCCAAGCTCGTGTAAGGAGACTTATAGGCCATGCCATGCTCCTCTTGGAATTTAAATTTCTCTACCGCTTCATTGGGGGACACAGAAAACCATGGGTGTATGCTGCTGCCACTAGGAGGCTGACACTCCGCCCACCTCTCTCCTCTGCCAGGCAGTACTATTGTGGACCGGAGAAGGCGCCATATTGCCCTGTACCCTGCATTTTTCCTTGTGGTCAGCGCGCGCCTGCTTCTCCAGCCAGGTCCTCAGGGAGTTGCTACCGCCTGCTACCAGCCCCCTCCGCATCGGCTACCTTTCTGGTAGGATTCGTCAGGTGGCTCTGGCGTTTTTTGGGCCTCCGCGCCGCCCTCCCCTCTGTCGGCAGTCTCCAGGGACTAATTTAGGCCCCGGCTTCTATTGCGGCCTAGTTTCCTCCGTGGCTACAGCTGGCAGCCCCGCCCCTTTTTTTTCCTGCGGTACAGAGCGGGCTTGTTCAGATCGTGAGATTTACATGGAGCTCGGTATCCTCCCTGCGGTCGCCATATTCCGGCAGGTGGAACCGGATGGTGCCTTCTCCCAGCAGGACCAGCTCTTCTGTGCCTAGCTTCGGTCAGCTCCACCCTGGAGTCCGGGACCACGGTCCGGTGCCGGCATATTGGGCAACATAGGCGCCATGGCCGGTCTTCCCTGTGGTGGAGCGTGCTCAGACACTCCTAGCAGAAGGTGTGCAGGCACTCTAGGAGCTTCGGGGCCCTCCGGTTACGGCGCCGCACTCTATACCGCTAGAGCGGCACCTCTGCCAGCAGCGCACGCCGGATCTTCTCCAGCTGGGAGCACATCTTCGGCTTGTAGACAGCCTCTGCTATCATCTCGGGGAGCAGCACACAGGATTCTGTGAGTAGCTCTGCACTGCAGAGCTAACACTCTCCTCTGTCCTTTTCTTTGGTCCCCCATCCTTCTGGCACCAGTTAGTGGGACTGCTCACCAGGCCCAAGGGATTCTGAGACCCCTACCCCCGAGTGGGCTATGTCTCTGTTACAATCAGTGGCGGACCTCACTGGGGTGTCTCAGACCCTAGCGTCTGTAGTAGACAGGTTGCCCTTTTTCAGCACCCGTACTCGCCAGCGGACCACAAGTCTCCCATTCCGGTCCGTCCAATCCAGGCCGTAAGAAATCTAGACTGGAGCACCGTTCTAGATCCTCTCCTCAGACGACCTTTCACAGCTCGATCCCTCTCTAGCGTCCTCTTCTCCGGGATCAGGCGAGGCATCTTCGGAAATGCTTTCGGAAGATGAGGCAAACCTGTTTTCAGAACAGGCCTTCAGCTGGACGGATATGGTGCACCAGTACTCTATCCGGTTCCACACCGCCCACCAGGTACAGTAGAGCCATTTAAAACTGTTGTATTTTTCAGTGGATCAGACGAGTCTTCAGGGACTGCTGCCGTGGTACTGGTATTCCGTGCTGTATCAGTGGTTCAGATGTGCTGAGATCAAGTGCTGCATCGGTCCTGCTCTTCTGTTCTAGCCGGTGAGTCAGGAATGCCCTCTTTCTCATACCTCAGGGTCTAATGCAACATCTGCCCAGGCTCTCTTCTGTTCACCGCTCAGTGAGAGACCCCCGGTGTTCATTACATCTGGTTGGCTGCAACAGCGGTTTGCAGTCCGCTTTCAGGTTAGTATCAGGTTTTTGTCTGCTGTGTGGTTTTTTCTCGATCATTAACATCTGCGGTTTAGTTACAGAGAATCTGCACGTACCACAGGAAGGAGCTCGATACCATAAGGTGGTTCTCAGCGGCAGCATGACTGGCCACACCATTTTCTGGTAGGTCAGACACGCTGGTATCAGGTACCTGATGGTCGCAGGTTTCTTCTTCGACCACGCACTGGGCCTGGTTTGCTGGTTGATCACCAGGGACCTGTCTTCACCATTTGATCATTCGGACCCAGCACTGACAATCCGTAGGTCAGTTACAGTGTTCTTCAAGCTATCCTTAATTCCAGTGCGCTACGCTCAGCATAGAAGACCGTTCTTGGTTCTGCCCTAGGGGCCTTTTGAGCTACCTCAATACCAGAGCTCCCTACCTATATAATAATAATCTTTATTTTTATATAGCGCTAACATATTCCGCAGCTCACAATCTAGATTCCCTATCTGTATGTTTTTTGGAGTGTGGGAGGAAACCGGAGTACCCGGAGGAAACCCACGCAAAAACGGGGAGAATATACAAACTCCTTGCAGATGTTGTTCTTGGTGGGATTCGAACCCAGGACTCCAGCGCTGCAAGACTGCAGTGCTATCCACTAAGCCACTGTGCTGCCCGATATGTCGTTACTTACCTCTTCTTTCTACAGGCACAGGATAAAGCCTCGAGCAGCTCCGGGATTTTATTTCCGAGGGTGGCAGCATCAGGTTCTCCCACCTTAGACAAGAATTGGATCTCACTGTGCACACGCATCAACCAGTGAGAAACACTGCTCCAGGCCTGTATTCAACGAAGAGTTTTGATGATAACACGTTTCTTCCGTCAGATTCGTATCTTTTTCACTAGTATCTTCAGTGGTGTGATGTCTCATACTTGGGTAAGTGGGTCCACACATTACAATCTTCTCCCCGCTTCAAGGGGCCAGGACATATAGGATCGACAATGTCGTCATACGGAAGGATCTTCTTCCTCAAATTATAAGATTCTCCAGAGTCCATGTATGGATCTGGCGGATACCGGCTTAGCTAGTAAGCCCTTGCAGGTTACGGAGGGCAGTTCTCCGACCTGATTAGTTTTCTGCTGTTCCCTCCCCTTGGGTACTGCTTTGGGACGTCCCGTGGTTTTCTGTGTCCCCCAATGAAGCGGTAGAGAAAACATTTTGGTTGCTTACCGTAAAATCGGAGCCTTCATTGGGGGACACAGCACCCACCCAGGTTGAACAGCTCTGCTTATTATACTGTTACAGTTTGAGTTTTCTATCTCCTTTATAGATTGCTTCTCCTACTGCTTTCTCACTAACTGAATTCCCTAGTTCCTGTCGTAGGGTGTACACTGCGGAGGAGGAGCTAACTTTTTTTCTGCATAGTGTCAGCCTCCTAGTGGGAGCAGCATACACCCATGGAAATCTTGTTATGTAAATCGCCTTTTCACAGAGGAAGAGGTCACGAACTCTAGTGCCATCTATTGGAATAGCAATTTTAAAAGCCATTATCGACCATTTAATGAGTCTTAGGATAAAATGTCAAACCGGGACCTCCATTTGCAGACCTGTTTCTGGGGTTTTGCTCATCATCTGTGCAATGTGTGATGTAGAAATTTGGCTGGATAAAATGCCTCTGACAGGTGGTCTAAGAGATAATGTTTCTCTTTGTGGAGAATACCTAGTACCAGGCTCCTCCTTGAAGAGCATTGCATAGCCTATATCGCTCCTTACACCAACTTGGCATTCTCCACAATGAAACGGTTCCTCCTTAGACATTCTGTCAAAGGTCTCTCATCTGCCAAAACAATATCCTGCTTTACACAGATGAGGAGCAAACACCCAGAAATTTGTCTGCAAATGGAGTGTTTAGTTTTGCTTCTTGGATTTAAATCAGTGTTTCCCAAATTTCAGTCCTCCTAGCCCCCAAGAGGTCATGTTTTCAGAATTTCCGTAGTGTTACACAGGTGAGAGAATTCCTGATGCCTTGACAATCCTTCCATTACCTGTGCAATACTAAGGCAATCCTGAAAACAAATCACATCTTGTCAAAATATATTTGGCAGGAGCTTATTCCCCTGTCCCATTTGAGAACACTTGCATGTTTGTCCAAGTCAGGGGTTAATAAAAAGCGGTCGGCTGACAGCTCTCCGCGCGAAGGCTCACATGATTGTATAGAGCCATTATTTGGTCATATAATGCTTGTAACTCCCAGCTAAACCCCAGGTCTAATGATCCAAACTATCAGCATAAGAAGCATACTGAATAGAAGCCAAATCATAAGATCCTTTTAACCTTCACGCCAATATATGGCAACTTTATTTTATTTATTTTCGACAATCTTAATTCAATTGCTACAATACATTTCTTTGGTTGATGATATTCATAATTTTTATACTGGGTGGTACATTAGTGGTTCCTATAGTTTTATACAGTGGGAGGGATGCTCATCTACGTGGACATGATGTGTATATGTGGATGTGTTTCCTTTTCTAATGCTTACGGGTATGGTACCGCGTTATCGCCCTGTAGCTCTGGACCCTGACGGTGAGCTCTGATCAGCTGCCGCACCAGTGATCGGCGATCATCATCAATACGCATCGCCTTGGTTTAGTTAGAGGTTCAGTATCTTTACTTATATAGGAAGGTGAAACATATGATGCCCGGGTCAGTATTTACTAAATTGAAACCTTTTATAAGTGTTCTGTTATTGAAAGCCAGTTTATTAAGAAGCCAAAACCCTCTTTGGCATGTACTCAATAGTAGTGATACCGGCCGTAATATAACGGGTCCACAGCTACAATTGTGGGACACATTATATATACATTTCACATGGACACGTTTTCTGCTGCAGTCTGATGTGCGGTAAGTCCATGAGATCTTTCACATGTGTTATGTGCGGATTTGTCATGGATTTCACCCTTTGCATTACAAAGAGTAATATTTGCAATACACATGGACATGCTGGGAATGTAAAATCCACGCGCTTTGGTAAAATCTCATTTAATTTGCTGCTACTGTAATACGCTGAAGATTATACACTCTCAAATCTGGATGAAAAATCCAAAATGAGCTTTAACTATGTATTCTATATTTTCTATAAATGATAAAAGGGCTGTAACATTTTTTTATTTAAGCAATCGATCATATTCTGAAGATAAATAGTTTTCTTAATTGTTTTTGAATTTTTTTAAATTTTCCATATTAATACCTATATTAGCCAGAAGCTACCAGCGCATTCATGCTGCACAAACCACAGGAAGCATGAATCGGACGCTGACTCCATTATTGCAGCCATCTTTGTTCCAGTCTAAAATGCTGCAGTACTTTAGAGAACTTGTATTGTAAAAGCTGGCCGAGGATGACTAGTCCAGGAGGCAGATCTCCATCGGCTTCTCCCCACTTCCCTGGACAGTGTATTCCTATGTGGGTGTATAGGTAAAGAGCCATCAGTTTAGGAGTGGGGCAGGGAGGAGCTGCCGGAGACTGCCTCTTGGAATAGTTCTCCAAGATGCATCATGCCTGGCTGAATTTTAAGTGTTTTCTCTAAAAAGCTGCACCATTTCACATTAAAATGTACATTACCACAATAATGGAGCCAGCATATGATTCATGCTGTCCGTGGTTCAGGCAGTATGAATCAGCTGTTAGGTTCCCTGTCAACAAGCAAACAATAAAAATGATTAATCTCACAGTTTTTCCACTAGCCGCTAAACTTAATACTAGACGTACTGTTTTGTAAAGGTGACTTTTCAGCTGTCTCATTATCTTTACAGACAGGATTAGAATGAATGGTATATACTGTATATATAATTATGTGACAGTGTTTGCCCTCTTCCTGATTTCCTATTCTCTTGCATGTTTGTCACACTTAATACTAGACGTACTGTTTTGTAAAGGTGACTTTTCAGCTGTCTCATTATCTTTACAGACAGGATTAGAATGAATGGTATATACTGTATATATAATTATGTGACCGTGTTTGCCCTCATCCTGATTTCCTATTCTCTTACATGTTTGTCACACTTAAAATGTTTCACATTAAACCAAAACAAACACCAAACAAATGTAAATTTCAGCTGCAGATGGAAGGGAGGGAGACACAGGAATTCATTACTGATGGGTAGGCGGAGCCCAGATCAGGATGTCACCTCAGATCAAAAGAGTGCTGACTGGCTGGCCCCTCCAGCTCGGGCTCCTCCTACTCAGCTCCAGTCTAAGATTTGAGGTCCCAGAGGATGGTCGCTGCTAATGCAGCTCCTCAGAAGATTTTATTATTTTATATCGGACACGAGACTTGGATCACCAGTTGGTCTAGAGGTCTCAGGGGTACCAGCGCTGCTGTACCCCAACCTCTCCCTCGGCGGATCTGTATTTACTCAATAGTCCCTGCAGAATCCTTGCCGGCCCTGGGGGATGAGGATGACTTCCCTGGCGGGGACGCAAACCACACGTGCGGTCACTGCGTTCCTCGCCCTGGGGGGAAGCATGGGCACAAGCGCCACAAATCCTGAGGGGTCCCTGTGGCGCTAAGCTGGTGAGTACTCCACACAAAATTTTATTATTAATGTGTGAGTGCTTTAGCGTCTGATGGCAGCGCTATTACATGTATATCAGTATGCTTCAGCGCTGCGGTGACAGCGCTGTTACATGTTTATCAGTGTATTTCACCAGCCTCTCCCTTGGCGGATCTGTAACTACATAATGGTCCCTGCAGAATCTTGCCGGCCCTGGGGGATGAGGAGAGTTTCCCTGGCGGGGGCGCAAACCACACACTGGGGTCACTGCGCTTCCCGCCCTGGGGGAAGCATGGGCATAGCGCCAGAAACCCCTGGGGGTCCCTGTGGCGTTTCGGCTGGTGAGTACTCCACTTTTTGGTAAAATGTGTGTGAGTGTTTTAGTGACTGCTGCGGCAGCTGCTGTACATATATATGCCGGTGACTAGTTTTTCTATGTCCGCAGGAGGATGCCTGCAGGACGAGGGAAAGGAGGGGAGTACGCGCTCTTTTATTTTTTGAATTTCGCGCCGCTTCTGAGCGCGCGCTTTACTGCAGCCTCCATTTCCGGCTCCTCTACATGGAGCACACGGAGGCAGAGCGCGGCGGCCATTGCTGATAAAGCGCTGCAGGCTGAAAGCTCCCCGGATCGTTCTCCTCCCCTCCCGACAAGAATACGTGACCAGCTTGGTGAGTCGCTTCTAGCCCGCCGGGCAGAAGCTTAACCCCTTCACCTCCACAGCGCGGGCGCCGTCTGGGGCACTTCTGAGTGACAGATTGAGCTGTCCTGCGGCTGTTCTCGCATAAGGGGCTCGCACACTCTTTTAATATTAATAAAGAGGCTGTGGGGAGTCTGCGACATTAATGCTGCCACTATACGTTTCCGCTGACGATCCTGATGGCGTCGCATAATATTGCGATCGTTTGTGTGTCATTTTTAGTGTCGCTGGTGGCTGCCAATCTGGGCAATCGCATAGGCGATTAGCGATCTCCTTGACAACTTTGGCGGTCATTGCGTTATAAAAAACAGCGCAATTTTTTAGCGATCTTGTGGAACGTTTTCTGTTTAGTGTGGCATGGCTGTCCTGCAGCTGCGACCTTATAAGAGGCGCCTGAGATTCGCACACCCTTTTTCATTATCAAGGTTGTGGGGAGTCAGCTACTTTAACCCCTTCTTAGGAGGTTAACTCTTAATGGGAGACAGCTGGGGTAGCTCTCGCTTTAGAGCTTTAACCCTTCAGCGTTTGTTTTTTATTTAAGTACTGCTCTGGTTACTGACAGGTTTATCCTGCCATATACTATGCAAGGGCATGTCAGAGACCCTCTCCCAGATCCGCTACGGATCAGCCTCGCGTATCTGACACGCAGACCTCGACTCATACACGGTCAGAGGTTCCAGTGGTGTCAAAATGGAGGCCTTCACTGGTTTCTATTGATGACCTTTTAGGTATGGAGTGTCAACTAGATCCTCTCAAGGAAGCGACACAAATCGGTGCTTTCCTTCTCGCTTAGCGAAGAAGTCCGATTCGGACAAGGAGGATCGGCAGGGACACCCTGCCTCTCTCAGGGGCCGTACTAAAATTTCTGTGGAAGCCATGTGGACGTTACAGTTACCGGAGGAGGTAGTCGTCCTGGTAAGTCGGCCCGGATGTTGCAAGGGTCGCATGGGTCGCGACGACCTTACAAACTGTATCCGTTTTTTTCTACGGAGTTATTTGTTAATTGGACCCCTTCTCCTGAAGTGAATGTCCCTTTATTCCAGCTTAGCAAATCTTCCTGGTAAAAGGGCAGACGAGTCTGCAGGACACGCTGGACAGAAGAACGGAGATGGCAACAATTTCCATCTGTGTAGCCGTGGATCATAGATTCGGTATTAAGGATCTAGGTGTACTTGTTAAGTTCCCCTGAGCCGGTTGGACCGTCTAAGGACGGCGTGGCAAGTTTCCCTCTATCAAGGTAGATGGGCTTTTCTAGTTGAAGGATAATGCGTCACTGCTATCCAGGGCGCAATCCTCGGCAGTTACAGTCAGAAGAGCACTGTGACTTGGATGGAACGCAGTTTTCCAACAGGGTTTGCTATCTTTAGCTTAGAAAGTGGTCAGCTATTTGACTGACCTCACGGAGCTGATGCCAAGGCAAAGGCAAAAGAAGCAGCTTTACCGCAGCGCAGAGCTGTGACTTCTGCGTCTGGCAGGACTAGTGCCGATAGTTATCGGCAGTCCTTTTCGGTTCAAGGGATGATCTGACCAACCCTCTGGGGGTTTGTGTCGTCTCTCTCTTTTTTAAAAAAAAAAAAAAAAAAAGAGAGAGGGGGAATTCTCAGAAATTCCGCATACCCTGGAAACAGAACTTCTGTTAAGGCAGAAGCTGGCAAAAAAAAAAAAAAAAAATCCGCTAAGGCGGACTGACTTCTGACATTCCGTCAGAGCCGAGCATGAAGTCGCTTCGCTCAGTTATGGCAGCCCTGTCGCAGAACGATCAATCGACATTCGCGACGCTTTTTGGCATGTTCCCGTCGGAAGACCTCACCCAGGTTGTGGCTCGACCATTCGGCTTGGCCTTAACGCCCAGAATTTTTACAACGATTCTGACGCCTAAATCTCATGGCAATTCTTCGAAGACGGGGACTTACGATTCGTCCCTATTTGGACGGCCTTTTCGGTTGTGGCCTCAAAGGAGAAGTCGTCTCTGGAATCGTCGCAGGCAATCCTGTTTTTGAGGATGCATTTCGACACGGTACGGGCGGTGTTGTTCCTACCTCCAGACAAGCAGGCATGTCTGCTCCAGCATGTACAGACTATGAAGTCTGCGACAGCAGTGTCCCTTCGGAAGGTATGCGCCTTCTGGGTCTGACGGTGGCGTCCATGAGGTTTTTTCCGTTTGTCCAATTTCATTCCAGAGCTCTCCATAGGCTCATTCTGAGTCGTTGGGATCAATCGCAAGGTTCGCTGGATTGCAGCGTCACCATCTTTCACAGGGTACGAGAATCCCGAGGATGGTGGTTATGTTCAGGAGCGTTATCCCTGGGAAAGCTTTTCCTCCCTCTGAAGTGGTCGGTCATAACCACCAATGCCAGCCTGACGGGCTGGGGGGTGTTTGGAACAATCTCTGGATTCAGGGGGTATGGTCATCGGAAGAGTCTGTCCTTTCGATCAACATCCTGGAATTGAGGGCGATTTTCCTTTGCCTCCAGCATTGGACGGTCCTTTTGAGAGGTCTGCCGGTCCGAGTGCAGACAGACAATGCGACGGCTGTCGCGTTTATCAATCACCAAGGCGGGACAAGGAGTTCCAGACTCATGGTGGAGGTGTCCCGAATTCTGATTTGGGCCGAGGGCAGTTTACCAGCCATTTCGGCGATTCACATTCCAGGGGTTCAGAATATTACAGTGGACTTCCTCAGTCGCAGGAAGATGGATCCCGGGGAATGGAGCCTCCACCCGGAAGTTTTTTGCACTACTGTGCCCCCGTTGGGGGACTCCCCAAGTGGTTTGATGGCATCCAGGTCCAATGCCAAGTTACCGACGTTCATGTCCAGGTACAAGGACCCGAAGGCTGTGGCGGTGGATGCTCTAGTGGCTCAGTGGGATCAGTTCAAGCTGATCTATGTATTCCCGCCGATATCCTTACTTCCTCTAGTACTGCGTCGGATCAGACTAGAGAGAATTTCAGCTATTTTGATAGCTCCAGATTGGCCAAGGAGGGTGTGGTTCTCGACAATAATGTCGCGGTTGGCGGCACCTCCTTTTCCGCTTCCTCTTCAACCGGACTGGTTGACTCAGGGGCCCGTTTGTCATCCGGACTTGATGTCTCTGCGTTTGACGGCGTGGCTCTTGAGACCGAAATTTTAACCCGTAGAGGTTTTTCAGCCGAGGTCATTGCTACTCTTCGTGCTGCGAGAAGTCCGGCTCCTACTAGGATTTACCACAAAACTTGGGAAACCTTCTTTTCGTGGTGTTTGGGGTCCTCTCGGAACCCGAGAAAATTTTTCCATTTCCAATCTGTTGGCTTTTCTGCAGCATGGGCTAGACAAGGGTTTGGCAGTTAGCACCCTGATAGGTCAGATTTCTGCTCTGTCCTTATTGTTTCGGAGAACCATTGCTTCGAATAGGGACGTGCTCTCCTTTTTCCGCGGTATAGCTCGTAAGTTTCCGCCGCGGAAGGCACCCGTGTCTCCTTGGCGGCTCAACCTTGTTTTGGAAGTTTTTCAGCATAAACCTTTTGAGCCTATGGGTTCTGCTTGCCTTTCTTTGCTTTCTTGGAAGGTAGCCTTCCTTGTAGCAGTCACCTCTTTGAGGAGAGTTTCTGAGTTGGCAGCTCTTTCTTGTTCGCCTCCTTTTCTGTTTTTTTTCCGGATCGTGTAGTGCTTCGCACACGGGGTGATTTTTTACCTAAAGTGGTGTCACATTTTCATGTTAACCAGGATATTGTGTTGCCCTCATTCTGTCCGGATCCGAAGAATGCGAAAGAGCGAGCTTTGCACACATTAGCTTTAGTGCGGGCCTTGAAGTTTTTATCTATCTATTACTCAAGGTTTTCGTAAGACGGACTCCCTATTTGTGGTTCCAGCTGGTTTTCGATGTGGTCAACGAGCTTCATAGGATTCCATAGCTCTTTGGATCCGGTCAGCTATATTGGAAGCTTACCGTCTTCAGGGTGAATTTTGCCCGATTAAGTTTCGAGCCCTTTCCACGAGAGCTGTGGCTTCATCGTGGCTTTTTTCATCAAGGTGCTTCGGCAGTGAAGCTTTGCCGGGCGGCAACTTGGCACTCTGTCCACACGTTTACAAAGTTTTATAAAGTGGACGTCAGTGCTTCCGCTGATGCAGCCCTCGGACGTAAGGTCCTGCAGGCAGCTGTAGTTTAAAGTTCTAGATGAACTTGTGTTTAGCGCTGTTTGCGCATTTTTTCTGTTAAGGTTGTTGGGTTTCTGCCTTTTGTTGTTTTTTTCCCACCCTTATTTTTGAACTGCTTTGGGACGTCCCATCAGTAATGAATTCCTGTGTCTCCCTCCCTTCCATCTGCAGCTGAAACACGGATTTTGGTAAGAACTTACCTGTAAAATCCTTTTCAGCGAAGGAATGGAGGGAGACACAGCACCCTCCCAAGGCAGAAGTGTGTTGATGTTTTCAGATGCAGCGCGACCCTTATCTGATACGATTATCTGGGCTGAGGTCAGCGCGCTAAGGCTCTGTTCCAGCATCGCCAGCTCATCACAGTAGTCAGGTTCCGTGAGTAGTACCTGGAACTCTGTGGTTTTTTGGCTTTCTTTGCATGCATAACCTGTATCCTTGTGTTTTTTCTCTGAAGTTCCTTCAGAAGGGGTTATGTTGCTCCGCTGGTGATCTTGGTTCTTTCCTAAAAGCTTTGGTACGACTGGAGCTGAGTAGGAGGAGCCCGAGCTAGAGGGGCCAGCCAGTCAGCACTCTTTTGATCTGAGGTGACATCCTGATCTGGGGCTCCGCCTACCCATCAGTAATGAATTCCTGTGTCTCCCTCCCTTCCTTCGCTGAAAAGGATTTTACAGGTAAGTTCTTACCAAAATCCGTGTATTAGACAACTATAACACAAGTAAACACAAGATGCAGTATTTAACCCCTTAGTGACAGAGCCATTTTGCAGCTTAACCGGGCCAATTTTTACAATTCTGACCACTGTCACTTTATGAGGTTATAACTCTGGAACGCTTTAACGAATCCAGCTGATTCTGAGATTGTTTTTTCGTGACATATTGTACTTCATGTTAGTGGTAAAATGTCTTCTATATGACTTATGTTTATTTATGAAAAAATACGGAAATATGGCGAAAATTTTTAAAATTTTGCAATTTTCAAACTTAATTTTTATGCCCTTAAATCAGAGAAATATGTCAGAAAAAATACTTAATAAATAACATTTCCCCCATGTCTACTTTACATCAGCACAATTTTGGAAACCAATTTTTTTTTTGTCAGGAAGTTATAAGGGTTAAAAGTTGACCAGCGATTTCTCATTTTTACAACAAAATTTACAAAATCATTTTTTTTTTTTTTAGTGACATTACATTTGAAGTCACTTTGAGAGGTGTACATGACAGAAAATACCTAAACGTTACACCATGCTAAAAACTGCACCCCTCAAGGTGCTCAAAACCACATTCAAGAAGTTTATTACCCTTTACATGCTTCACAGGAACTGAATCAATGCGGAAGGAAAAAATGAACATTTAATTATTTTTCACAAATATTTCACTTATGAAAATAAAAAAAATTGGTTCTAAAATGTAAAAAGAGAAAATGAACCACAAAATTTGTTGTGCAATTTCTCCTCAATACGCCGATACCCAGGGCCGGCGTCAGCACCCGGCGTACCCTGGCAAGTGCCGGGGCCCTGAGCAGGCGGGGGGGCCCCCTTGCCGTCGGGCACCCCGACGCCCGTTAGCGGAGGAGAGCGGTGCCAGCGCCGCCACGCCCCCCCGCTTGCTCAGGGCCCCAGGAGCCGGCACAATACTTACCTCTCCCCGTGCCTCCGCAGCTCCGGTGTCTTCCGTGGCTCTGCACTGTGACGTCTCAGGTCAGAGGTCGCGATGACGTCTTTCCACGCGCCCTCTCCTGAGCCGTAACAGTGCAGAGCGCAGAGGAGAGCCCCATATTTTGTATGGAGCAATTTATGGGGTCCAGTATTCTGTATGGCGCATTATATGGGGGATGGGGGTGACTTCCTGCATGGGGCATTATATTGGGGGGAGGTGACATCCTGCATGGGGCATTATATGAGGGGACATCCGGCATTATGTGGGGGGCACAGCCTGCATGGGGCATTATGTGGGGTCAATTATTTTGTATGGAGCATTATATGGGGACCAGTATTCTGTATGGAGCATTATATGGGGTCCAGTACTCTGTATGGAGCATTTTATGGGGACCAATATTCTTTATGGAGCATTATATTTGGCCCATAATACTTTATGGAGGACTATGTGGTGCCCATAATATTGTATGGAGGACTGTACTGTCCAGTCTGTACTGTGCGCTGTGAGGATTTGGCGGTTTTTGAGCTATTGTACAATTTACAATAGATATCACTCATGTAGTGGAAGTGAAGTGTTTGGCATTGTACTATACCTATATTTCTCTGCAGTATCTGTGCATCATGAATCGTGGTCTGTGTTAAAGCGGCCCACTGAGGCTCTTTCGCCCGGGGCCCATAAAAACCTGGAGCCGGCCATGCATATGTGGGGGTAAACCACTGTTTGAGTGCATTGCAGAGCTCGGAAGGGAAGGAGTGCCGTTGGACTTTTTCAACGCAGAATTGGCTGGAGTTGAGATCGGACGCCATGTCGCGTTTGGAGAGCCCCTGATGTGCCTAAACAGTGAAAACCCCCCAATTCTAACTCCAACCCTAACCCTAATCCCAACCATAACTTTATCCCAACTCACTTTAGCCCAACTCTAACCCTAATGGGAAAATGGAAATAAATGCATTTTTATTTTATTATTTTTCCCTATCTAAGGGGGGTAATAAAAGCGGGTTTGATTTTTTTTTTTTTTTTATTTTGATCACTGTGATAGGGTCTATCACAGTGACCAAAATGAACCAAAAGGAAAAATCTATCAGGGCCGGCCGGCAGATCTTGGCGGGTGCCTGCCATTTTCTTCCCAGAAGAAGACGCTGGTGGCCATGGGGGGAAACAGGAAGGTCCAGGGACACCGGGTGGGAATCGGGGACCCTATGTCTCTCTCCTCTAATGTGCAATCACATCAGAGAGAGAAGTTAAATGGAAAATCTGACCTTTTTTTTTTTTTTTTTTTTTTGCGGTTGCCGTTATACTGTTAATAACGGTGATCGCAACACTGGGGTTGGTAAAATCCAACCTGAATCATGTTCTCTGGGGTTTCGGCCACCCCCGGCAGCCGAGACCTCGGAGAAATTCCGACGCTGGGGGGAGCTAACCTTAAACCTCAGCGCCATTAAAAAGCGGGCTGTGGTTTAAGAACCCTTATCTGCCACTGTTAAAAGGCGTATCAGCGGTCTTTAAGGGGTTAAATGAAGGTCTTTATTAAGGGAAAAATAAATTCAAACCTACAGGGCCCTGTGTGAAAAAGTGATTGCCTCCTAAACCTAATAAATGGTTGGTCCACCTTATCAGCAACAACTGCAATCAAGTGTTTGCGATAACTGGCAATGAGTATTTTACAACACTCTGGAGGAATTTTGGCCCACTCATCTTTGCAGAATTGTTATAATTCAGCCACAATTGAGAGTTTTCAAGCATGAACTGCATTTTTAAGGTCATGTCACAGCATCTCAATCAGATTAAAGTCAGGACTTTGACTAGGCCACTCTAAAGTCTAAATCTTGTTTTTCTTAAGTCATTCAGAGGTGGACTTGTTAGTGTGATTTGGATCATTGTCCTGCTGCATAAACCAAGTTCATTTCATCTTGAGGTGACGAACAGATGGCCGGACATTCTCCTTCAGCATGTTTTGGTAGACAGCAGAATTCATGGTTTCATTTACAAAAGCAAGTCTCCCAGGTCCTGAAGCAGCAAAACAGCCCCAGACCATCATCATACCACCACCATATTTTACTGTTGGTATGATGTTCCTTCTCTGAAATGCTGTGTTACTTCTACGCCAGATGTAATGGGACATACACCTTCCAAAAAGTTCAACTTTTGTCTTGTTAGTCCACAGAGTATTCTCCCAAAAGTCTTGAGTATCTTTAAGATGTTTTCTGGAAAAACTGAGAATATCCTTTATGTTCTTGTTGCTTAGCAGTGGTTTTCATCTTGTTTTCGCCATTTGTGGATAATATCTCTCGCTGTGGTTCGCTGGAGTCTCAAAGTTTTAGAAATGGTTTTAAAACCTTTTTCCAGACTGATAGATCTCAATTACTTTGTTTCTCATTTGTTCCAGAATTTCTTTGGATCACAGCATGATGTCTAGCTTTTGAGGATGTTTTCGGCTACTTCACTTTGTCAGGCAGGTCCTATTTAAATGATTTCTTGATTGAGAACAGCTGTAGCAGTAATCAGGACTGGGGGTGGCTGGGGAATTTGAACTCAGCTTCCCAAAGAAGTGATGAACTTAAGTTAAAACATAAATTAAGCAGGGCATGCAATCACTTTTTCACACAGAGCCCTGTAGGTTTGGATTTCTTTTTTCCTTAGTAATAAAGACCTTCATTTAAAAATTTCATTTTGTGATTACTTGTGTTATCTTTGTCTAATATTTAAATGTGTTTGGTGACCAGAAACATTTAAGTGTGACAAACATGCAAAATAATACAAAATCAGCAAACACTTAACACAACTGTATATGATAGATAACACAGGAACCGTCACTCACTAAAGATGATGGTCATAGCTCACCTTCTCCCCCTCCCTGCACAATGATCTTTGAATATACTATTTCTTTGCAAAATAGACTTTCACTTTGAAAATACTCCCTGGTATAAATATGTGATCAGAAATCTGGATATTAGAAAGGATACTAAAACTTTTAAATGCAATAGTAAAGCTGGATAAGAAAATATAAATTCTATCTGTAAACTCACAAAATGGATTAAAGATATGATACAAGAGAAATTTGGATTTCCAGCCCTGGCACATGGGTAGTGCTATAAATACAGGCAGCCTCCTAGACTCTGGGTTCGGACAGGCGCACAGTCACTCCCCTCTGTATGTGGCGGTGTTGGAGTCTGTCTCGTGCACACACACTTCGTAGAGTAGTCCTGGAGGAAGCAGCTTCTTAAGACTGTCCCAAATGAATACAGTCAGGTTCTCTACAGAACTGTACAAAAAAAAAGCAACAATGCAGTGATTTAATCTCAATTCATAACCAAACCTGGACAAAAAGACTAAAACTAACATAAATCAGAAAAACTTTTTAGGAGTACCAAAGCAATAAATTGAACCTATAAACAACTTTCAAAAATCAAATAAATATCAAAAATCCATATACAGTACATACAGTGCCTTGCAAATGTATTCGCCCCCTTGGGTTTTTACCTATTTTGTTACAGTACAACCTTTAAGTATTTTTGCAAACGGATTTGTGTGTGATGCATCAGCACTAAGTAGTCTAAGTTGGTGAAGTGAGAAAATAAAGGCATAAATTAAATTTATAGGATTAAATAACTAAAAATTGGCATGTGCATATGTTTTCACTCACTTTCCGATGAAGCCCCTAAAAATTTCTGTTGCAAGCAATTCCCTTCATAAGTCCCATGCTTAGTGACAGGATGTCCACCTGTGTGTAATCTAAGAGTCTCATGTTTGTCAGTATATACACTTTACCTTTTCTGAAAGGCCACAGAGGCTGCAGCACCATTAAGCAAGAGGCACCACTGACCAAACACCATGAAGACCAAGGAGATCTCCAACCAAGTCAGGGACAAAGTTGTTGAGAAGCACAAGTCAGGGTTGGGTTATCATTTTTTTCCCAATTCTTGATGAAGCCCCGAAGCGCCATCAAATCCATTATCATCAAAGGGAAATAACATGGTACCACAACAAACCTGCCAAGAGAGGACCACACACCAAAACTCTCAGCCTGGGCAAGGAGGTCATTAATCAGAGAGGCAGCACAGAGACCAAAGGTAACCTGAAGGAGCTGCAGAGTTCGCAAGCAGAGACTGGAAGATCTGTCCATACTGCCACAATAATCCGTACACTCCATAGAGGTGGCCTTTATGAAAGAGTGGTCAGAAAAAAATGCTTGTTTTGAGTTTGCCAAAAGACAGCTGGGAGACTCCCCAAGTGTATCCAGTTAGGCGCTGTGGTCAGATGAGACCAAAATAGAAATTTTGGCCACCAAGGTAAACGCTATGTTTGACACCAAACCAACACAGCTCATCGTCCCAAGAACACCATCCCACAGTGAAACGTGGTGGCAGCATCGTGCTGTGGGGATGTTTTTCAGTAGCAGAAACAAGGAAAAGGCTGGCATCACACTGGCACAGAATCGGACGACTGCAATACGATGAAAAATCGTATTGCAGTCTGCCCTATGTTAATCTATGGAGCAGCTCCTAGTATCAGATTTTTTGTGGTCCGTTTTAAACGTCCGTGTGCAATCGCACCTCCTGCGATTGTCACCGATTGTGGGTCGACTATCGCCAATGCAAGTCTATGGGAGCGATGAAAAGTCTGATTACAAACGGACCGCATGTGTGACTTGTGATTAAATCGCATCGGTGTCCTTTAGAAAAGCCGGCAATTCATCCCCGGCTATACTGTAAAATCACACTGACAGCTTTAATAAAGAATAGAAAGAATAGATATATACACATAGAACACATATATATATATATATAATATATATATATATATATATATAGTTCCTAGACTTCTACATACTGTTATAGCCGCTAATTCAATTGCCGGCTTTTGTGAAATCACAGAAGCAGACATGAAATGATACATTGTTTCCACACAGTTAACCATGTCATTTCCTGTATTTTGATATATGGTTTGAACTTACAATTACATGAGTGTATTTGTACAAAATTTCAGACATGTAGGGGTTAATTAAAGGTGTAAATTCGTTGAAAAAAAATGCGTGGGCTCCCGCTGTATTTTCTCCACCAGACAGACAAAGCAAGCGAGTGGGGGCAGATAATAATAGCCTAGGGAGGGTACATTTTTTTTGTGCCCCCCCTGGCTACTAACATCTGCCCCCAGACACCCCAGAAAGGGCAAATCTATAATTAGATTCGCCCTTTCTGGCACTTTGCCCGTCTATTCCCATTGCCCTGTAGCGGTGGCGAATGGGTTAATAATGTCACCTTAATGTCACCGTAGTATTGAAAGGTGACCTTAAGGCAGGTTAATAATTGAGAGCTGTCAATTAGACAACTATCAATTATTAATCCTATTGAAGTAAATTAAAAAAACACAGACACATTAATAAAAATTAATTTTAATGAAATAAAAACACATTTTTTTTTACCATATTTTATTTTACACTTAATCCGTGCGAAGCCATTGATCTCCTAAAATAAAGAAAAAAAAATAAAACAACATTATTCTTACCTATTCCGCCGATCTGTCACGTCCCACGCTGTAATCCTTCACAAAGGGTTAACTAGCTTTGAGCCAAGCAGTGCAAGTAATCCTGCATGCTCAGCTCAAAGCTCCTGAATGAATAAGTTCCTCTCTTGGCGACAGGAGAGGATGTGTTTAATGAATGAAGCTTAATTGATTGTGTCCACTTTCCCTTTAGGTCAGGTCACTGAAGTGAAAGTGGCAATAAATCAATTAAGCTCCATTCATGAATCACTTCCTCTACTTTCTGTGGTAGAGGAACTTATTCATTCAGGGGGTTACAGCTAGGAGACAGAATTATCTCCCTGCTAACTGTAACCACTTAACCCTTTCTGATGGATTACAGCGTGGGACCTGACTGTACATCGGATTGGTAAGTATAATTTTGCTTTTTTATTTTATTTTTATTACAGGAAATGGTTTTAGCAGGAAAATAAAATATGGTCAAAAACTGTGTGATTATTTCATTAAACTTATTTTTTATTAAAGTGTGTGTGTTTGATTTTTCTATCATACAATAGGATTAATAATTGATAGTTGTCTAATTGACAGCTCTCAATTATTAACCTGCCTTAAGGTCACCTTTCAATACTACGGTGACATTAAGGTGACATTATTAACCCATTCGCCACCGCTACAGGGCAATGGGAATAGACGGGCAAAGTGCCAGAAAGGGCGAATCTAATTATAGATTTGCCCTTTCTGGGGTGTCTGGGGGCAGATGTTAGTAGCCAGGGGGGCACAAAAAAAATGTACCCTCCCTAGGCTGTTATTATCTGCCCCCACTCGCTTGCTTTGTCTGTCTGGTGGAGAAAATACAGCGGGAGCCCACGCATTTTTTTTCAACGAATTTACACCTTTAATTAACCCCTACATGTCTGAAATTTTGTACAAATACACTCATGTAATTGTAAGTTCTAAACAAATATCAAAATACAGGAAATGACATGGTTAACTGTGTGGAAACAATGTATCATTTCATGTCGGCTTCTGTGATTTCACAAAAGCCGGCAATTGAATTAGCGGCTATAACAGTATGTAGAAGTCTAGGAACTATAAATATAATATATTTTATATATATATATATATAACACATGTCACTGACATGTGTATATATATATATATATATATATATATATATATATAATATATGTGTTCTATGTGTATATGTCTATTCTTTCTTTTGTGATTGAAATACTATTCTTTTGGATCCATTATGTGTCAGTTTTGCAAGCCTGCGAGAAATTCTCGCAAGTCGGATAGAAATCGGATGTTACAAGGTACACACACATGCGACTAAATCGCATCTTTGAAGGAAAATCGGATGACAGAAGGATGTGTGATGTTTGTATTTTGATCCGACAATCGACCGACTAAAACGGACCGATTTTTTGTAGTTGTGTGTGACGCCGGCCAAATGGTTTGCGTTGAGGGTAAGATGGATGATGCGAATTACAGGGATATTTTTGATCAAAACCTGTTTCAGTCTATCAGTGATTTGAGACTGGGACGGAGGTTCACCTTCCAACAAGATAATGACCCAAAGCATACTGCTAAACAACACTCGAGTGGTCTAAGGGGAGACATGTAAATATTTAGGAGTGGCCTAGTGAAAGCCCAGACCTTAATCCAATGTAGAATCTGTGGTCAGATGTGATGATTGCTGTTCACCAGAGGAAACCATCTAACGTGAAGGAGCTGAAGCAGTTGTGCCTTGTGGAAGTGGCAAAAATCCCAGTGACCAGATGTGGAAAGCTCATAAAGACTTATCCAAAGTGACTTGTAGCTGTGATTGCTGCAAAGAAGGCTCTACAAACCACTGACTTTAGGGGGGTGAGTAGTTATGCACACTGAAGTTTTCAATTATTTGATCCTATTTGTTCTTTGCTTCACAATAAAAAGAAACCAAATGTTCACAGTTCTAGCAAAACAAAAAATGCCAAGGTGGTGAATACTTTTGCAAGCCACTGTAATTATATCCAAATTTTATTAATTACACATTAAATCCACAAATATTAGAAGGAACAATATACATATATATTATATATAAAACCGTGGTTTAATCTTACTCTGTAGTTGGCACAACACAATGTAGACGTTTTGTCGGAGCGTTTATGCACAGGTAGAATATTTACAACATTTTTGTTTGGAGCTAAAATCACATGGGTGCTTTTTTTCCCACACATAGGCTGAAGAGGTTCTTCACTTAAAGGGAACCTGTCAGCAGATTTTTGCTATGTTACCTGAGAACAGCATGGTGTCGGGGCTGAGACCCTGATTCTAGAAATAATGATCCTCCAGCGATGAAATGGGTAAGTAAAACGTCACGTTTGTTGAAGATCTTTAAAATGCTAAATAGTGGTAAAGGCAAATCCACATAGATACTGACAAACCTACGCGTGTTTGGTGTATACCATTACCATGGTTAAAGCTATAGGCTGAAACGTGCAGGTTTGTCAGTATCTATATTGATTTGCCTTTACCACTATTTAGCGTTTTAAAGATGTGAAGTTTTACTTACCCATCTCATCACTGGAGGATCCTTCTTCCCATGTTTGCCTTGCTGCAGCCCGGACCCGGGCGGCTCCGTGCAATGACCTACTACCACGGAACAGGTTTTTCTGTATTGGTGAGTTGTCCCTCCTTTTCCCACCTTACTTCTAATTTGCTATGATTCCAGACATATGTCACTTTCTGGGCCGTGTTTTGCTGTTTCCATTAAATCAGAGTTTTATCAGCACGAGATTATCACTACAGGTCTAGATGTCTCGTGCCTCCTGGTCCAACCTTGCCCCCCCCATGCCACCTGCTGCTACTACAACCCATCAACCTCACAATCATATCAGTGATGGGTGGTGGCTTTTCTATGGATAAACAGCAGCAGTCAGAGCAAGCTCAGGTTGCTGTCGGCTGTATTCTACAGCTGGCATCTACACAATATAGCTCAGTTCCCAAGCCAAGCCTGATCTGTACGCTCCATACATGAGGACCCAACATAGGATGCAATAACACTTTGTTGGAGAGGCGTTAAACCCATATTGCCACTAGTACCACTACAAATCCTACTCCAACACTCACCTTACAATGGTTTTGAAGTAAGGAACGTCGTGGTCCAAACTTTTATGGTCCAAAGGAACCATAATGGCCTCCTGTAGAGGGAATAATAATCATTCACTTTTATCAACGAACAAAAACCAAACAGACCATTTATTTAATTATTTTAAGGTACACCGTATAAGGTCACCTTGCAGGTGATGGTGGGGACATCTGGATAGGAGGTGCACTATATTACCATCCATCTACCAGAATGACCAACGCAATGGTATTACTAGAATATGCAGCTTATTTTCAGCATGTAAATCTGCAACAGAAAATCTACTGCATCCCAGTCCCATGTGGATGTATCTGCACTGGAAGGACAAAAGAAGCAAAACGCCTCAACATTACACCAAAGGAACGTTTATGACCTCCCACTCTAAATTCATATATATTAATATGGGGTTGGTTCCTTTGAAATTAAAACATCTTCTGCTCTCCTGAAAAAAGTGTTCTGCAAGATTTTGGAGGTGTATGTGGGAATTTTTGCCTATTCACCCAGAGGAACATATGTGAGATCAGACACTGAGGTTGGATGAGAGGATCGGACATCAGGACTTTATAAATCAAGCAATGATCTTCTACATCAATCTCCCCCAACCATGCCTTTATGGACTTTTCTTTGGCACAGTAGTGGGGAACAGAAAAGGGAATTCCCCAAACTGTTTGTAACACTAATGCTGGCGCCCCTGCAGGTTCCTCTGCCTCCTCCATGCAGGGACGCAGACATACTCGCTGCAATGGCCACATGGTGAGCTCCCTGTCTCCTGCTCTCATCGTCCTGTGCATATCACACAGTCTTTCCGGCGGCGCACCTAGTGCACGCTCCCCTATCCTTTAAAGGGCAGTGCGCGTACTGTGAAAATGCAGTATATTTAGTATAAAAGGCACCCTCCCCAGTAGTGAGGTGCCTGAGCAACGTTCTCCCATTAGTGAGGATTTGTGCAACTAGTGATTTGCCAGGTCCCAGTCCCTGAACCCCTGGTCCTTGTGTGGACAGGGCCTGAACCCTTGGTCCTTGTGTGACCAGGACGTGATTTTTGAAACCACCCTAGCGGTACCTGACCTTTGAAGCTGCTCCGGCGGTACCAGCACCTGTAAGCGTACCGGCAGTAGTTGAATCTGTACCAAAGTCAGTCCTGGTTAACGTTCCAGTGTCTGTACTGTCGGATCCGGTTACAGTATCTGAATCCAGCACTGTCTGTAACTCCATGTCAGTATCTGTTCTGCATGAGGATCCAGAACTTGTGTAGTTTGAACTAAATCCAAATCCTGTTCTGCCAGTGATTCTGAGTCTCATCCATGTCAGTGAACCTGACCCCTGGGATCAGCAGCCGCAGTACCGGGGACTGCCTAGGAGTGGTACTTGGCAGCTACCTACAGTTCAAGCCTGACTCCACCATCAAAAGCTCCAGTGGACACTTAGTTATGCCCCTCCTAAGTAAGCCCTGCCCCGTGGTACATTAAGTACACGAACCACATGCTCCACCTGCGAGCGTGACACTATTCCTACAAAACTGGAAGCCACAATTGTCCCAAAATGAATTAAGATTTCCATTCACTGGAACTACGGGGCTACGGTCAATCCTTGACAAACAATCCCATAGTGTTATAACTCATCCTCCAAACTTTACAGCAGGCACAACGCAGTCAGGCAGGTAAACTTCTCCTGGAATTCACCCAACCCAGACTTGTCCATCAGATGCCAGATAGAGAAGGTCCACGCTGGTATCAGTGAGCTCTGCACCACCGGTCATTCTGTCACAGATGTTAATAAAGGCAGACGGCATGGTGGGGGGCTATATGTTATACACTGGGGGTAATGCGACTGATTAACACTAGGACTACTGGACTCGTGACCCCGCCTAGAACTACTGAAAAGAGTCATTTTGACTCCTTGCTTGTTTTCGTTTATTTTTAGAGTTTCATTTGTGGTTATTTATTAATAATTATATTTTTTGTAATGTATTATTATTGTGAGATCCAACAGTAATGCTTTTGATTGTTTTTTTTCTGCTTTTCTTATTTTTCTACAGAAAATAACAATAATTATAATAGACGTTTTTCAAACATTTTTTTTTATTCAAGTGCACACATATAAACAACTGAAGAACAAAAAGCAGAGAAAATGTAGGTGGAGGAGCATAAAAATGAAAATATGGCGCAGAATTCACCTTCTAAACATTTGGTGTTTCGCATTTTATGCATTGCCTTTGATTTATGGCAGTACATTGCCCACACAAAGACTTACCACAAGTCTTACAATTGCCGACAGATCTATTTTTCTTGCACTTTTCTTTGATCTGGCAAAATTTTGTTTGAACCATCACTTCTGAGCATGTAGAAACTTGGGACGTGGAACCCTTTTCCCTATCTGTGACATAAGGACCACTCAACTCTCTCACAAGCGTTTGCAAAAATGCCTTGCGTGACATTTTTTGGTGGGTTATCTCATTGAATATTATCCATGCATTTATACCCGCAAAGTCTAAGGCATTTTCAAATGCATGAACAGGCCATCTCCTTGTGCATGTTCGTGTGGTATATTTTCGTGCCATCTGATCCACTACATCTACTCCATATTTTGTTTCATTGTAAAACTTTACCGTTTCTGGAGTTTTTTTAGCGGAATCAGACGCAACAACAACATCTGGATGGACGGAACTCAAAATGACAACATTTTTGTTGGGCTTTCCTTGATATACTGTAAGTGTAAAATTGTCTTTATTTCTAAACACTTTAGTGTTGTACAATTCCTCTTTCATGGATTTTATTTCTTTAGGCACTTCTCGCCTTATCTTGTTCAGTGTTCCCACGATGGTTGTTCCTTTGCTTTTTAGCTGTTTAGCTAATTTTACTGAAGTAAAATAATTATCGGTTGTAACATTGCGACCTTTTTTCAAAAACGGGTCCAATAACTTCATTACCACATGGTCAGCTAAACGGTCCTCAGCACGGCGTGTGTCATCTTTGCCTAGATAAGGGAAGCCATTTGCCAGATATTTGCTCTCCTTATCAACAGCTAGCCAATATTTGTGGCCATATTTATCTGGTTTGGAAGGCATGTACTGCGTGAATGGACACCTAGTTTGGCTTGGGAAAAGTTGCTCATCCACCGTTATGTATGGGCCAGGTTTGTAACACGCAATACAATTTTCAATAAACCTGTCCCACACAGTAGAAAATAGAGCAAACTTGTCCGTTTGCAGTCTCTCCGATCGAGTAGATTTCTCATCAAATCTGAGAAACCTCATAATTTCAACAAAACTTTATAGCAACATTTAGTGACAAAAGGATCTCAAAATATAGTAGGGAGTCAAAATGACTCCCTTCAGTAGTTCTTGGTAAATTTTGAAAAAAAAACGCGCAAATTTTTCACCAAAATTATTTATTCTCACAAAATCTTTTTTCACATCATATTTGAGGAAAAGTCACCGAGTTTCAAGCCGGAATTCTGAAAAATGTAGTCACAGAAGAGAAATAAAAAACGAAAGGAGTCAAAATGACTCCATCAGTAGTTCTAGTGTTAATAACTGTGTCCCAATACTTTTGTCCATGTAGTGTATAATACCCCTCATAGATTTTCAGTCCTGATTACCCTTTTGGTTGAGTCAAATCCTTGGCTAATTCTCCCAGTAATTGCTGTTCTCCCTATGTATGACATTGACCCCAGACCTTTGCAGGACCTCATGTTCTGGAGGGTCAGGGATTAGGGTTCGAGGAGCTCTTCATCTTTTAGAGAGGGCTTGTAATGGGCTGGATCCTAGTAAGTTTTGGGTAGAGAACACATAAGCGCACCATTCAGGTAATAAATAAAACAAAAAGCTTAATTATAACCTTTTCTTCCCAGCATTAGCCAGTAACCTTTATGGGGCAGAAGATTTACCCACAACGTCTGTCAGCTCTCAGCATACGGACTAAGTTTGGTGTACATAAAATAAGACTGTTACCTCCATGTAGCTCTTCAAGTCTGTCAGATTCATCACCATCCCCGTGACAGGGTCAATCTATAACATGAGGAGAAAAAATATGTTTTGGTCAAAAAGAACTATCTAGTGATCCATAAATATGCGGGCGAAAGAGTGTGATCTCAAGGGAGGGAGACCAGTCAGGTCAGCCTTGAACAAGGACAGGCTCCCTCATTGCGGACATCCATGTTTTACCCTAAAATACTGCCGTCTATGAGAGAACACATGCTTAATATGATGTGGAAACAGGGAGAAGTGTCATCTGGGAGGCACACAGCCAGCTTCTCCCCGCCCAGCATGGTTTGATTGACATCACATCCCTATTTATATTTAGAGACAGACCTGCCAGTCATGCGAAGATGGGTGGGAAAAATCCAGATAGGAGCTTCCCAAATGACTCTTCTCGCCATTTCCAGGTTCTTTTTAAACCATGGGACACATTTATTTAAAGTGGCCGATACGGAGTGAGCCTAAAGCTAAAGGTGTCGACAGCTAGTTTTATTAATTTAGTGAATGCTGGACTTTTTCCTTCTTTATATAACCTTTTATATGGTTCCTTTTACACCATTATTTTACAGTGTAACATACGGTACCATATAAAAATTTGGCACATTTTACAACTCTCTATGTGAAACCAACATGGCAGACATGTCACAAATCAATGTTCTCTTTGGAGAAAAATTCCTCAATATTAAAATAGCAACACCAAGAAGGAAAAGTCGTGGAGTTAGGGAAATCTAAGGATAGATCATCATGTTATTTACATGAAAGTGATGAAAAATGAAAAAAAAAATTCAAAACATCTCAATTTATTCAGTAAAGTGTATGAATGTTAAGAGCAGAAATACATGTAATTAAATGACTGCTATCAGTGACATTATTATTGTTTGTCTGAAGTGCTGAATGCACTTGGACACAGAAATCATCAAGATCCACTGCAGGCAGCAACCAGTGCAATTGACTACCAATGGCGTTCCCGATGTGCTTGATGGGAGACAGGTCCAGAGAGACTGGAGGTCATAGTAGCACGTTTGGGCCACACGGAATGCTCAGAGTAGCAAAAGCAACATGCAGGCTTGGTGTTGTGTTGAAAAACTGCTCCTGGGACATATTGGAGAAATGTCCTTACCACTGGTTCCACGAGAAAATCAATGTAATGACAAACCTTTAGAGTACCTAAAATGAAGTCCTAGAGGTGTCCATCTACTGTACATTATGCCCACACTATAATCCCATGAGTAGGACAGGTGTGACGTTCCATCGTGAAGGCCTCCATTGCTGTCTCGCTCTGCGCCATGATAACCTTTGAGATACGTGGCGTGAGGTCAATGAAGCAACTGTAGCTGAACCTCTGGCTCGTAAAAACTTCTCCTGATGGTTTGTGTAGATGATCTTTGACACCTTAAGCTCAGTATACAATGTCCAATTTCAATACAGAATGGATCACTTGTGGAATCAGCTTCTCCAAAGTGTCTCAGGAGCCATTTTTGAATATGTCAACACCAGGCTGGATGTTCCTTGTGCTACGATGAGCAGTCTATGTGGCCTAAATGTGCTACCATGGTCTCTGGACTGGGGAAGTATGATTTAATGGATGGACTCACGCTACTGACTGAAAAAATATTTGTAATTCTTTTTAACTTTGGATTACTCAGTTCCTACAGAGTGCGCCAGTTTTGATAGCCAAGGTAGTTACATAAGGCAGAACGTTATATTTGAAAACCCCATTACGTAAGCAGGGAGGTGACGGTGCTGAGAAATCTGGGATTCTACCTTCAAACAGTACTGTAAAAAATATTAAAAAAAATAACTTACTTCTCCTTGTACAGTGACGACCACTAGAAGAAAAAACAAGTTACTATTAGTGGTTTCCATGTTCCTTACAGCACTATTGTTACCAGATGTGGGAACGATTCCTGCCAGGCAATAGTCTAAATGCTCGCGCCTTGCTGTCTCATGCTGCGCTTAGCGTAAAATGTCCTGGTTTCCTTTTTCCAGCCACTAAGGTTCCAAAATAAAATGGGTTCTTTCACAGCAATTCACTCCTCCTCCTAACGGCCTAAATTACTGACTGGTTTCTTTCCACAAATCCTCTCCCAACAGTCTCTTATCTAGACATTAATTAGAAGATATCACATAAATCCTCTAAAAAAATAAATAAATAAGAAAAAAGTCCATTTACAATTGTTGTCATTCATGAACTTTTAATTGCTCTACTAGCTCACTTTGATCTCTCAAACCAAATGTAATTGTGCTGGAAATAAAGCCCTGACCTCAGCAGATGTTACACAGACTGAGGTTAGAGATAAGCCTCCACCTTGTGTTATAATAGCCTGGATAACAGATTTGTTTGTTCAGAGGCCAGATCTCGCCTTTTTACTGAAGGTAGAAGATACAGCTGTGCCTGCAGCCTCCCATAATAAGGATGTGAAGTCCAAAGATGGATAGACCATCATGGGAACCATAGAAAGTACGTGACAATAACATAGAGACTCAGAAACATTTATTAAAATGATTCCGGCTAAAATAATGTCTTATGTTTCGAGAGTAAATTGAAATTTATAGAATTTCATAATAGTACAATGTGAAGAGAAATAACTTTGTAAGCATATTTAAGAAATAGCCGCTTCCTTTCTTACTTATCGGACACTATTTATTTCCTGCACTGATATTTACTTTCAAAGGCTTCTCAAATCTGTCTACAAATCTGTCTGCAGAAGAGGAAAAATTACAATTATACCTGAATATAAAAGCCTATGGAGAAGTGAAGGGGGAGAAGATGGAGAGAAACAAAAGCAGAAAGGTAATGTAAAATCAGTGCAACGCACATGGTAGTGGAACCAGTGTGAAGTGGACCGAGGAGAGCCTGGAGGGTCGTGACTAGGGGAACATCTGACTCTTCGCTAGAGCCCCTGATGGTGTGGTTACATTTGGCTCCAGATGGAGCCAGGTACTACTCCAGGACAGACCTCGGACACATGGCAGCTGACCCCCAAAGGGGTAGGAAGCTGGAACAGCAAGGAATGGATAGCACAACAGGTGATGAGCAGGTACTGGCAGAAACGGATCATATACAGATGGACACAACAGGTTCTTCTGGACACGGCTGATGTACACAGACAGGCACGGCAGGTGCTGGTGGGCACGGTTGGTGTACACAGACAGTCACGGCAGGTGCTGGCAGACATGGATGGTGTATACAGACAGGCACGGCAGGTGCTGGCAGACATGGATGGTGTATACAGACAGGCACGGCAGGTGCTGGCAGACACGGCTGGTGTACACAGACAGGCACGGCAGGTGCTGGTGGGCACGGTTGGTGTTGTGAATAGGCTGGAAATGAGTTCTGAGCAGAAGCTCCCTCTGGTGGTTACAAACGGTACTGGACTGTCCAGTGAGGATTGGGAATCAGGTGTTACTGACTGGTCTTATATAAGGGGGTCGCCTTCCCATCAGGGTTGCCGGTGATCAATTGTTCTGGTCTCAATCCTTGATTCCTGTTTCCTTGGTAGCCTGCTGTGTCGTGTCTGAATCTCCTGCTAACAGATAAGACATTTTCTTCTTTTGTTTTTGTGCTTGATTTTTGCATTTTGTCCTGCACTTCTGTGGGGGCCTTCAGGGTCCCCTCTGGGGCTTTTGCCCTCTCAGTTCAGTTCAGCCACTGATGTTTGTACATTTGCTTTTTCCAGTTTTTTCAGTGGCTGCTGTTTTGTTTTTGGTTACACCAGAGAACTAATTTAGGTGGTAGAGGTCGTGTGATCTCAGGTGTTTTTGAAATTAGTAGAGTTGGTGCTTTTCAGGGTTTTTTGGGATTGCAGTAAGTGCCCTTCCTATCCTTTTCTATTTAGTAAGTTTGGGCCCCAACGTTTGCTCATACTATTTTCTTTCTGTGTCAGTATTTCTTCTTGTCTAACTGCCATATATGTTTGGGGCTTTCTATGTTCTTTGGGGATCTGCTCCGGGGCAGATAGCTTTCCTCTTTCTATCTTTAGGTGTAGTTAGTTTCTCAGGCTGTGACGAGGCGTCTAGGACCAACGTAGGAACGCTCCACGGCTGCCTCTAGTTGTGGTGGTTAGTCAGGGTACTGCAATCTCATAGTTTCCAACTGCTCTGGTGTATTTCCTTTTTGCCTGCTCTCCTCAGCTACCAAATCATAACAGGTTGGTGTACACAGACAGGCACGGCAGGTGCTGGCAGACATGGTTGGTGTACACAGAAGGCACGGCAGGTGCTGGTGGGCACGGTTGGTATACACAGACAGGCACGCAGGTGCTGGCAGACATGGTTGGTGTACACAGACAGGCACAGCAGGTGCTGGCAGACACGGCTGGTGTACACAGACAGGCACGGCAGGTGCTGTGGGCACGGTTGGTGTACACAGACAGGCACGGCAGGTGCTGGCAGACACGGCTGGTGTACACAGACAGGCACGGCAGGTGCTGGTGGGCACGGTTGGTGTACACAGACAGGCACGGCAGATGCTGGCAGACATGGTTGGCGTACACAGACAGGCACACCAGGTGCTGGCAGACCCGCTGGTGTACAGACAGGCAAGGCAGGTTCTGGAAGACATGGCTGGTGTACACAGACAGGCACGGCAGGTGCTGGCAGACCCCGCTGGTGTACAGACAGGCAAGGCAGGTTCTGGAAGACACGGCTGGTATACAGGCAAGCAACAGGTGGAGGTGCCTTAAATAGTGTCCCCAGCTACTAGATGAGGACACTTCATGACAATGCGTGCTATCTCTTAAATAGACCAGGAGGCGTACGCGCCCTAAGCACAGTGCCTGGGGATCTGCCAGATGTGAACAGACCACAGGAGACTGCAGCAGCAGGAGGAAGAGTGGGTTAAGAGCTGGTGGTGCGGTGAGTGAGTCGACGTCCCTGCCGGAGAACAAGGGGAGGGGAATCGTGCAGGGACGCCGGCACTACAATCAGGAGTGGAACAATCAGAGGATAAGTATAATAGAAACACGTCACCACTTCTGTATTTATCACCCACTCCTGGTTTAGGCTTATAAAGACTAATGTGAAATACTGACCAAACACTGAACCATGTCAGTGTGGCCTTACAGTAAGAATATACAACTGTTTCTAGCGCAGGGGAATAATTATTAAAAATGCAAGATATAAGTCATATAAATAGTGTATGTACACACACATGACGCTTATTCTTATTCCTGACAGTGCAGTAAGGCCAGGATCACACATGCGAGTAAATCGGCCGACACTCGCATGTGAAATCCCAGCTCTGGCGCCGGCACTCGGGAGTGGAGCGAGCGGCTGCATGTATTTATATGCAGCTGCGCGCTCCACTCCAGAGTGCCGGTGTGTCGACCCGCCACCACAATTGTGGGTTACCAGGGCAATGGGGTACTCAGAGCCGAGCCCATGGAAGTCTATGGGGTTTGTCACAGGTAGCTGTGGCTCGGTCTGTGGCCCTGGCGGTCTGGCGTATGTTGGGGATATATTTACAGGGGATAGATATATTTACAGTTCGTGACGCCACCTGTAGTATTCTGGTAATTTGTACCAGCGCTGCTATAGATCTCTGAGGGGATGGTGATGCAGCTAGATGTCGGGTCCCCTACAGGTGGGACTGGTCCCTCAAAGTCTATGAAGTCAGTGAAGTCGGGTGCAGATAAATAACACAGTCTCACACGGTCAGCGTCTTTCCATACCTTTACTTGCAAGATGGTAAGACAGGTCCCAGGGAGGCTGATGGGGTTGATGGAGGATGAGCTTTGAGGCAACAGCTAAGCAAGTTAGGAGCCTCCTTTACTGTCCAATAACGATGAGTACAACCAGCTTGCAGCGTAGTTCCCTCTTTAATTTCAGCTATTCCAGAGCTGTTCTGCCCAGTCAGATTTGTGGTGAAGCCTTCCAATTGATGAAACTAGGTTCCTGCTTTTGTCTGCGCTTGACTCAAAGTCCCTATTCCACCTGACTCCAGTTACGTACTGACTATATGGGGCTGTTTGCCGCGACCTAGGGTCCGGTAAATCTCTGGTTTTCTTACCACTATGCTTGTAGCTAATAGTGATCCTTCGGTCCCCAGTGACCGGTTGCAATGTGCAGGACTTTTCCAAGCCAAAAGCACTTTTCCAATAATCTTCCTTCCACTTTGCCCTTCGATTTGCTCGACTCTTAATAGATAGTTCAGTCTTTCTTCCAGTGGGGCACAGCTCTGACTAGGCTAAGGTGAATTAGACCACCTGTACCAGCCTCCACTTTCTGAACTGCTGACAGGCTCAAACTGGACACGTCTACTCTGTCCAAGGACAGGAAACTGACTGACTAAAATCACTCCCTTCCACACCCTGCTGGGTGTGTCAGAAGTGTACATGATGTCATGAAGAGACCTTAACTGTTACCTCTCCACTCATCCTCCTGGTATTGTGTACCAGGGCTACACACCGGCGCCAGAGCTGGGATTTCACATGCGAGTGTCGGCCGATTTACTCGCATGTGTGATCCCGGCCTAACACTAATCATGTGCAAGATTTGCTAGTTCATGTACTAAAGGGGACCGTACACCACATTAGATAAAAGTTGGTTGAGCAGACTGCTTTTGTTAGGACCAGTGGAAAAACGTGTAGGTATATGGGGGTGTTATAACTTTCCTTAAGATGGCAGGTGTCTGGGGAAGAGAAGGAGGAGGAATGGGCTTGTTGGATTTCTGCATATGAAGTTATCTCCTCACCTCTGTAATTGTGACCATGTCCATTAGGATTGTTACACTTGCCAAAAATCTTTTTATTTTCCTCGTTGGTTAGAGAATCGCTGTAAGGTAGAAAGATGAAAAAAATAGATGATCAAAAATCATGCATTTCATCAGCTAAGTTACAGGGACCCTATTAGATTAGGAAAGCTGTCATCAGAAAATGACCTATTGTTTTAATCATTTTTTGGGTTCTGTCTTTTTTTAAAACATTTTTTTAATTTTTTTCTCCATATCAGAATCTTTATTAAAAAATCAAATATAAATATTTAGTAATCTTGCAATTTTCACATTTAAGTCCCCGTCACACACAGCGACTAGTCACTAGTTTTGTGACGCAACAGCAATCTCCCCAGCGATATCGCTGTGTGTGACATTCAGCGACGATCAGCCCCCCTGCCGGGTATCGCTGGTCGTCGCTGAATGTCCTGGACATTTTTTTGATCGCTGGTCTCCCGCTGGCAGGCACGCATCGCTGTGTGTGGCAGGCAGGAGACCAGCGATCCGCTGGTAACCAAGGTACACAGCGGGTTTCCAGGCGCCGGTGTATTTCCAGGTGTATTCTTAGTGCGAGATCAGTGGCCCCAAGTAATTTAACCCTTTAAAAACACAAATTAGTTATTCAAATTATTTAAATTGATTGCCCACTTTGATGCCAATTCTGATGCCCAGAACCCATTTGGGCCAGGCTGGAGAGAGCTGGTTTTGATGTGGGGCTCCCTGTCTATATAATGATGGTGTGAGATCAGTGGCCCAAAGTTTTTTAACCCCTTAACAACACCAATTACTTAATCACAATCTAAGAAAATTGGCTATTTGCCCACTTTGATGCCAGTTCTCTTGCCCCAAAACCATTTAGAGCAGACTGGAATATGAACTCTATATGACCATGTTGTATGGCCGTGTCCCAGCCCGTTACAGTGCAGTACATTATATGACCATGTTGTATGGCCGTGTCCCAGCCCGTTACAGTGCAGTACATTATATGACCATGTTGTATGGCCGTGTCCCAGCCGTTACATTGCAGTACATTATATGACCATGTTGTATGGCCGTGTCCCAGCCCGTTACATTGCAGTACATTATATGACCATGTTGTATGGCCGTGTCCCAGCCCGTTACATTGCAGTACATTATATGACCATGTTGTATGGCCGTGTCCCAGCCCGTTACATTGCAGTACATTATATGACCATGTTGTATGGCCGTGTCCCAGCCCGTTACAGTGCAGTACATTATATGACCATGTTGTATGGCCGTGTCCCAGCCCGTTACATTGCAGTACATTATATGACCATGTTGTATGGCCGTGTCCCAGCCCGTTACATGTCAGTACATTATATGACCATGTTGTATGGCCGTGTCCCAGCCCGTTACATTGCAGTACATTATATGACCATGTTGTATGGCCGTGTCCCAGCCCGTTACAGTGCAGTACATTATATGACCATGTTGTATGGCCGTGTCCCAGCCCGTTACATTGCAGTACATTATATGACCATGTTGTATGGCCGTGTCCCAGCCCGTTACATTGCAGTACATTATATGACCATGTTGTATGGCCGTGTCCCAGCCCGTTACATTGCAGTACATTATATGACCATGTTGTATGGCCATGTCCCAGCCCGTTACATTGCAGTACATTATATGACCATGTTGTATGGCCGTGTCCCAGCCCGTTACAGTTGCAGTACATTATATGACCATGTTATATGGCCGTGTCCCAGCCCGTTGCATTGCAGTACATTATATGACCATGTTGTATGGCCGTGTCCCAGCCCGTTACATTGCAGTACATTATATGACCATGTTGTATGGCCGTGTCCCAGCCCGTTACATTGCAGTACATTATATGACCATGTTGTATGGCCGTGTCCCAGCCCGTTACATTGCAGTACATTATATGACCATGTTGTATGGCCGTGTCCCAGCCCGTTACATTGCAGTACATTATATGACATGTTGTATGGCCGTGTCCCAGCCGTTACATTGCAGTACATTATATGACCATGTTGTATGGCCGTGTCCCAGCCCGTTACATTGCAGTACATTATATGACCATGTTGTATGGCCGTGTCCCAGCCCGTTACATTGCAGTAATTATATGACCATGTTGTATGGCCGTGTCCCAGCCCGTTACATTGCAGTACATTATATGACCATGTTGTATGGCCGTGTCCCAGCCCGTTACATTGCAGTACATTATATGACCATGTTGTATGGCCTGTCCCAGCCCGTTAATTGCAGTACATTATATGACCATGTTGTATGGCCGTGTCCCAGCCCGTTACATTGCAGTACATTATATGACCATGTTGTATGGCCGTGTCCCAGCCCGTTACATTGCAGTACATTATATGACCATGTTGTATGGCCGTGTCCCAGCCCGTTACATTGCAGTACATTATATGACCATGTTGTATGGCCGTGTCCCAGCCCGTTACATTGCAGTACATTATATGACCATGTTGTATGGCCGTGTCCCAGCCCGTTACATTGCAGTACATTTATGGCCGTGTCCCAGCCCGTTACATTGCAGTATATTATATGACCATGTTGTATGGCCGTGTCCCAGCCCGTTACATTGCAGTACATTGTATGGCCGTGTCCCAGCCGTTCATTGCAGTACATTATATGACCATGTTGTATGGCCGTGTCCCAGCCCGTTACATTGCAGTACATTATATGACCATGTTGTATGGCCGTGTCCCAGCCCGTTACATTGCAGTACATTATATGACCATGTTGTATGGCCGTGTCCCAGCCCGTTACATTGCAGTACATTATATACCATGTTGTATGGCCGTGTCCCAGCCCGTTACATTGCAGTACATTATATGACCATGTTGTATGGCCGTGTCCCAGCCTGTTACATTGCAGTAATTATATGACCATGTTGTATGGCGTGTCCCAGCCCGTTACAGTGCAGTACATTATATGACCATGTTGTATGGCCGTGTCCCAGCCCGTTACATTGCAGTACATGCTGTTATGGCCGTGTCCCAGCCCGTTACATTGCAGTACATTATATGATCATGTTGTATGGCCGTGTCCCAGCCCGTTACATTGCGTCATTATAGACATTTGTATGGCCGTGTCCCAGCCCGTTACATTGCAGTACATTTTATGACCATGTTGTATGGCCGTGTCCCAGCCCGTTACATTGCAGTACATTATATGACCATGTTGTATGGCCGTGTCCCAGCCCGTTACATTGCAGTACATTATATGCAATGTTGTATGGCCGTGTCCCAGCCCGTTACATTGCAGTACATTATATGACCATGTTGTATGGCCGTGTCCCAGCCCGTTACATTGCAGTACATTATATGACCATGTTGTATGGCCGTGTCCCAGCCCGTTACATTGCAGTACATTGTTTGTGGCCGTGTCCCAGCCCGTTACATTGCAGTACATTATATGACCATGTTGTATGGCCGTGTCCCAGCCCGTTACATTGCAGTTACATTTGTATGGCCGTGTCCCAGCCCGTTACATTGCAGTACATTATATGACCATGTTGTATGGCCGTGTCCCAGCCCGTTACATTGCGTCATACATTGTATGGCCGTGTCCCAGCCCGTTACATTGCAGTATATTATATGACCATGTTGTATGGCCGTGTCCCAGCCCGTTACATTGCAGTACATTGCATGTTGGCCGTGTCCCAGCCCGTTACATTGCAGTACATTATATGACCATGTTGTATGGCCGTGTCCCAGCCCGTTACATTTGCAGTACATTGTATGGCCGTGTCCCAGCCCGTTACAGTGCAGTACATTATATGACCATGTTGTATGGCCGTTGTCCCAGCCCATTACATTGCAGTACATTATATGACCATGTTGTATGGCCGTGTCCCAGCCCGTTACAGTGCAGTACATTATATGACCATGTTGTATGGCCGTGTCCCAGCCCGTTACAGTGCAGTACATTATATGACCATGTTGTATGGCCGTGTCCCAGCCATTACATTGCAGTACATTATATGACCATGTTGTATGGCCGTGTCCCAGCCCATTACATTGCAGTACATTATATGACCATGTTGTATGGCCGTGTCCAGCCCGTTACATTGCAGTACATTATATGACCATGTTGTATGGCCATGTCCCAGCCCATTATATTGCAGTACATTATATGACCATGTTGTATGGCCGTGTCCCAGCCCGTTACATTGCAGTACATTATAAGACCATGTTGTATGGCCGTGTCCCAGCCCGTTACATTGCAGTACATTATATGACAATGTTGTATGGCCGTGTCCAGCCCGTTACATTGCAGTATATTATATGA
>JARQOD010000010.1:88525122-88631767 GCA_033576555.1 Oophaga sylvatica
AGGTCACAAATCAGGAACAGCTCCCTAACCCCACACAAAAAGGGTCTGCATGAGATCCCTTCATCCAGAAACAGCGCCACTCTTATTCACAGCCCGTGTCTGGTATTGCAGCACAGCCTCTATAGGTACTGCCACACTAAACTATCCCGCTAGCGATCACGATAAAGACGCATACTAATGCGATCGCTAGCGGGATCGTTTTAATATCGCTAGTAGCGGCTTTATTTAGCGATGTCGTTAAGGACGCTATCGCGGTTAGCGATCTCCTTAACGACTTTAGCGGTACAAAATACCGCTAAATCGCTAAATAAAAGGTGCCACACAGCGATAATACTTACCCAGCGGGAGCGCCGACGATAAGATAGGGTCCGGAACGATTCCAGCGACGAGCGAGATCACAGCAGGATCTCAGCAGGGAGCTCGTCGCTGACTGATGCCGCACACAACAACATCGCTAACGGGATCGCTAAATAGTGACGTTTTTTAGCGATCCCGTTAGCGATGTTGTTTAGTGTGGCATACCCTTTACACTCAAATGGGTCTGGGTTCTAACCCGGCCTATAGACGGGTGGTGACGCTCCCGGAAAAAGCTTTATTGTTTCACATGTCACCTTGAATAGGCTGTGGTTAAAGAAGCCCTCCTCCTCCTTCCATCAAAGGTTTTACCCTGATATATTGCAGCCATCATATTATATAGCACTGTGTACTTACAACTGCTCATTTTACCTTTCTACCCAGATAATGCTTCTCTTTTCCATTAGATCTGTGACATCACGTGATTAATAACTGACTAGCTGAATCCTTCTAAGCTCTATGGAGAAACAGGAGGTCAATTTTCCCTGCACGAGTCATGAGTCACTGCAAAAGTCCCTAGCAGGAGGAGGAAGAAGGAGCAGCTGGGTCAGGAGCTGAAGAGGGGGATGATAAATGCAGGGACAAGAGACTTCCTGTTTCTACACAGAGCAGAGAAAAGAGAAGAATTATCTGGGTAGAAAGGCAAAATCAGCAATGGAAAGTACACAGTGCTGTATAATATGATGATTGCATATTAAGAGGATAAAAACTTTGATAAGAGGAGGAGGAGGGCTTCTTACGGTAACTTTCTTAATCCTATGGGAATGGTGAGGAGCGAGCAGCTGCCGGGCAAAAGAGGTAGCAAAATAACGAAAAATCTAAAAAATTAATCTCTGCCCACAAAAACCTGGTGACGGAGGCAGGACTGCCAGCGTTTGTCACTGCATGTGTTGCATTCAATGCACTCACCGATTTCAGCCGCGTAACTTTGGTTGAGAGATTTTCTGAAAGGCGTTTATTCTCCGCATCGAGCATCTCATCCACTGCTCCTGTGCTGGAACCTGCAGAAAGAAAAGGAGAGTTGCAGTATCTCCACAGGCTCCGGCTAGCCACGCACACTGGCCATTTCTCAGCTAATTCTGACAATCTGGTATCTCTGGCATCTCTATCTGCCAACGATTTCACACGGTGGCTTTTAAAGCGGGTTTGCCAAGGTCTGGGTCATATCTGTATAAATAGGCCTGGAGCAAGGTAGGATACTTCAGACTCTTCTACCTACACACAGGCGGGCTCAGCTAACAGAACCCCTTCTTACACAAGGAGGCGCTCTTCTCACATATTTTGCAGTGTACATCGGCCATGAGTGCCAGGTAAGCTGCCAGCACCTGAACTAAATGATCCAAAGGCCACTATGGAAAAGACCAGAGTGCCCACAGCACACCAGCAACGGCCGCTCTGCCCGGAGGTAGATCTAGCACCTCGCCTGGGTGGGACGTACAGAGGCACTCATTCATCTGTAGGTTATATATGGGGAGGCTGCTTAAAGGGACTCTGTCCACACAGAATGACTGCTCAAACCAAGTACAGGCGCTCGGTGCTTCACAGAGGCCAATCATTTCAGGTTTTTTTTTCTTTCCATCCATCTCTGCTCTAGGAAGTGAGAGCTGTCAAAGTGCCAATAGTTGGTGTTAGACCGCCCTTTAATACTGACTTGCACAACAGATTGTTGCTTTGACAATATGTCAAGACCAAATAATCGAGTGCTCATTCCCAGCATCTGCATCTCATGTCATCTCTCCAATACACAAGTGGCTCATTCCCCCCGAGCGCTCCTGCATTCTCCATGAGTCATCTCTCCAATACACAAGTGCTCATTCCCCCGAGCGCTCTCGCATTCTCCATGAGTCATCTCTCCAATACACAAGTGCTCATTCCCCCGAGCGCTCTCATTCCTGGCATCTCCCCAAATAAAAGCCATCGAGCGTCTGCATTCTCATGATCATCTCTCCAATACACAAGTGCTCATTCCCCCGAGCGCTCCTGCATTCTCCATGAGTCATCTCTCCAATACACAAGTGCTCATTCCCCGAGCGCTCCTGCATTCTCATGAGTCATCTCTCCAATACACAAGTGCTCATTCCCCGAGCGCTCCTGCGTTCTCCATGAGTCATCTCTCCAATACACAAGTGCTCATTCAACTGAGCGCTCCTGCGTTCTCCCATGAGTCATCTCTCCAATACACAAGTGCTCATTCAACTGAGCGCTCCTGCGTTCTCCATGAGTCATCTCTGCCCTCTCTATAATACACAAGTGCTCATTCCCCCGAGTGCTCCTGCCTTCTCCATGAGACATCTCTCCAATATACAAGTGCTCATTTGCCTGAGCGCTCCTGAGTTCTCCATGAGTCATATCTGCCACCTCTATAACACAAGTGCTCATTCACCCAGACGCTCCTGCCTTCTCCATGGAGACATCTCTGCCATCTCTATAATGCACAAGTGCTCATTCCCCCAAGCGCTCCTGCATTCTCCATGAGACATCTCTGCTGTCTCTATAATACACAAGTGCTCATTCCCCCGAGCGCTCCTGCGTTCTCCATGAGCCATCTCTCCAATACACAAGTGCTCATTCCCCCGAGCGCTCCTGCGTTCTCCATGAGCCATCTCTCCAATACACAAGTGCTCATTCCCCAGAGCGCTCCAGCGTTCTCAATGAGTCATCTCTGCCGTCTCTATAATACACAAGTGCTCATTCCCCGAGCGCTCCTGCGTTCTCCATGAGTCATCTCACCAATACATAAGTGTTCATTCCCCCGATTGCTCCTGCATTCTCCATGAGTCATCTCTGCCGTCTCTATAACACACAAGTGCTCATTCCCCGAGCGCTCCTGCGTTCTCCATGAGTCATCTCACCAATACACAAGTGCTCATTCCCCCGAGCGCTCCTGCGTTCTTCATGAGTCATCTCTGCCATCTCACCAATACACAAGTGCTCATTCCCCCAATTGCTCCTGCATTCTCCATGAGACATCTCTGCCATCTCACCAATACACAAGTGCTCATTCCCCGATTGCTCTTGCGTTCTCCATGAGTCATCTCTGACGACTCTATAACACACAAATGATCATTCCCCCGATTCATGGAGACCGTAGGAGCAGACATCTCTGCCATCTCACCAATACATAAGTGTTCATTCCCCCGATTGCTCCTGCATTCTCCATGAGTCATCTCTGCCGTCTCTATAATACACAAGTGCTCATTCCCCCGAGCGCTCCTGCCTTCTCCATGAGACATCTTTGCCGTCTCTATAATACTCTAGTGGTCATTCCGATTGCCCCTGCCTTCTCCATGAGTCATTTCTGCCGTCTCTATAATACACAAGCGCTCATTCCCTCGATTGCTCCTGCGTTCTCCATGAGTCATCTCTGCTGGCGGCTTATCTCCGGCAGTCTGAAATTGGACGTCTGATGAACACCTCCCCCAACAATCAGCTGGCTGGCGCCACAATACTTACCAACCTGTTGATATCGCTGTTAGTTTAACATGTATAGGGGTCTTTAAAGGGATCCTGTCATGTTGAAAATGGTATCTGATCTACAGGCCGGACGCTATTGATCAGACTGACATTTGTGGGAAACGATTCATTACAACCTGTATCATATTCACCAACATCTCCAGCGTTTTGTGTATAAATATATATATATATATATATATATATGTCCAGTGGGCGGAGCTAGCCAGTGACTGACCGTCTTCCCTGTATGCTGGTGCCTGCAAACATGCAGTCTGTCACTGGTAGGACCGCCCACCGGACTCATACATACTAACAGTGGGGATGTCGGAGACATGGACGCGGGATCTTATCCCGCAGCCCCTTCTGGAGGGGGCGCAGTAGTCACGAGACTAGTGAGGGTGGCAGCTGATCGCCAGCTCTGGGGGCCCCCGCTGCCAGCAATCACCCACATAACACACCATCACAGGGCACTGGACCGGCCATAGAGGAGTGTGACCCCACCAGTGACCCGGGCAGCAGAGGCACACATCCCAACCTCCTTATATCCACAGCATCTAAGGACATGCTGGGAGTTGTAATTCGCAACAGCAGGAGGCATTGACAAGGGGTCCAAAGTCATATACTGCCCCCACAACCTGTGACAGACCAGAGAATGAAATTATATGGACTTCCCCTTTAAGCCGTAACAAACCACGACATCGTCACAAAGCGGTGACACGAATCCCTGCGCACACCGCCATAGCAATCACACACAGACCGGACCCCGCCGGCCCGGGGCACACAGCACGAATACCTCGGCCCCAGTCCGCCATGTTTGTTTGCTTCTGCTCAGTGAGCTGGCAGGATCATCGACGTCACCCGCCCCGCCCCCTTACTGACGTCACTGCGCCGCAATCTCATCGACGTGTGGAAAGCCCCGCCCCGAATGCAAATCATCGCGTCCCGTTGCTAGGTTTCTGCTATCGCTCTAGTAACGCACGCTGCTGCCCTCTGCTGGCAAATACACGAACAAGGATTTAGCCATCTAATATATAAGCTGAATAGTAATGTATGTGTGTAATGTATGTGGTGTATATGTGTGTTTGTCCGGGATAGGAATCTGCACCGTCGCACTTATGGGCATGAAATTTTGCACGCCCGCACGTCTCGACCCCGAAAGCGTCCTAGGCTATGTTTTGAATCGAAATTTTAACCCCGCGCGTTCCAAATCGCCAAACAATTTTGGCCCTATCTACATAATGGGGAGAAAGCTGAATGCTTGTGTGTATGTCCGGCATAGGAATCTGCATTTACGGGCATGAAATTTTGCACACCCGCACGTCTCGACCCCGGGAGCATCATAGGCTGTGTTTTGAGTCGACATTTTAACCCCACGTGTTCAAAATTGCGCGCATTAAAAACACACACACGTCTGGTATTTTTATCTTTTAAAAATAAATATCTGATTAATAACCAGCCAAACTACAAGACCAATTTGTTATAAATTTGCCATATAGGGAAATAAGACAGATGTCAGTCACATGAGCTGTATATTATTTGTATGTGTGAGGTAATATATACTGCCAGAGGGGAATGTTTTCTGTTGGCTGGAGAATTATCAGGCTGCCTATAGCAACCAATCACAGCTCAGCTTCTATTTTGCCATAGGTCATTAATATGAGCTCTGTTTGGTTACTATAGGCAACAGAGGACATATAGAGATATAATCATTATAACTTGTTATAACTAACCGTAGTTATTTACTATGCCCGGGCAGCGCCGGGCTCTTCAGCTAGTAAAAGAATAAAGACTGAAAATAAAAAATAAAAAAAAAGGATTTTTATGATTCAGCAAAATGATCAGCAAAGAAAAGGCCAAAATCTATAACTAAGAAGTTCTGTAAACTGGAAACTAGAGGTGTCAGGCAGTGTACAGACAGTGTTATAGAGAGAGGCCAGGGAAGGAGGCAGGTACAGTGTGTTACACAGGGCCAAGAATACACACAGTGTATAATACTGTTCATTGCACGGATACTAAATAGTGCCATATAGTGAGGGGATAAATAGTGCCATATAGTGAGGGGATAAATAGTGCCATATAGTGAGGGGATAAATAGTGCCATATAGTGAGGGTATAAATAGTGCCATATAACGAGGGATAAATAGTGCCATATAACGAGGGGATAAATAGTGCCATATAACGAGGGGATAAATAGTGCCATATAGCGAGGGCATAAATAGTGCCATATAACGAGGGGATAAATAGTGCCATATAACGAGGGGATAAATAGTGCCATATAGCGAGGGCATAAATAGTGCCATAAAGTGAGAGTATAAATAGTGCCATATAGTGAGGGCATAAATAGTGCCATATAGTGAGGGTATAAATAGTGCCATATAACGAGGGGATAAATAGTGCCATATATACGAGGGGATAAATAGTGCCATATAGTGAGAGTATAAATAGTGCCATATAGTGAGGGCATAAATAGTGCCATATAGTGAGGGCATAAATAGTGCCATATAGTGAGGGCATAAATAGTGCGGGCATAAATAGTGCCATATAGTGAGGGTATAAATGGTGCCATATAGTGAGAGTATAAATGGTGCCATATAGTGAGGGTATAAATAGTGAGGGTATAAAGAGTGCCATATAGTGAGGGTATAAATGGTGCCATATAGTGAGAGTATAAATGGTGCCATATAGTGAGGGTATAAATAGTGCCATATAGTGAGGGTATAAATAGTGCCATATAGTGAGGGTATAAAGAGTGCCATATAGTGAGGGTATAAATAGTGCCATATAGTAAGAGAATAAATGGTGCCATATAGTGAGTATAAATAGTGCCATATAGCGAGGGCATAAATAGTGAGGGTATAAATAGTGCCACGTAGTGAGGGTATAAATAGTGCCATATAGTGAGAGTATAAATGGTGCCATATAGTGAGGGTATAAATAGTGCCATATAGTGAGAGTATAAATAGCGCCACGTAGTGAGGGTATAAATAGTGCCATATAGTGAGGGTATAAATAGTGCCATATAGTGAGGGTATAAATAGTGCCATATAGTGAGGGTATAAAGAGTGCCATATAGTGAGGGTATTAATGGTGCCATATAGTGAGAGTATAAATGGTGCCATATAGTGAGGGTATAAATGGTGCCATATAGTCAGGGTATAAATAGTGCCATATAGTGAGAGTATAAATAGCGCCACGTCGTGAGGGTATAAATAGTGCCATATAGTGAGGATATAAATAGTGCCATATAGTGAGAGTATAAATGGTGCCATATAGTGAGGTATAAATAGTGCCATATAGTGAGGGTATAAAGAGTGCCATATAGTGAGGGTATAAATAGTGCCATATAGTGAGAGAATAAATGGTGCCATATAGTGAGAGTATAAATAGTGCCATATAGCGAGGGCATAAATAGTGAGGGTATAAATAGTGCCACGTAGTGAGGGTATAAATAGTGCCATATAGTGAGGGCATAAATAGTGCCATATAATGAGGGTATAAATAGTGCCATATAGTGAGGGCATAAATAGTGAGGGTATAAATAGTGCCACGTAGTGAGGGTATAAATAGTGCCATATAGTGAGAGTATAAATGGTGCCATATAGTGAGGGTATAAATAGTGCCATATAGTGAGGGTATAAATAGTGCCATATAGTGAGGGTATAAAGAGTGCCATATAGTGAGGGTATAAATAGTGCCATATAGTGAGAGAATAAATGGTGCCATATAGTGAGTATAAATAGTGCCATATAGCGAGGGCATAAATAGTGCCATATAGTGAGAGTATAAATAGCGCCACGTCGTGAGGGTATAAATAGTGCCATATAGTGAGGGTATAAATAGCGCCATATAGTGAGAGTATAAATAGTGAAATATAGTGAGAGTATAAATGGTGCCATATAGTGAGGGTATAAATGGTGCCATATAGTGAGGGTATAAATAGTGCCAGATAGTGAGGGTATAAATGGTGCCATATAGTGAGGGTATAAATAGTGCCAGATAGTGAGGGTATAAATGGTGTCATATAGCGAGGGCATAAATAGTGCCATATAGTGAGAGTATAAATAGTGCCATATAGCGAGGGCATAAATAGTGCCATATAGTGAGGGCATAAATAGTGCCATATAGTGAGGGTATAAATAGTGCCATATAGTGAGGGCATAAATAGTGCCATATAGTGAGGGTATAAATAGTGCCACGTAGTGAGGGTATAAATAGTGCCATATAGTGAGAGTATAAATGGTGCCATATAGTGAGGGTATTAATAGTGCCATATAGTGAGGGTATAAAGAGTGCCATATAGTGAGGGTATAAAGAGTGCCATATAGTGAGGGTATAAAGAGTGCCATATAGTGAGGGTATAAATGGTGCCATATAGTGAGGGTATAAATGGTGCCATATAGTGAGGGTATAAATAGTGCCATATAGTGAGAGTATAAATAGCACCACGTAGTGAGGGTATAAATAGTGCCATATAGTGAGGGTATAAATAGTGCCATATAGTGAGGGTATAAATAGCGCCACGTAGTGAGGGTATAAACGGTGCCATATAGTGAGGGTATAAATAGTGCCATATAGTGAGAGTATAAATAGCACCACGTAGTGAGGGTATAAATAGTGCCATATAGTGAGGGTATAAATAGTGCCATATAGTGAGGGTATAAATAGCGCCACGTAGTGAGGGTATAAACGGTGCCATATAGTGAGGGTATAAATAGTGCCATATAGTGAGAGTATAAATAGCACCACGTAGTGAGGGTGTGTCGACCCGCCACCACAATTGTGGGTTACCAGGGCAATGGGGTACTCAGAGCCGAGCCCGTAGAAGTCTATGGGATTGTCACAGGTAGCGGTGGCTCGGTCTGTGGCCCTGGCGGTCTGGCGTATGTTGTTGGGGGATATTTACAGGGGATAACTATATACAGTTCGTGACGCCACCTGTAGTGTTCTGGTAATTAGTACCAGCGCTGCTGTAGATCTCTGAGGGGATGGTGAGGCAGCTAGATGTCAGGTCCCCTACAGGTGGGACTCTTCCCTCAAAGTCTGTTAAGATGGTGAAGTCGGGTGCCGGTAAATAACACAGTCTCACACAGTCAAAGTCTTTCCATACCTTTACTTGCAGAAAGATAAGGCAGGTCCCAGGGAGGCTGATCCAAGGGGAGTGTATATTGAGACGGCAGCTGGACAAGTTAGGGGCCTCCTTTAACTCCAATAAACGAGTACAACCAGCCTGAAGCGTAGTTCCCTCTATGATTCCAGCAAATCTTAGCTGTAACTGCCCAGTCAGCTTAGTGTTAGGGATCTTCCTGTGAAGGAGCTGAATACTTATGTTTGTCCTGCAGAACTCCAAAGTCTTCACTCCCTCTGACCCCAGCTACGTACCGACTATAAGGGGCTTGTCTGCCGCGACCTAGGGTCCGGTAGATTCCTGGTTGTCCTGTCTCTGTGCCTGAAGCAACAGCGACTCTTCGGTCCCCAGTGACCGGTAACAAGGCGCTGGACTTCTGCAATCCTATAGCACCAAATTCTCTAATCCACTTGCCTTTCGCCTTGTCCACGCTGGTAACATAAACACTCTTACTAGCCAGGGGTCGAGCAGTCACTTCCAATCTTTTTCCTTCCAATCAAGCCAACCACAGATGCTCAGTTATCACAGGCAGGAGCACGTCTCTGTACCTGATACTGTCCTTTTGACAGGAATGCTGAAGACTTTCTGGGTTACAACTTGTTCTTTCCTTCTTTGTATGCTGAGGAGATGACACAGCTCTGACCAGACTAAGGTGTATATCAACACCTATACCAGACTCCACTTTCAAAGCTGAAGAGATAGCAATCTAGACTCCTTCCTCCCTCCAGATGCAGACTCTCTCACTGTAGTCCAGACGCAGACTCTCCACGTCCTTACTGCCCGAAGACAGGAACTAGACTAACTGACTAAAATCACGCCTACACATACCTTCTTGACCACTCCCTAGAGTATACTTCACTACCCCAAGGGTGTGTCTAGTGTGTGTAGAATGAATGCATATTGAGCTTTAAGCCGCCGTCTCGCCATACACTCCCCAGGGTACTGCGTGTGCCTACCACCAGGGCTACACATTCCCCCATGGTAAACGACAGCACTCCCGGGCTGTGAAATACAAAAGACAGAAAAATTTTGTTTATGCAATAACAATAACAATAACATCTTCCCATCCGGGAGGTAAGAATACTTTGAACGTTACAAACTTTTAATACAAAAATAGTATTCAAATAGCATTTTCAATAAATAGATATACAAGATACTTGTGAAGGACCCGCACCAAACCTTCAACGTGGGTCCTGGGTGGGCTGCAGGACATCCAAGTGCAGACCTCACTCAGTGCCACACCACACGGGTTTTGTTTTTCAGAGGTAGATATGGATGGCTTATGTAAAACCAAGATAGGGCGCCAAAGCGCAACTATGTACAAAAGAGTTCTGGGTAAGCATAGTCCTTTACCTCAAAAAGTCCATTTATAAAAGAAGACATAATAAATCACATTAGCAATTATTCATTATCAATTACCATTTATCAATTACCAATTACCCAGCCGGGCATTCTATAATTAGGAATATATATTCATTATATATAACTTGTGCAATACTTTTTCAAAAACATTGTAAAACTTTTCTACTTTCTACTTGTGGTAGATCTGATAGGGATCTCACCAACTCTATACCATTTATTCATTTTCTGCACATACTTTTTCCACCACATTTTCCACGCCAGGGGCTGGAACAACGCAATGGGCCCTTGATCCCAGGACCAGCAAATCATGTGCTGCGATCAGGGTCTGGGTTGCGACAGTTCTGGTTTGAACCTCCAGGGGCGCAACGGGTATACTTTCTTCGCATGACACCGATTGCGTCTCAATTACTGTTAGCGATATAGACCGCGTCAGGGTTTGCGATCTAGACTGGGTCGCATTTGGCGATATAGAAGTGGCTTTTACTTGCGATAGACCTTGGGTCGCATGTTGCGATGACTTTGAAGGGGGCGATGCTGGGGCACGGCCGGATGCTGCTGAAGCTGAGTACGGGGACGCTGCGGTAATGGTGACGGTACCGGCGTCTGGGACGGGGTCGCGGACGATGGCGACGTTCAGGGCATACCACCCCTTCATTCCCCAATGCCGCGTATAGGTGACTATGTCGCCGTTTACTAAGTCCCTCCCGGGATGGCCTTGTGGCAGGTGAGATTCCACGTCACGCCTGCTGACGAAGACCGCTGGGTAGAGGCCCGGTTCACGAATAAAGCCCCAGCCCTTCCGGAGCTGGAACTCAGTCACACACCCCTGCCGCCGCGGTTCCCGTAAGGTACCTTTGTCGCGACGGACAGTCTCCTTGTCAGCAATCAGCTCAGCAAACTGTCGCTGGCGGTTCTTCTTGATTTCCCGCGCTTCCTCCTGCTGGCGCCTCTTTGTCTCCTCACGACTCCGCCATTCTTGCTCCCACTGGGCGGTGTAGGCGACGTCATCCAGGCGCGCCATCTCGTCCCAGTCCACATCTGGTAGTGACGGACAGGACCCCTCCGGTGTCCCTGCCGGGGACCGATAATCTGCTGCGGCCTCCTGGCCGGGCGGGCGTTCCGGGATTGGCTGTACCTCCTCAACCTCCTCCGCATCCACCGCTTCACCAGTGGGATCGGGAACGGTAATTTCGGGGGCAGCCTCCGGTTGCTCCTTCGCCTTGGGCAGCAGACTTTTCGGTACTTTGTATCGTGGGAGTTCGTTGAGGGGAGGGGACGCCGTGTTCGTCATCCGCCATTTCTGCAGATTACAGCGGCGCCTCTCAATCTCCTCCAGTCCAGGTTGGAACAACTGCTTTAGGCGTGAGTTCTCCTCCTGGACCTCTAACAACGCCTGTTGCAGGTGCAGAATCGCATAGGCCTCGGATGCCGATGGCAGCTTGGCGGGAGCACGGGGCCTGCCTTCCTCCGCTGCTCCGCTCGGCTCCACACGTCCGGCCTCCATCATGTTTCTTTCTTTCTCTGGAGACATCCGGTCTCTTCCGTGGAGGTGGGGTTTGCGTCTCCTCCTCCTCGCAGGGAAGGTGAAGAGGAGGCGGACCTCCTTTGCCGTTGGGCAGGACCGCATGTTATAGTAGCACTTTGAGAGGACAGGCATTTTCTTCGCGCCACAGGGGGGTAGACGCCCACGAAGGTACGCCCACCTTCTTCTCCAGCGCCTGAGGGCGCGAATATGGCGACAAAAATGGCGATTTTGGCGCCAAAAGTGCAAACAGTCCTTTTTACAAAAACAAGTCCTTAGGCACGCAGGGCTCGCAATTTCGCGAGTTTGGTATCCTGTTCGTGACGCCAAGTTTAGTTGTGTCGACCCGCCACCACAATTGTGGGTTACCAGGGCAATGGGGTACTCAGAGCCGAGCCCGTAGAAGTCTATGGGATTGTCACAGGTAGCGGTGGCTCGGTCTGTGGCCCTGGCGGTCTGGCGTATGTTGTTGGGGGATATTTACAGGGGATAACTATATACAGTTCGTGACGCCACCTGTAGTGTTCTGGTAATTAGTACCAGCGCTGCTGTAGATCTCTGAGGGGATGGTGAGGCAGCTAGATGTCAGGTCCCCTACAGGTGGGACTCTTCCCTCAAAGTCTGTTAAGATGGTGAAGTCGGGTGCCGGTAAATAACACAGTCTCACACAGTCAAAGTCTTTCCATACCTTTACTTGCAGAAAGATAAGGCAGGTCCCAGGGAGGCTGATCCAAGGGGAGTGTATATTGAGACGGCAGCTGGACAAGTTAGGGGCCTCCTTTAACTCCAATAAACGAGTACAACCAGCCTGAAGCGTAGTTCCCTCTATGATTCCAGCAAATCTTAGCTGTAACTGCCCAGTCAGCTTAGTGTTAGGGATCTTCCTGTGAAGGAGCTGAATACTTATGTTTGTCCTGCAGAACTCCAAAGTCTTCACTCCCTCTGACCCCAGCTACGTACCGACTATAAGGGGCTTGTCTGCCGCGACCTAGGGTCCGGTAGATTCCTGGTTGTCCTGTCTCTGTGCCTGAAGCAACAGCGACTCTTCGGTCCCCAGTGACCGGTAACAGGGCGCTGGACTTCTGCAATCCTATAGCACCAAATTCTCTAATCCACTTGCCTTTCGCCTTGTCCACGCTGGTAACATAAACACTCTTACTAGCCAGGGGTCGAGCAGTCACTTCCAATCTTTTTCCTTCCAATCAAGCCAACCACAGATGCTCAGTTATCACAGGCAGGAGCACGTCTCTGTACCTGATACTGTCCTTTTGACAGGAATGCTGAAGACTTTCTGGGTTACAACTTGTTCTTTCCTTCTTTGTATGCTGAGGAGATGACACAGCTCTGACCAGACTAAGGTGTATATCAACACCTATACCAGACTCCACTTTCAAAGCTGAAGAGATAGCAATCTAGACTCCTTCCTCCCTCCAGATGCAGACTCTCTCACTGTAGTCCAGACGCAGACTCTCCACGTCCTTACTGCCCGAAGACAGGAACTAGACTAACTGACTAAAATCACGCCTACACATACCTTCTTGACCACTCCCTAGAGTATACTTCACTACCCCAAGGGTGTGTCTAGTGTGTGTAGAATGAATGCATATTGAGCTTTAAGCCGCCGTCTCGCCATACACTCCCCAGGGTACTGCGTGTGCCTACCACCAGGGCTACACAAGGGTATAAATAGTGCCATATAGTGAGGGTATAAATAGTGCCATATAGTGAGGGTATAAATAGCGCCACGTAGTGAGGGTATAAACGGTGCCATATAGTGAGGGTATAAATAGTGCCATATAGTGAGAGTATAAATAGCACCACGTAGTGAGGGTATAAATAGTGCCATATAGTGAGGGTATAAATAGTGCCATATACAGGCTGCAATGGTTAAACTCTTCAATTTTGTGCTAAGTGCCGGCTACTTCCCTCGTACCTGGAACCAAGGCCTCATCACACCCATCCACAAGAATGGGGACAGGTATGACCCAGCCAACTACAGAGGCATATGTGTCAGCAGCAACCTGGGGAAACTGTTCAACAGCATCCTGAACAAGAGGATCCTCAGTTTCCTCACCAAACATAACGTACTCAGCAAGAGCCAAGCAGGGTTCATGCCAAACCACCGCACCACTGACCACATCTATACCCTGCACAGCCTCATTCAGAGACACGTCCACAATACAAAGAACGGGAAGATACACGCCTTTTCGTGGACTTTAAAAAGGCCTTTGATTCGGTGTGGCACCCGGGCTTATTCCTGAAACTGCTGGAGAGCGGAATAGGAGGAAAGACCTACGATGTTATCAAAAGCTCCTACACCGAGAACCTCTGCAGTGTGAGTGTGAACGGTAAAAGAACGGCTTATTTCTAGCAGAGCCGTGGAGTCAGACAAGGCTGCAGCCTAAGTCCAACGCTCTTCAACATTTACATCAACGAGCTGGCTACCGCTCTGGAATCTTCCACAGCACCAGGTCCCACCCTCCACGACACCCAGGTGAAATTCCTGCTGTATGCAGATGACCTGCTGCTTCTGTCACCAACCGAGAAAGGCCTCCAAGACAACCTGAAAATCTTAGAGAAATTCAGCTCCACCTGGGCACTACCGGTCAACCTAAAGAAAACCAACATCATGGTGTTCCAGAGGAGAAAGAGAAAATCAGACCAGCACCCTTCATTTGTCCTCAACAACTGCGCCCTTACAGGAACAGACAAATATACCTACCTGGGCCTAGAGATTCACCGGTCAGGGAGCTTCAAACAAGCCATAGAGACCCTGAAAGACAAGGCATGTAAAACCTTCTATGGCATCCGAAGGAAACTCTACCATCTGAAACCACCAGTGAGGGTCTGGTTAAAAATCTTCGACTCTGTCATCGCCCCAATCCTCCTGTATGGCAGTGAAGTCTGGGGTCCTCACACCTACCCAGACTGGTCAAGGTGGGATTCCAACCCAACAGAAATATTCCACCTGGAATTCTGCAAGCACCTTCTCCAAGTCCATCGGAGCACCTCCAACAGTGCCTGCCGGGCCGAGCTGGGCAGATTCCCTCTACACCTAAAGGTTCTAAAGAGGGCACTGTCATTCCGGGCTCACCTACGTAGGAGCAATCCAAGCTCCCAACACCATAAAGCCCTGACACACGTAGATGAAACAGAAAAACTAGGACCCTCGGAACAGCTCACCCAAACCCAACCTGACCAGAACACCAATCACAACAACCTGACAAAAGCCGAAATCAGGAAGATGGTAGACGAAGGCCAGGAGAGGTATGTCAGTGACTGGAAGAACGACATCATCAGCTCCCAGAAACTGACCATGTACCGGAGTCTACAGAGAGACTACAGACTGGCCCCATACCTGGAGAAACTCCCGGACCCCAGAGACCGCAAGATCCTGAGCCGGTATAGACTCAGTGCCCACAGTCTGGCCATCGAATCCGGCCGACACAGGCAGAGCTACAAGCCCAGGGAGGAAAGACTATGCCAACACTGTGACCAGGAGGCCATAGAGGACGAAACCCACTTCCTGCTACACTGCTCCAAATACTCAGCAGTGAGGGACACTCACTTCAGGAGACTCTCACATCTCTTCCCGGATTTCATCACCATGAAGGAGGAAGAGAAAACATATATCTTGCTGGGGGAAGAAGAGAGAGCAGCTGAGATAGCAGCGCGGTATGTGAGCGAATGTCATAGACTGCGAGAAAGAGAACTATGATATGCCATGGACTTCTATAGCCCCCACCCTAGATCTGCCCCTACCCAACATCCCTATGCCATGGACTTCTATAGCCCCTACCCCGGATCTGCGCCCCCATCACCCTCCCTATGCCATGAACTTCCATAACCCCTACCCTAGATCTGTCCCCATCCCCCCTCCCTATCCCTTTTCCCTTTTGTACACTTGCTTTGGCAAAACTAACGTGTATTTAGTCCTGCCAATAAAGCTTCTTTGAATTGAATTGAATAGTGAGGGTATAAATAGCGCCACGTAGTGAGGGTATAAATAGTGCCATATAGTGAGAGTATAAATGGTGCCATATAGTGAGGGTATAAATGGTGCCATAGAGTGAGGGTATAAATGGTGCCATATAGTGAGGGTATAAATGGTGCCATATAGTGAGGGTATAAATGGTGCCATATAGTGAGGGTATAAATAGTGCCAGATAGTGAGGGTATAAATGGTGCCATATAGTGAGGGTATAAATAGTGCCATATAGTGAGGGTATAAATAGCGCCAGATAGTGAGGGTATAAATAGTGCCATATACTGAGCAGCCATATAGTGAGAGTATAAATAGCGCCATATAGTGAGAGTATAAATAGTGCCATATAGTGAGGGTATAAATAGTGCCATATAGTGAGAGTATAAATAGTGCCATATAGTGAGAGTATAAATAGTGCCATATAGTGAGGGTATGAATAGGCCATATAGTGAGAGTATAAATAGTGCCATATAGTGAGGGTATAAATAGTGCCATATAGTAGAGTATAAATAGCGCCATATAGTGAGAGTTAAATAGTGCCATATAGTGAGAGTATAAATAGTGCCATATAGTGAGAGTATAAATAGTGCCATATAGTGAGGTATAAATAGTGCCATATAGTGAGGTATAATAGTGCCATATAGTGAGAGTATAAATAGTGCCATATAGTGAGGGTATAAATAGTGCCATATAGTGAGGGTATAAATAGTGCCATATAGTGAGAGTATAAATAGTGCCATATAGTGAGGGTATAAATAGTGCCATTTAGTGAGAGTATATAAATAGTGCCATATAGTGAGGGTATAAATAGTGCCATATAGTGAGAGTATAAATAGTGCCATATAGTGAGGTATAAATAGTGCCATATAGTGAGAGTATAAATAGTGCCATATAGTGAGGGTATAAATAGTGCCATATAGTGAGAGGTATAAATGTGCCATTGTGGTGGGGATAAATAGCGCCATATAGTGAGGGTATAAATAGTGCCATATAGTGAGGGTATAAATAGGTGCCATATAGTGAGGGTATAAATAGTGCCAATAGTGAGGGTATAAATGGTGCCATATAGTGAGGGTATAAATAGTGCCAATAGTGAGGGTATAAATGTGCCATATAGTGAGGGTATAAATGTGCCATATAGTGAGGGTATAAATAGCGCCAGATAGTGAGGATATAAATAGTGCCATATAGTGAGGGTATAAATGGTGCCATTGTGAGGGGTATAAATAGCGCCATATAGTGAGGGTATAAATAGTGCCATATAGTGAGGGTATAATAGTGCCATATAGTGAGGGTATAAATATGCCATATAGTGAGGGTATAAATGGTGCCATATAGTGAGGTATAAATAGTGCCAGATAGTGAGGGTATAAATGATGCCATATAGTGAGGTATAAATAGTGCCATAGTGTGAGGTATAAATAGCGCCAGATAGTGAGGGTATAAATAGTGCCAATAGTGAGGGTATAAATGGTGCCATTAGTAGTGAAGCGAGATATAGGAATAGTGCCATATAGTGAGGTATAAATAGTGCCATAATAGTGAGAGTAAATGGCCATGTAGTGAGGGTATAAATAGCGCCATGTAGTCAGAGTATAAATAGCGCCATATAGTGAGAGTATAAATAGTGCCATATAGTGAGGTATAAATAGTGCCATATAGTGATGGATAAAAGTGCCATATAGTGAGAGTATAAATAGGCCATATAGTGAGGGTATAAATAGGCCATATAGTGAGAGATAAATAGCCATATAGTGAGAGTATAAATAGTGCCATCAGTGAGGTATAAATAGTGCCTATAGTGAGGTATAAATGTGCCTATAGTGAGGGTATAATTATACCTCATATAGGACTTATATAATAGGCCATTTATACTACTAATGGCCATTTATACCGTATAAATGTGCCATATAGTGAGGTATAAATAGTGCCATATAGTGAGAGTATAAATAGCGCCACGTAGTGAGGGTATAAATAGTGCCATATAGTGAGGTATAATAGCGCCATAGTGAGGTATAAATAGTGCCAAATAGTGAGGTATAAATGCCTTATAGTGAGGTATAAATGTGCCATATAGTGAGGTATAAATGTGCCATATGTGGGGTATAATGGTGCCATATAGTGAGGGTTAAATGTGCCATATAGTGAGGTATAAATAGTGCCATATAGTGAGAGTATAAATAGCCACGTAGTGAGGGTATAAATAGTGCCATATAGTGAGAGTATAAATGGTGCCATATAGTGAGGGTATAAATGTGCCATATAGTGAGGGTATAGATGTGCCATGTAGTGAGGGTATAATGTGCCATTAGTGAGGTATAAATAGTGCCATATAGTGAGGGTATAAATGTGCCATATAGTGAGGGTATAAATGTGCCATAAGTGAGGGTATAGATGTGCCATGTAGTGAGGGTATAGATGTGCCATGTAGTGAGGGTATAAATAGTTCCATATAGTGAGAGTATAAATGGTGCCATATAGTGAGGGTATAAATGTCCATTAGTGAGGGATAAATGGTGCCATTGTGAGATAAATAGGCCATATAGTGAGGATAAATGTCCATATGTGAGGATAAAGTGCCATTAGTGAGAGTAAATAGTGCCAATAGTGAGGTATAAATGTGCATATGTGGGGTATAAATATGCCAATAGTGAGGGTATAAATGGTGCCTATAGTGAGGTATAATAGTGCCTATAGTGAGGGTATAAATAGGCCAATAGTGAGGTATAAATAGTGCCATATAGTGAGGGTATAATAGGTGCCATATAGTGAGGGTATAAATAGTGCCATATAGTGAGGTATAAATGGTGCCATATAGTGAGGGTATAAATAGGCCATATAGTGGGTATAAATGTGCCATATAGTGAGGTATAAATAGTGCCAATAGTGAGGTATAATGTGCCATATAGTGAAGTATAATAGTGCCATATAGTGAGGGTATAAATAGCGCCATAGTGAGGTATAATAGTGCCAATAGTGAGGTATAAAGTGCATTAGTAGGGTAAATAGCGCCAATAGTGAGGTTAAATGTGCCATTAGTGAGGTTAAATAGTGCATATAGTGAGAGATAAATAGGCATTAGTGAGGGTATAAATAGGCCATTAGTAAGTATAAATAGGCCATATAGTGAGATATAAATAGTGCCAATAGTGAGGTATAAATATGCCATATAGTGGGGTAAATAGTGCCATATAGTGAGAGTATAAATAGGCCATATAGTGAGGGTATAATAGGCCAATTTAGTGAAGTATAAATAGTGCCATAGTGAGGGTATAAATAGTGCCTATAGTGAGGGTATAAATGTGCCATATGTGAGGGTATAAATAGGCCATTTATAATATAAATATCCTATATAGGTATAATAGTGCCATATAGTGAGGGTATAAATGTGCCATTGTGAGGATAAATAGCGCCATAGTGAGGTATAAATAGTGCCATATGGGGTGAGGGTAGATAAATGTGCAATAGTGAGGTATAAATGGTGCCTTATAGTGGGGTATAATGGTGCCATATAATGTGAAGGTATAAATGGTGCAATAGTGAGGGTATAAATGTGCCTATAGTGAGGGTATAAATAGTGCCATTAGTGAGGTATAATAGCGCCAGTAGTGAGGGTATAAATAGTGCCAATAGTGAGGTATAAATGGTGCCATTAGTGAGGGTATAAATGGCCAATAGTGGGGTATAATGTGCCATTAGTGAGGGTATAAGTGCCATATAGGTGAAGAGATACAATAGGTAAAATGTGCATAAATAATTGCCATGTAGTGAGGGTATAATGGGCCATGTAGTAGGTATAAATAGTCCATATAGTGAGGTATAAATGTGCCATATAGTGAGGTATAAATGTGCATTAGTGAGGGATAAATAGTGCCATATAGTGAGAGATAAATGTGCCATATAGTGAGAGATAATGTTCCATATAGTGAGAGCATAAACATGCATATAGTGAGAGATAAAGTGCATATAGTGAGAGTATAATAGTGCCATATAGTGAGAGTATAAATAATGCCATATAGTGAGGTATAAATGTGCTTATAGTGAAGAAAATAGTGCCTTATAGTGTTAAATAGTGCATTAGTGAGGGTATAAATAGTGCCAATAGTGAGAGTTAAATGTGCCATATATGGGTTAAATAGTGCCATATAGTGAGAGTATAAATAGTGCCATATAGTGAGAGTATAAATAGCGCATAGTGAGAGTTAATAGTGCCATATAGTGAGGGTATAATAGTGCCATATATGAGAGTATAAATAGTGCCATTAGTGAGAGTATAAATGTGCCATATAGTGAGGTAAATAGCGCATATAGTGAGAGTATAAATAGTGCCATATAGTGAGGGTATAAATGTGCCATATGTAGTATAATAGCGCCTATAAAGTTTAATAGTGCCATATAGTGAGGTATAAATAGTGCCATTAGTGAGAGTATAAATAGTGCATTAGTAGGGTATAATTGCATATAGTGAGAGTATAAATAGTGCCAATAGTAGAGTATAAATAGTGCCAATAGTGAGGGTATAAATAGTGCATATAGTGAGGTATAATAGTGCCATATAGTGAGAGTATAAATAGTGCCATATAGTGAGGGTATAAATAGTGCCATTAGTGAGAGTATAAATAGTGCCATATAGTGAGGGTATAAATAGTGCCATATATGAGAGTATAAATAGTGCCAATAGTGAGGGTATAAATAGTGCCATATAGTGAGGTATAAATAGTGCCATATAGTGAGGGTATAAATAGTGCCATATAGTGAGGTATAAATGGTGCCATGTGGTGAGGGATAAATAGCGCCATATAGTGAGGTATAATAGTGCCATATAGTGAGGGTATAAATGGTGCCATATAGTGAGGGTATAAATAGTGCCATATAGTGAGGTATAAATGGTGCCATATAGTGAGGTATAAATAGTGCCAATAGTGAGGTATAAATGATGCCATTAGTGAGGGTATAAATAGTGCCATATAGTGAGGTATAAATAGCGCCAGATAGTGAGGTATAAATAGTGCCAGTAGTGAGGGTATAAATGGTGCATGTAGTGAGGGATAAATAGGCCAGATAGTGAGGTATAAATAGTGCCATATAGTGAGGGTATAAATAGTGCCATATAGTGAGAGCATAAATAGCGCCATATAGTGAGGCATAAATAGTGCCATGTAGTGAGGGTATAAATAGCGCCATGTAGTCAGGTATAAATAGCGCCATATAGTGAGGGTATAAATAGTGCCATATAGTGAGGGTATAAATAGTGCCATATAGTGAGTGGATAAATAGTGCCATATAGTGAGAGTATAAATAGCGCCATATAGTGAGGGTATAAAATAGCGCCATATAGTGAGAGCATAAATAGCGCCATATAGTGAGAGTATAAATAGTTGCCATGCAGTGAGGGTATAAATAGTGCCGTATAGTGAGGGTATAAATGGTGCCGTATAGTGAGGGTATAATTTATACCCTCACTATACGGCACCATTTATACCCTCACTATACGGCACCATTTATACCTCACTATATATGGCACCATTTATACCGTATAAATGGTGCCATATAGTGAGGGTATAAATAGTGCCATATAGTGAGAGTATAAATAGCGCCACGTAGTGAGGGTATAAATAGTGCCATATAGTGAGGGTATGAATAGCGCCACGTAGTGAGGGTATAAATAGTGCCAATAGTGAGAGTATAAATGGTGCCTTATAGTGAGGGTATAAATGGTGCCATATAGTGAGAGTATAAATGGTGCCATATAGTGAGGGTATAAATGGTGCCATATAGTGAGGGTATAAATGGTGCCATATAGTGAGGGTATAAATAGTGCCATATAGTGAGAGTATAAATAGCGCCACGTAGTGAGGGTATAAATAGTGCCATATAGTGAGAGTATAAATGGTGCCATATAGTGAGGGTATAAATGGTGCCATATAGTGAGGGTATAGATGGTGCCATGTAGTGAGGGTATAGATGGTGCCATGTAGTGAGGGTATAAATAGTGCCATATAGTGAGAGTATAAATGGTGCCATATAGTGAGGGTATAAATGGTGCCATACAGTGAGGGTATAGATGGTGCCATGTAGTGAGGGTATAGATGGTGCCATGTAGTGAGGGTATAAATAGTTCCATATAGTGAGAGTATAAATGGTGCCATATAGTGAGGGTATAAATGGTGCCATATAGTGAGGGGATAAATAGTGCCATATATTGAGAGCATAAATAGTGCCATATAGTGAGAGCATAAATAGTGCCATATAGTGAGAGCATAAACAGTGCCATATAGTGAGAGCATAAATAGTGCCATATAGTGAGAGTATAAATAGTGCCATATAGTGAGAGTATAAATAATGCCATATAGTGAGAGTATAAATAGTGCCTTATAGTGAGAGTATAAATAGTGCCTTATAGTGAGAGTATAAATAGTGCCATATAGTGAGGGTATAAATAGTGCCATATAGTGAGAGTATAAATAGTGCCATATAGTGAGGGTATAAATAGTGCCATATAGTGAGAGTATAAATAGTGCCATATAGTGAGAGTATAAATAGCGCCATATAGTGAGAGTATAAATAGTGCCATATAGTGAGGGTATAAATAGTGCCATATAGTGAGAGTATAAATAGTGCCATATAGTGAGAGTATAAATAGTGCCATATAGTGAGGGTATGAATAGCGCCATATAGTGAGAGTATAAATAGTGCCATATAGTGAGGGTATAAATAGTGCCATATAGTCAGAGTATAAATAGCGCCATATAGTGAGAGTTTAAATAGTGCCATATAGTGAGAGTATAAATAGTGCCATATAGTGAGAGTATAAATAGTGCCATATAGTGAGGGTATAAATAGTGCCATATAGTGAGAGTATAAATAGTGCCATATAGTGAGAGTATAAATAGTGCCATATAGTGAGGGTATAAATAGTGCCATATAGTGAGGGTATAAATAGTGCCATATAGTGAGAGTATAACTAGTGCCATATAGTGAGGGTATAAATAGTGCCATTTAGTGAGAGTATAAATAGTGCCATATAGTGAGAGTATAAATAGTGCCATATAGTGAGAGTATAAATAGTGCCATATAGTGAGGGTATAAATAGTGCCATATAGTGAGAGTATAAATAGTGCCATATAGTGAGAGTATAAATAGTGCCATATAGTGAGGGTATAAATAGTGCCATATAGTGAGGGTATAAATAGTGCCATATAGTGAGAGTATAACTAGTGCCATATAGTGAGGGTATAAATAGTGCCATTTAGTGAGAGTATAAATAGTGCCATATAGTGAGGGTATAAATAGTGCCATGTAGTGAGAGTATAAATAGTGCCATATAGTGAGGGTATAAATAGTGCCATATAGTGAGAGTATAAATAGTGCCATATAGTGAGGGTATAAATAGTGCCATATAGTGAGAGTATAAATAGTGCCATATAGTGCCGTAGAATGTAAGTCCGCAAGGACAGGGTCCTCTCCCCTCTGTACAAGTCTGTCATTGTAAATTTGTTTACAGTAAACGATATCTATAACTTTGTATGTAACCCCTTCTCATGTACAGCACCATGGAATTAATGGCGCTATATAAATAAATAATAATAATAAATAGTGACAGTATAAATAGTTCCAAATAAATTTATGAGTGGTATATTTGAACTGGGATACACTGCTTTGTGGGGATATACGCAGTTCTAGCACAATAGGAAGGGTTGCCTGGCTAACATCTTCCCCGTGAGGTGTATGTGATATAATGGGGATATATACAATGAAAGGATGGAGTCTAATAAGGCTATGGTTCCACGGTCCGGAACCATAGCGCTTTGGACGGAGCGGAAATTCCGCTCCGTCTAAGCCCCGCCCCCTTTCTGACGCGCGATCTTTCCGGAGGTGTTCAGGACACCTCCGGAACACCTCCGGAAAGAACGCAGGGCTACATAGCCCTGTGTTAATTATGTTGCGGCGACGGTGCGTCGCCGCAATACGCGAGGACATGCTGCTGTCTAAAAAGACGCGCCGCATGTCCGTTTACGCAGGTTTGCCACCTGCGTATTGTTACGCATAGTGGAGACGGGATTTCTTGAAATCCCCTCCACTATGCTGTAACATCTGGACGCTGCGTGTTTGGCGCTGCGCCAGCGCACAGCGCCAAACACGCAGCGTTTCCTGACCGTGGAAACTCACCCTATATGGTGAACTCTCTCTTGATGTGTGGGAGCACCTCCGGTGTTATATCAACCCTGTTAAATATACTATAGGGGAATTTGTTTTGAGATTTGGGGGGCCTATATACAGTTATATGAAAAAGTTTGGGCACCCCTATTAATCTTAAGCTTAATGTTTTATAAAAATTGGTGTTTTTGCAACAGCTATTTCAGTTTGATATATCTAATAACTATTGGACACAGTAATGTTTCTGCCTTGAAATGAGGTTTATTGTACTAACAGAAAATGTGCAATCTGCATCCAAACAAAATTTGACAGGTGCATAAGTATGGACACCCTTATCATTTTCTTGTTTTAAATACTCCTACCTACTTTTTACTGACTTACTAAAGCACTTTTTTTTGGTTTTGTAACCTCATTGAGCTTTGAACTTCATAGCCAGGTGTATGCAATCATGAGAAAAGCTACTTAAAGAGGCCACTTGCAAGTTGCTCTCCTGTTTGAATCTCCTCTGAAGAGTGGCATCATGGGCTCCTCAAAACAACTGTCAAATGATCTGAAAACAAAGATTATTCAACATAGTTGGTCAGGGAAGGATACAAAAAGCTGTCTCAGAGATTTAACCTGTCAGTTTCCACTGTGAGGAACATAGTAAGGAAATGGAAGAACACAGGGACAGTTCTTGTTAAGGCCAGAAGTGGCAGGCCAAGAAAAGCATCAGAAAGGCAGAGAAGAAGAATGGTGAGATCAGTCAAGGACAATCCTCAGACCACCTCCAGAGAGCTGCAGCATCAACTTGCTGCAGATGGTGTCACTGTGCATCGGTCAACTATACAACGCACTTTGCACAAGGAGAAGCTGTATGGGAGAATGATGCGAAAGAAGCCGTTTCTGCAAGCACGCCACAAACAGAGTCGGCTGAGGTATGCAAAAGCACATTTGGAGAAGCCAATTTCTTTTTGGAAGAAGGTCCTGTGGACTGATGAAGCCAAGATTGAGTTGTTTGGTCATACAAAAAAGGCAAAAAAACACAGTATTCCATGAAAAACACTTGCTACCCACAGTAAAATTTGGTGGAGGTTCCATCATGCTTTGGGGCTGTGTGGCCAATGCCAGCACCGGGAATCTTGTTAAAGTTGAGGGACGCATGGATTCCACTCAGTATCAGCAGATTCTTGACAATAATGTTCAAGAATCAGTGACAAAGTTGAAGTTACGCAGGGGATGGATCTTTCAGCAAGACAATGATCCAAAACACCGCTCCAAATCTACTCAGGCATTCATGCAGAGGAACAATTACAATGTTCTGGAATGGCCATCCCAGTCCCCAGACCTGAATATCATTGAACATCTGTGGGATCATTTGAAGAGGGCTGTCCATGCTCGGCGACCATCAAACTTAACTGAACTGGAATTGTTTTGTGAAGAGGAATGGTCAAAAATACCTTCATCCAGGATCCAGGAACTCATTAAAAGTTACAGGAAGCGACTAGAGGCTGTTATTTTTGCAAAAGGAGGATCTACTAAATATTAATGTCACTTTTCTGGTGAGGTGCCCATATTTATGGACCTGTCAAATTTTGTTTGGATGCAGATTGCACATTTTCTGTTAGTACAATAAACCTCATTTCAAGGCAGAAACATTACTGTGTCCAATAGTTATTAGATATATCAAACTGAAATAGCTGTTACAAAAACACCAATTTTTATCAAACATTAAGCTTAAGATTAATAGGGGTGCCCAAACTTTTTCATATAACTGTATCCTATCTTTATTAATACCTGATTAATAGGTACAACCCCCTTCTCTAAAGTCATTATCTCCCCTAGTTACAGTATTTTCGGATATGTGCAATATCTGCCTATATAATTTAATCTCTATTTAAATTGTGGTCTGTTTTTTCCTTGGCTGAAACCCCTCTGATATATTTCAAGTACCATAATGTATATCAGAATTATGGTACTATGTTGACCTGATTACATATGGTACCTTACAGATAACTCTTTGAACCCTGTGTATCCTATAGGGTTGTTTAGGCAGAGGGAGGGATAGCCACCGATGAGTGGGGGCGTCATTGCGCAGGACTAAGGGTGCTAACCTCCGCTGGTGGGAAGGGAGACAATAGTAACATAATAGGGATTGCTCTCTCCTATTCCTTCACTCATAAACAGTTAATACAGATTTTTGTTTGGGTGCTTTTTCTGGTGTTTTTATACATATTTTATAAGTATATTAAAAGTTAAGTTTTATCAAGAGATATTTATAATTTGGTGCTATTCGGTGAATTTAAATATGGTTCCTGACCAAAGTCCCTTATAAATTACTGGCCAGGTTACTACATACCCATATTTATAGGGTCACCCATTGTAAAGGCTGGGGGTATGCAAAAATTGCATCCCTATCTTTCCATACACTGGAGTAAAAAAAAATCTTACTCACTGCTATATAATATCATTCTAATATTTATATTAGCTCAGATAAATCATATTTGATCCATATATGGCTAATATACGTATATATATATTTAAGAAGATATAATTCCACTGTTATCAATTTAACATGCACGTCACAAATTCATTCCATACACAGATGTGATGTAATTCATATGTGGCTAGTGGGGTCCGCACAGAGATGTAATTGTATGCTGCTTATACGGGAGACTGATGGGCACCCGACACTATAACAGGCACGACACCATGAGTATGCCGCACACGCTGAGACCACTTTGTCTGCAGCTAGCGTAATGATGGAGCGGATGAAGACACCATCTCCCCACAGCAGTGGATACCGAAATGTAAAACAAAGCACATAATACTCTATGGATGACAATATAGTAAATTTTATCAATCCCCCCCTCAAAAAAAAAAAATGTGGTCACGTGCACTGGCAACGGACTGCAAAGCAACGGACATTTAGCAACGGCTGCAAAGCCCTAAGCCCTGCCTAGACGCTGTGTTCTGCCACTTTCCCTGCTCCTGCAACTGTCCCTTGGCTACATGCAGAATGTACGTGATACAGACAACAAAACACAAGATTAGCCCTTAGAAGGGCTGTTAGTACGATGGATCCGCATCAGCACCAGTGTGAACACTACAGGCCTCTAATTAGTTATACTGTCACACAGGCCTGGACAAGGACTCTCTCCTTCCAATATGAAGTGTCACAGAGCGGTGAAATGGCGTCAGTGAGCCGAGTCTAGTGGCACCTGACTTTTTTAATCCCTGATGATGTCACACGGCCAGCCAATCACAGTAATGCCATAACCAAGATGGCTACAGCATTACAGTGACTCACAGGCACTCCCTGCATGCTAGCTATGTAACAGGTGCCAAACATGCAGGCAGGGACTTGAGCTTCAAATCCGAGCACCAGCCAATGCCCGTCAAGTGCAGAGCACCCAGATACTCGAGTGATAGCCGAGTATCACCGAGCACGTACACTCATCCCTAGTGTTTATCACTGGGCATCACAGCTACTGGATCGTTATGGCTGTGTGATCTTTGAAGTACAGGTATGATCTGTCATGCAAACTTTTATGTTTGCCCATTTTTAGGGCCCATATAGTCTTAAAGGGGTTTTCCATCACTTAGATATTGATGGTCCAATTAATGGAGATCTGACACCTGGCACCTTCACTGATTACCTGCTACCAGACGGATGTAACCAGTGCACATAGCGGAATGCCACCGTTCCGTCACACCATTTACTGGCCGCTCTATGGTAGTGCAGATCAGCCAAAGACCGGGGAAGCAACGGAAGAACCAGGGAGGTAGAGTGTTAATGTGTTTATACATTTCTACTTCTATCAGGCTAGTTTCCCACTAGCGTTGCACTGACCTGCGTTGGTCAGCGCACGCCCGCCGCTAAGCTCCGCCCCGTCCACGCCTCCTCCCGATAGCTCCGCCTATGGGCGTATGACGCTGCATGCGTCCTGCGCATCCTATCTTTAGCATTGGGTTTGCAGGCCGTACGCAGGTATGAGTTTGCCGGCGCTTGCGTTTTGACGGTGCGCCGACCTGCGACCAACGCACCGTGTTGCATTTTGGTGCACTTGGCGCAGCGTCAAAAGGACGCACGCGCCGGCAAACGCATACCTGCGCACGGCCTGCGTACCCAATGCTAAAGATAGGGTACGCAGGTCGCATGCAGGGTCATGCGTCCATAGGCGGAGCTATCGGGAGGAGGCGTGGCCGGGGCGGAGCTTAGCAGCAGCCGTGCGCTGACCGACGCAGGTCAGTACAACGCTAGTGGGAAACTAGCCTAAGTGATACAACTTCTGTATAATAAAGGACAGCCCCTTGATAATGCTCCACAACTTGTCTTATCTGCTCTTCAGTGACGGCTGGACCATCCAATCCGATTAAATAGAGCTCTTCATCAGACACAACTGACCTCCAATTAGTGACATTAGACCTAGGTCACATTAAAGGGAATCTCTCAGTAAGATAAACTGCATATATAGGCATGCAGGGCTTTGAAATTTTAAACCATGGACACCTTTATATCTTCCATCTATTTCTGCTATCACTGGTAATTAGAGTTTTCATTCATATGCAAATAATGTGTTAAGTGCTCTGGGTGGGACAGAGAACTTAAAGGGAGACTATCCCGGCACTGTGATTGACAGCTCACTTAGCAGTGCATCTAAGTAGACTAGCAGGATGTCACTCAACGTCCCGGGGCACATTTGAATGACAGGCGGCACAAGACAACTTTGTGATTTACTAGTTTAGTTAGATCGAGTTAGCGTATAGCTGTGAAAACAATCAGACCATGAGTAATTAGTAATCACTGCAGAAATAAAATAAATATGAGGCTAATGGGTTCACTTACTTTTTCTTGGACATGTAAATAATTATAAACAACAGAGATATAAAATACTAAAAAATTCACAAGTTTATTGGAAAAAGTGCCCAAGTGCTGTTAACATGTAAAACATACCTACCAGGTAAAGTGGGCAGCCTCAGCGGTCACAGTACTTCAGTATGGGAACAGGGGCAAAATGTGACATTCCTGGGGCAGAATGCTAAATTACATAAGGGCCCAAAGCTACCAGGTGTCATTTATAATACTGATGTGCTCTGTGGTCTCCTTAGGCACCAGAGAGCACCCCATGGTTATCCCTTTTATGTCCTTACAATAAAGCTTCCTAATTTCCTTGAATGAAAAATACACAATATACAAAAATACATCTCCTCCCATATGTAGGAGGAGACAGCCATGTCTGAGGCCTAGACTACTTCCCACCATATATGTAACTGATATCTCACAGGAACGTCACAAATACGGCTGGAAATATCATCTCATCCCCATGGCCTCATGTTCATTCTGGTCATGGATGGAGGTCTTCGCTTACAAATTTCTGAAAAAGAAAGAAGACGAGCAGCTTTAAATAATATGAAGGTGATTTGTGATACAGATGCTGCCCCACGACCTGGTACAATGTCGTCCTTTCTTTTTACATACCTTGTTATTTTTCTCTATCTCCTCCAGCTCACGATCCCATCCCAGTAGTTGTACAAGTCGCTTCACTCCGCTGGTGACATCTCCTAACTCTATTACATTGAGCCCATCTGAATTGTCCAGAAAAGGTCCCACGGGGTCTCGGTTGATAAGGACTCGTGGTGTAGAGCGCCGCACGTTATACACCAGGCTGGCAAAAGGTTCCACCTACAAAATCAGACAGGTTTTAGATACTTGATAAAAACAGGCTTCAACGTAGATTAAAATGACCTGATCTTTCCTTAGAAGAGTTTTATGAGACTAAAGATCTATCTGCAGCCCGGTGGCTCAGTGGTTAGCACTGTATGGTGGCTCAGTGGTTAGCACTGTTGCTTTGCAGTGCTGGGTTCTAGGTTCAAATCTCACCAAGGACAACATCTGCAAGGAGTTTAGGGTAACATTTGCGTGGAGTCTGTAGGTTCTCCCCAAACATGAATTCTTTCCATACCATAAAACATAGTGGTAGCTTAATTGTTTTTTTATGAAATGGCCCTTCTCTATAAATATGAGAATAAGTAGGAGTGCAAACCATCCATGTACAACACTGTTGGTTGTATGGACTACCAAGGTTTTTCAACCACTGATCTCATCTATATGATTCATGCTGCCCGAACCCCAGGCCACAAAATCAGAGAACGAAGCCAACTGGGACATGCCTCTTGGACCAGTCACCTTGGATGCTCTTTCAGCTGTATTTTCTCTGAAATGCTGTGGTTCAGAGTAAAATATATATATATATATATATATATATTATATATATATTATGTTTGTAAAACAGGAGTCGGACTCTGAATGCTGATGCCTGTGGTACAGGAAGCATGAATCAGCTTGCAGGTTCCCATTATTATGTGACTTCTAATAAGTGCATCGGAACTAAGCAAATCAATATACTTTTATTCTGTCTGTATAACCTCAAGTGATGTGCCCATGACAATCAGAAGATCTGCTTTAGGAAAATCGGTCAGATGGAGGAAAAATCGGGCAGGTAGCTGTTCTCCAAAAAAGACGATATCAGGTTTGATGAGACCACCACAAGCTGAACAGCGAGGGTCTTCAGACTTCATTACAGCATCCTGTAAAAATGCAACAAATAAAGACTTCAACATTTTGCTTGAATCCAGTAAAAAAATACACATCTGATTTGTCATTAGCAAATGTGAATTTTCACTATTAGAATGTGGATGTGAGTATTAGTCTCCTGAAAGAGGTCACTGACACTAAGGCATACCGGTGCCACGTAGACGTGTACATGATCTGTAACAGTGTGTAAGTAAGGGGTATGTGTCAAAGATGCATCCACGTGATGCCCAGACCCAGGGTAGCCCAGCAGACCATTGCCCAGAGCATCACATTGCCATCACTGGCTTGCTTTCTTCCAATAGTACATCCTGGTGCCATCTCTTCTCCAGGTAAGTAAAGCACAGCACCTCACTCTTGACATCATGAAAAAGAAAACATACCGTCCTTTCTCTGTTGGTGTACCTCAAGGCTCTGTCTTAGAACCCCTACTCTTCTCCATTTATACCTTTGGGTTGGGAAAACTAAAAGTCCCATGGCTTGCAATATCATCCATACACTGATGACACTGAGATGTACCTCTCTGGCCCAGATGTCACCTCTCTGCAGTCCAGAATCCCAGAGTGTCTATCAGCCATATCCTCCTTCTTCTCCTCTCGCTTCCTAAAGCTCAAAACTGAGCTCATCTTCTTTCCTCCATCTCACCTAACCCCACTTGCTCTCTCCTGTCCGTCCTTAACACTACGTCCCGACTAATCCACCTTTCTCCTCGCTATTCCTCCCCTCTGCAAATCCCTTCATTGGCTCCATATTCGCCAACATTTTCAGTTTAAACTACTAATATTGACCTTAAAAGCCGTCCATAATCTGTCTTCTCCGTATATCTCCAAACTAACCTCCTGATATCTTCCAACACGTTACCTCCGGTCCTCTAAAGACCTCCTTCTCTCGTCCACACTAAGATGCTCCTCAGCTAATCGCATCCAAGCCTTCTCCAGAGTATTCCCCATTTTATGAAATTATGCGCCCCAGCACATCCGATTGTCTCCAACACTTGGAACTTTCAGACCAAACTTGAAAGCCCATCTCATCAAGAAATCTTACAGGGTGCAATGACCTTGCTGCCACCTCACCACCACTGGAGATGCCACCTCACCACCACTGGAGATGCCACCTCACCACCACTATGGGCAGACTGACTGGGTAGTGACTACTCAGCCCCATACACAACAAGCTGTGATGTGCTGTGTTCTGATACCTTTCTACCACAACCAGCATTAACTTTTTCTGAAATTTGTACCACAGAATCTCTTTTGCGAGACTGGGCCAGACGTGGTAATCTTTTCCCTACTCAATGATTCTTGGATGGCCATGACCCAGATCACCAATTCACCGGAAGACCTTACCGAGACCTCTTTTGTAGGTACTACCACTTGCGATGAGAAGATCCCACAAGACTGGCATTTTTAGAGATGCTCTGATTCAGTTATCTGGACATCACACTTCAGCCTATGTCATAGTCGTGCACATCCTTAAGCTTGCACATTGTGGTTGCTGTGAACAACTAGGCTAGTTTTTCTGTAATGATCTGTTCATATCTACGTTGGAAAAAGACTGAAGAAATAGAGTATATTTCTATATTTTTTTTCTGGTAAAAAGATAAGCACCATCACAGAAATCAGAGGATCACATGATAGTCTATGAGGTCTATCAGGCACCATTTGTGCCCATCATGCGGGGAAATCCATCCCGTTCATAAAACAGAACAGTTAAACAGAATTTCTAAGGTAAATGTTTTACATAAAAGACACGAACAATACATAATGGCTATTATTACAGTATTTCCACCACAGCATATGGCATGGTACCACTTACACTGAAGGTCTCTCCAGGATATTCTTTCAGGCACATTGTGCATGTGGATGATGCAAATGAGCCATGGGCTTCTACCAACTTCTCAGTGGGAATACCTGCAGCTGAAATACAACACTGAAGATATAGAGTTATCGATGATCATTTATAGGATATTTTGTCGTATCTAGTGATATGTAGATAGCCGAGAGGTTCAGTAAATATACATAAGGACACTGGTAAAGTGAGAAAGATTCACAACGGTCACTGAAATAACTTAAATATCAATTAATAAAAATCAGACCATGTTTTTGAATTGTGTTTCAGCAGAAAAATAAAAATAGACTACTGTAAATGGCCTGGACAAAAATGATGGTACCCCTAGAAAAGACAGAAAATAATTTGACTATAGGGACACATGAAACTAAGGTGTGTCTTGTAATTAGCATCACGGGTGTCTATGAAGTTGTAATCAGTCAGTCTGCTTAGTTGAAGGGTGAAAAGTAGTCAATGTGCTGTTTGGTATCATGGTGTTGACCACACTAAACATGGACCAAAGGAAGCTTAGGAGAGAGTCGTGTCAGGAGATTAGAAGGAAATTTATGGACAAACGTTTTTGATGTTGCGTATTTTTGCGTTTTTGATGTTGCGTATTTTTGCTGTGTCAAAAACACAGCGTCTTACAGTTCCAGCAAAGTGGATGAGATTTATAGATATCTCATGCCCACTGTGTTTTTTGCTTTTTTTACTCACTGTAAACTGACCTGCGGAGCGTGTTTCAAATCCGCAACTTGTCAATTTCTCTTGCGGGAACGCTGAGTTTTATTGTATAGATTTTCCCCATAGACTTGTATTAGATGTGGAAAATCCACAGGTAAGAAACGCATAAAAAATGTGGCGGAAACACATCAAAAACACATGTAATTTGAAGATGACTTTATTAATAATACCAGGAAGTATCAAAAATAAAACAGTTTTACTTAAATACAACATATTAACAATTGTAAAAAATGCAATAAAAACAAGATAAAAACGCATGTAAAAAAAATGCACACAAAAAACATTGAAAAAACGTAAGTAACCTAATTTACATATTAGGTGCAGAAATGGTGAGGAAATTCTGCAACATCAAAAACTCACCAAAATCTCCTTATGGGAATGAACCTGAGCCAGCTGGAGTAGTTTTCACATAGTGAGTGGGCCAGAATACCTGTGGACAGGTGCAAAAGTCTAAAGCCCCCGTCACACACAGCGATCTCGGTAGCGAGATCGGTGCTGAGTCACTAGTTTTGTGACGCAGCAGCGAGCTCACCAGCGATATCGCTGTGTGTGACATTCAGTGATGATCAGCCCCCTGCTGGGTATCGATGATCGTCGCTGAATGTCCTGGACATTTTTTTGATCGCTGGTCTCCTGCTGACAGGCACTCATCGCTGCGTGTGACAGGCGGGAGACCAGCGATCCGCTGGTAACTAAGGTACACAGCGGGTTTCCAGGCGCGGCGCTGTGCCTGGAAACCCGTTGTGTACCTTGGATACCAGCGCCCTGATGCAGGGAGCTTGTGACCAAGGTACACAGCGGGTTTCCAGGCACCGCGCAGCGCCTGGAAACCCGACGTGTACCTTGGTTACCAGCTCCCTGCATCAGGGCGCTGGTATCCAAGGTACACTGCGGGTAACTAAGTGATGTTACCCGCAGTGTCCCTGTGCTGATCGCTGCCTGAGCTGCCTGTGTGGCAGCTCAGCAGCGATCATGTAGTGACACACCAGCGATCCTAATCATTGTCGGGATCGCTGGTGTATCGCTATGTGAGACCCGGGCTTAACTGGCTCATTCACACGTCAGTTACTCACGTGCGATCAATGCGATCATTGTTTGTTTGCAGTGATGGCCTCAAAAGGCTATGCAACCAAATATTAAAGCGCCACTCCAGCGGTTTCTTTTTCACCGCTGGCATGGCGCTTTAAATGTAATCCCACTGCTCCCGGTCATATATTCACCCTCCAGTGTCTTCACCGTTTTTCGGTGCCACTCCGGTCCCATGGCGCCATCTTGTGAGAGTAACTTCTGACTGGACAGAAGTCAGAAAATACATCATGCACTCTCAATACAAGTCTATGAGAGCCAGAACGAGGGCAGTAGAAGGTGGCCAGAACGAGGCTCTCATAGACTTGTATTAAAAAGTTACCTCTGCGCCATTCCATGAAACACTGGGGAAGCCGGGAGGTCACTTTTCACCGAGAGTGACGCAGGAAAAGGATGAAGGCTATGGCCAGTGAGTATAAGACAGGGGGAAGGGTATTTTGAAGCACCACTCCAGGGGTAAAAAAAAAAAAAAAATCACCGGAGTGGTGCTTTAAGCTAATGAAACCATCATTTTAATCCAGGATATTTTCATTAATTTTTTTTAATGTTTCTGTTGAACCACAATTCAAAGGTAATGTCTGATTTTACTTTTGCCAGTTTCAAGTTATTTCAGCGACCATTGTGGGTTTTTCTTACTTTAACAGAACGGTATCTGCAATTTTGCCCACATGTGTATATATACTGGATATTAACGTGTGGACATTTTGATCTACAACATTTAAAGTATAATCCCTTCCCAAAAGATGTCACAAAGGTAGGTGGGAGGACAAAAGAAAGAAAGGCCATTTGTCCACATTCTGGAGGATTTCTTGTCAGGAAACCTCGGATTAATAAAAGATTAGTATTACTGCAAACAAAAGAAAACGGTGCAGTCTTGTCACAATGCCTCATACTCGCCCCGTCCTACAGAGCACGCACAGTGCGGGGTTTCCACGCTACCCGTCCAGGCTAGAGGTCCATATGAGCAGTTTATAGCCCCTCACCTCTCTCCAGTCCGTCGATGTTCTGAGTGTACAGACGCAGTAATACTCCTTTGTCATGTAGAAGGCGCAGAAAATAATGCGCTGAGTTGGGGTGATGGCGCCCAGGTAGCAGCTCCTGGGACAGATGCAGGAAGGGTTTGGGGTCATGTAAGAAGAAGCTGAGATCAAATATAGCTTCAGGGTATGGGAGGGAATACTCCTGCAGTTTACTGTACAGTCCACTAGTAGGAGACCTGGAGTAAGACAGAAACACATGGGATAAAAGAATAAGGCTATGTTCACACGTTGCATTTTTTCAGCGTTTTTTTTTTAATGCCTTTTTATGCAAATTTTCAGCTGCGTTTTCCACTACCAGCAAAGTGTGTGAGATTTCAGAAATCTCATGCACAAAGCTGGGGGTTTTTTTGTCCTCAGATTTTTGTGCCCAACATTGTTTTTTGCAAAATGCAGCATGTCACTTCTTTCAGTGTTTTTTTCAGAATTTTTCACCTGTTGACAGCAGTGGGTGCTGCAAAAAAGGCAGTGTCAGTTTTTGCTGCTTTTTTTGTGCTAAAACCTGATGAAGTAGAATTTTTTTTAAAGCACTAAACTTTATCAGCTTGCCATGACAAAACGCAGGAAAAAAAAAGCAGCAAAACCTACTCTTCTGCATTAAGTTTCTTACTGCCAAGAGAGCAGGTTTTGCTTGTGGAAAAAAAAAAAATGCATAAAAGACGCAACGTGTGAACATAGCCTAAAGGTTAATCACATGCATCTTGCACAGGCCTGTCAGGGGCCATAAACTGTAAATGCCATTTAGGCCACGTTCACACTATCAATATTTGGTCAGTATTTCCCATCAGTATTTGTAAGCCAAAACCAGGAGTGGGTGATAAATACAAAAGTGGTGACGCGTTTCTGTTACACTTTCCTCTGACTGTTCCTCTGCTGGTTTTGGCTTACAAATACTGATGGGAAATACTGACCAAATTTACTGAACCTGTGAACGTGGCCTAAATCTGTAAATGCCGTTATCCGCCAATTTCTTTGTTTTTGCATCACTCCATAAGATATTGCCCCCTTTTCAATGCGTAAAAAATGATTTTTTTGTAATGAACTGGGTGCAGACCTTAAGAATACGACCCCATCCCATTACCAAAAAGACTAGATTTACATACAGGGAAGATTGGGGCCATATCTCAGGAACTGAAAGTGCAAAAAACCAACGCCAGATTCAAGATAAGAATGGGAAAAAAATACATAGTTTTGACAAGTGACAGGTTCTCTTTAAAGGGAATCTGTCAGCAGGATTTCCACCCCCCCAAACTCGATATGTGAATGTAGCTCTTTCAATGACAAGTCCTGCAATACTTTTTACATGACCAATCAGTTCCTCCATTACTAAGAAAACATGGTTTGAATTGATATGCAAATGAGGTTGAAGAGCTATTAGTAGATCTGAAGCCTCTGTCACTCCAGCTCTATTTGACAGCCAGAACCACTTCCTCCTGCTTCACTGACAACCTCTATGCTGTGTGACTTCAGGCAAAGGAGTTGTCAGTCAAGCAGGAGGAGGCAGTGGCGGTTGGGGAATAGAGCTGGAGTGACAGAGGCTTCAGATCTACCATAGTCAGCGATCATTTACATTCTTCAGTGGACAAAATCTTAAATTGCTCATACTTATAACTATATTAATTAGGCATGAGCTACAGAACATAGTGCTGACAGTGTGTAGCACAGGATGCCGCTATGTTATAGGGATAGTGTCCACATGTTGTCAGAATTACCTGAAATCTGGGATCCCGCTGTCTGTGCTGATTCCAGCGCCAACCATGACCAGTATATGACGGTAGAAGCCATCCTTTATTTTCTTGGCCACATCAGTGATGGACGTTGAGCTGCTCTTACGCTATGGGCGCGCACCCAACTGTGGGAAAGCGGGGATTAGATGTGGCACAAAAATAATACATTCATATACTGTGGATACACAATCTCCATTTATAAGCATTGTGCTTGGATAGAAGGCATGTACTGTATATATTACTTGCCGCGGACATGAGATAAGTCCAGTTTTGCCACCGTTCGATAGCGAGATCTTATTTCTTCCAGTAAGTGGCAGCAGGTGAAATGGGCTTCCATGGATCCTCCGTACTGAATGAAAGAGTTAAAAGATGAAGACGGCGGTGTAAGGATGAGCAGTACCGAGGTTCATTAATATAGCGCTTACCTCTCAATAGTGGCGATGAGGACGCCACCAGAACCATTTTCTTAAAGGGCTGGTAGGAAACACATAGTGTAGCCATATTTTCTCCCTGTGAGACTGCGCAGAATATATACTACGAAACTAAAAGGTGCATTTATAGGCAACATTAATCTACCACTACTTTCTCTAACTGTGTGCAAATACAATAGTGTTGGTCGGAGCCGACGACCCTACAGCAGCCTCTGCTCTGCACATACAGCTGTTATGTATATAGTTGTGCTTCCTGTGCTGGGCTGTCATGTGTCGCCTGTGACGTGCCTGCTGTCTGGGTCCTCCCCACCGTACACTATCCCTATAGGCTCCTAGTGCAGTCAGTCTGGGGGGGGGTGATCCCAGCAACCTTGACTCTGCTGCCTCACTCCATTAACCTCTGTGCTGCTGGAAGAAAACAACTAGATGATGAGATGCCATAGAGCCTGTAACACTACCATGCATTTGCTATCATATCTGCTACAGATTCTCTCATCTCTTGGCATCACAGACTTGGCCCTATCCTGGATCTCATCATACCTAACAGACTGAACATTTAGTGTCTCCCTCTCACACACCACCTCCTCACCTCGCCCCCTGTCTGTCGGTGTTCCTCAAGGCTCAGTCCTAAGACCCCTACTCTTCTCCAGCTATACCTTCGGCCTGGGACAGCTCATGGAATCCCACGGCTTGCAGTATCATCTCTACGCCGATGACACGCAGATCTACCTATCTGGACCTGACCTCACCTCCCTACTGACCAAAATCCCACAGTGTCTGCTATCTCAGCCTTCTTTTCTGCTCGCTTTCTCAAACTGAACATGGATAAAACAGAATTCATCATCTTTCCTCCACCTCATTCTTCCCCTCCACCAGACCTATCCATCAATGTCAATGGCTGCTCGCTTTCCCCGGTCCCGCATGCTCGGTGCCTTGGGGTGATCATCGACTCTGCCCTCTCTTTCAAACCACATATCCAAACCCTTGCCTCCTCCTGCCGCCTCAAACTCAAAAAAATATTTCCCGGATCTGCGCATTTCTCAACCATGAAACCACAAAAAAACTAGTGCATGCCCTTATCATCTCCCGCCTCGACTACTGCAACCTCCTACTGTCTGGCCTCCCCTCTAGCACTCTGGCACCACTCCAGTCCATCCTACACTCTGCTGCCCGACTAATCCACCTGTCTCCCCGCTATTCCCCAGCCTCCCCCCTATGCCAGGCCCTTCACTGGCTCCCTATTGCCCAGAGGCTCCAGTTCAAAACCCTAATTATGACATACAAAGCCATCCACAACCTGTCTCCTCCATACATCTGTGACATGGTCTCCGGCTATCTACCTACACGCAACCTTTGATCCTCTCAAGATCTCCTTCTCGACTCCCCCTCATCTCTTCTTCCCACAACCGCATACAAGACTTCTCCCGGGCTTCCCCCAACTCCCTGCCACAAAACATCAGACTTTCACCAACAATGGAGACCTTCAAGAAGAACCTGAAGACCCACCTGTTCCGAGAAGCCTACAACCTGCAATGATCCTCAGTCTACTGAACCATCGCACGACCAGCTCTACCCTTTCCTAGTGTATCCTCACCCATCCCTGTAGACTGTGAGTCCTCGCGGGCAGGGTCCTCTCTCCTTCTGTACTTGTGCGTCCCTTGTCTAGCACATGTTTATTGTACCTGTCTATATTTTTCCCTTTTCATATGTAAAGCGCCATGGAATAAATGGCGCTATATAAATGTATAATAATAATAATTTATATAGGCTGACACATTGCATCCACACTGATACATTAACCCCATTCAGCACTGGGCAATTTCCATTGTTTTTTTTTCTCCTCCCCTTCTTCCAAGAGCCAAAACTTTTTTTATTTTTCCATCAGTATAGCCATATGAGGGCTTGTTCTTTGCGGGACGAGTTGTACTTTTGAATGACACTATTGATTTTACCATATAGTATACCGGAAAATGGGGAAAAAAAATCCCAAGAGCGGTGAAATTACAAAAATAAAAGTGCAATTTCACAATTGTTTTTTTTTTCATTTAGGATGTTCACTATATGGTAAAAATGATCAAGTAATATGATTCTCCAGGTCAGTACAAGTAACCAGATACCAAAGATGTATAATTTATTATTTAAGTAGTTGAAAAAATAATCAGAAATATTTGCATTTGTCGCCATTTTCCAAGACCCATAACGTTCTCATTTTTCGGGAACTGGCGCTGCGTGAGGGCTTATTTTTTGACCTCCTGAGCTGACATTTTTATTGATGCTATTTAAGGGCAGATATAACGTTTTGATCGTCTGTTATTGTATTTTGTTGCAAAAACTCAAAATTCTGTTGTTTTGATTTTTTTCTTGTTACGCCGTTTACCGATCAGAGGGACGCGATGGGAGGGACTTGTGACACCCTTACAGACGGTGCGTGTTAAATGCCACTGTCAGTGATTGACAGCTGCGTTTAACTTGTGAACAGCCACAGAGGCCACCCGCAGCTGTTAGAGGCACTTGATGGCTGATTAGATCCGATGTCATGTGCAGGGAATAATATGGGCTCAGCATTGGAGCCCACATCAAAGGCAGGGACATAAATATAAGGGGTTAAGAAAAAGGTTAGCCAGTTGGAAAAGATTGATTGTTCTCAGGGAGAGAAACAAAATAATCTTGTAGCTATGATACCTTTTAACCCCTTTTCGAACTTGGACGTATAGGTACGTCCAAGGTCGTCTCCCTGCACATGACGCGGGCTATGTCGGTTGTTAACATGTTAAATGCTGCTGTTAATCTCTGACAGCGACATTTATCTTGCGCAAACCGGAAACACCATAAAAGACATGCCCATCAGCGCCCCTATCCTGGGATCGCGGAGCACCGATGGATTGTCATGACAGCAGGAGGTCTACAGAAGACCCCAGTGCCTGTCATTGTAAATCTCCTAGCCCGATGCCGGGGTTCACAGCAGATCATGATTTATGCTACACATAGCGCCCTGCGTAGTGTATCACAGGCAATCAATCCGCAGAGTCCAAATGTTACAGCATATTGGAGGAGATTTTATGAAATCCCATCTCCATTATGCGTGCAGGGCCGCATCCGGCGGCCCTGCGTATCCGGACATGCGGCGCGTCTTTCCAGACCGCAGCATGTCTATTTATCTTGCGGAGACGCTCAGTCTCCGCAAGATAAATAACCCTGTCTATGGATACGATGCGGTGATTCCACGTGTTCAATGAACACATGCAGTATCACCGCGCATACAAAGAGGGGCGGCGTTTTGGGCGGATCGGGGTTTCTGCTGCGTCCAAAGAGCAGGGATTGCGCCCTGTGGAAACCTACCCTAAGGGGACTAATGAAGACAGTAAAAAGTAAAAAAAAAATAAAAAAAATTAAAAACATAAAGTTCACATCACCCTCTTTGCCTTATTCAGGGACCTGTGTGAAAAAGTGTTTGCCCCTAAACCTAATAACTGGTCGGCCCACCCTTAGCAGCAACAAATGCAATCAAGCATGTGCAATAACTGGCAGTGAGTCTTTTACAATGCTCTGGAAGGAATTTTAGCCCACTCATCTTTATAGAATTGTTATGATTCCGCCACATTGGAGGGTTTCCGAGCATGAACCGCCTTTTTAATGTCACGTCACAGCATCTCAATCGGATTAAGGTCAGGACTTTGACTAGGTCACTCTAAGTCTTAATTTTGTTTTTCTTAAGCCATTCAGAGGTGGACTTGCTGGTGTGTTTTGGATCATTGTCCTGCTGCAAAACCCAAGTGCGCTTCAGCTTGAGGTCATGAACAGATGGCCAGAAATTCTCCTTCAAGATTTTTTGGTAGACAGCAGAATTCATGGTTCCATTTACCACAGCAAGTCTTCAAGGTCCTGAAGCATCAAAACAGCCCCAGACCATCACTACCACCACGTTTTACTGTTGGTGTGATGTTCCTTTTCTGAAATGCTGTGTTACTTCTACTCCAGATACAATGGGACATACACCTTCCGAAATGTTCAATTTTTGTCTTTTCAGTTCACAGAGTATTCTCCCAAAAATCTTGGGGATCATCAAGATGTTTTCTGGCAAAACTGAGATGAGCCCTGTCGTCGCTGTTATCTCGTTAACCCTTTCCTCCTCGGAATGTGGTACCAGAGAGAATAAGACACAGACAAAGGTATGCGTCAATAAGCTCTGCTTTATTGCTAACGAAGGGATTTATATACATCCCATAAGCAGGAAGCGGAATTACCATATATACTTGTTACTAAGTAGATAGAATACTAGTTTTGCCTTGAAAACTTCATCCTTCCCATAGCTCCCAGCACAGAGTGTCTTTTAATAACTCAGGCGGGGGGGGGGGGGAAGGTTGTGTATTGTACAAAAAAGGAACATCTTATCTCAACTTCTAGTATGCATCAGCCTTTCTGACAAACCAAGGTCTTCTGAAGAAATGCTGATTTAGCTCTGACATTCCCTCCTTTTGTTCCTTCATTTGATCAATACACATCTTCATACCTCCTCTGTGTCCTAGTACATCGTTTAATACACATCAAACAGATTTTAAAAACTAAATAGATAGCAAGACATATTAATAAAACCTGTAGGCCAGCTTGTATTATCCCAGTCAGCCATCCCCCTATGCCTTTGAACCAATTTGCGGGGTTAAGAAAGGAGAAGGTGTTTGCCCACCATGAATCTTGATTCTTCAGATTTGCCTCATCATATAGTTTCCTTAACTTTATAACATCCTCTAGCTTATGTTTAAGGGTTAAAACACTAGAATTATCAATATAATGACAACATGCAGGTCCAATAATCTGGCACATCCCTCCTTGAGCTGCAGTCAGGTAATCTAACACGAGGGTATATTGGTTAGTAACAATAATTAGCGGGTTATGTACTGCAAGGGACCCATTGAGGATATCTAAAATATCCCATATTTGATCATCTAGGTAATCTGTGGATTCTACCAACTTATCCCACGTCTGAGTTATCATAGGGTAGATGAATAATGCACTGAAAAATTTATTTGCTATCCCCATCTCCACTATGTGTGGTCTCCCATTTGGGCGAGGTCTATTGTCTGCAGATCGTTTATGTAGTGTATATTTTGGAATAGACAATGGATTTAATTTATCTGGAGTGATGAGATAGGTGGCTGGTGTCAATCTAGCTAGGGTGCATTTCCCGGTGGCTCCTACTGGAAGCCACTTAAATGCCTTGTCCCCACATACCCAATACATTGATGGTGGAAGGTTCCATATAGCTGAATGCTGTAATACTAATCGGTGTGCCAAATCTATAAACTTTGAAATATTACTCATCATACACCATCCGGGCTTTTGTCCTAGTGGGGAGCAGTATCCTGCGGTAGGTTCTCCGCAGGTGGGAGTGTCCTTCTGATACCCTTCATCTTTATTACACCTCAGGTTACCTGGTTTGTTAGCACAAGTTTCATCATTTCCATTCTCAAAGAAAACATTATTTTTCCATCTATCAGTGTGTAGATATCGTTCTAATAGGGAGGGTTTGAAAGCATCTAAGCTTCCTGTAGTGACCCCAAAACTTATCTTTAACCCCTGTGTTGGTATTTCTCCCAAAGAGGTTATGCTAGTTCTATTTCTGGGTACCCATGCCCCACCTTTAAAAGATAGATACAGTCTTGGAATTATCTGTCCTGTTAGATTTCCCAGCCACCATGGAAAATCAGTCCAACCCACTACCGGTATTCCTACCGTGGTGTTCCAAAGTTTTTGAGTGGCATTGTTGCTTAATGTGTCTGCACAGTTACCCCAAAAGTTAATTTCTTCCCACGAGACTGGGACTGCAAGAAATGGTAGACTGGTGGACGTCACCGGCGCGTGTGTACAAATCCAACAGTTTGCAACATTTTGGTTTTGTAAGGTTCTGTGTATCTGTTTCTGAAACTCAGTTTGTTCGTCGGCCATTTTGCTTTCTGTTTTGCTGCAGCTATCTTGCCCTCAGTCAAAATGGAGTTTTCCAGCTTGCATGTTCCCGCCCTGATTCTCTCCGTTTGCTTCTTAAACAGCCACAACTGAGCAATCAGTGCTTCAGAATCTAGCCTGCAGTGAACCTGTGTTCTGACTCCTGAAGCCTTGGACCTTGTACTCCAGCCATTCCTACTGAGGAACTCTGAAGCACTTGTGGACTCTGAACTCTGCTCTTGAGAGCCTCACGTTTGCATGGACTTGCGGTAACAGAGAAGAAGATCTGAATCTGTTGTGGAGAGTTATTGCTGAGCTTAGATTACTCTGGCCTGCTGTGTCTTCTGCTTCTGTGTTTGCAACCTGTGTGTTTATTTTTGCCAATTTGTATGAAGCAATACAAGACTTTCTTTATCAACCTGTGTCTCAAGTATTTTCATCGCACCCAAGCACAAGACGCTATATGAACTGTACCACATACATTACAAGATTCTGAAGCCAAACGTTAGTGTCTGCTGGGTCTGGAAAGGCTTGTCTGCTGTACTGTGGATATCGGATGTCCGGTTGTACTTTCTGTGATGACAGTGGTTGTGACTTCTCACAACCATTCCAGGTGAGCAATTCCCTTAAGTTTTTTTTTCTGCAGTGTTATCACAGGTAAACACTATTGTTTTTTTTTTTTTTTTTTTCCTCTTCTCTTTTTGTCTGCTGAAACTCTGGATATCAGATGTCCGGTTGAAAGCTTTCTGTGATGTTAGTGGTTGTGACTTCTCACAACCATTCCAGGTGAGCAGTTCCCTTAAAGTTTTTTCTTTCTTCAGTGTTGCCACAGGTGAACACTATTGTTTTTTTTTTTTTCTCCTCTTCTTCCAGTATCCTGTCTTAAAAGATCTGGAAAATGGAGGCCCGCATAAAGGAACTTTGCGGAGTGACTGATTGATAATATCCTTGCAGATTTGCAGAATATAAAGACCCGTTTTACAAATCTTCAGGACCTAAATAATCACAATTTGCAAGTGGTTGGACAGACTACCCAGGATTTGCGAGCCAGGATTGAGGTTCTGGAGGGGCGAGTCCAGGCTCCTGCCGTGGCCCCGAGTGCTGGGATTCCCAAGTTGCCCCCTTTTCGTTTTGGTGGTGAACGTGAAAAATTCAGGGATTTGTTAATCAATGCAATCTTTTTTTTTCTGCACATGCTTCACAATTTCCTACTGAACGATCTAAGGTGCTTACTATAATTATGTTGCTTACCAACAAGGCTTTGATGTGGGCAAACCCTCTGATTGAGACTGAGGATGATTGTTTGAATCACCTTGATGATTTTATTTCAGCCATGGGGCAGGTGTTTGATGACCCCAATCGAGGTGCAACAGCTGAAGCAGCCATGTTAGCTTTGCGCCAAGGTAAGCACTCGGTAGCTGAATATGCCTTGGATTTCAGGAGATGGGCCCTTGATACCACCTGGGACAATTCCGCCAAAAAATCTATTTTTCGAAAGGGGTTATCCCCACTGATTAAGGATGAACTTGCTCGTGCCGACCCTCCCACTGCGTTAGTGACTTTATTAACTACTGCATCCGTATTGATACTCGTTTAACTGAACGCAGGCAAGAGAGATGGTTCGAAAGCAATCGTACTAACCTTTTCCTACCTTCCTCTCCAGCTAAAGAACCTTTGAATAGGATTACACGGGAACCTGAACCTGAACCCATGCAGGTAGACTCTTTACTACGACGGGTTAGTGATGCACGCAAGGAACATCGTTTTAAGGAGAATCTATGTTTTTATTGTGGTAAGTCAGGGCACTTTATTATTAACTGCCCCAGCCGTTCTCGCAAGACTACTGCAGCACTCATTCATTGTGAGTGTTGCGAGAGGGGATCTGTCAGGTCCGAGCCTCAGGCTCCAGAGAGATCTGCAGCAACAGATCTTGATTTCTCGGACTTAAACTCCGTTACCTCTGAGGACGTTGACTGTGTAAATGCTGCCATCTTTCAAGTTTCCTCAGCGGTGTCCCAGCTGAGTTGTAAAAAAAACAATTCTCACTGTTTTCTTTCCATCAAACTCTGGGTTGACTCAGCTTGGGTGTCTAGCTCTGCTATGATCGACTCAGGTGCAAGTGGAAATTTTATGGATGTCTCCTTTGCTCTGAAACAGGGAATACGTTCAGTGAAGAAGGCTACTCCAGTACAGATGGAAACTGTGGATGGCTCCCTGCTGACCTCTGGACCAGTGGATCAGGAAACAGAGCCTTTAAAGGTTCTTATGGGTAAAGATCATCAAGAGAAACTGTCCTTTATGCTTATCTCTTCTCCTCACTTTCCCATTATTCTAGGGCTACCATGGCTGCAGGCTCAGAATCCTACCATTAACTGGGAGACCAAGGAATTACACTTTCCAGAGAAACAGATGAGTCCAAAAATTTCAGCTTGCTCTGTTCCTAAAGGAACCATGTCAGTCCCTGAACTACCAGCTGTATACCAGGACTATGTGGATTTATGTGACAAGAAGAACGCTGACCAGCTTCCTCCTCACCGTCCATATGATTGTCCAATTGAATTATTGCCTGGAGCAGAGATACCTTTTGGTAAGATCTACCCCCTGGCGGGGCCCGAGCTGAAGGCTTTAAAAGAGTACATAGACGAAAATCTAGCCAAGGGCTTCATACGCCCCTCTTCATCTCCTGCAGGGGCACCCATATTCTTTGTAAAGAAGAAAGATGGATCCCTGAGACCATGCGTAGACTATAGGGAACTCAATAAGGTTACTATTAGAAACCGTTATCCATTGCCTTTAATCCCTGAGTTATTGGAGAGAGTGCGACATGCCAAAATTTTTTCTAAACTAGATCTTCGTGGGGCCTATAACTTAGTCCGTATTAGACCTGGGGATGAATGGAAGACTGCATTCAGGTCACGCTATGGACACTTTGAATATCTAGTTATGCCTTTTGGTCTGAGTACCGCCCCAGCCACTTTCCAACACTTGGTGAATGACATTTTCAGGGATCTCCTGGATACATTCGTGGTAATTTATTTGGATGATATTTTAATTTTTTCTAACTCCACAGAGGAACATCATGGACATGTGAGAATGGTCTTGGAACGTCTAAGACAAAATCATCTTTACATCAAGCTTGAAAAGTGTGAATTCCATAAGACCGAAATTCAATTTCTGGGGTATGTACTGTCTACACAAGGAATTAGTATGGATGGAAGTAAAACCCAAGCCATCAATGATTGGCCAAGTCCTAGAAATGTGAAGGAGGTACAGCGCTTCATCGGGTTTGCAAACTTCTATAGACGTTTCATTAGAAATTTCTCTGAGGTAGTGTCACCTATCACCCAACTTACCCGGAAAGAGTCTAAGTTCTCCTGGACTCCCCAAGCCCAGGAAGCATTTTCCCGTCTAAAAGATAAATTTACCACTGCACCTATCCTAGTACATCCCAACCCAGAGCTTGCCTTCATAATAGAGGTGGATGCTTCAGACTGTGCCGTGGGAGCTATACTCTCTCAGAGAACAGGTGAGAAGAATGTCTTGCATCCCTGTGCCTTCTTTTCCCACAGTTGTCTTCGGCTGAGAAGAACTACGATGTGGGCAATAGAGAGTTGTTGGCCATTATTGCCGCCTTCAAAGAATGGAGACACCTTCTTCAAGGAGCTGCACAGCAAATAGTCGTTCTGACAGACCATCGTAATCTTGAGTTTATCAGGTCGGCTAAGTGCCTGACTCCTCGCCAGGCTCGCTGGAATCTTTTCTTAAACCAATTTAATTTTATTATTTCTTATAGACCAGGATCGCGCAATGGAAAGGCTGATGCACTCTCTAGGATTTACTCAGCAGAGACACGTCCAATTACTCCTCCTAAGACTATTCTTCCTGACTCTAGATTCCTAGGAGTGATTCATCATCAAGACCTAATTAAAGACATCAAGGAAGCATACCATGCGGATTCTTTTTTGGCTCAACCCCAAGGGACGTAAGTCTTGTCTTTAAGAATGGTGTGTGGATTCTGGGACAACGTCTGTATATACCTGAAACAGTCAGATTGAGAGTATTGCAACTCATTCACGATTCCAAAATAGCCGGGCATAGAGGAATTCTAAAGACACAGGAATTTCTTTCTCGTTTCTTTTGGTGGCCCACTTGTAGGAAGGATGTTTTGGACTATGTCACTTCGTGTGAGGTTTGTGCAAGATGCAAAACACCTCGCTCTTCACCAACTGGTCTGTTACAGCCTCTTCCCACCCGTCCCGCCCGTGGGGATCCATTTCTATGGACTTCATTGTGGAATTACCAACCTCTCAAGGGAAGAACACTATTCTAGTGGTGGTTGACGTCTAACAAAGGCAGCTCATTTTATCCCTTGTGTCGGCTTACCCACTGCAAAACAGACATCAGATTTGATGATTAAAGATGTGTTTCGCTTACATGGAGTACCGGATGAGGTTATTTCGGATCGAGGGGTGCAATTCACTTCTAGGTTTTGGCAAAATTTTCTGTGCAGCATTGGACATTAAAGTAAACCTTTCTTCTGCTTTTCATCCCCAGACTAATGGACAAACCGAACGAACCAATCAAACCCTGGAGCAGTATCTCCGCTGCTTTATCTGCCACCTACAGGATGATTGGGTGGATCTACTTCCATTGGCTGAGTTCTCTTACAACAACTCTCAGAGTGCCTCCACTAAACAGTCTCCTTTTTACTCTAATCTAGGTTATCATCCTAACATTCTACCATGATTTCCCATAGAGACGCCTTTGCCAGCAGTGGCTGAAAGAGTCACGACTTTACAGAAGAATATGGATCTTCTAAAGGAGAATCTGGAATCGGCTCAGGAAAGGTACAAGAAGGCAGCAGATAAATTTCGTAAACCTGCACCAGCTTTTAAGGTAGGAGACCTGGTCTGGCTGTCAACCAGAAATCTTAAGTTAAGGATTCCATCGTCTAAGTTGGGACATCAGTACATTGGACCCTATAAAATCAGTAAAATTATAAGTGCCGTTGCTTGTCGTCTTCAATTGCCCAGAACTATGAGAATCCACCCTGTCTTTCATGTATCCCTACTAAAGGCTGCGACACCCAATACGTTTCCTGGACGTTCTTCTCCTTGCCCTGACCCAGTGCTAGTCGATGGTCAGGAGGAATTTGTGGTGGAAAGGATTTTAGATTCCAGGTTGTATAGAAATCAGTTACAATATCTGATTAAATGGCAGGGCTACCCAGTGGAGGACAACTCATGGGAGCCAGTCAATAACGTTAATGCTCCTCGCTTGCTCCGTCAGTTTCATCAGAGGTACCCACACAAGCCTGGTCTGAGGTCATCCGGAGGTTGTCCCTAAGGGGGGAGTAATGTAAGGTTCTGTGTATCTGTTTCTGAAACTCAGTTTGTTCGTCGGCCATTTTGCTTTCTGTTTTGCTGCAGCTATCTTGCCCTCAGTCAAAATGGAGTTTTCCAGCTTGCATGTTCCCGCCCTGATTCTCTCCGTTTGCTTCTTAAACAGCCACAACTGAGCAATCAGTGCTTCAGAATCTAGCCTGCAGTGAACCTGTGTTCTGACTCCTGAAGCCTTGGACCTTGTACTCCAGCCATTCCTACTGAGGAACTCTGAAGCACTTGTGGACTCTGAACTCTGCTCTTGAGAGCCTCACGTTTGCATGGACTTGCGGTAACAGAGAAGAAGATCTGAATCTGTTGTGGAGAGTTATTGCTGAGCTTAGATTACTCTGGCCTGCTGTGTCTTCTGCTTCTGTGTTTGCAACCTGTGTGTTTATTTTTGCCAATTTGTATGAAGCAATACAAGACTTTCTTTATCAACCTGTGTCTCAAGTATTTTCATCGCACCCAAGCACAAGACGCTATATGAACTGTACCACATACATTACAAGATTCTGAAGCCAAACGTTAGTGTCTGCTGGGTCTGGAAAGGCTTGTCTGCTGTACTGTGGATATCGGATGTCCGGTTGTACTTTCTGTGATGACAGTGGTTGTGACTTCTCACAACCATTCCAGGTGAGCAATTCCCTTAAGTTTTTTTTTCTGCAGTGTTATCACAGGTAAACACTATTGTTTTTTTTTTTTTTTTTTCCTCTTCTCTTTTTGTCTGCTGAAACTCTGGATATCAGATGTCCGGTTGAAAGCTTTCTGTGATGATAGTGGTTGTGACTTCTCACAACCATTCCAGGTGAGCAGTTCCCTTAAAGTTTTTTCTTTCTTCAGTGTTGCCACAGGTGAACACTATTGTTTTTTTTTTTTTCTCCTCTTCTTCCAGTATCCTGTCTTAAAAGATCTGGAAAATGGAGGCCCGCATAAAGGAACTTTGCGGAGTGACTGATTGATAATATCCTTGCAGATTTGCAGAATATAAAGACCCGTTTTACAAATCTTCAGGACCTAAATAATCACAATTTGCAAGTGGTTGGACAGACTACCCAGGATTTGCGAGCCAGGATTGAGGTTCTGGAGGGGCGAGTCCAGGCTCCTGCCGTGGCCCCGAGTGCTGGGATTCCCAAGTTGCCCCCTTTTCGTTTTGGTGGTGAACGTGAAAAATTCAGGGGATTTGTTAATCAATGCAATCTTTTTTTTTCTGCACATGCTTCACAATTTCCTACTGAACGATCTAAGGTGCTTACTATAATTATGTTGCTTACCAACAAGGCTTTGATGTGGGCAAACCCTCTGATTGAGACTGAGGATGATTGTTTGAATCACCTTGATGATTTTATTTCAGCCATGGGGCAGGTGTTTGATGACCCCAATTGAGGTGCAACAGCTGAAGCAGCCATGTTAGCTTTGCGCCAAGGTAAGCACTCGGTAGCTGAATATGCCTTGGATTTCAGGAGATGGGCCCTTGATACCACCTGGGACAATTCCGCCAAAAAATCTATTTTTCGAAAGGGGTTATCCCCACTGATTAAGGATGAACTTGCTCGTGCCGACCCTCCCACTGCGTTAGGTGACTTTATTAACTACTGCATCCGTATTGATACTCGTTTAACTGAACGCAGGCAAGAGAGATGGTTCGAAAGCAATCGTACTAACCTTTTCCTACCTTCCTCTCCAGCTAAAGAACCTTTGAATAGGATTACACGGGAACCTGAACCTGAACCCATGCAGGTAGACTCTTTACTACGACGGGTTAGTGATGCACGCAAGGAACATCGTTTTAAGGAGAATCTATGTTTTTATTGTGGTAAGTCAGGGCACTTTATTATTAACTGCCCCAGCCGTTCTCGCAAGACTACTGCAGCACTCATTCATTGTGAGTGTTGCGAGAGGGGATCTGTCAGGTCCGAGCCTCAGGCTCCAGAGAGATCTGCAGCAACAGATCTTGATTTCTCGGACTTAAACTCCGTTACCTCTGAGGACGTTGACTGTGTAAATGCTGCCATCTTTCAAGTTTCCTCAGCGGTGTCCCAGCTGAGTTGTAAAAAAAACAATTCTCACTGTTTTCTTTCCATCAAACTCTGGGTTGACTCAGCTTGGGTGTCTAGCTCTGCTATGATCGACTCAGGTGCAAGTGGAAATTTTATGGATGTCTCCTTTGCTCTGAAACAGGGAATACGTTCAGTGAAGAAGGCTACTCCAGTACAGATGGAAACTGTGGATGGCTCCCTGCTGACCTCTGGACCAGTGGATCAGGAAACAGAGCCTTTAAAGGTTCTTATGGGTAAAGATCATCAAGAGAAACTGTCCTTTATGCTTATCTCTTCTCCTCACTTTCCCATTATTCTAGGGCTACCATGGCTGCAGGCTCAGAATCCTACCATTAACTGGGAGACCAAGGAATTACACTTTCCAGAGAAACAGATGAGTCCAAAAATTTCAGCTTGCTCTGTTCCTAAAGGAACCATGTCAGTCCCTGAACTACCAGCTGTATACCAGGACTATGTGGATTTATGTGACAAGAAGAACGCTGACCAGCTTCCTCCTCACCGTCCATATGATTGTCCAATTGAATTATTGCCTGGAGCAGAGATACCTTTTGGTAAGATCTACCCCCTGGCGGGGCCCGAGCTGAAGGCTTTAAAAGAGTACATAGACGAAAATCTAGCCAAGGGCTTCATACGCCCCTCTTCATCTCCTGCAGGGGCACCCATATTCTTTGTAAAGAAGAAAGATGGATCCCTGAGACCATGCGTAGACTATAGGGAACTCAATAAGGTTACTATTAGAAACCGTTATCCATTGCCTTTAATCCCTGAGTTATTGGAGAGAGTGCGACATGCCAAAATTTTTTCTAAACTAGATCTTCGTGGGGCCTATAACTTAGTCCGTATTAGACCTGGGGATGAATGGAAGACTGCATTCAGGTCACGCTATGGACACTTTGAATATCTAGTTATGCCTTTTGGTCTGAGTACCGCCCCAGCCACTTTCCAACACTTGGTGAATGACATTTTCAGGGATCTCCTGGATACATTCGTGGTAATTTATTTGGATATTTAAATTTTTTCTAACTCCACAGAGGAACATCATGGACATGTGAGAATGGTCTTGGAACGTCTAAGACAAAATCATCTTTACATCAAGCTTGAAAAGTGTGAATTCCATAAGACCGAAATTCAATTTCTGGGGTATGTACTGTCTACACAAGGAATTAGTATGGATGGAAGTAAAACCCAAGCCATCAATGATTGGCCAAGTCCTAGAAATGTGAAGGAGGTACAGCGCTTCATCGGGTTTGCAAACTTCTATAGACGTTTCATTAGAAATTTCTCTGAGGTAGTGTCACCTATCACCCAACTTACCCGGAAAGAGTCTAAGTTCTCCTGGACTCCCCAAGCCCAGGAAGCATTTTCCCGTCTAAAGATAAATTTACCACTGCACCTATCCTAGTACACCCCAACCCAGAGCTTGCCTTCATAATAGAGGTGGATGCTTCAGACTGTGCCGTGGGAGCTATACTCTCTCAGAGAACAGGTGAGAAGAATGTCTTGCATCCCTGTGCCTTCTTTTCCCACAGTTGTCTTCGGCTGAGAAGAACTACGATGTGGGCAATAGAGAGTTGTTGGCCATTATTGCCGCCTTCAAAGAATGGAGACACCTTCTTCAAGGAGCTGCACAGCAAATAGTCGTTCTGACAGACCATCGTAATCTTGAGTTTATCAGGTCGGCTAAGTGCCTGACTCCTCGCCAGGCTCGCTGGAATCTTTTCTTAAACCAATTTAATTTTATTATTTCTTATAGACCAGGATCGCGCAATGGAAAGGCTGATGCACTCTCTAGGATTTACTCAGCAGAGACACGTCCAATTACTCCTCCTAAGACTATTCTTCCTGACTCTAGATTCCTAGGAGTGATTCATCATCAAGGACCTAATTAAAGACATCAAGGAAGCATACCATGCGGATTCTTTTTTGGCTCAACCCCCAAGGGACGTAAGTCTTGTCTTTAGAATGGTGTGTGGATTCTGGGACAAGTCTGTATATACCTGAAACAGTCAGATTGAGAGTATTGCAACTCATTCACGATTCCAAAATAGCCGGGCATAGAGGAATTCTAAAGACACAGGATTTCTTTCTCGTTTCTTTTGGTGGCCCACTTGTAGGAAGGATGTTTTGGACTATGTCACTTCGTGTGAGGTTTGTGCAAGATGCAAAACACCTCGCTCTTCACCAACTGGTCTGTTACAGCCTCTTCCCACCCCGTCCCCCCCGTGGGGATCCATTTCTATGGACTTCATTGTGGAATTACCAACCTCTCAAGGGAAGAACACTATTCTAGTGGTGGTTGACGGTCTAACAAAGGCAGCTCATTTTATCCCTTGTGTCGGCTTACCCACTGCAAAACAGACATCAGATTTGATGATTAAAGATGTGTTTCGCTTACATGGAGTACCGGATGAGGTTATTTCGGATCGAGGGGTGCAAATTCACTTCTAGGTTTTGGCAAAATTTTCTGTGCAGCATTGGACATTAAAGTAAACCTTTCTTCTGCTTTTCATCCCCAGACTAATGGACAAACCGAACGAACCAATCAAACCCTGGAGCAGTATCTCCGCTGCTTTATCTGCCACCTACAGGATGATTGGGTGGATCTACTTCCATTGGCTGAGTTCTCTTACAACAACTCTCAGAGTGCCTCCACTAAACAGTCTCCTTTTTACTCTAATCTAGGTTATCATCCTAACATTCTACCATGATTTCCCATAGAGACGCCTTTGCCAGCAGTGGCTGAAAGAGTCACGACTTTACAGAAGAATATGGATCTTCTAAAGGAGAATCTGGAATCGGCTCAGGAAAGGTACAAGAAGGCAGCAGATAAATTTCGTAAACCTGCACCAGCTTTTAAGGTAGGAGACTGGTCTGGCTGTCAACCAGAAATCTTAAGTTAAGGATTCCATCGTCTAAGTTGGGACATCAGTACATTGGACCCTATAAAATCAGTAAAATTATAAGTGCCGTTGCTTGTCGTCTTCAATTGCCCAGAACTATGAGAATCCACCCTGTCTTTCATGTATCCCTACTAAAGGCTGCGAACCCAATACGTTTCCTGGACGTTCTTCTCCTTGCCCTGACCAGTGCTAGTCGATGGTCAGGAGGAATTTGTGGTGGAAAGGATTTTAGATTCCAGGTTGTATAGAAATCAGTTACAATATCTGATTAAATGGCAGGGCTACCAGTGGAGGACAACTCATGGGAGCCAGTCAATAACGTTAATGCTCCTCGCTTGCTCGTCAGTTTCATCAGAGGTACCCACACAAGCCTGGTCTGAGGTCATCCGGAGGTTGTCCCTAAGGGGGGAGTAATGTAAGGTTCTGTGTATCTGTTTCTGAAACTCAGTTTGTTCGTCGGCCATTTTGCTTTCTGTTTTGCTGCAGCTATCTTGCCCTCAGTCAAAATGGAGTTTTCCAGCTTGCATGTTCCCGCCTGATTCTCTCCGTTTGCTTCTTAAACAGCCACAACTGAGCAATCAGTGCTTCAGAATCTAGCCTGCAGTGAACCTGTGTTCTGACTCCTGAAGCCTTGGACCTTGTACTCCAGCCATTCCTACTGAGGAATCTGAAGCACTTGTGGACTCTGAACTTGCTCTTGAGAGCCTCACGTTTGCATGGACTTGCGGTAACAGAGAAGAAGATCTGAATCTGTTGTGGAGAGTTATTGCTGAGCTTAGATTACTCTGGCCTGCTGTGTCTTCTGCTTCTGTGTTTGCAACCTGTGTGTTTATTTTTGCCAATTTGTATGAAGCAATACAAGACTTTCTTTATCAACCTGTGTCTCAAGTATTTTCATCGCACCCAAGCACAAGACGCTATATGAACTGTACCACATACATTACAAGATTCTGAAGCCAACGTTAGTGTCTGCTGGGTCTGGAAAGGCTTGTCTGCTGTACTGTGGATATCGGATGTCGGTTGTACTTTCTGTGATGACAGTGGTTGTGACTTCTCACAACCATTCCAGGTGAGCAATTCCCTTAAGTTTTTTTTTCTGCAGTGTTATCACAGGTAAACACTATTGTTTTTTTTTTTTTTTTTTTCCCCTTCTCTTTTTGTCTGCTGAAACTCTGGATATCAGATGTCCGGTTGAAAGCTTTCTGTGATGATAGTGGTTGTGACTTCTCACAACCATTCCAGGTGAGCAGTTCCCTTAAAGTTTTTTCTTTCTTCAGTGTTGCCACAGGTGAACACTATTGTTTTTTTTTTTTTCTCCTCTTCTTCCAGTATCCTGTCTTAAAAGATCTGGAAAATGGAGGCCCGCATAAAGGAACTTTGCGGAGTGACTGATTGATAATATCCTTGCAGATTTGCAGAATATAAAGACCCGTTTTACAAATCTTCAGGACCTAAATAATCACAATTTGCAAGTGGTTGGACAGACTACCCAGGATTTGCGAGCCAGGATTGAGGTTCTGGAGGGGCGAGTCCAGGCTCCTGCCGTGGCCCCGAGTGCTGGGATTCCAAGTTGCCCCCTTTTCGTTTTGGTGGTGAACGTGAAAAATTCAGGGGATTTGTTAATCAATGCAATCTTTTTTTTTCTGCACATGCTTCACAATTTCCTACTGAACGATCTAAGGTGCTTACTATAATTATGTTGCTTACCAACAAGGCTTTGATGTGGGCAAACCCTCTGATTGAGACTGAGGATGATTGTTTGAATCACCTTGATGATTTTATTTCAGCCATGGGGCAGGTGTTTGATGACCCCAATGAGGTGCAACAGCTGAAGCAGCCATGTTAGCTTTGCGCCAAGGTAAGCACTCGGTAGCTGAATATGCCTTGGATTTCAGGAGATGGGCCCTTGATACCACCTGGGACAATTCCGCCAAAAAATCTATTTTTCGAAAGGGGTTATCCCCACTGATTAAGGATGAACTTGCTCGTGCCGACCCTCCCACTGCGTTAGGTGACTTTATTAACTACTGCATCCGTATTGATACTCGTTTAACTGAACGCAGGCAAGAGAGATGGTTCGAAAGCAATCGTACTAACCTTTTCCTACCTTCCTCTCCAGCTAAAGAACCTTTGAATAGGATTACACGGGAACCTGAACCTGAACCCATGCAGGTAGACTCTTTACTACGAGGGTTAGTGATGCACGCAAGGAACATCGTTTTAAGGAGAATCTATGTTTTTATTGTGGTAAGTCAGGGCACTTTATTATTAACTGCCCCAGCCGTTCTCGCAAGACTACTGCAGCACTCATTCATTGTGAGTGTTGCGAGAGGGGATCTGTCAGGTCCGAGCCTCAGGCTCCAGAGAGATCTGCAGCAACAGATCTTGATTTCTCGGACTTAAACTCCGTTACCTCTGAGGACGTTGACTGTGTAAATGCTGCCATCTTTCAAGTTTCCTCAGCGGTGTCCCAGCTGAGTTGTAAAAAAACAATTCTCACTGTTTTCTTTCCATCAAACTCTGGGTTGACTCAGCTTGGGTGTCTAGCTCTGCTATGATCGACTCAGGTGCAAGTGGAAATTTTATGGATGTCTCCTTTGCTCTGAAACAGGGAATACGTTCAGTGAAGAAGGCTACTCCAGTACAGATGGAAACTGTGGATGGCTCCCTGCTGACCTCTGGACCAGTGGATCAGGAAACAGAGCCTTTAAAGGTTCTTATGGGTAAAGATCATCAAGAGAAACTGTCCTTTATGCTTATCTCTTCTCCTCACTTTCCCATTATTCTAGGGCTACCATGGCTGCAGGCTCAGAATCCTACCATTAACTGGGAGACCAAGGAATTACACTTTCCAGAGAAACAGATGAGTCCAAAAATTTCAGCTTGCTCTGTTCCTAAAGGAACCATGTCAGTCCCTGAACTACCAGCTGTATACCAGGACTATGTGGATTTATGTGACAAGAAGAACGCTGACCAGCTTCCTCCTCACCGTCCATATGATTGTCCAATTGAATTATTGCCTGGAGCAGAGATACCTTTTGGTAAGATCTACCCCTGGCGGGGCCCGAGCTGAAGGCTTTAAAAGAGTACATAGACGAAAATCTAGCCAAGGGCTTCATACGCCCCTCTTCATCTCCTGCAGGGGCACCCATATTCTTTGTAAAGAAGAAAGATGGATCCCTGAGACCATGCGTAGACTATAGGGAACTCAATAAGGTTACTATTAGAAACCGTTATCCATTGCCTTTAATCCCCGAGTTATTGGAGAGAGTGCGACATGCCAAAATTTTTTCTAAACTAGATCTTCGTGGGGCCTATAACTTAGTCCGTATTAGACCTGGGGATGAATGGAAGACTGCATTCAGGTCACGCTATGGACACTTTGAATATCTAGTTATGCCTTTTGGTCTGAGTACCGCCCCAGCCACTTTCCAACACTTGGTGAATGACATTTTCAGGGATCTCCTGGATACATTCGTGGTAATTTATTTGGATGATATTTTAATTTTTTCTAACTCCACAGAGGAACATCATGGACATGTGAGAATGGTCTTGGAACGTCTAAGACAAAATCATCTTTACATCAAGCTTGAAAAGTGTGAATTCCATAAGACCGAAATTCAATTTCTGGGGTATGTACTGTCTACACAAGGAATTAGTATGGATGGAAGTAAAACCCAAGCCATCAATGATTGGCCAAGTCCTAGAAATGTGAAGGAGGTACAGCGCTTCATCGGGTTTGCAAACTTCTATAGACGTTTCATTAGAAATTTCTCTGAGGTAGTGTCACCTATCACCCAACTTACCCGGAAAGAGTCTAAGTTCTCCTGGACTCCCCAAGCCCAGGAAGCATTTTCCCGTCTAAAAGATAAATTTACCACTGCACCTATCCTAGTACATCCCAACCCAGAGCTTGCCTTCATAATAGAGGTGGATGCTTCAGACTGTGCCGTGGGAGCTATACTCTCTCAGAGAACAGGTGAGAAGAATGTCTTGCATCCCTGTGCCTTCTTTTCCAGCAGTTATCTTCGGCTGAGAAGAACTACGATGTGGGCAATAGAGAGTTGTTGGCCATTATTGCCGCCTTCAAAGAATGGAGACACCTTCTTCAAGGAGCTGCACAGCAAATAGTCGTTCTGACAGACCATCGTAATCTTGAGTTTATCAGGTCGGCTAAGTGCCTGACTCCTCGCCAGGCTCGCTGGAATCTTTTCTTAAACCAATTTAATTTTATTATTTCTTATAGACCAGGATCGCGCAATGGAAAGGCTGATGCACTCTCTAGGATTTACTCAGCAGAGACACGTCCAATTACTCCTCCTAAGACTATTCTTCCTGACTCTAGATTCCTAGGAGTGATTCATCATCAAGACCTAATTAAAGACATCAAGGAAGCATACCATGCGGATTCTTTTTTGGCTCAACCCCCAAGGGACGTAAGTCTTGTCTTTAAGAATGGTGTGTGGATTCTGGGACAACGTCTGTATATACCTGAAACAGTCAGATTGAGAGTATTGCAACTCATTCACGATTCCAAAATAGCCGGGCATAGAGGAATTCTAAAGACACAGGAATTTCTTTCTCGTTTCTTTTGGTGGCCCACTTGTAGGAAGGATGTTTTGGACTATGTCACTTCGTGTGAGGTTTGTGCAAGATGCAAAACACCTCGCTCTTCACCAACTGGTCTGTTACAGCCTCTTCCCACCCCGTCCCCCCGTGGGGATCCATTTCTATGGACTTCATTGTGGAATTACCAACCTCTCAAGGGAGAGAACACTATTCTAGTGGTGGTTGACCGTCTAACAAAGGCAGCTCATTTTATCCCTTGTGTCGGCTTACCCACTGCAAAACAGACATCAGATTTGATGATTAAAGATGTGTTTCGCTTACATGGAGTACCGGATGAGGTTATTTCGGATCGAGGGGTGCAATTCACTTCTAGGTTTTGGCAAAATTTTCTGTGCAGCATTGGACATTAAAGTAAACCTTTCTTCTGCTTTTCATCCCCAGACTAATGGACAAACCGAACGAACCAATCAAACCCTGGAGCAGTATCTCCGCTGCTTTATCTGCCACCTACAGGATGATTGGGTGGATCTACTTCCATTGGCTGAGTTCTCTTACAACAACTCTCAGAGTGCCTCCACTAAACAGTCTCCTTTTTACTCTAATCTAGGTTATCATCCTAACATTCTACCACAATTTCCCATAGAGACGCCTTTGCCAGCAGTGGCTGAAAGAGTCACGACTTTACAGAAGAATATGGATCTTCTAAAGGAGAATCTGGAATCGGCTCAGGAAAGGTACAAGAAGGCAGCAGATAAATTTCGTAAACCTGCACCAGCTTTTAAGGTAGGAGACCTGGTCTGGCTGTCAACCAGAAATCTTAAGTTAAGGATTCCATCGTCTAAGTTGGGACATCAGTACATTGGACCCTATAAAATCAGTAAAATTATAAGTGCCGTTGCTTGTCGTCTTCAATTGCCCAGAACTATGAGAATCCACCCTGTCTTTCATGTATCCCTACTAAAGGCTGCGACACCCAATACGTTTCCTGGACGTTCTTCTCCTTGCCCTGACCCAGTGCTAGTCGATGGTCAGGAGGAATTTGTGGTGGAAAGGATTTTAGATTCCAGGTTGTATAGAAATCAGTTACAATATCTGATTAAATGGCAGGGCTACCCAGTGGAGGACAACTCATGGGAGCCAGTCAATAACGTTAATGCTCCTCGCTTGCTCCGTCAGTTTCATCAGAGGTACCCACACAAGCCTGGTCTGAGGTCATCCGGAGGTTGTCCCTAAGGGGGGAGTAATGTAAGGTTCTGTGTATCTGTTTCTGAAACTCAGTTTGTTCGTCGGCCATTTTGCTTTCTGTTTTGCTGCAGCTATCTTGCCCTCAGTCAAAATGGAGTTTTCCAGCTTGCATGTTCCCGCCCTGATTCTCTCTGTTTGCTTCTTAAACAGCCACAACTGAGCAATCAGTGCTTCAGAATCTAGCCTGCAGTGAACCTGTGTTCTGACTCCTGAAGCCTTGGACCTTGTACTCCAGCCATTCCTACTGAGGAACTCTGAAGCACTTGTGGACTCTGAACTCTGCTCTTGAGAGCCTCACGTTTGCATGGACTTGCGGTAACAGAGAAGAAGATCTGAATCTGTTGTGGAGAGTTATTGCTGAGCTTAGATTACTCTGGCCTGCTGTGTCTCCTGCTTCTGTGTTTGCAACCTGTGTGTTTATTTTTGCCAATTTGTATGAAGCAATACAAGACTTTCTTTATCAACCTGTGTCTCAAGTATTTTCATCGCACCCAAGCACAAGACGCTATATGAACTGTACCACATACATTACAGGTTTTGTTCTTTCAGTCCATCCACTAAAGCTAAGTGGTGTCTAATGAACCTGTTATCATCACCATCTGCATGGCTAAGTCTGTTCCAAGCATCCGTTACTGCAAGGATGCAAGCAAATGTCATTAGTAGCATCATTGCTCTTCTGGAGGCTCTCCAAGGATCTTCTTACAATGCGATGCGTGGATCCAAGTTTCCTTGCCTTGTAGCTTGACTGCGGTACTTGTCGTCAGTAGAACTTGAAAAGGTCCATCAAATCTCAGATCCAGACTCTTTCTCACGTGTCTTTTAATGACTACCCAGTCTCTGGGCTGCAGGCTGTGACTCCCAGGATCCTGGTTCGGATCTGGAAGAGAACTGAAGACATTATCATGTACTTTCTTAAGTCTTTTATGCAAATCCCTTACATATGAGCTTAATACATGGTTACTCATTTCCAGTGCTTGGGGAAAGAAACATCCTAAGCTAGGCACTTTGCCAAATAGTACTTCATACGGAGAAAGTCCAGTTTTTCTATTTGGAGTGTACCTTACTGAGTATAGGGCTAATGGTAAACATTCAGGCCAAGATTTCCCTGTTTCAGCCATGGCCTTTTGGATTTTTAACTTCAATGTCCCATTTAGTCTTTCTACTTTTCCACTGCTTTGTGGATGATATGGGGTATGAAAAGCTTGTTGAATTCCCAGAGCTGTCAAGACTTCATTCATTATTTCACCTGTGAACTGTGTACCTCTGTCACTTTCGATCACCTCTGGTACTCCATACCTGCACACCACCTCCGCAAGCAGCTTCTTTGCGGTTGCCGCAAAGATCCTGATCCTCCCATGATCCTGATTTTGGCAGCTGAATATAATCAATCTGCAGTCTCTGGAAAGGATAGAGGGGCCGAGGGGTGTGTTTGGGTGGTGTCTTGACTACCCTTCCCTGATTATGTGTAGCACATACCATGCATCCCTGGATCAAACCTTCTATACAGGTGGAAAAGCCTGGTGCTACCCAATGCTTCTGCATCACACTCATCACAGCAGTTTTGGACTGGTGGGTTGGCCCATGTAACATCTGGGCGACCGCAGGGTACAACGCCCTTGGAAGGCATCGACGCATCCCTCTTCCCCATACCCCATTTGCTTCATTCAGACATGCACCTTCTTTTTCCCACTTTTCTACTTCCTCCTGGTGCACCTGAGCCTGCATCTGAGATAAGGCATCCTCCGACACAAAGGGATTTTTGGGAGCGCTTACCTGGTGCATCGTTACCCCTTGGAGTGGTCTACTGGCTGCTGTTTTTGCTGCTGCATCGGCCATTGCGTTTCCTTTACTCACCTGATCAGTGCATCTGGTATGTGCTTTAACTTTTATGACAGCTACCTCTTTTGGTAATTGTAATGCATCAATTAACTGCTGGACTGCGTCAGCATTTTTAATGGGATGTCCTGCTGCCGTCAGGAATCCTCTAGATTTCCAAATTGGACCAAAATCATGAGCTATACCGAATGCGTATCTAGAATCTGTGTAGATGTTAACAATTCTACCTTCAGCTATTTTACAGGCCTCGGTCAGAGCCTTAAGTTCAGCCTCCTGGGCCGACTGATGTGGGAGCATTGGTTCTGCTTTGATTACTGCATTCAGGGAGACGATGGCATACCCAGTGTGGAAGGTACCTGAGTCATCTTGGTGGCGAGATCCATCTACAAAAAATTCAAAATCAGCATTAAGTCTTTCAGTTTCAAACACTGTGGGTAGGCCTGCTGTTTCCTGTGCCATAAGCTGAACACAATCATGAGGAATCTCCTCTCTTGGATCTTCTTTGTACAATACCGTACCTGACCCCTCCTTTAGATCCGAGAGAGGTAACAAAGTGGCAGGATTAAGTGTGGTACATCTCTGCAAAGAAACATTTGGAGGCATTAAAAGTGCACATTGCAATCGAAGGTGACGTGCAGCTGAAAGGTGTGCCGGTTGCACCTGGTTCAGTATGGTATATACATCATGAGGTGTAAGTACTGTCAGTGGATGATCAAGCACGATGTCTGACGATTTGTGGAGCAATAGTCCTACAGCATGTACTGCCCGTACACAGGACGGGGCACCTCTAGCCACTGCATCTAGTCTTCCACTGAAATAGGCTACAGGCCTTTGATTGTCACCATGTAACTGAGTCAATACTCCTGCCGCGTGTCCCTGCTGTTCGTGGAGATACAGGGTAAATGGTAGTTCATAGTTGGGGGTTCCTAGCGCTGGAGCTGCCACAATCCTGTTTTTGAGAGAATAAAAACAGTCTATACCTTCAGGAGTTAGTTTAAAAGGCACAATGGTGATACAGTCATAGAGAGGCTGCATGAGGATTGATACAGCATGAATCCACGGCCTGCAGTAGGAAACCAGTCCAAGAAATGTCCTAAGAGCGGCAACATTAACAGGCATAGGAAAGTTCTGTACAGCTTCTTTGCGAGCGCTGGTCAGATGTCGAGCCCTGGTGTAATGCAATGTCCCAAAAAGATAACTGAAGATTTACAAAGTTGCAGTTTATCCTTTGACGCTTTACATCCAGCTTGGTACAGAAACAACATGAGTGATATTGTTGCACTGCGACACTGTTTCCTGGAGGGGGTACAAATCAGTAAGTCATCAACATATTGCAGAACAACTACTTTTGGCATTTTCCATCTTTCCAGTATCTCTTGCAGACTGGCAGTATACATAGTGGGTGAATTTTGGGCACCCTGGGGCAAAACAGTCCACATATACTGATTCCCTTGAAATGTAAAAGCAAACAAATACTGACAGTCAGGATGCAATGGGACACTAAAAAATGCGTTTGCCAAGTCAATCACTGAAAAACAAAGAGCACCAGCCGGGATCTGAGACAGAAGTGTGTGAGGATTTGGAACAACTGGTGTGAGGAGCTCTGTAGCTTTGTTCACTAGCCGGAGATCATGGACCATTCTGTACGCTGCTGGCTGCCCCGGTGCTGTTTTCTTTTTAACTGGGAACAGAGGGGTGTTACAAGGGGACTGGGTCTTAACTAAAACACCACTTGCTACCAGTTTCTGTACCTGCTGAGCTATAGCCGTCTCTTGAGCTGAACTAAGAGGATACTGTCTCTGTTGGGGCAGGATTGCACCTGGCTTTAATTTGACCATGACTGGCTGCACCCTTAATTTGCCCACATCTGTTTTATCTGAAGCCCAGAAATCATGCGGTATCACACCTTCTAACATTGAAGGAAATTCATTTGTGTCCTCTATACTAGCAACGTCTAGCGACATGATTTTACAAAGAGTGCTCGGCTTCAATCCCGGTGTCATAGTGACAGTTCCATCAGGATGATACTCAATATGTGCTTGCAATTGCGATAACACATCACTTCCTAAAAGATTACATTGACCCCGTGGTGATACCATTAACTGTGTGTGTACAGTGGTTCCTTGAATTTGCAGGGGAATCTTTTTAGTGACGGGGAGCAGGATAGATGGAGAGTTGTAAGGAGTCGCTATAACATGGTGGGAGAAATCACTTTTTCCAAATGGCCAGTCCTCTTCTGTAATTACTGAATTGTCTGCCCCCGTGTCCACTTGGAACTGAACCTCATGTCCCCTGGTAGGTTCACCTGCACTGTGCAATTAGGAGTGGGGGGTAAGGAGACAAGGGGGTTCATGTGCAAGCTACCATTATCCTATGGGAGCGGCGCTAATTGATCTTGGGGGCCTCTTGCAGGCGGGTCATTTGGGGCATTTGCATATGGATTAGTTGGACAGGCTGGATATGGATTAGTTCTGCAATCTCTCCTGAAATGTCCTGGTTTTTTGCATCCGTAGCACAATTTCTGTCCACCTCCTGGCACACGTCTCCCCTCCCTGCTGTTTGCAGGATGAGTACCTACAGCATGTATTCTTGCTCCTCTTTTTGCCTGCGCTAAATCATGTTGTGCCCCTTGTGCTATTCTGGCTAGATCCTCTGCTTTTACTGATCTCCAATCAGGTCTACTTACTTTCACCTTTTGTGCCACTTCCTTTTTTAACCCATTCATGTATGCACTTGCCAGTACCCTCTCACTAGTCTTGTTTTCTGGGACAAAACCCATTTCCACCCAAGTTTTTCTAAGAGCCCAGAAATAATCTTTTGGCTCTTCTTCCTTTCCCTGAACTCTGTCTTCTAGTGTAATTTCCTTCTCTGCCTGTCTATCTTTACATGCTTTTTTCAACGCTTCTGTAAACATAACCCCTGCTGCTGCGTCATTGACTTCTGCATTATCAGGTCCGTTCCTACCAACATAACACTTGTATGTCTCATCTATCAGTCTATCGTATCTGGCTTCATCTGCTAATTTCCCTTTTATAAGTGCTTCCAGATCCTGTCTAGTTGCTTTATACGTATCCTGCATTGTAGCTAACATTCTAGCGAACCCCATTGGTGACTGTGAAGGGTCCGGGAGTTGCGTTATTAGAGCCAACTGCTCTGAAGGGCTCCATGGTCTGTATAACACTGCTGTCCGGGGGGCGCCTGGAGCTACTCCACCCTCCTCGCCTCCCGCAGCACCCGGGGTACCAGGTACCACTACTGTCCTCATTGGAAATAAATTGGCCGGGGGAGGTCTGGGTCCACCGCAACTTACACAGCCATCTACTGTCAGCGGATTTTGCTGTCCACACCTGGGGCAGACCCAACAGTTCGGTTCGTGGGAAGTCTGTGGGAAGGTCTGATACTGGGGTGGAGGTAACGTAGGGGGCAAACAGGAGGGTAAATCAGTCATCCCTGTTTTTGTCAGTCTGTAATGTCCGTCTCCTAATTCTTCAGTCTTTTCTTCTAAGTAATCACACGCACTCATCCACAGGTTCACTGTTTTCAACATTCCTTTGTCTCTCAACCATCCATGATGTGAGTTAAAGAACCTTTTCCATTTATCACTGTTCAATTCTCCGTTTTCACTCATGCCTGCTTTACACAATACTTTGTCAATGCCTATCAAAGCTTGCTTCCCTTCTCTGCGCACAACTAAATCTTTAGCAGAAATGCCTTCCTTGGCATTTTGGTTCCCCATTTTTGTATCTCCTCACCTAGAAGAGATTCTCTTGTCACCAAGACAAGTTTGTCACCAAGACTCTGTCACCAAGACAATTGCGTCACTTAGACAATGGGCCACAAAGGTTTCTGAACCATTCCACTGCTCGCTTTCCAAGATTTGTACGCCAACCAAATAAACAATCCAATCACACAGACACCAAGACAAAACCACAACACAATCATTGGATCCATACTGTCATTATTCAAAGGAGGAAAGGCAGGACTGACAATTAATCTGAAGGTCTACTGGTTCAAAGGGACCTGAGCCAGGAATACCTGTGATTTACCTGGAAAGCTGACCGCTCGGGGAGGAGGGAGTCCACTATACAGTGATATAGATTTTAGGTAGAATATAATAAGTATTCTTACCTCAGCGCTGTATGTATATCACCAACAGAAAGCTCCGCTCATCCCACGTCTCCGGACCGGTCGGACTTTCTCAGAATAGAATAACTCAGGTCCCTGTTCGGGCGCCAGGCTGTCGTCGCTGTTATCTCGTTAACCCTTTCCTCCTCGGAATGTGGTACCAGAGAGAATAAGACACAGACAAAGGTATGCGTCAATAAGCTCTGCTTTATTGCTAACGAAGGGATTTATATACATCCCATAAGCAGGAAGCGGAATTAACATATATACTTGTTACTAAATAGATAGAATACTAGTTTTGCCTTGAAAACTTCATCCTTCCCATAGCTCCCAGCACAGAGTTTCTTTTAATAACTCAGGCGGGGGGGGGGGAAGGTTGTGTATTGTACAAAAAAGGAACATCTTATCTCAACTTCTAGTATGCATCAGCCTTTCTGACAAACCAAGGTCTTCTGAAGAAATGCTGATTTAGCTCTGACAGCCCTTATGTTCTTATTGGTACAACCACAAGAAAAAAATAGACCACCTAAAATTTAACTTTTAATAATCTTTCTAAAAGCGTTGAAAACTCATCACAAACAGCATATATGACAGACAAAAAATATGCTTGGGTGTTTTACAAGGTGTCCGGGATCACAAAAAGTTTAATCAGGAAGTAAAATATGTGGACCTGGTAAGTTCCTAATTCTCCCATATTTCTTTCGCTTCCTGGCAGCGGAGGCTGGCCTCCTAGCTTGTAATTTGTGGCATCCCCACTCAACGTCGAAGACCCTCTTCACCCTATTGTACTCTCTCCTAAATTGTAGACACAACACAGATAGAAAAAAGTGGGGGAAAAAAATTGCAGTGTATGTAGATCAAGGTCCCCAATTACTGTAATGGGTATACCTGTGTGTGCAGCCTGGTTCCATTAGTATTTCCAGGATGTGAGTATGCGCCATATATAGGTGGGGATGGCTAAGGCACAGAAATCACATGTACAGATATTATCCCTATAAGCAGTGAGAGTAAGGAGCCCTCCGTTCTAAAATGTGGTTCTGGAGGATCATCAGAATATCTAGTCCCTCATGTTAGGGATCACACATATATAATGCAAGAGGTTAGGGCCGGCTCCAGGTTTTCATGGGCCCCAAGAGAAATAGTCTCAGTGGGCCCCTTTAACACATACCACAATTCATGATGCAGATACGGCAGAGAAGTATCGGGATAGCACAATGCTAAAGATTTCACTTACTTCTTACATTACATGACTTATATCTGTTGTAAATTCTGCAATAGAAACCAGAGAGTATAGTCCACCATACAGTATTATGAGCACCACATAGTGCGCCATACAGAATAATGAGCCCCATATATTGCTCCATACAGTATTATGGGCAGCACATAGTGCTCCATACAGAATAATGCACCCCATATATTGCTATATACAGTATTATGGGCACCACATAGTGCGCCATACAGAATAATGCACCCCATATATTGCTCCATGCAGTATTATGAGCACCACATAGTGCGCCATACAGAATAATGAGCCCCATATATTGCTCCATACAGTATTATGGGCACCACATAGTGCTCCATACAGAATAATGCACCCCATATATTGCTCCATACAGTATTATGGGCACCACATAGTCCTTCATACAGAATAATGAGCCCCATAAAGTGTTCTATACAGAATTATGGGCACCACATCATGCTCCATACAGAATGAGTCCCATATATTGCTCCATACAGCATTATGGGAACCACATATTGCACCATACAGAATAATGAGCCCCATATATTGTTCCGTACAGTATTATGGGCACCACATAGTGCTCCATACCGAATTAGCCCCATATATTGCTACATACAGTATATAATAGGCCCCATATATTGCTCCATACAGTATAATGAGCGCCATATGTTGCTCCATACAGTATAATGGGCCCCATATAATGCTCCATAAAGAATAACGAGCCCCATATATTGCTCCATACAGTATGAGCCCCATTTAATGCTCTAAGCAGTATAATGAGCCCCATTTAATGCTCCAAACAATATAATGAGCTCCATATAATGCTCCATACAGTATAATGAGCCCCATATATTCTTACATACAGTATATGATAGGCCCCATATATTGCTCCATATATAAAGGGCCCCATATAATGCTGCATACAATATAGGATGGGCCCCATACAGTATGATCCCCATATATTGCTACATACAGTATATGATGGGCCCCATATAATTTTTTGATTCATTATGGGTCCTATCACTACTCTGACAGTGCAACTGCAGCAGCTCAGCCTGGAAGTGGCAGATCTACGCACTGCTGTTTTGCAGCACCCTTACACATCAGTTTTGGGGACCATGACTCGCAGGCAACCCTTAGAGGAGCCCAACATCGCTTTGCCTGACAGGTCCTCTGGGGGGCGTGACAAGTTTGTAGTTTTCAGGAAGGCCTGTAAACTTTACTTCAGGTTATGTCCTTGTTCCTCAGAAACAACGGGTGGTGATAATAATCTCACTCCTTCAGGGTGACCCCCAAGCATGGGCATTCTCTCACCTGTCTCACTCCCAGTTGCTCCAGACGGCTGAGGAATTTTTTTGGTGCTGGGTCATATATACGACTCTGTGTCTCCCTGGCTGAGTCCACACTACGTCAGTTTCAGCAGTGAAACCGGCCAGTCGAGGAGTCTTGCTCCTCGTTTCGAAAAGGCCCCACTGACAGTAAGTGAAATAAACCCGCACTCCGTAGCCAGTTCTGTGAAGGATGCCTTAGCCCTGTATGAGACTCCAGTTTCCCTTGTGGCGGCCGTCTATCTGGCTATCCGGGTGGATCGCTGTCTTCGCCAGATACATAGACACCCCAATGTGTGGGAGGACCAGGGCCAAGAGAAACCTGGTCTGAAGCATCTGAGGAACCCATGCAGTTGGGTGGGGCAACTCGTTCTGGAACGCAAACTGTTTTTCACAAAAGGAAGAGTATGTTTTTACTATGATAGAAAGGGCCTTTTCCTGGGCACATGCCCTTTCCTATCTCACTGTAAACAGCCACCGGATAACTAACGAGCCCAGGTTGCGAAGAGGTTAGCAACCTGGGTGTACATATCTCCTCAGTGGGTAGGACACCTTTTTTTCTGCCTGTTGAAATCCATCTGGGCAAAAATAAGGTGGTTATTTCTGCCTTTCTGGACAGTGGGGCAGGGTTTAACTTGATCAACACTAGGTTCATCCAGGTCCAGGGCCTCAAACCACATACAATGTCCAGACCTATACACATAATCGCCATTGACTATGCACCCTTGAGACAGGTATTTTGCTCAAGTTGTCTGAGGGTTACATATTCAGGAAGGGGTCATGCACTCAGAAGATATTGACTTATGTGCTGGAGGGTCTGCCCTCTCCTGTGGTTCTTGGACTTCCTTGACTCACTCTGCACAACCCTGTGGTAAATTGGCAGACTGGGGAAGTGGTAAAGTGAAATGAGTATTGTCAAAGACACTGCATGGGCACCCGGCTTGCATTGGTTGAAATCCAGTCTGTGACTACATACTTGTCAGACTTTGGGGATGTGTTTTTGGAACAGGGGTGCCAAGAACTTCCTCCCCATCGTTCTTATGATTGCACCGTAAATCTTGTCCCTGGGACCAAGGAGCAGACTATATAATATCTCTGGTCCAGGGAGGCTGGCCATGAAGGATTATATTGCGGAAAGTTTGGCATAGGGTCATATACCATAATTATCCACCACTGCTGCAGGGTTTTTCTGTGTAAAGACGGGGAGGGGGGGGTATGTCCATGCCTAGATTTCCACCAACTCAATCAGATCATGGTCTGGGATCCGTATCTGTTCCCTTTCATCCCAGACTTTTTTTAATCAGATTGTAGGAGCAAAATGGTTTTCTAACCTTGATCTCAGGGGGGTGCATAATCTCATTTGTATTAAAGTGAGGAATAAGTGGAAAACAGCTTTCAATTCGCCTGAGGGACGCCATGAGAATCATGTGATTCATTTGGGTTGACCAACGCGCCCGCCATCTTTCAGCACTTTGTAAATTACATCTTTAGTTAAATGGTAGGTAGATACTTTGAAGGAGTGTTTTGCATCTGCGACAATTCTCATACAGCCTGACGTCACTCAGCCTTTTATTGTAGAAGTTGATTTGTCTTAAGTGGGGGCTGTATCATCGCAGGGTGTGTCTCCTGGTAAATGGCATCCTTGTGCATACTTTTCTTAAAAAAACAAAAACTGTGATCCGCAGAGAGAAGTTGTGTTATCGGGAACTCTTGGCAATCGAGTGGGCCTTTGAAGAGTGACGTCATTTTCTGGAGGGGGCAGTTCATCTGGTTATGGTAATCACGGATCATAAGCATCTCGTATATTTAGAGTCTGCAAAATGTCTAACACCTCGACAGGCAAAATGGCATTATTCTTCACTAGGTTTAATTTTTTTGTTACATATAGGCTGGTGAACAAGAAAATTAAGGATACCTTAGCTCGTTGTTTTCCTGGGGGTGGAGATAATTGTGAACCAGTTCCTATAATACAAATAGGGGTGGTTATTGCGTTTATATGCTCCTATCTTGAATAGAGGTTGTTGACGCTCGGGGGGACACCCCTGCTGCCTGTTAGGTAAATTGTTTGTGCCGGAAAATCTCCGCCAGAGAGTTCTTAGTGAACGTCATGATTCGGTCTTGGCCAGACATCTCGGTAATAAAGTTGCTGATGAAAGAAATTGTCAGTGAGATCTGAACTGGCGAGAACTTGCAATGTGTGAACACATCCAGAGCTTTAGAAATATAAAACTGAAAATTCAACCCATAATTCTCACAGTTTTATTATTAAACAAATACATAAGTAGATCTAACAAAAAGGAGAAATACATAAATATATTTATACATCCGAGTCTATAACAATGAACTTACAAATCCGTAAGTACAATTAAGCCATGTTGGAGAGAAGTGACGATGAAAGCAAAAAGCACGAGTGACATCCCCATCACATGCAGCCCCATGCATGTGAAAGCAACCCCTTCCCTGCACAGGCCACCCCATCACATGCAGCCTCACAGACCAACATCACCCCTTCACTGCACAGCCAAGCAGCTTGCAGCCAGACACAAGTAACATCACCCACTACCCAGAGTTGAGGCACAGCATTCACACAGACCCCCAGGATACGGCCCCATGTGATTAACTTGCCTTTGCAGCCTCCCACCATGCAACTCTACTCAGTATCATCATGCATCAGTCCCCCAGTAAACATTCACACGAGTAACATCACCCCCTTCTACCCAGCAGCCCAACGTGAAAAACATCAATCCCTTCAACATGCAGCCTCACAAGTGACATTACACACTACCCACTGTAGCCGCCAAACATGCAGGATTATCCTCACAGCCCAACATCACCCGCCCTCTTCTCAGAACAGTCCCTCATCACTCCCCCCCGTCTCCACCTCATCATCATCACCCCCCCCCCCGTCTCCACACAGCCCCGCCTCATCACCCACCCATCTCCACAGAGCCCCGCCTCCTCATCACCCCATCTCCGCACAGCCCCTCCTCCTCATCACCCACCTCAGCACAGCCCCTCCTTATCACCCATCTCTGCACAGCACCTCATCACCCACCATTTCCGCACAGCCGCTCCTCATCACCCATCTCAGCACAGCCCCCCCTCATCACCCACCATCTCAGCACAGCCCCTCATCACCCACCATCTCAGCCCCTCCTTATCACCCACCATCTCAGCACAGCCCCTCCTCATCACCCACCATCTCAGCCCCTCCTTATCACCCACCATCTCCGCACAGCCCCTCCTCCTCCTCACCCCCATCTCCGCACTGCCCCTCATCATCCACCATCTCAGCACAGCCCCTCCTTATCACCCACCATCTCCGCACAGCCCCTCCTCCTCTCACCCCATCTCTGCATGCCCTCATCACCACATCTCGCACAGCCCCTCCTCACCACCATTCAGCCCTCCTATCACCCATCTCGCACGCCTCCTCATCACCCACCATCTCCGCACAGCCCCCCCACATCTCCGCAAGCCCTTATCACCCACCATCTCGCACAGCCCCTCCTCACCCCATCTTCGCACACCCTTCATCACCCCATCTCAGCACTCCCTCTCATCACCCCCACTCAGCCCTCCTTATCACCATCTCCGCACAGCCCTCCTCATCACCCACCATCTCAGCCCTCCTATCACCATCTCCGCACAGCACCTCCTCATCACCCACCATCTCCGCACAGCGCCCCCACACTCGCACAGCCCTCCTCCTCACCCCCATCTTCGCACAGCCCTTCATCACCCACCATCTCAGCACACTCCCTCCTCATCACCCACCATCTCAGCCCCTCCTTATCACCCACCATCTCCGCACAGCACCTCCTCATCACCATCTTCGCACAGCCCCTCCTTATCACCCACCATCTCAGCACAGCCCTCCTCATCACCTCCCATCCCCACATCATCATCACCCCCTTCTCTGGACAGGCCCTCATCATCATCACCCCATCACCTTCCCCATGCAGCCGAACTCAAGTGTAACATCAACCTCTTTTCCTACGAAAGCCCCCAATAAGCAGCCCCATACAAACAGCATAAAGAAACAGGAGAAAACGGTTAAAACATTACAAATTTTATTAAATAACAATACACTCTTATAAAAGCACGTATATAATACAGTGACACATGCTTCCAGAGATGTCCCGAACAGAAGGGGAAATCACCTTCCAAAAGTACCAAAAAATTCCATGAGAAATAAATCATATTGGCAAAAGGTAACACCATATGCAAAAAACCATATCTCATGGGATGGTACCAAGCAATAATGAAGCCCCTTATATTACCATATAATGTGCAACAGTAGGAAAACCAGTGTGAACAGCACATGAGGGAAAGAGGAGGGCTCACCAATCACTAGGAGTTAGTGGCAGGGACCCCAGCCAGATGTCACCTTCTCTGGAAGCCCGTGTCACTAGATTATAGAAGAGTATATTGTTATCTATATAGATGAGGCATCGTGATTACTCGCTAATCCCCCCCCTGCACAGTAGCTCCACCCCCACCCCACCATTCCACACAATCCCGCCCCCCACCACTTACCACAAATCCGCCCCCACCCATTACCAACGAGGCTCCGTCCCACACTTACCACACGGGCTCCGTCCCCACGAGGCTCCGTCCCCACACGACACGAGGCTCCGTCCCCACAGTTACCCAGGCTCGTCCACACGATGGCTCCGTCCCCACACGTTACCACACGAGGCTCCGTCCCACACGTTACCACACGAGGCTCCGTCCCCACCCCACACGAGGCTCGTCCCACACGAGGCTCGTCCAACTTCCCACACGAGGCTCCGTCCCCCACGTTACCACACGAGGCTCGTCCACACGAGGCTCCATCCCCACACGTGCACACGAGGCTCCGTCCCCACACGTTGCACACGAGGCTCGTCCCACACGTTGCCACACGAGGCTCCGTCCCCACACGTTGCACACGAGGCTCCGTCCCCACACGTTGCCACACGAGGCTCCGTCCCCACACGTTACCACACGAGGCTCGTTCCACACGAGGCTCCGTCCCAGTTCCACAGGCTCGTCCCACACGAGGCTCCGTCCCCACACGAGGCTCCGTCCCCACACGAGGTCCGTCCCACACGAGGCTCCGTCCCACACGTTACCCACAGGCTCCGTTCCACACGAGGCTCCGTCCCCACACGTTACCACACGAGGCTCCGTCCCCACACGAGGCTCCGTCCCACACGTTCCACACGAGGCTCCGTCCCACGTTCCACACGAGGCTCCGTCCCCACACGTTACCACACGAGGCTCCGTCCCCACACGTTAACACACGAGGCTCCGTTCCCACACGAGCTCGTTCCCACACGAGGCTCCGTCCCCCACGTTACCACACGAGGCTCCGTCCCCACACGTTACCACACGAGGCTCCGTCCCCACACGAGGCTCCGTCCCCAAAACGTTACCACACGAGGCTCCGTCCCCACACGTTACCACACGAGGCTCCGTCCCCACACGTTCCACACGAGGCTCCGTCCCCACACGAGGCTCCGTCCCCACACGTTACCACACGAGGCTCCGTCCCCACACGAGGCTCTCCCCACACGAGGCTCCGTCCCCCACGTTACCACACGAGGCTCCGTCCCCCACGTTACCACACGAGGCTCCGTCCCCACACGAGGCTCCGCCCACACGAGGCTCCGCCCCACACGTTACCACACGAGGCTCGTCCCACACGAGCTCCGTCCCACAGTTCAACGAGGCTCCGTCCCCACGTACCACACGAGGCTCCGTCCCCACACGAGCTCCGTCCCCACACGAGGCTCCGTCCCCACGAGGCTCCGTCTCCACACGAGGCTCCGTCCCCCACGTTACCACACGAGGCTCCGTCCCCCACGTTACCACACGAGGCTCCGTCCCCACGTACACACGAGGCTCCGTCCCCCACGTTACCACACGAGGCTCCGTCCCCACACATTACTAGTGATGTGACGTTCATGAACGAGCCGAGTCGGCTCTTCACTGTGAACATATGAGCCGGCACCTATCAGTGAGCCGCTTGTTATCTAGTGGCTCTCTGCTCTCCTCCCTTCCCTGTGCTGCTGATGTCAGCCTGGTGGTGGAGGGAAAGGCGAGGAGCCAGGAGAGACTGTGTGCTGGAGGGGGGAGAGAGGAAAGCTGCTGCTGAAAGTACTGCAGGAGAGGAGTCAGCAGCAGCACAGTGTTAGGCCTCTTTCACACATCCTGCTTGGGGCGCGCAGCGCCGCATCAGAAAACCTGATGCGCCGCATGCGGCTTTTTTCGCATTGACATGCATTAGCGCCGGATGGCGCCGCATGTCAGTGCGTTGCATGCGGTTTTGTCCGGATGCGGCGCAAATGTACATTGCGGCGGCCGGACGAAAAGCAGCATGTAACGTTTTTTGTCGGATGGTTTCTGATGTCTCCGGGCATCAGAAACCATCCGGCAAAAAACCGCATGCAGCCGCCAGCGGCGCATCAGGTTTTCTGATGCGGCGCTGCGGCAAAATGCCGCGGGCGCCGCAAGGCGCCCGCCGGATGTGTGAAAGAGGCCTTATCTCATTCACCCAATACAGAAGCAGGATGTAAATGAAGGCAGAACATGTGACCACAGAGCAGCCAGTCACAGCTCAAGTTTCACTTGTCCTCATACATGCACTGTCTTCTTACATCTTTGCCCATTGGCATCCTGCCCTGTGTTCAGTGTGTTGTAGTGACGGTACCTGTCTGGAGGAGAGAGTTAGAGACAGGCAGGCAGAGGTGTGTGTGCTGTTACAAGAATCCCAGCCATATTACAGTGAAAGCAGATGGAGAATCCTGAAGTCTCTGCACAGGTTTGTGTTGTAAAGTGTGTGGTTTCTGACAAATTCCATCAGTAAAAAGTGACTGATCATAACACTACTGTGCAAAACACATGATCAAAGATGAGTGACAAACGGCAGAAGAGAAGCATCATTTGGGCTCACTTTGATGACATTGGAAACAGTAAGGCTCAATGCAGACTTTGTAAGCACACACTATCTTTTCGAGCAGGGTCTACCACAAACCTTCATAGGCATATCAGAACTGCACACCCTACAGTGCCTATTGAAGATAGCACGCAGGTATCTGCTCCAGACCATGTGACCCCCAGTACGTCATCTACTGGTACTGCTGCTGCAGCGTCTACAGCCACCCCTCAGGCATCAGTTAGACCAAAAACTAGTACCCAAACCTCTATGCACCAATTTATGCCAAATAAAGCCCTTACCCCAGCAAAGAAAATTTCAATTGACGAAGAATTGGCCAAAATGATTGCGAAGGATTTCCAACCATTCTCAATTGTGGAGGATAAGGGGTTTAGAAGCTATACCCAAGCTCTCAATCCTATGTATGTTATTCCATGCAGAAGGACACTCTCCCAAACAATTATACCAAGATTGTATGACAGAACGTGCCTCATTGCAAGAAAAGGTTAGCATAGCTTCATCAGTTTGCCTGACAACAGACTGTTGGACATCGAGAGCGACCACTTCCTTCATGTCTGTCACATGTCACTTCATTGAAAATTATAAAATGGTCTCATGCCTTTGTCATGGAAATTTATATGTATTCCATATATATTCAAAGTATATTCACATATATGTATTCACAGTTCACAGTTAGATAGATCTCACTTGCTAAAAAAACCCTGTGCTCACATATTTCTAGGCCAGCTATAATCAGTCGTTTTAAAGAAATCTGGCCTTCATAAAAGCCTTCGTAAAGGAACAAATGCATGAAGTACAAAAAGTCCTATTAGATATCTGTTGTTTACATTATAGTTATGCAAGACAACTAGGTCACAAGAATATAAACAATAATTCTGCAACTTCAGCTCTTTTAATCATGATTATCATAATTATCATATTTACACTAGAACAGCCAATAATCAGCAGCTTTTAATTGTATGTTAATTGACTAACCAGCCCCTTTTTGTAAATGTATAAAACCTTGAATGAATAATAAATGTATGTCTTTGACGAACTGTTATACTGACACTTTCGTGTGGACAGTCCTCATTTCTTTCTGAGCGCTCAAAAAGACATTATATAGAGATTTGGAGAAGCAAGCAGCAAACACAGAAGGATATTTTTATCCTAATTAAATTTCCATATCACCTTCTGGATTGTTTTGAATTTACAGAGAGGCACACTTCAGATAACTTGGCAGCTGAATTGTTCAGAGTTGTAAAAGAATGGCATATAGAAAGTAAAGTGGTTTGCTGTGTGAGCGATAATGATGCCAATATCACCAAAGCTATTAAAAGCTTAAAGTGGACACTATCCATGTCTTGCACACACCATTAACCTGATAGTAAAAGATGCCCTGAAGATGGTGAAACCCACTGTGGACAAAGTGAAAATGTTGGTCGAATTTTTTTCATAAGAGCACAACAGCTACAGAGAAGCTAAAATCTATTCAACAGCAGATGTGTATGCCTCAGCTGAGGCCCATACAGGAATGCCCAACAAGGTGGAATTCTACATTCTATATGCTGAAACGGATTCTAGAGACCAAGGACGCAATCATCTCTACACTGGCCCTTATCAATGCATCTGTTGACACTCTGAGCCAAGATGAATGGGAGGTTGTGAGAGATATGCGCTATCCTGGAGCCCTTTGAACAGGTCACTGTGGAGATCAGTGCTGAGAGGTACAGTAGACAATTACTACATTATTTGTATAGTTGAAAAAAAGACAGGTCCATCAAGTATAAGCTTTTAAAGAGAATTTGTCAGCTTGTTTGAGTCCTATAAGCTATGTTTATGTGCTCAAAGGAGCTAATGGGCTGATTCTGATATGCCATATACCATATTAAATCATGGGCGTACCCACCGTGGGGCAGTTGCCCCCCCCCTAGGAGCAAGGGCGCGCCGTGCCAAGATGAGGGCATCAGCCGCCCCTTTAAAAGGTGCTTCTGGGCTGGCTGCGACGCACATGCCACATACTAGACTGTATGGGCTCTTTCAAGGTGTGACATCGTTCCCGGGGGCGTGTCATACCAATAGGGGGCGTGTTCTGCAAAGCCAGGAAGAGAAGCAGATACATATTATATATTGGTCTCTGCAGTCAGATGCCGGCATCTGTTTGCTGCAGGAGGGAAATCTGAGGTCAGAGTCCTCAGTGATACATAGGAGGATTTATTAATTAATGGTTAATGTCTCCTTAGATTTTTGGTTGACTGGGTCTAATACTTGGGGCTGTGTAGTGGGGTTTGAGGGGGTGAATGCACGCTTGTGCGGTCTGATTGTGCCCCGAGGGGTTAATGCACACTTGTGGGGTCTGTGTGAGCTCCTAGGGGGTTTAATGCACGCTTGTGGGGTCTGTGTGTGCTCCTATGGGGTTTAATGCACGCTTGTGGGGTCTGTGTGTGCTCCTAGAGGGTTAATGCACAGCTGTGGGTCTGTGTGTGCTCCTAGGGGGTTATGCATGGAGCCCATACAGTATATATACCTGACAGCGGCCCATACAGTCTATACCTACAGTAATGTATACCTGACAGGAGCCCGTACAGTCTAATATATATACCTGACAGGAGCCTGTACAGTCTATATCTACAGTAATATATACCTGACAGGAGCCCATACAGTCTATATCTACAGTAATATATACCTGACAGGAGCCCGTACAGTCTATATATACAAAAACCAAATTGAAATGAAATGCAATGCAGTGTGGAAATGTATAATAAATTAAAATAATAAAATACTAAAAAATAAATCCACTCCTAACAATTGAATCTCAAAACAAAAAAGGTGGATGGCATAAACCAGCCGAATAGGAAAACATAACCCTCAGTGCAATAGGAACAGGGGGAAAGGAAGAAAAGACTTCACCCAGGCAGTGGGAGTAAAATATAAAATTTTATTATGTATACGCATAAAAATATAGCACAAGCATCAATTAAGATAAAAAGGAAGCCAAAGCCCACACAATGTAATCCAATACCCTGGTATATAATATGAATCAATCAGGTCAATAGTAGAATATATCATAAAGTATGCTGAAAAAAGACTAAACGATAGTACAGTGAAATATATATATAAGTGCACTCAAAAAAGGAATATATATATATATGCAAAAAAATTATGCTAAATAAAATACATGAAGCAGTGTATCCACACAATTATGTGTATGTACCCTTTACGATGTGCCCTTAAATATATACATGCCGCTAATGCAAATATAATGTGTAGCAAGAAGTAGTGCAGACATAGATAAAATACAATGTTGCCAACACAAACAACCACAATATACGCACCAAATGAAATGTGCTTATATAAGAACCAACACCGTGACTAACATGACTACTGAATGTCCATAAAATATAAGCATACAACCTGAAAATACCAGGGGAGGAAATCGCTGGTGGTGACCAGGCAGCCTAGAACGCGCCCCGACGCGCGTTTCGGAAAGGTTATTCCTTCGTCACGGTGTTGGTTCTTATATAAGCACATTTCATTTGGTGCGTATATTGTGGTTGTTTGTGTTGGCAACATTGTATTTTATCTATGTCTGCACTACTTTTTGCTACACATTATATTTGCATTAGCGGCATGTATATATTTAAGGGCACATCGTAAAGGGTACATACACATAATTGTGTGGATACACTGCTTCATGTATTTTATTTAGCATAATTTTTTTGCATATATATATATATTCCTTTTTTGAGTGCACTTATATATATATTTCACCGTACTATCGTTTAGTCTTTTTTCAGCATACTTTATGATATTCTACTATTGACCTGATTGATTCATATTATATACCAGGGTATTGGATTACATTGTGTGGGGCTTTGGCTTCCTTTTTATCTTAATTGATGCTTGTGCTATATTTTTATGCGTATACATAATAAAATTTTATATTTTACTCCCACTGCCTGGGTGAAGTCTTTTCTGCCTTTCCCCTGTTCCTATTGCACTGAGGGTTATGTTAGTCTATATATACAGTAATATATACCTGACAGGAACCCATACAGTCTATATCTACAGTAATATATACCTGACAGGAGCCCATACAGTCTGTATCTACAATAATATATACCTGACAGGAGCCCATACAGTCTATATCTACAATAATATATACCTGACAGGAGCCCGTACAGTCTATATCTACAGTAATATATACCTGACAGGAGCCCGTACATTCTATATCTTCAGTAATATATATCTGACATACAGGTGCTGGGCTGGGGCTGATGTATATACAGGGGCTGGGTCTGGTGACGTATACAGGGGCTGGGCTGGGGCTGATGTATATACAGGGGCTGGGCTGGGCCTGGTGACGTACACAGGGGCTGGGACTGATGTATATACAGTGGCTGGCCTGGTGGTGATGTATATACAGGTGCTGGGCCGGTGATGTATATACAGGTCCGACCGTCCTGGTCTGGTGACGTATACAGGGGCTGGGCTGGGGCTGATGTATATACAGGTCCTGGGCTGGTGTCGGTGAGGTATACAGGGGCTGGCCTGGTGGTGATGTATATATAGGTGCTGGTGTATATACAGGTGCTGGGCTGGTGATGTATATACAGGTCCGACCGTCCTGGGCTGGGGCTAGTGACGTATACAGAGACTGGCCTGGTGGTGATGTATATACAGGGGCTGGCCTGGTAGTGATGTATACACAGGGGCTGGGCTGATGTATATACAGGTGCTGGTCTGGGGCACATTATTAAAAGGAGACAATGATGGGGCATATTACTACAAGGAGACAATGATGGGGCATATTACTACAAGGGGACAATGATGGGGCATATTTCAGGGTGGAATCTGCTTGCATTCCATGCTTAAATCTATCTATCTATCTATCTAAAAAGAAGAAAATTAGAGCAGCACAAAGAAAGAGTCCGGGTGCAGAGCCCCCCAGGCAAATACCAAACATCAATTATAGAAATCCAGACAAATTGAAGGCAGCACACCGTCTGTAGTGAAAAAAGCTATTTAATAAGGCCAAAAGGCGACGTTTTGGTCCAAACAACAGGAACCTTTCTCAAGGCTTGAGAACGGTTCCTGTTGTTTGGACCGAAATGTCGCCTTTTGACCTTATTAAATAGCTTTTTTTTCCACTACAAACTATGTGCTGCCTCCAATTTGTCTGGATTTCTATCTATCTATTTATCTAATATTCATTTTTTTTCCCATAAAGATCAATCCAATTGCTGTGTTTAGAAAGGGCAGTGTGAATGGCTCAGTGTCAGTGTGTGATAAACACGCATGAGCTTGAAGTCCCCCTGCTGAACAGAAGAGAAGACTGCAAAGGTAAGCCTAAAATCAATGAATTGTTTACATAATAGGATTGATCATGGTGGTATTTCTCCTTGTATGTGATATTATTGGTCTTGGTATAAGGAATTATGTTGTGTATGGCGGTCATTTGTTTTCGTTTCGTTTTATTCACATTTTTCGTTCTAAAATTTTACAACCTGAACGACCATGGCTTGCCCCCCCCCTAGTTTTGATCCTGGGTACGCCCATGTATTAAATCATAATTTTCTAAGTAGATTTTCTCTTTTTTTCAGCTATGTAACAGCATCCAAAATGCTGCTCTTGTGCAAGGGTCTGCAGAAAGTGACAGCTGACCGAGAAAGAGAAGGAGCACTAACTACAGAACAAGGGAGACAGTTGGTGTCGGCCCTCATTGCAACTATGGATAGAAAGTTCCATAACATGGAATATAATATTGTATTCTCAGAAACAACATTACTAGATCCAAGATTCAAAAAGCTAGCCTTTAGCGATACCAGAGCTGCTGAAGAGGCAATTAAGAGAATAACAGCAACAGCAAGATGCAGTCAAGAGACTCCAGATAGCCAGCCGATGCCATCATTGGGAGGCCAAGATGAAGCACAAGCAGCAGCAGAGGCACCTGAGCCACAGCCACAGTCATCTGCTGTTTGGAGGCTCTTTGATGAAAAGACAACACAAAGCACTGCAAGAAGAAATCCCTCAGCAGATGCAATACTGGAAGTACGAAGTTATCTTGAGGAGCCGCTGATCCAAAGAACTTTAGATCCATTGAGCTGGTGGAAGAGCAGGGCTTTATTCTACCCACGACTTATCAAGGCGATGGAAGGAAGACTGTGCATCGTAGCAACATCAGTCCCTTCAGAGAGAATTTTCTCCAAAACAGGGCAGATAATCACAGAGAGAAGAAACCGGATCAGCCCGTCCAAACTGAGCCACTTAGTGTTTCTTAATGCCAATTTGTCCTAATGACCTTCTAAAAATGTTTCACTGTTAAGTTATACTGCTGTTTTGCACATTTTTTGCATTTGTTTGATGTTCTTATAATGAAAAATTATAAACAATGTTAATCTGTTAACTAGAAGGTTTTGTGTCATTATTTTGGTGAGATTACTGAAGAGCCGATTCAAGAGCTGAAAGAGCCGGCTCTTCTTGCTGAGCCGAGCCGAAAGAGCCGATTCCCAAAAAAAACCCTGAAGTCCCATCACTACACATTACCACACGAGGCTCCGTCCCCACACGAGGCTCCCCACAGGTCGCCCCACACATTACCACACGAGGTTCAGTCCCCACACGAGGCTCAGTCCCCACACGTTACCACACGAGGCTCAGTCCCCACACGTTACCACACGAGGCTCAGTCCCCACACGAGGCTCCTTCCCCCACGTTACCACACGAGGTTCAGTCCCCACACGTTACCACACGAGGCTCCGTCCGCCACGAGGCTCCGTCCCCCCCACGTTACCACACGAGGCTCCGTCCCCCCACATTACCACACGAGGCTCCGTCCCCCCCACATTACCACACGAGGCTCCGTCCCCCCCACATTACTACACGAGGCTCCGTCCCCCCCACATTACCACACGAGGCTCCGTCCCCCCATGAGGCTCCGTACCCACACATGGTAATACAGGGGCTGGGCTGGGGCTGATGGATATACAGGTGCTGGTCTGGGGCACATTATTAAAAGGAGACAATGATGGGCCACACGAGGTTCAGTCCCCACACATTACCACACGAGGTTCAGTCCCCACACATTACCACACGAGGCTCCGTCCCCACACGAGGCTCCGTCCCCCATAGGCTCCGTCCCCACATGGTAATACAGGGGCTGGGCTGGGGCTGATGTATATACAGGTGCTGGTCTGGGGCACATTATTAAAAGGAGACAATGATGGGGCATGGATGGGCCACACGAGGTTCAGTCCCCACACATTACCACACGAGGTTCAGTCCCCACACATTACCACACGAGGCTCCGTCGAGCGTGCCGAGCGTTAGCTGGCTGGAAACAGCTAGTTTACTATAATATGTAATCTTGTCCGTTCACTCCTGTTTCTGCTTATTTGGAGCAGGTGTCGGGTGATTCTCCCCTCTTTATCCACCACTCACTGATTATGCAGCTGGGCTGTTTTCCATACAAATAGCAGTGGCCATTTCGCTGTGCGACCCCCAAAATGCAGCCCCCATATGGGATCATCTGTGTCATCGTCAGCCCCTCCACACTCAGTCCTGCGCCCTCGCTGCGGCGTCACAGGCTCCATGGTGCAGAGCTCAGTGCTCCCCCTCCAGCGGCCTCAGCAGCCCGCGGCTTCCTGCTATAGGGTCTACAGTGGATGGCGGGTCTGCAGTGGATGGCGGGCCCCCAGCCCCCTCCCGGTGACGTCATCCCGCTCAGCCGCCCCTCCTTCCGCTACCGAAGGAGGGGCGGCTGATGTAGTCTCGCGCCGATGCTTTACGACTGTGAGTGTCACACCTTGGCGGAAGTGAGTGTGCAGCTTGCTCTGACACTTCCGGTGGCGGCGGCCGATGTTTCTTGCACGCTTTTGTTTTTCACCTTTAGCAGATTGGCTTTGATTCGCAGAAATGAGGGACGTGACCGGCTTCCTACAGCAGCAGCAGAGCCAGAGCGCAGCGCCTGAGACGGCGGAAATATGGCACCGGATGGAGGAGCTGTACAACAAGAAGTAAGTGCGGGGTGACAGCACAATGCCGGGAGCATACACCGAGCTCCTGCATGGACGCCAATCACGATCTAGCTTTTATGTTCACAAGATGCAAGCAGGGCCCTGATTGGCCGCTTTGGGCACGTACATTTCCCTGTAGGAACCAATCACAGAGCAGCTTTCATTGTACTAAGGCAGTTTAAAAAATTAAAGCTGCTCTCTGATTGGTTGTTATGAGCAACACACTTTAGTGTTGACAGATGAGATTCTAACGCTAATGCCTGGCAGCGGTCCGCCATATTATCTGCTGGCAGGCATGGCCCCTATGGGATGTTATATTGGGGTCTGTCATGTTGTCAGCGGGTCCAGCAGTACATGCTACCAAGGGCCGGTTTATGATTCTTGTAGAATTTACATTGATTCATGTAAATATGACGTGTAAGGCCTCTTTCACACTTCAGTCGTGCGACGTCAGTCAAAATCCGTCAAAATGTGAAAAAAACGGATCCGCCATTTTCACGGATGGGCGGACGTCACACAACGGAAGTGTGAAAGAGGCCTAACTGTTATAATAATTTTTTTCCCTTATATTAATAATACACAGGAAAATAAGAAACTTTGTAATATAACTTATCAGAGAAATCCACTGCTTTCTCCTCCTGGACTGACCAGTCATTGCCAATTCTCATCGGTAAAATGTGTCTAGTGAATACAGAATTTCCCATTACTGAGATGAGTTGGTGCTCATAAGGTTCTATGGAGAACTGCAACTGTCATCTCAGGAGAACTTGCAGCAGAATGTCTGTGTTAGCCTCAAGTTTCAAAATCTTGTGAGCACCAGCTGTCATCTTCTGTCTCAGTAATGTAACAATCTGTCATCACTGAATACAGATTTTAGCCAGTAAATGAAAATGTAAATTGCCTCTTCAGAGAGGGAGAGGGCAGGGACTCTAGCGCCACCTATTGGAAGTCTATATTGACCCTTTAATAAGCCTTGCCACTCTCCGCAAGGAGAAACATTACTCCTTGGATCCAAGAACTGAGAATTTTCAGAATGACTGATCAGTCCAGGAGGAGACAGAAGCGGATTTCTCTGATAAGATGTATTACACAGGTGCTTATTTTCATGCGTAATATTGATTTATGAAATTAAACTGACGGTGTCCTTTTAGAGCAGTTGTATGTCGGCAGGATGCTCATTTGGCTGACACCTATTCTTCGCCCATACACGTGCACGCCTGTTGCAGTTGAGTGTGCATACATTCCATATGTGGAGAATGGAGTGCACCGTCACCAGCGCTCTCCCCAGGACACGGCAGATCCTTCTCTGCTCTGTGTGGAGGACAGCTGGAAGGCCTCAAAGCATTAAATGGGCAGGTTGGGCCCTAAAATGTAAATTTTCCAGCAATGTACTGTACTCTGCGTATTCGCTGTTTGCTGTGACCTGTACAGATGTAATCACGGGTGAGCGCTTGTTACTGTTGCATCCAGTGCAGACAGTCGTACGTGAGTGTAAGGCTCTGGTCACACTACGTCTTGTAGTGTGAGCAAGAGTTTCCGTCCTTTATCTGCACTGGATGCAACCTACGGATACAGTTGACAGCTTTGCCCGCCCAGTACATCACTACGCTGGATACAGACATTAGGTCTGGAAGATGTTCTGCTCTTGTTAATGGAACAGTTCCCGTCACTTACAGCAAGCAGAGATCTTACTAATGAAACATTGAAACAAGATAAGGGAACAGATGATGCGGGTTTACAGCAATAATCCTCTCTATCTACTTACCTGTATTCTCGTTTCCAGGCTTTGGCATCAGTTAACTCTTCAGCTTCTGGACTTCGTTCAGGATCCTGAATGCTCCAAAGGCGATGGACTTATCAAAGTAAGTGAGTGCACCCAACGTTGGGAAGAACTGTGCACGTCGGTACTCATGGCCATTGAGTCCTGAGGTCTTTCCTTATTCTGTTGTCAGTTTTCAAGTAACAGAAATATCTAAGCTGTAACAAAGGGGTATACAGAGAACTCGTCCAGTATCTGACTCTGCCTTAAGAAATACTATGTAAAGCAAAAAAATAAATATATATACAGGTCCTTCTCAAAAAATTAGCATATAGTGCTAAATTTCATTATTTTCCATAATGTAATGATTAAAATTAAACTTTCATATATTTTAGATTCATTACACACCAACTGAAATTTGTCAGGTCTTTTATTGTTTTAATACTGATGATTTTGGCATACAGCTCATGAAAACTCAAAAATCCTGTCTCAAAAAAATTAGCATATCAAGAAAAGGTTCTCTAAACGACCTATTACCCTAATCTTCTGAATCAACTAATTAACTCTAAACACATGCAAAAGATTCCTGAGGCTTTTAAAACACCCTGCCTGGTTCATTACTCAAAACCCCCATCATGGGTAAGACTAGCGACCTTACTGATGTCAAGAAGGCCATCATTGACACCCTCAAGCAAGAGGGTAAGACCCAGAAAGAAATTTCTCAACAAATAGGCTGTTCCCAGAGTGCTGTATCAAGGCACCTCAATGGGAAGTCTGTTGGAAGGAAACAATGTGGCAGAAAACGCTGTACAACGAGAAGAGGTGACTGGACCCTGAGGAAGATTGTGGAGAAGGACTGATTCCAGACCTTGGGGGACCTGCGGAAGCAGTGGACTGAGTCTGGAGTAGAAACATCCAGAGCCACCGTGCACAGGCGTGTGCAGGAAATGGGCTACAGGTGCCGCATTCCCAGGTAAAGCCACTTTTGAACCATAAACAGCGTCAGAAGCGCCTGACCTGGGCTACAGAGAAGCAGCACTGGACTGTTGCTAAGTGGTCCAAAGTACTTTTTTCTGATGAAAGCAAATTTTGCATGTCATTCGGAAATCAAGGTGCCAGAGTCTGGAGGAAGACTGGGGAGAAGGAAATGCCAAAATGCCTGAAGTCCAGTGTCAAGTACCCACAGTCAGTGATGGTGTGGGGTGCCATGTCAGCTGCTGGTGTTGGTCCACTGTGTTTCATCAAGGGCAGGGTCAATGCAGCTAGCTATCAGGAGATTTTGGAGCACTTCATGCTTCCATCGGCTGAAATGCTTTATGGAGATGAAGATTTCATTTTTCAGCACGACCTGGCACCTGCTCACAGTGCCAAAACCACTGGTAAATGGTTTACTGACCATGGTATTACTGTGCTCAATTGGCCTGCCAACTCTCCTGACCTGAACCCCATAGAGAATCTGTGGGATATTGTGAAGAGAAAGTTGAGAGATGCAAGACCCAACACTCTGGATGAGCTTAAGGCCGCTATCGAAGCATCCTGGGCCTCCATAACACCTCAGCAGTGTCACAGGCTGATTGCCTCCATGCCATGCCGCATTGAAGCAGTCATTTCTGCAAAAGGATTCCCGACCAAGTATTGAGTGCATAACTGAACTTTATTATTTGATGGTTTTTTTTTTATTTTGTTTTAAACACTTTTATTTTATTGGACGGATGAAATATGCTAATTTTTTGAGACAGGATTTTTGGGTTTTCATGAGCTGTATGCCAAAATCATCAGTATTAAAACAATAAAAGACCTGAAAAATTTCAGTTGGTGTGTAATGAATCTGAAATATATGAAAGTTTAATTGTAATCATTACATTATGGAAATAATGAAATTTAGCAATATATGCTAATTTTTTGAGAAGGACCTATATATATTTGGGCAATTCTGCATAGTGCCATTCCTCTGTTACATGCAGCCATGATGGGATTTCCACAACACTTCACTTTTATTCCATCTTGCAGTAAGGATGTAACAGACGGGAGCCTCTGATCGCTCAGGTTCTCTGTTATTCCTCCCACTATGTGTGAATTAATAATTTAGTACCTATAATTTTCGTTTATTTTATATTAACCTATTTGAACGTACTGCTGATTGGTTGGAGTCCAGTCCTGAGACCCCAGCACAGTGGTGCAAAGCAGACCCTGATGCTGTTACTCATTAAGCAGCAGCACTTGGCTCTTACAGGGGTGCATGCCGAGAGCGGCGTACGGGCTCAGTAGTTAGAATGAGCCTGTACATGAGTCGTGTTGTGAACCATCAGCGAGGTCTCGAGACCCTCACCAATCAGCAGCAAACTCAATTTAGTTAATCATTAAAAATGCAGCTTTAATAAAGAGCTGTTTCATTCTGGAAAGCGGTGGTCAGGCATATTTATTGTCAGAAGGTTATATATAAAAAAGGAAAAAAAAAACAGAATTTATTAGTAGACCCTTTAAAAATTGTTTTTTTTTCCAGTGACGTGTACTGAGGTATGTGTTTGTTTCTTGTTTTACAGCTTTATGAGAACTTCATCAGTGATTTTGAGCACAGGTATGACAATATTTTTTCTTTCCTCACTGTTTCCTTACTGGAAATAACAAGTCTTGTGTGTTTGCTATGTGTTTCCTTAAAATGGGACTACAAGGCTTGACCAGCAAGAGGAATGTTCCTCGAAAGCTGGTGATGACTAACCTGGATGCCATTACAGCTAGATACGGTCAGACAGGTGTAGATTCTCTCATCCAAGAGAATCGTCCGATTGTTGTAATGACTTGATCCGAGTGTTGGCATAGGGTTCTCCGGACCCTCAGGTGAGCACACTGAGGAGAAGATGGAGAACGACATTTCTCCGTCTTCTCCATTGTCTGTGTCCGCGGATATTGGACTGCACCCAGACGTCATCCGAGCGCAGCCCAGTGTTTTCCACTCGCCTATTGACTTCAATGGGTGAGTGGCATCTGATTTCAGAGTGAAATTGCAACCTTCTGCTATAGATAGATTCTGTTGGGCCATGCTCACCAATTGATACTCATCTCATTCAAGAGTGTATGTACATTTGATTTGGTACTGTGTTTATAGTGGGCCATGCTCACCAGTTGGCATTTGCCTCATTTGATTTACGACTTGTAACATTGTAGCATCAGATGTTAATCCGTGTTCATATTTCATTATTACCTGCGCTCATTGCTAGCACAGTGGAGGAGGTTCGCTTTTGGTTCCCATACGGACCTTTAGTGGTTTCATATGGCCATTTTTTGGCCTTTTTAATTGATTTTAATTTTTGCCTTGGTTGTGGTTTTTTTTGTATTAATAACATTTGTTGTATGTCTTTTGTAGCATTTGTTTGGTTACTTTGGCATCGGTGATCGTGACCGCCATACACACTGCTTTTCCAGGACGTCCCCCTGACAGCACTATGGAGGACGTCCTCCTCCTCCTTACAGGGACAGGAAGCACACGAGAGGTTAAAAGGTCCACTCCTCCCCTATACCTCAGTGTTTTTCCTGTCCCTGCATGGAGGGACACACGAGAGATCGCTGCGAGGAACGCAGTAACTTACCGGGCCCAGGGGGATCGTGCGGTTCGTCCAAATCCTTCCCCCTGTCAAGAGGTCCAGAGCCGAAACTCCCTGCTTGGGAGTCCCTCTGCTCCAAAGACCGGGGCGGACGAGCTCCCGGGTAAGAGCCGCTCCTTCCGTTGGGAGGCTCTCGGCTCAGGCGTCTTCCTCCTGGTCCAGGGAGGAACGCCGAACAGGCCTCGACTGGAAACTGAGCGTCACTTTCGGTGACGCGAAAACGTGAGGTCAGCGGGCGTTCCGGAATAGAACGCAGGAGGTCGGAAAGCGTCTCAGAGGTATCGCAAAACTTCATGCGTTCGGAAGTAGAACGCAAAAAGGTATGGAAAGCGCGTCGCATTTGGTTTTTGCGTTCCAGGTGGAACGCAGTATGGGCGGCGCTAAAGACGTCGCAGAACGCTATAAAAGCGCGCGAAAGGTAGCGTTTGAATGCTGATCGCTAATCTGGTAACAGAGTACGTGCAGCAGCTACCATAGTAGTCCTAAGGCAGCAAAGTAAACCTTTTCTGCGGATGGACATGGAGTCTGAGAAATCCAGAGAGGAGGCAGGGGTAAGTGCGCATAGCGCAAAAACTCCACTCTCACTAAGTAATCCAGACTCGATCCTTAGTATACATATTGTTGTATTACTTAGGACAAGGATACTTCATCTACACCTTTGCAGACAGTGAAGAGAGGCAAAGCCTCGGCGAAAACTAATCGCTGTTCTACATGTCAGACGAAGCTTCCTGACGCTTATAAAAAAGCGGTCTGTTGTACTTGTACAGCAGCAGTCTTGGAGCAAGAAAGATCTTCGTTATTATCTGACTTGAGGATCCTGATTAAGGAAGAAGTGCAGGCATCATTATCAGCTAGTTCACAACAGCAGCCCACTAGTCAGGGTCCAAGCCGTAAGAGACCTAGGATGGAGTTGGAAGAGGAACCGGATCTGGAATCAGATGAAAACGTGGAGATGCAGTACTCGGAGCAGGAAGAAGGTGAAGTTCAGACGGAAGTCCAGGAAAAGGCCAGGAGGTACCTGTTCCCGGTGGAAGATACGGATGATTTGGTCCAGGCTGTAAGAAGTACTATGCATATGGAAGATGTCCCACGACCCCAATCCAGACAGGATTTGATGTTTGGAGGTCTTACAGCTCAGATCGATAAAGTTTTTCCTATTAGTGGCATATAAAAACCATGATTCTGTGTGAATGGAAGGACGCAGAGTGGAGACTGGTAATGGCACTTGACTTTAAAAATCGTCTTCCTTTCGATCCTGAGGAATCAAAGCTGTGGAAGAAACACCTAGAGTTGATGTGCCAATTGCAAAAGTGGCTAAAAAGACTTCGATTCCTTTTGAGGACTCTTCAAGTCTAAAAGATCCTATGGACCGCAAGGCGGACATCCTCCTTAAGCGGGCCTGGGAGTCTTCGGCGGCCTTAATAAGGACCAATATTGCGGCTACTTCGGTAGCTAGGTCTATGTGTTTCTGGATGAGTCAGATGGAGGATCAACTGGCTAATAGGACCCCTAGAGCTGAAATTTTAGAATCTCTTCCTCTTATTAAGTCAGCAACAGCCTTTCTGGCTGATACCTCGGCTGAGTCAGTCAGGTTTTCTGCCAGAAATAGCTCTTTATCCAACGCTGTCCGGAGGGCTGTTTGGTTGAAATCCTGGTCGGGGGATAATGCCTCTAAAAATAAATTATGTTCATTACCATTTGCAGGATCAAAGGTATTTGGTCAGGCATTGGATGATATTCTGGAGGCCTCAGATAGCAAAAAAGGATTTCCAGAGGAGAAGCCTAAAAAGTTTCAATCCTTTCGGAAGAAACCAGCCTTCCGTAGACAACCATTTTATAAGGACACAGGTAGACCTAGCAGGGGAACATATAAGGGTTCCTATACTCAAAATAGAGGAAATAGGAGTTCACTGTTTGGATCTTCCTCAAAACCTAGAAAACAATGACGCCAGGCACATAGGGGGCAGACTTTTGTTCTCGGCAGAGAACTGGGAAAAGGTCACCAAAAACGAGTGGGTCCTACAAACTATAAAGGAAGGTTACAGAATAGGACTGGTATCCTATCCGCCCCAGAGATACATATCTCCCGCTGTGGTTCAGGAAAATTTAGGAATGTTTCAGGACATCCAAGACTTAATCTCTTCAAAAGTATTGTGCCAGTTGTTGGGTCAGAGGAAAAGTCGGGTCACTATTCCGCTCTCTTTCCAATAATGAAACCGTCAGGAGAGTCAAGAACAATTCTGAATCTCAAACCGTTGAACAAGTATGTTCGCTACAAAAGATTCAGAATGGAGTCTATAAAGTCAACAATTCCATTGATAGACAAAATTCGGTAATGTGTACCCTAGATTTAAAAAATGCCTACTATCAGGTGCCCATCCATCCAGCCTCGCAGGAACTTCTAAGATTTGCTGTAAGCCTACCAGAATCCACCTGCCACTTCCAGTTTCAGGGTCTGCCATTCGGACTAGCTTCTGCTCCCAGAGTTTTTACGAAGCTAATATCAGAGGTCGTAGCCTATCTAAGAAACCAAGGAATTGTAGTAATACCTTACTTGGACGACTTTCTGTTAGTGGCTCGATCAGCAGAAATTCTAAATTACCATACAGAGCGAACAATGGCGGTACTAGAATTTCCTGGGTGATAAATCGAGAGAAATCTCACTTAACTCCCAGTACAAAAAGAGTATTTTTAGGAGTACTCCTCGATTCAGAGCCAGAACAGCTTTCCTGCCAGAGGTCAAGCAAAGATCTTTGAAAAAGAAAGTGGCAGAGATGGTAAAGAACCGAGTTACCATTCGAAGAGCTATGCAAGTTCTGGGAGTAATGACATCATGTATACCATGCGTCAGGTGGGCTCAAGCTCATTCAAGACCCCTACAAAGAGAGGTGCTATCGTGGTGGGATCGTCATCAGTCATCCCTAGACAAAAGGATCCACCTCTCGGCAAGAGCAAAGAGGTCGTTAGTTTGGTGGGCACAAAGCAAAAATCTCAGAAGAGGAGTTCTTTGGATTCCATCCCCATATATAGTAATAACTACAGATGCAAGCGCATGGGGGTGGGGAGCCCACCTAGAAGGGAAGTTTCTTCAGGGCAGATGGCCAGAGAAAATCAGATGAATGTCATCGAATTACCGAGAGTTGTATGGATCTGGGAATCCTTAAGAAGGAATCAGGACCGTTTAAGAAACCAACACCGTCCTATCGGACAACATGACAGCAGTAGCCTTCATCAAACATCAAGGAGGCTCTCGATACAGAACACTGCAGGACCTTGCAGAGAAGATATTTGTATGGGCAGAACGAACGATCCTTTCCATAACTGCAGTTCATCTGGAGGGTTCACAAAACCTAGTGGCAGATTATTTAAGCAGACAGAAGATCTACCCGACAGAGTGGGAGTTAAACCAGAAGGTCTTCCGGTTATTATGTCAACGTTGGGGAACACCTCAAGTGGACCTATTTGCTACAAGGAAAAATGCAAAACTACCAAGGTTTTTTTCACTGAACCCCGCAGACAATCCAGAAGGAGTAGATGTCTTGAGTCAGAGGTGGAACGAACCTCTAAATTATGCATTCCCGCCAATAGCATTGATACCAGCAGTTCTGAGGAAGATAAGGGAAGACGATGCGTCAGTGGTACTAATAGTTCCGTTCTGGCCGAGGAGGAGCTGGTTTCCTCTACTGGGGGCCATGACCAGAGAGGATCCAATCGAGCTTCCCCAGTGGAAGGACATAGTGCACCAGGGACCAGTTCTACACCAGGACCCAGAAAGATTACACCTGTCAGCTTGGATCCTGAACGGGACATTTTAAAAGCTCAGGGTCTATCAGATCAGGTCATAACAACGATTCAGGCCAGCAGAAAACCGGTAACTTCGGCAATATATTATAAAATCTGGAAGAAGTTCTGTCTGGAAGGTGGCAGGTCTGATGTTGTAGCCGGAGTCCCGGATGTTCCGCGAGTACTGGATTTTCTTCAAACAGGGTTTAATATGGGTCTTAGACCTAGTACACTTAAAGTACAGATCTCAGCTTTAAGTACTTACATGGATTACCCTTTAGCTTCACACCCTTGGGTAGTTAGATTCGTTAAAGCAATCCAAAGATTAAGGCCTACTATAAGGCAATTGTCTCCCCCCTGGGATTTAAATCTAGTTCTAGGGGCACTTTGTAAAACTCCTTACACTCCAAATAAGGATTTGCCTATTTCTCTCCTATCAATGAAAACAGCCTTTTTGGTAGCCATTACCACAGCCAAAAGAATAGGGGAAATTCAGGCTTTATCCATTAAAGACCCATATATGCAGATCAGAGAGGATCATGTGGTATTGAAACTAGACCCTGCTTTCATGCCCAAGGTAGCCTCTTTGCAAAATCGCAACCAGGAAATAATACTTCCTTCCTTTTGTGAAAAACCTTCGAATGTTAAAGAACAAGCCTTACACTCCTTGGATGTTAGACAGGCAGTAATTGATTACCTGGAGGCCACTGGGGGCTGGAGGAAAGACCCTAATTTGTTTATTTTATATGGAGGTAAAAATAAGGGTAAAAAAGCTTCTAAGCCTTCCATCGCAAGATGGATTACCTTACCACCTTAATCATAAAAGCTTACAGATCTGAAGGTGTAGTTTGTCCCATAATAAAAGCCCATTCTACCAGAGCCTTGTCAGCATCATGGGCTGAGAGAGCAGGAGCATCTTTAGAACAAATTTGTAAGGCAGCCTCCTGGGCTACGATAAATACCTTTTGTAGGCACTACAAATTAGATGTGCTGTCAGTACAACAGACGGCATATGGTAGAAAAGTATTACAGGCCATAGTCCCACCCTAGGAGGGTTTCTTTGGTACTCTCCATAGTGCTGTCAGGGGGACGTCCTGGAAAATGGGTATTATACCTACCGATAATTCGGTTTCCAGGAGTCCATCCTGACAGCACGGTTAGTTCCCTCCCTTGTCTATCTTGATTTATATGCTAATTCATATGATGTAATATGTTTAAGTAATTAAATATTGTCACTTGCATTGATCCATGGTATGGTACTTGTCAAATCACTGAGGTATAGGGGGAGGAGTGGGACCTTTTAACCTCTCGTGTGCTTCCTGTCCCTGTAAGGAGGAGGAGGACGTCCTCCATAGTGCTGTCAGGATGGACTCCTGGAAACCGAATTATCGGTAGGTATAATACCCATTTTCTCTCACAATTGTTGCTCAGAGGAATATAAGACTATTAGTAGTTATGGGGTCATTTACCTCTGAAAACACCAATGTATCTGGCGAAACGTATCCGGGGACCAGTGTTCATCAGTGCGTTGTAAGGAAGCAGACCTGTTAGCCACGACGTACACATGATATACGGAGTCGGTCTGTAGCCACTAGGAAATGTTTTCAGATTTTCCCGGAAATAAAAATTGTCTCTATATTAACGCGTGTTAAGACGACAATAATAATAACATAGTCTGAAAGATGAACATTCGCTATTGTTTCAGAATTAACCCCTTATCTCTGGTTGAGATAATCCTCCATGTGGTGCGACAGATGACCGGTAAGGAAACGCGCGCGCTCATGTGATTGATGAATAGAATTCCACTATTGCACACACACATAGAAAAACATGATATGTTTAGTTTCCATGTTCTGATCAGCCATCCAACCAAAGCGAGATAACGGCAGTGATTTTTGATTGTGAGAAAATTGGTCCGATTTTCATCATTGAGCTTGTTATGTATAACCTTCTTTACCAGTGGAAAATGTAAAAATGTCGTGTAGTGGGGGCTGCGGACCCTTACCCAGCCATCTGTAGCAGAAGGGTATTAGAGCTGACCCTGGCTCCTATCTCTCCCCTAGGGCATTTGAGTCCTGTCTGGCAATTTATTATTATTATTAATAATAATAATCTAGCTTGAGAAAGGTCTGCCCTCAGGACCGAAACATCGCCATTATGGGCTAAAATAAAATAGCTCTTTTTTTCACTTATTACGGTGTGCTGCTCCTGTTTTACTATATATATTACTATATATATATTTTTTTTTAAAGGGGAATACAATATTTTTTCATTTTAATGTTACATCAGTTGATAATATTTATTACTTACCGTACATATTTTTTTTCTCTTCTAGATCCCACTGTGGCTCTTGCGTTTCTAGAGAAAACTCGGGAGAAGGTAAGCAGGGCGCAGGCATTTTATAGTCACACTGACGCCGCTCTGGTCCATGTATATGGTGTTGGGGGGGCAGCTGTGGAAATCAGGGCCTCCAAAATCCAGAACTAGGGAAGGTAACTAGTGGCTGTGCCCAAAGTGGCTTGTAGGTGAAGGTTGTGAGATAGGGCAGACAGGTGGAAGGCTCGGCTTTAGAAGGTGGTGCTACAGTGGGCACAACTCCAGTAAGGGCTTATGTCTGAGTATAGTCGGGTATGAGCGCTGCTAGGGTCCGAGATCCTTGGTAGGTAGGATAGATCGTGGAGGGGCTTCAGAGAGGTTGTATGTAAGCCACTGTTCTAGGTGCAGGAAAGCAGGCTGATGGTGCAGAGGGTGCATATGTGTCTTGTATCTTGTTGTGCCCCATCACACTTCTTTGCAGCCGTGCGGAGTTGTGACGGAGCACTGGCTTTAATCATGGATGCCTTTTATTTAGTAATGGTTATTGACGGTCCACATTGCTTTATTGGCGTGTGTGCTGCTAGGTTGTGTTTGGCTTATCCTATGGGTATAAATAAGGGCAGAATCACACATCAGTTTTTCTCATCCATTTGTAAAACTGAAATCAAAGTAAATCGACCCACAGAGTATAATGAAACCACAAATCTGTTTTTGTTCATTGAATCCATGTGTCTCCTCTGCTAGACTTAACCCCTTCACGACCATCATAGGTCGCCTCGCCCTGTTTGATGCAGGCTCCGGCGCTGAGCCCGCATCTTTTCAGGCACATGACAGCTGACATGCGCCCCTAACAGCCGCAGGTGGAATCGTGATCCACCCGCAGCTGTTAGCACGTTAAATGCAGCTGTCAATCGGTGCCGATGGGTTGGCATGACAACCAGAGGTCTGAAGAAGACCCCCGTGGTTGTCATTGCTGATCTGCTATGATAGAGGATGATGATGATTTTTGCTACACATAGCACAGATAATCGGAAGATCGCGTCTTCAAGTCTCTTAAGGGGACAATTGAAGGCAGTAAAAAGTAGAAAAAAAAGTTTTAAAAAAAAATATAAAATTTTAAATCCCCCCCCCCCTTTCGCCTCATTCAAAATAAAAGAATAAAAAATGCATATTTTGTATCGCCGCTTTCAGAAACGCCCGAGCTGTTAACAATAAAAATAATGACTCCGATCTTTAAACGACAGTGAGAAAAAAAAATCAAAACACCAGAATTACATTTTGTTTAGCCACCGCAACATTGCAGTAAAATGCAATAACCGGCAATCAAAACATCGTATGTACCCCAAAATGGTATCGATAAAAATATCAGCTCGTGTGCAAAAAATAATCCCTCACCCAACCCCGGATCCTGAGAAGTGGAGACGCTGCGGGTCTTTGAAAATGGCTCCATTTTATTTTTCTTACAAACTTTGGATTTTTTTTCACCGCCTAAATAAAAAAAGAACCTAAACATGTTTGGTACCTGCGAACTCATAATGACCTGGGGAATCATAATGGCCGTCAGTGTTAGCATTTAGTGAACATTAAAAACAATTGTGGAAATGCACTTTTTTTTTTTTTTGCAATTTCACCGGACTCAGAATTTTTTTCCTGTTTTCCAGTACACGATATTGTTAAACCAATGGTGTCGTTCCAAGTACAACTTGTCCTGCAAAAAACAAGCCCTCACATGGCCATTATGATGTAAAATTAAAAAAGTTATGGCTCTGGGAAGAAGGGGAGCAAAAAAACAAAAACTAAAAAAACACAAAGGTCATGGAGGGGTTAAAGTGAATCTCTCAGCAGGTGTTTGTTATATAATCTGATAGCAACATGATGTAGGGGACGAGATCCTGATTCCCGGGATCTGTCCCTTATTAGGCTGTGTGCTGTTGTTTCAATGCAATCAGTGTTTTATCAGCAGGAGATGATCACTGCCCAGACTAGGTCTTGTAAAAGCAAGCCCACTTAATCTGTGTAACCCTGCCCCGTCACAGATGGGCAGCTTGCTGATAGTGTACACAGGAAGCTGCCGATCAGTGGTGTGGGCGAGATTATACAGGGCTCAGCATTCTGAGCACTGCTATATCTGCAACACAGAGAACATAAAGTATATCAAAACTGCACCAAGCAGCCCAGTAAGTGATACATCGCTGGAATTGGAGTCTCTGCCTCTACATCATGCTGCTCTCAGATTTCATAGCAAACCCTAATGACAGAATTGCTGTAATGCATGCCGAGTCTTGCCAACCCAAATTGGCCTTTAAAACAACCCTAAAGTGACTTTATTTTCAGTCTTTCGTAAAGGTTCTCTTCCATGGCAAGTTTTGTGTGGCCCATGGGAATCCATCAAACTTAAGACCTAACTAGACCTAAGTGCAATCTCTTACCGACACCACTTCAAAGTGGGCTCTGGCTTTGCGGGAACCGTACCATGGGCTTTGTCTTTTTCATACGTTAGTGCTTCACACGATCATTAATTATTTGGACAGTGGTGGACGGGTCGTCCCAAAATTCCTCCCAAAACTGAAATCTATATTTGGAATATACCCAGCATCCACATAATCAGTCCTAGTCCGATCCCTGACATGCAACGACTCTTTCTCACTGATTATTTTGCATTTTCTGCTGAACATGTACATTTGTAAAGTTTTTTTTATTTTTTGCATATTGGGTACAGGTGAAAAGCAGTGATGAGGCTGTGATACTCTGCAGGACGGCCATTGGGGCGCTGAAGCTGAACATTGGAGACTTACAGGCCACTAAGGTGTGTAATGCAGAATTGGGTGCAAGTCGCTGTGATAAAGTGTATTTTATTCACAAGTAAAGCTTTGTATTTTTAAACCAACAGACTTTTGCATCGTTACATTTCTTATTATAAGGGTGTCCATTTTCAGAAAACCTTGGTCCCTGGGTGCAGTGATTCCTGAGACATTTCCATGGGGCGCTCACCTCTTCGTTAGGACATTACATATCATTTATTCCAGTGCATATAATAATATAAGATGTTACTGCAGCTCAGAGTGACAAGTCACATTGATTATTATTATTATTTATTTATATAGCGCCATTGATTCCATGGTGCTGTACATGAGAAGGGGTTTACATACAAATTTACAGGGTTAAGTCATCTTATCAACGATTGCAAATAACAATGCCAGCGATACCAGTAGTGGAGAAAGGTGACACCTGTCCCCGCGCGCGGTTCGAACTTCGTCGCAGTCAGAGGATTGGAGTGGGAACAGGACGGGATACGAGTTTGCGATTGTGTCCCGTGGTGTGAGAGCCTCCCGCGAATGGTAAGAATTCCAGGAGTTGGCCACGCGGTCATTGTCATAAATGCAGTCTGATTATTTTGTGCAGGTCGTGATGACTGTTGGTTGTGTTTTCACCAAGCTCTATTCTCTCCCCTCGTGAAGCTTAAATCACTGTACGCCCCTGTAATATACTGCTTGCCTGTTCCTAGCCATCATCTTAGCTTTCGCTGCTGTTTTTGATTTGCAGGAAACGATAGAAGGTGTGGAGGAGATGCTCGGAGGATTGGCCGGGGTCACGTCCGTGCACAGCCGCTTCTATGACCTGTCTAGCAAGTATTATCAGACGATAGGAAATCATGCCTCCTATTACAAAGATGCTCTTCGATTCTTGGGATGCACAGAACTAAAAGACTTGCCAGGTAAGTTCCTTAAGGGGAACCTGTCGCCACGTTTTCCCCATGTAAAGTAGTGCCAGCACCTACAGGCCGTGTGTTACAGCACTCTATGATGCTGTATATCAGCCCCCGATCCGGCCTGCAAGTTAAGAAAAACACCTGTGGGGCGGTCCGGTCCGATGGGCATCACTGTTCTTCCTCCAGCGCCTCCCTTCTTCTTGCGATGCCGTCCTCCTCCTCTGCTTTGTGTGGATGATGTGTCCAGGCACCCCGCAGGTGAATATAATAAAAGGTGGTTTTCTTGTCTTACAGGCCGGATTGGGGGCAGATATACAGCATGTTACAATACTGTATATGAGGCCTTACAGGTACTGGTCCTACTATATATGGGGAAAACCTGGTGACCGGTTCCCTTTAAATGTGATCAGCTCCTTTTTTTTCAAACTTGCTGCCACGTCTTCCCCCTGTGCTGTGCTCCTCCCTGGACATTACAGGAGTTGTGTAGCTCTTATTTACCACAGTCAGTAAGACTTATGTCCTTCCTTTGCTTTTTTATGGTTTTGCCAGATGTTACATGAAATGAAGTACATCTATGGCTGCCTGGTAGTAATAATGTAGTATTATCAGGTAAGGGTTAATGGAGTATTCTTGCTATTACGTACAGCGTATTTCGTATGCCAGCTCCATGTCTCTGATGCGAGCTGGCACGCCGGCAGATGATGGTTGATTTTAATCAGCCATCATCTGCTTTAAAAGTTGTGGATGGAGAACAGCTGTCAGTCTGTGACAGCAGCATTGAGAGTGCCGGCAAGGGGGTGCGCTGTTTTATGGACCTGTGACATGATCGCAGGGCGCGATGGCTTGCTATGACGGCCAGCGTTCTCCTGAAGATCCCTTTACTGGTCATGACGGTTGTTTTGAGAAAGCCAGCCTGTAGCTGGCATTCAGAGGAGACTGAGATGCTTGCTGTATACAGCAGTGCTGTGGTATTAGGGTATGGTTCCACGTACCGGATAGTCTGCGCTTTGGACGGAGTGAAAACCCCGCTTCGCGCAAAGCGCCGACCCCTTCTGAACGCACGGTGATTCCGGATGTGTTCACTGAACACATCTGGAATTGCCGCACCATACACATAGGACTGTGTTATTTACCTTGCGGCGACGGTCTAAAAGGACGCGCCGCATGTCCGGTGTAGCGGGTGTGTCACCCGTGTAATCTGACGCATGGTGGAGATGGGATTTCATAAAATCCCCTCCACTATGCTGGAACATCTGGCCGCTGCGGATTAAAGGCTGCGGTAGGACACAGCGTTCAATCCGCAGCTAATACTGATGGTTTCCGCTACGTGGAAACATACCCTTACAGTGTATAGCAGAAGTGATCAGACGATCGCAGGTTCACGTACCCTAAGGTGACTAGCAAATACTGTTAAAAGTTAAAAAAAAAAATTTCAAATTACCCTCCTTTTCCCCCATTAAAAATTAGGAAAGAAATACACATTTTATGTCCCTGCATTCATATAAGTCCGATCTATCAAAATATAAAATAAATACAATTAGTAAACGGCATAATGAGAACAAAAAATCATAACTCCCCAAATTCCCAAAAATTTTTCCGCCTGCCGCAACAACACAAAAAGATTTAATTAAAGCTGACCAAAACATCATGTATACCCCAAAATGATACCAATAAAAACATTGGCACAGGAGTCAAAAAACGAGCCCATTCACGGCTCCATATCCGAAAACTGAAAACATTGTGTCTCTTGGAAAATGTCACAAGCAATTTTTATTTTTTATACATTTCTGCAATGTTTTTTTCTCCCGCCCCTCCACCACTTAAAACAAAAACTATTTATATTTGGTATCTGCATAATTGTACTGACCTGAAGACTCCTATTGTCAGGTCAATTTTACTGTAAAATGAACGCTGTAGATATAAAAAAAAAAAAAATGCAGAGTAGCACTTTCCATTACTTCACGTGTTATTCAAAAGTACAACTCTTCCCACAAAAAAACAAACCCTCACATGGCTGTCAACAGAATAAAAAAGAAAAAGTTATGGTTCTTGGAATAAGGGGAGGGAAAAAGAAAAAAACGAAAGCACAAAAATGAAAAATTGCTCAGACCTTAGGGGTTAATAAATCGTTCTTAAGAACCTCATCAAATAAAGCATTCTAGCAATATCTGAGGATCTGCTTTCATGGCATGTCCATGTTTAATTGCAGTGTCCGAGCAACAGGACCGGGCATTCACTCTTGGGCTGGCTGGTCTTCTTGGAGATGGGGTCTATAACTTCGGGGAACTGGTAAGTTATTTTGCATATCCTGTGCTAACAAGTAGTTGCTCCATCTGTAATCGTTCAGTGTGCCTGGGCTGCCATTTTTCTCGGCAGCACAGGTGCTTTTACACAGTATAATGTGCTGCCGAGAACCATTAATTTTTTTAGGCAGACCAAAAGATAAGCGTTTTGCTCGTTTATCCTGCATGATTATCGAGAAACGAGTTCTCCTAGGGACACTTATTCATGATTGTGCAGTGTAACTGGGCCTTCAAGGCCTTTGTTAGATTCTGCAGCGCACAAGGGGTCTTTGTGTTTCATCCAGAATGTAGATTGTTAAAGAGGTTGACCACTACTTTTATATTGATGGCCTATCCAGATCGGCTGGGATTCCGCAACCCGGCACCCCACCGATCAGCTATTATCAGTGTCAGCGGCCGCCGTCCGGAAATATTCACTTGCCGAGCTGTTCTGTCTACTTGTAGTGGCTGTCGCAGGGTGCCGCACATCCTCCTCCTCCTATTCAGATCATAGGAGGTGGATGTGCAGTCCCTGCAGCAGTTACTACAGGTAGATGGAACAGCTCGGCAAGTGAGTACTTCCGGCCGCCACCGGCCGATCAGACGTTGATGACCTATCCTAAGCATAGGCGATAATTGTCAAAGGAGTGGACAACCTCTTTAACCCGAGGTATAATACACCAGCAATTGTAGTGAGACAGTCATAACTGTTGTGCTGAGATCTCCCTCATTCCATACAATGACATTATGGTCTCTCTCGCCAGCTGATGCATCCGGTGCTGGAGTCCTTGCGTAAGTCTGAGCGGCAGTGGCTGATAGACACGCTTTATGCCTTCAACAGCGGCAACGTAGAGACCTTCAGAGCCCTGAAAACTGCTTGGGGACAACAGGTTTGGGGCCAGTTCATTATTTTACAGATGCTCTCATGCAGCTGACATGTTGTCTTTATCACGTTCTATTTTCGCCTTTAGCCTGACCTTGCTGCCAATGAATCCCTGTTACTTAAGAAAATTCAGCTTCTCTGTTTAATGGAGGTGAGTGATTTTTGGGTGTGCACGTCCTCCACCCCCTGTTCACTGCAGATCTCTAGAAGATGTGTCATAATGGTCTGGTATTCTGTACATTACCGTCTGGTGCTTGTCCTTCCATAGATGACGTTCACACGGCCAGCGAATCATCGTCAGCTGACATTTGAAGAGATTGCGAAGAGCGCGCAGGTCAACGTTAACGATGTGAGTTCAACTTCTGTATAACTAAGTTTATATTTTCTTTAATGACTTTTTTTAATACAATTTTGTTTGTTTTTATTCTTACATTTCACCCAGACCTTGTGCACACAGTTATAGTTGTAGATGGTGCAGTATGGGGGCATAATATAATGCTCACAGCCTGATTTTTTTCTGTAATGGCACACTTAAAGGGGTTGTCCGGTCATAATGTACAAGTATGCACTCTGAGGATTCTCCAGTGCCAGGAGCAGGTGGTCATGTGGCAGCAAATATGTGATTTGTATACTTCCGGCCACATGCCGACTAGATGTGTCCTGTCTCGCTCAATACACTTGATTTGAGCAAGGCTGCACTCCTCTAGTTGGCATGTGACCACATGGATGCAAATCCCATACTTGTGGTCATGCTGGAGAATCCTCACAGCTCGCAGTTCACACGCTGTGAAGATTAACAAGTCTGCACTTACATAGGGGGGCATTTATCATCTCTCTACATCAGACGTGGCCAAGTTGTGACCCATGGGCCTCATCCAGCTCTTTGAGTTTTCTTATCTCACTCTTTGGACTGAAACAGCCAAAGGACTGTAAACCACGGGCTGCCTCCACGATCGACAGCTGCACCGTTCAGTGCAATGCAATTTGTGTGGAGTAACCTGTGTCCTTCATCAATCTCCCTATTGTTGCAGGTGGAGCTTCTTGTCATGAAGGCGCTGTCGGTGGTTTGTTGCGAGGAAGCATTGATGAAGTGTATAAGCGAGTGCACATTACATGGGTTCAGCCTCGGGTTCTTGATTTGCAGCAGGTATGTAATCGGCTCCTGTTCTGATGTTTCGAGTGATGCCATTTACCTTCTTCCATAGTTATCCTAAATAAGCTGATCAGACAATGCTTCGCTACAGGACCCCAGTGATCAGACCAAAGTAAAGGGGTCAGTGACATTTATGGCATATCCATAGATCTGTCACTCCTCCGGGGTCCTGCCTTATGTAGAACTGCTCCTGTCTGACATGGCTGGCTTATCTGGGCAGGGGAAATGAATGGAGGTTTGGCAATAAATGAAAATTTCAGAAATGTCTGTGATGTAACCCCCAATTTCCTTTTTACCTGTACACAAGATGTCTGATTGTTGAGGGCCCCACTTCTGAGAGCCCCACTGATCCTGAACCCCTTTCCTCCTCATTGCTGGCTTGCAGTGAGGGTTGATTGATCAGAGCTGACTCCATTTATAGCCCCCGAGACTGATGGAGACCCCCAGTACTCTGCTCTGCTGCTTTAGTCCTATGTACATTGAATGGAGCAGCATTTCTCATGTTCGGCCTATGTTCTGTTTAAACTCGGGGAGATGTTTAATCCACAGTTTTTCGCAATTAGTAGGGATCCCAAAGATTGGACCCCCAACCATCAGACATTTATGACCTATTCTCAGGGTTACAAGTTCCTTTTTTAATTGAACAGACAGTCCATGATGTACATAGAGTTGCCGAGACTCCCAGAGTGTGACGTGACATTTGCAGCCACATTATTTTCTGGCTAATTAATTAAAGTTGTGAATGTGTGACATCATTTCTCCCATTAAAATATGACATTTTTGTTAAGCAAGATAATCGTTTTACAGATCTATTAAAGGGGTTGTCCAATGAAGATAAGTTCTCTCCTATCCATAGGATGGTTGATAACTTGCAGATTGAGGGGGGTCATACTGCTGGGATTGGCATAATGGAATTTTTATTTTTGTTATAATGGAAACTGCAGTGCTAATGTATTCCCTATGGGGCAGCCAAAAAATGTGCAGGTGATGGTCTACCCGGCAGTATAGGGTATTAATGGAGCGTCGGTCAGACTTGTGCGCTGCCGCTCCCCCACCCATCAATTATTTATCACCTGTCCACAGAATGGGTGATGACATCTCTTCACCGGACCACCCCTTGAAGTTATTGTGCTTCTAATTTTCAGATCAAAGGTATGAAAGACCGCCTGGAGTTCTGGTGCACAGATGTGAAGAGCATGGAGATGCTGGTAGAACATCAGGCCCATGACATCTTGACGTAGACTTCCCACCACTCTGATCAGAGATCACACCTGTCTTCGTCACCACTTGCGGCTGCACTTGTGAGCGTGGTATTGGGGATATAGCTGGACTCATTCGGAGGTGATTGAAGCCCCCATTACCTGTCACACCCACCTGTTTTCTGGTTTCCTCCAGAGGATGCAGCTTCTTTATGTTCTAGGGTTTGTGCCTGCACTAATAATGGCAATGAGCAAATAAACCAGTTTCTGTAATCTTCACAACTGCTGTTTTGGTATCTTAAGTTCCCCGGTGGCAGAATAACCCGACCTCCCCTGCAATCTCCTGTTAATGTTGCATTTTCGCCGTATAGAACGTTTACAGTGTACGACATGTAATGAAGGGCTAAATACTAGTGATGAGCGTGCGTACTCATCGAGTGTCTTCGGCGTGCTCAAAAAATATGTTCGAGTCCCCTCGGCTGCATGTCTCGCGGCAGTACGACGGCAGCAACACATGCAGCGATTGCCTGTGTGTTAGACAGCCACAACACATGCAGGGATTGTCTAACGGGCGTGAGACACGCGGCCCCGGGAGCTCGAACTATTTCTTTAGCACGCCAAAGTCACTCAGATGGCACAAGAGCATGCTGAGATAACACCTTATCCGACCATGTTTACTCATCACTGCTAAATACAAGAAACAAATCTGCTCTCATTTATAAATCATAAAATATTGGATCTTCTTGACGTCATCTCTTGATTTCTACCCAGTCTGCAGTCCTTCCAAAATGTCTGAGCCAATTTGATGGGAAGCCAAATGAAGAGTTAGAGGGATTGTCCAGTGCTGCTCACTTCCACTTTGGAGGTGAGCGGTCCTGATGACGTCACAACCCCGATATCTGAGACACGTACACGATCGGCAGGTTTTGTGCATGGGGCCCATTCTAATGAATGAGACACGAGAGTGGCACTTGCCAACATTGAAAGCTCCTCGGCAGGTGCGTAGGTCAGATTATCATGGGTACCGCTTACCTCTGATGCGGAGGTGAGCAGCACTGGACAGTCGCTTTAAATGGTCTAAAACAAGAGTAAACGTGCACACCACTGAACTTGCTACATCTTATTCCAGTCTTAAACAACCGGATCCATAATGTTTTATGTTTCGAAACGTTCTTCTTTAACTTGTTGGAAAGTTGTGTTGCACCACCAGAGGGCACATTCTCTTCTAGGTTACTGCATACTACTGCTATGCACTGGTGTGTCCACCCATCCTCGTACAATGGCTGTACAATGTGGTGCCGTATACACTTGTGTTGCTCCATCAGGTGGCACAGTCTCTAGGTTACTGCATACTACTGCTATGCACTGGTGTATCCACTTATCCTCGTACAATGTGGTGCCATATACACTTGTTTGCTCCATCAGGTAGCACAGTCTCTAGGTTACTGCATACTACTGCTATGCACTGGTGTGTCCACCCATCCTCGTACAATGGCTGTACAATGTGGTGCTGTATACACTTGTGTTGCTCCATCAGGTGCACAGTCTCTAGGTTACTGCATACTACTGCTATGCACTGGTGTGTCCACCCATCCTCGTTCATGGCTGTACAATGTGGTGCTGTATACACTTGTGGTGCTCCATCAGGTGGCACAGTCTCTAGGTTACTGCATACTACTGCTATGCACTGGTGTGTCCACCCATCCTCGTACAATGCTGTACAATGTGGTGCTGTATACACTTGTGTTGCTCCATCAGGTGGCACAGTCTCTAGGTTACTGCATACTACTGCTATGCACTGGTGTATCCACCTATCCTCGTACAATGTGGTGCCGTATACACTTGTGGCACAGTCTCTAGGTTACTGCATACTACTGCTATGCACTGGTGTATCCACCTATCTCGTACAATGTGGTACCGTATACACTTGTGTTGCTCCATCAGGTGGCACAGTCTCTAGGTTACTGCATACTACTGCTATGCACTGGTGTATCCACCTATCCTCGTACAATGTGGTGCCATATACACTTGTGTGGCACAGTCTCTAGGTTACTGCATACTACTGCTATGCACTGGTGTATCCACCTATCCTCGTACAATGTGGTGCCGTATACACTTGTGTTGCTCCATCAGGTGGCACAGTCTCTAGGTTACCGCATACTACTGCTATGCACTGGTGTATCCACCTATTCTCGTAAAATTGTGGCGTATACACTTGTGTTGCTCCATCAGGTGGCACAGTCTCTAGGTTACTGCATACTACTGCTATGCACTGGTGTATCCACCTATCCTCGTTCAATGTGGTGCCGTATACACTTGTGTTGCTCCATCAGGTGGCACAGTCTCTAGGTTACTGCATACTACTGCTATGCACTGTGTGTATCCACTTATCCTCGTACAATGTGGTGCCGTATACACTTGTGTTGCTCCATCAGGTGGCACAGTCTCTAGGTTACTGCATACTACTGCTATGCACTGGTGTGTCCACCCATCCTCGTACAATGTGGTGCTGTATACACTTGTGCCAGTCTCTAGTTATGCTACACTGCTATGCACTGGTGTTCCACCATCCTCTCAATGGTGTGCGTATACACTTGTGCACAGTCTCTAGGTTACTGCATACTACTGCTATGCACTGGTGTATCCACCTATCCTCGTACAATGTGGTGCGTATACACTTGTGTTGCTCCATCAGGTGGCACAGTCTCTAGGTTACTGCATACTACTGCTATGCACTGGTGTATCCACCTATCCTCGTACAATGTGGTGCCGTATACACTTGTGGCACAGTCTCTAGGTTACTGCATACTACTGCTATGCACTGGTGTATCCACCTATCCTCGTACAATGTGGTGCCGTATACACTTGTGGCACAGTCTCTAGGTTACTGCATACTACTGCTATGCACTGGTGTATCCACCTATCCTCGTACAATGTGGTCCGTATACACTTGTGTTGCTCCATCAGGTGGCACAGTCTCTAGGTTACCGCATACTACTGCTATGCACTGGTGT
>JARQOD010000010.1:88631867-88792297 GCA_033576555.1 Oophaga sylvatica
CCAAAGGGGGGCGTGACTAAGCGAGCCCCAGACACCTGTCTTAAGTCCCCTCGAGCAGGGTCGAATAGAATGTCTGGGTGACACAGGTGCTACCTCCAGTTAGACCCGGACACGTGGCAGCTGTCCTAGCGGGACCAACGGGTAAACTGATTTAACAGATATGTTAGAACTGCTGGTTGACTGGCGAGTCCAAGGTACTCGGGTATAAGCTGGTACCGGCGTTGTCCAGAGTTTTGGATGACTGATGGGCGGAATGGAACAGAGCTGGCGTTGTCCGTACAGACATGGTCCTGGACAGCCGGATAACAGGTAACTGATAGTCTGCGGAGACTAACAGTGTAAGTGAAGCAGAAGGTAGAACACTGCAAAAACACAGGCACAAACACAGCGGAAGCTAGCAACATTAGAAACTTGTTGCTCCTGCGCCCTCTCTATGGCAGAGGTGCCAGAAATAGTGCACACAAAGAAATCATTGGTTAATTACTTTTTTGTAAAATGCACTGCCACAGCCTCCACCCCATCCCAGAAATGAAGCATAGTGACACTTTTTTATAGGGGCTGGGCTAGTCCTTGCAAGTTGTGCACTGTGCGATGTGCAGAATGACAGTGCACGCTCTGTTGTCGGCACATTATTTGTGCTAAGCCATTTTGATCTCAGTGGGGAAAACAGCAGTAAAAACCATGAAAGACTTGAAATGCTGTGTTTAAAAAACACACCACAGGTAAATACAAAAAATAACAACCCCTGTTCACCCATACCATTTTGTACATGCTTTTTTCATGCGGGAAGCATGAAAAAAAGCATGTAAAAATGGTATGGGTGAACAGGCCCTTAGTTCATATATAGCTTTCTTGATGCGTTTTTTTTTTCAGTATGAAAAACGTATCCTGTGTCCGCAAAACTTTAGCAGAGATTATGAGTTTTTGGTGATGTGATGAATGGCACACGGACGCCACACGGTAGCCCGGGGTATCACGGCTTGTGATCCCACCGCTGCCACCAATGTGATGAAAACAGCACACACACGACGGCTGCTGCCGTCCGACCCAATGTGTCAGGAATAATCTGCAGGAATTTACAATTATCCCACTTCCATTTAGGAACTTGCAGCTCTCTGGCGCCCCCCTTACCCTCAGGTCAGTTAGGGAACTGCACCTAGGATAATTAGTCGCCAGACGGGCCGCTTGGATGTGTGCTGGCTATTTGGCACGCTGCAGTGAGGGAATTATAATTACTCCGGGCCGCAGCCAGGCAATACACTTATAAAACCCGCTCCGTCACTGCCAACGCCACCCCATAGGTCAACACTTTACACCCCTTCTTTTTAGCTGCCACCAGCTACGATTTTCTTAATCAAGAATTAATTAAGAGGGTCCATAGCAAACCCAAATCAGTAGCGTAGTTACGTCAGGCACGTGCAAATTCGATTATAGAGCAGGATAAACAAACTAATAATTTTATAGGTTTATTCCTAAAAATTCAGGCAGTGTTTATACAGTATAATAAGATGTAACAAGCTGAGACAATACCAGTATGTACAATACAGTTAAAAATAAAACAGGATTAAAGAGGAAAACACTTACATAGCACTCATATCATGGCAAGACAGGCTGAGGGAGGAGCCACACGTCATAGTTCATTTGCAGATCTGTTAGTCACGTCATCACAGCCTGGAATGACCAGGGGGGCTAGCTGCAAGACTTATACATGTGGGCTGGTGACCTCACAAAAGGGGATGGTTTTCTGGCCACCTCCCAGGGCTAGAAGTTGCAGTTTTAAGCTCTGGAAACCTACAAAGACCATAACTCGGCAGGGGACTCTAGCAGAACAATGGCAGACCTATCAGTGATCTTATTCTGAAATGACTGTTCAAATGAGCGCAAACTCAGGTGAGTTAGTCCATGTGCACCAGAGAATTCCATTTCTCGGGTTCTGTTGGAGTTACGGGTTCACCAGTACCACGGGAACGACGCCTGATGGACGCATGATTCAAAACAGTAGCTTTCGTGTCTCTAACGTAAGCTGAGTTTTTGGTTTTGGTACATTTGTTACTTATTTTGTATGCGTTTTTGGTGCTAAGCCATTTTGATCTTAAGGCCGGCGTCACACTAAGTAGGAATACGGACGAGTGAGAGGGTGAAAACCACGCATTACTCACGGACCAATATTTCTCTATGGGGCAGCTTTGATCATGCGTATTTTTTTGGGCGTATCATACCGTGCGAGACACCCGCAGCATGCTGCGATTGTGCGCGTATTACCCCGTTGTACGCCAATGAAAGTCTATGGGTGCAAGAAAACAACGGATTACACACGGACCAGACGTGTGACTTGCGAGAAATACGCAATATGATTTCAATGAGTTTCAGGCCTAAAAACCTTAAATGTCCATTTTGCAAGGTGGCGAGAAAAATATGCTGTACGGATGCCATACGGATGCTTACATGCGCAAAATACGCAGCCGCACCCTGAAAACGCATGAAATACGGATTGTTTGCCAGCAACATTTTGGCGTAATACGGCCGTACAATACGTCCGTATTTTTGTACGGTGAGTGTGACGCCGGCCTAATGGGGAAAAACTGCAGTAATATGCTGAAAAAATTGACATGTGTTTAAAAAAACAACCACATCTCCACACAGGTAAGAAAATCACAAGAAAATAAACTTGTTGCTTGAAGATTTTGAGATCTCATTCATTTTGCTGTTACTGTAACACATGCACTCTCAACGAGCGTGCCCGAGCACCCCGATAGTCGATGGAGTATCATGCTGTGTCGAGCACGCTCGCTCATCACTAATAGAGAGGCTATGGGGATTCATATTGTAGAAAGAGAAGATATGTGGGGGCTCAACTGTATAGAGAGACTATATGGGGGTTCATACTGTGCATTATACTTCATAACTGGTAAAATATGTTCAATATTACTTGCGTTTATTTGTGAAAATATAGGGATGCGGCACTGACAGCACACTAGTTGTAAGTATGGCTTTAAGAGTATGCCAGCCTGCACTTTTATTTTTGTAAATGCCATTTGCAGAATGGAATCCCAAATAGGATTATTTTAGCGTCTTATTGTCCTTTACAATAAGGAATCCCATTATAGCTTAATTGAGCATGTGGGTGTTCCATATATGATGCTGGCTTAGGCAGCCATTTTCCTACCTCAGCACAGGCACCTTACTGATGTTCTAATCCTACTTCAGGAAGATTATTTATAGGCAGCTGTTCCCCTCTTCTTTCACATTTGAGATATTTTTATTCTTCAATTTCAATATATTAATGCTGGCAAAGTGTGGTTAAAGGCGTCTCTAGCCATTATCGTCCCTCACATCTGAGGCATTTGTTTTTTTTTTGTTTTTTTATTATCATTACTATTGTTGTATATTTAATAAAAATTGCAATTATTTGATTTTGAAAAAAATCTACTTTGTGCTTTTTCTGTTCCCTTTTCTCATGCAGTTGAGAAACTGGTGAAACAGATGGGATTTATATATTGTGTTTGGCACAAGATATTTTTTGGATCGTAATTTTGATATAACATTTTTTTTTCCTTCTGCAAAAAAAGCCCTTGCATTTTACAGTACCAGCTTTGAGAATGAGATTTCTAAACTCTCAATCACACGTTGCATTTCTTTTTCTCCATTTTTTATCTGAAGCTTGTCAATTCTTTCAGTTTTGCAGCGTTTTTCACCCATTCAAATGAATGAATGAATGAAAAAACAAAACAATTAAAAACGCTACGAAAACACGAGTATTGTACGCAGCGATTTTCCTGTTACCTCTCTGGTTTTAGGGGTAGAATAAAATGCTGCAAAAATGCAACATGTGAACATAGCCTTATCCTTGTTGTGTTCTAGTTAGAAATAAAATAGAACGGCCGTAATAACATGGAGACATAATTCATTCTATGGTGTTTCCAATTTCAGAATTGCTAGAGGCATCAATTTACAGAGAGCCGCCCATGTAAGAGTCTATTCCAAGATTCCATGATGACATCACTCATGTCGCCAGCTATTATTACATCACTTATCCCAAGATTCCATGATGACATCACTCATGATGTCAGCTATGATTACATCACTCATGATGTCAGCTATTATGACATCACGGAACACAGTCTCTACTTATAGAATGTACACAGTGTCACGGGTGTCATTGTTTGACTCTATAGCTGGTGGACTGTGCTCACTTGCACTTACTCGCTATGGCTAACTATCTTCTAGATACATTTCAGGTACAAGCACTACGTGGGATTGTTATCAACAATAACCCCAACACTGCGCTTCTACCACTCGATGGCATCCTCAGCTTCACTCACCGGCTGGTGATAGGGCTGGTAAAGGACTGCCTGACCAAATACAACCGAGGTCGTCTAACCTCAGAGTATCTGAGCGATTTATCTAAGAACATCAGGACATCACTGCAGCAGGTAAGTGGCGGGCGCTCCACACAAATCTTCTCCATAATAATAGATAATTATGGCGGGATACAAGTTTCTTCTTTCCTCCAATATAAAACACGACGAATCCCGAGATATGGAGTCACTGTATCTGCAGACAGAGGAGCAAATGTCACATAAAATCGCTGGCTCCATTGTGACCTTTCTCATCTCAGGATTTTCATTTTTATTTCTTTTCTTTATTATAGGCTGAAAAAAGATTTCAACATGGCGATTTGTCTTTTATTAAGGAAGTCGCCCAAAAAGTCCTGTCTGCACTGGAACGTCCGGCCCTCTCATCGGAACGCCTGGTAAGGACCCATCTTCTTCTCTATCACACGTCCTTGTTTTCTGATCTTCTCCAGATCACCAGTCAGATATCAGAAGATCTGGTGTTAGATCTTACAGGCCTCCCTGTCAGCTCCTGGCAGGCGCAGCATATTTATGGCCGCTAGTCTCTGCTGCTCCTTCGCCTGTGATGGCAGTCTGCATTCTGCTGATGTAGTCACAGCTCTGTGGCGGGCGTCTGTATTTCCGCCTCTGTCTAGCTCTATTATCTTCCTGATTGTAATTGTAAATGCTGCAGCTGAGATAATAGGCGATATTACAGAAGTGTTGTGCATACAAGTCTCTTATACAGTATATTAATCTGGACTTGTGGAGAGGCGCTGCAGTGTAAAGCAATTCCCCCTAATACTGTAATTAATGAAGTACCCTTGATATAAGGAGCACAGGTAACATGGCTCTGGGATCACGGTGCAGAGAAGTCTAAGATTACACTGAACGTTTTCAATCTTAATTTATCTTAATCCACCTACATGGGAGAATGAGAAAAGTTATCAACATGGTGCATTATCTGTAGAGTTACAATTGCTGCATCTGTAAATACAGGTTTAGCGCTTCCTGATTTATGTATTTGGTGATTTATTGAAATCTTCCACATATTAAATCTATATATTATTACTATTAGGAAACAGCTGAAGGCGACACCGAAGATGGGCAAAATCTACATCCGGAAATAATCCCTGACCCTAATACGAGTCAGCGGGAACTGACCAGCGATCTGATCACAGGTGAGCCGATCATCCGACCTTCTAGAAGAAATCTCCAGATATTATAGAGAACAGGGATAATGGTGGATTTACTCTACTCTGTGTCCAGGGAACCCGTCAGCACATGTGACATGTGAAGTACTGGTCTGATGTACAGGACATTACCCTCTAATGAAAGGAACCCTTTTGTTTTTAGAAATCCAATATCTCAGTCAAGAGAAATCTAACGTAGAAGCCATACACCAATCTGGATGGAAGTGCACTAGGGTGTGGAAGAAAACATCTGAGTGCAGTGACACGCCCCTAGTGCACTTACAGGCTAATTTGCATATGGCTTCTCTGCTTGAGCTCTCTTCCCATCACTCACATGTACCGCGAGGGTGATGAGTTCCTTATATTTAGAATCCCCATATAATTAGTAATAATCCCATTTACAGACGTCCCGCCATTTCTCTGTTATATTGCTGTATTGTGTATGTAGGATTAATGTCGTCTAATACATTTTATTTTTTCTTCACTTTTTTAGATCCAACTGTGCTGGCGATCCCTGATAGTGGAATCTATGAGATCCCGGAGATCCAAGAACCTGCCGCTGTAAGTATCATAGAGGGGGATAACTGTATATCACCAGATCATGGGGAGTAAATGACACGTCCAGTATTATCCCCCATATAACCATGGGACATCTGTGTTCTAAATGTAGATGACACTATTGTGTTTGATAATAGCACTTATACTACACGGAATCTGACACCAGGTTTCTGCTACCCATCTGAGAGCAGCATGATGTAGAGGCAGAGACCCTGATTCCAACAGTGTCACCTTCTTTACTGGGTGCAGCAGTTGTGTTAAAAATCACAGTTTTCTCTGCTGCAGATCTAGCAGAGCTCTGAATACTGAGCCATGTATAACCCCGCCCACAGCATTGGCTGGCCGCTATCTGTGTACAGTACACTGTGAATAGGCAGAAATCCGCTAATCAGTGGTGGGAGCAGGGTTAAAAAGAGCAATACGACTACGTAACACAAGACTAGTCCTATAGTGATAATCTCTTGCTGATTAAACACTGATTTTAATAAAATGACACACAGCCTAGTAAGTGACACATCACTGGAATCAGGATTTCAGCCCCTACATCATGCTTTTCTTAGAATTACATATGAAAACCTGCTGACAGATTCCCTTTAACCCCTTCACCCCCAAGGGTGGTTTGCACGTTAATGACCAGGCCAATTTTTACAATTCTGACCACTGTCTCTTTATGAGGTTATAACTCTGGAACGCTTCAACGGATCTTCGCGATTCTGAGATTGTTTTCTCGTGACATATTGTACTTCATGTTAGTGGTAAAATTTCTTCGATATAACTTGCGTTTATTTTTGAAAAAAACGCAAATATGGCGAAAATTTTTAAAATTTTGCAATTTTCAAACTTTGAATTTTTATTCCCTTAAAACAGAGAAATATATCACACAAAATAGTTAAGAAATAACATTTCCCACATGTCTACTTTACATCAGCACAATTTTGGAACCAAAATTTTTTTTGTTAGGAAGTTATAAGGGTTAAAAGTTGACCAGCGATTTCTCATTTTTACAGCAAAATTTACAAAGACATTTTTTTTAGGGACCACCTCACATTTGAAGTCACTTTGAGGGGTCTATATGGCAGAAAATACCCAAAAGTGACACCATTCTAAAAACTGCACCCCTCAAGGTACTTAAAACCACATTCAAGAAGTTTATTAACCCTTCAGGTGCTTCACAGTAACTAAAGCAACGTGGAAGGAAAAAATGAATATTTTACTTTTTAGCCACAAAAATTATCTTTTACAAACTTTTTTTTTATTTTCACAAGGGTAAAAGGAGAAAATGGACAGATAAGGTTGTTATGCAATTTCTCCTGAGTACGCCAATACCCCATATGTGGGGGAAAACCACTGTTTGGGCACACGGCAGAGCTCGTAAGGGAAGGAGCGACGTTTGACTTTTTCAAACTAAAATTGGCTGGAATTTAGATTGGATGCCATGTCGCGTTTGGAGAGCCCCTGATGCGCCTAAACAGTGGAAACCCCCACAAGTGACACCATTTTGGAAACTAGACCCCCTAAGGTACTTATCTAGATCTGTTGTGAGCACTTTGAACCCTCAAGTGTTTCACAAAAGTTTATAAAGCCTGGGTGTGAAAAAAAAAAAATCAATTTTCCACAAAAAATGATTTTTTAGTCCCAAATTTTTGAATTTTCCCAAGGAAATTGGACCCCAAAAGTTGTTGTCCAATTTGTCCTGAGTACGCTGATACCCCATATGTGGGGGGGGGAAACTGTTTGGGTGCACGGCAGGGCTTGGAAAGGAAGTAGTAACGTTTTGGAATGCAGACGTTAATGGGGGTCATGTTCCGTTTGCAGTGCCCCAGATGAGCCTAAACAGTGGAAACCCCCCACAAGTGACCCCATTTTGGAAACTAGACCCCCTAAGGAACCTATCTAGATCTTTGGTGAGCACTTTGAACCCCCAAGTGCTTCACACAAGTTTATAATGCCCGGGCATGAAAATAAAAAATCCTATTTTTTTCCCACAAAAATTATCTTTTAGTCACTAATTTTTTATTTTCCCAAGGGTAACAGGAGAAATTGGACCACATACGTTGTTGTACAATTTGTCCTGAGTACGCTGATACCCCATATGTGGGGGGGAACCACTGTTTGGGCGCACGGCAGAGCTCGGAATGGAAGGAGCACCATTTGACTTTTTCCAACCAAAATTGGCTGGAATTGAGTTTGGATGCCATGTTGCATTTGGAGAGCCCCTGATGTGCCTAAACAGTGGAAACCCCCCACAAATGACCCCATTTGGGAAACTAGACCCCTAAGGAACTTATCTAGATTTTTGATGAGCAATTTGAACCCCAAGTGCTTCACACAAGTTTATAACGTAGAGCCGTAAAATTTAAAAATCATATTTTTTCCACAAAAATGATCTTTTCACCCAATTTTTATTTTTCCAAGGGTAACAAGACTCCAAAAGTTATTGTGCAATTTGTCCTGAGTGTGCTGATACCCCATATGTGGGGGTAAACCACTGTTTGGGTGCATGGCAGAGTTTGGAAGGGAAGGAGCGCCGTCTGACTTTTTCAACGCAGAATTGGCTGGACGCCATGTCGTGTTTGGAGAGCTCCTGATCTGCCTAAACAGTGGAAACCCCATAATACACATTTGAAACTAGACCCCTCAAGGAACTTATCTAGATGTGTGGTGAGAACTTTGAACCCCCAGGTGTTTCACTAAAGTTTATAACGTACAGCCGTAAAATAAAAAATCTTTTTTTTTTTTTACAAAAATGATTTTTTCACCCCCAATATTTTATTTTCACAAGGGTAACAGAAGAAATTGGAACCCAAAAGTTGTTGTCCAATTTGTCCTGAGTACACTGATACCCAATATGTGGGCGAAAACTACTGTATGGGCACACGTCGGGGCTCGGAAGGGAAGTAGTGACGTTTTGGATTGCAGACTTTGATGGAATGGTCTGGGGGCGTCATGTCACATTTGGAGAGCCCCTGATGCACCTAAACAGTGGAAACCCCCACAAGTGACCCCATTTTGGCAAATAGACCCCACAAGGAACTTATCTAGATGTGTGGTGAGCACTTTGAACCCCGAAATGCTTCACAGAAGTTTATAACGCACAGCTGTAAAAATAAAAAATCCTTTTTTTTTTTACAAAAATGATTTTTTCGCCCCCAATATTTTATTTTTACAAGGGTAACAGAAGAAATTGGACCCCAAAAGTTGTTGTCCAATTTGTCCTGAGTACGCTGATACCCAATATGTGGGAGAAAACTACTGTATGGGCGCACGTCAGGGCTCGGAAGGGAAGTAGTGACGTTTTGGATTGCAGACTTTGATGGAATGGTCTGGGTGCGTCATGTCGCATTTGGAGAGCCCCTGATGCGCCTAAACAGTGGAAACCCCCCACAAGTGACCCCGTTTTGGAAAATAGACCCCACAAGGAACTTATCTAGATGTGTGGTGAGCACTTTGAACCCCGAAGTGCTTCACAGAAGTTTATAACGCACAGCCGTAAAAATAAAAAATCTTTTTTTTTTTTTTGCAAAAATGATTTTTTCGCCCCAATATTTTATTTTTACAAGGGTAACAGGAGAAATTGGACCCCAAAAGTTGTTGCCCAAATTGTCCTGAGTACGCTGATACGCAATATGTGGGAGAAAACTACTGTATGGGTACACGTTGGGACTCGGAAGGGAAGTAGTGACGTTTTGGATTGCAGACTTTGGTGGAATGGTCTGGGGGCGTCATGTCGCATTTGGAGAGCCCCTGACCCCATTTTGGAAAATAGACCCCAAAGGAACTTATCTAGGTGTGTGGTGAGCGCTATGAAGCCCCAAGTGCTTCACAGAAGTTTATAATGTACAGCCGTAAAAAACAAAAATAATTTTTTTTTGCACAAAAATGATATTTTCGCCCCCAGTTTTTTATTTTCCCAAGGGTAACAGAAGAAATAGGACAAATTGCACAATAACTATTGGGGTACAGAGTACGCTGATACCCCATATGTGGGGATAAACTACTGTTTGGACGCATGGCAGAGCTCAGAAGTGAAGGAGCACCGTTTGACTTTTTCAACGCAGAATTGGCTGGAATTGAGATCAGACGCCATGTCACATTTGGAGAGCCCCTGATGTGCCTAAACAGCGGAAACCCCCCAATTCTAACTCCAACCCTAACCCCAACACACCCCTAACCCTAGTCCCAACCCTAACCACAAACCTAACTCTAACACACCCTTAATCCCAACCCTAACCCTAATCCTAACTTTAGCGCCAACCCTAACCCTAACTTTAGCCGCAACCCTAACCCTAACCCTAATTGGAAAATGGAAATAAATACATTTTTTTAATTTTATTATTTTTCCCTAACTAAGAGGGTGATAAAGGGGGGTTTGATTTACTATTTATAGCGGGTTTTTATGATTGGCAGCTGTCACGCTAAAAGACGCTTTTTATTGCAAAAATAGTTTTTTGCATCGCCACATTTTGAGAGCTATAATTTTTGCATATTTTGGCCCACAGAGTCATGTGAGGTCTTATTTTTTGCGGTACGAGTTGACGTTTTTATTTGTACCATTTTTGAGCAGGTGACATTTTTTGATCGCTTTTTATTTCGATTTTTGGGAGGTTAGAATGAACAAAAATCAGCAATTCATGAATTTCTTTTGGGGGAGGCGTTTTTATTGTTCCGCTTGTGGTAAAATTGATAAAGCAGTTTTATTCTTCGAGTCAGTACGATTATGGCGATACCTCATTTATATCATTTTTTAATGTTTTGGCGCTTTTATAGAATAAAAACAATTTTATATAAAAAATAATTATTTTTGCATCGCTTTATTCTGCGAGCTATAACTTTTTTATTTTTTCGCTGATGATGCTGTACGGCGGCTCGTTTTTTGCGGGACAAGATGACGTTTTCAGCGGTACCATGTTTATTTATATCGGCCTTTTTGATCGCGCGTTATTCCACTTTTTGTTCGGCAGTATGATGATAAAGCATTGATTTTTTGCTTCGTTTTTTTTTTTTTTTTTCAAGGGTTCACTAAAGGGGTTAACTAGTGGGACAGTTTTATAGGGGGGTCGTTACGGACGCGGCGATACCAAATATGTGTACTTTTATTGTTTTGTTTTTTTTATTTACAGGAAGAAATTAATTTATTGGGGAATATTTTTTTTTTTTTTAATTTATTTTGGATTTTTTTTTATAACATGTTTATTTTTATTTTTTTAACTTTTTTACTTTGTCCCAGGGAGGGACATCACTGTATTTTATCAAATCGCTGGTGTGACAGTGTGCACAGCACTCTGTCACACCAGCGATCGCTCAGGCAGTGCAGCAGGCTTCTCAGTGCCTGCTCTCAGCAGGCAATGAGGAAGCCGCCTCCCTCCAGGACCCCGGCGCCATCTTGGATCCGGGTCCTGGGAGGGAGGAAGTCCTCAGAACAGCGCGATCACATCGCGCTGGTCTGAGGGTCTCAGGGGGGCATGCAGGGAGCCCCCACCCTTCGCGATCCTCCCCTGTGTCCCCAGTACACCGCGATCATGTTTGATCGCGGTGTGCTAGGGGTTAATGTGCCGGGAGCGGTCCGTGACCGCTCCTGACACACAGTCACGGGTGTCAGCTGTGATAATCAGCTGACACCCGGCGGCGATTAGCTGCGCTCCCCTCAGGAGCGCAGCTGATCGCCTATGACGTACTATCCCGTCCATGGGCAGAATGGCACGGGTTTTATGGACGGGATAGTACGTCTAATGTCAGAGAGGGGTTAAGTTTTCATCTGTGATCTCCCATATTATTCAGCACTTTACAATGATTCTGGTGTATGGAGGATCCCCCTTAACCCCTTAACGACCTATGACATGCTTTGCTGGTGGCCTCCCCCATCTTTTCCTGATGAGCTGTCATGTGCTCCTAACAGCCGGGGGTGGAATCGCGATCCACTCGCGGCTGTTAACATGTTAAATGCCGCTGTCAATCTCTGACAGTGGCATATTTAAATGGCTGCTCCAGAAGTGAGTCTTAGCTCCGCTCATTGGTGCCCGTGTCACATGACCGCGGGTCGCCAATGGGTTTGCATGACAACCCGAGGTCTGCAGAAGACCCCAGATCCTTTGGTTGTCATTGCTGAACTGCTATTGGTGCTGCCCAGCGGTCGACTCTCGTAGCAGATGAGCATATTTGCTTTGTGTAACACAAGCGATCGGATGATCGCAGCTTCTACTCTCCCATGGAGACTATTGAAGCAAGTGAAAAGTAGAAAAAAAGGATTTAAAAAATATAAAACTTCAAATTACCCCCCTTTTGCCCCATTCAAAACAATTTAAAAAAGACACCTATTCGATATTGCCGCGTTCGTAAACACCCGATCTATCAAAGTCTAACAAGAAGAAATCCGATCTGTAAATGGCGTAATGAGAAAAAAAGTCAAAATGCCAGAATTACACTTTTTTAGTCGCTGCAACATTGCTATAAAATGCAATAACGGGCGATCAAAACATTGTATCTATCCAACAATGGTATCAATAAAAATATCAGCTCGGCACTCAATAAAATAAGCCCTAACCAAGACCCAGATCACGAAAAATGGAAATGCTATACGGGTCTCGAAAAACAGCGCCATTAGTTTTTTATACAAAACTTTGGATGTTTTTTTTCACCACTTAAATAAAAAAAGAACCTAGACATGTTTGGTATCTACGAACTCGTAATGACCTGGAGAATCATAAAGGCCATCAGTTTTAGCATTTAAGCATTTAGTGAACGTGGTAAAAAAAAAAACAATGGTGGAATTGCACTTTTCTGCAATTTCACTGCACTTAGAATTTTTATCCTGTTTTTCAGTACAGTACATGGTAAAACCAATGGTGTCGTTCAAAAGTACAAGTTGTCCCACAAAAAACAAGCTCTCACATGGCCATATAGACCGAAAAATAAAAGTTATCGCTCAGGGAAGAAGGGGAGCTAAAAACGGAAGCGCAAGAACGGAAATACACCTGGTCATTAAGGGGTTAAATGACATCTGTGTCTGCGGAGCGTTCTGCTTGTATCGTCTCCTACATTCAATCGCTGTAAATCAGCTGGGACATAATACTGGAGGAAGAAGTTTTTGTATCCGGAACTTTTTTCTTGCAGCTTTTTATCTGAATATCATTTCTTATTTTTTATAGGGAGCGATCGAATCATTGATCCCAGCGAGAAAACCGCATATAAGCGACTTTCATACATCCAAACTGATCGGCGCTGGAGCTTTTGGGTGAGATTTCTGTTGGTATAATCCACATTTCTCAGGGTTCCCTATGACAACACTTCTGCCTCTGTGCTGTGCCATTCAGTGTTATCATAGGGAAATGATCTGAGTCCACATCACTGTTCATATCTAGTCCTCACTATTCAGCTCATTTATACACAGTGGAGCGTACTGACCTATTACAGGTTACACTCTAAGGACCTGTGCACACACTGCAGACTTGTCGCTTTTTTTGTGTTTTTTCTACTCAGATTTGTTACAAAACCTGAGGGATTTCATGATGCCAGAAAAGTGAATGAGATTCCTGATGTCTCGTGCACACAATCCTTATCTTTCCATTTAAATCTGCAGCCTGTCAATTCTTTCAGGATTTTGTCTACAGATTTCACACATAATAATGAGAGGGGAAAATCTGCAACAAAAACGCAGGTTAAAACGTATCAAAAACGGGACAAAAATGCTCCTGACGCATCGTTCTTCCTGCTTAGAAATGCAGATATGGTGTACAAATTTCTGCTGCAAATACTTAATATGGGCACAGACCCTTAAGGAAAGGGATTAAAATAATATATCCCACTTGTCCTAGGCCCCATCTGTTCTTATGCTGCCGCCTCCACCAGAGCTTCCTCCTCAGTGGACTCTGGTTTTTTGGGCTCCATTATGGAGCTTTTAAGGGTAATTGGTTACACATGGTCACGTGAGGATTGACACGATATCGACGTCAATGACATCTGCACCCACACCCTCCACCATGACCACGTGAGTCCAATCACTGGCCTCAGCACCAGAAGGGGGCGCCAGAACAACCAAATACTGGCACTGAGGATAGAGACCTGCAGTGATGGACAGGTGGGAACCTCAGACAGAAGGGCAGAATGTGTTCCATTATTTTTTAACTACTTCCATCCCCTCCATTTATTATGCCTTAGGGTATGGAAGGAGCAGAATAAACTTCTTACAGTAATTGGAGGAATTTCAATTTCGACTAAATTTTACCTGGACAGAATCCTATCTTCTGGTCAATTATAGAGAATCTGCACAAGAAGATTCTCTCCCCTCTAATGTGCCTTGTGTGAGGGCTCAATGCCATGGCATTGTGCAGATCTCCATAGGTGATCTATGTAGTGCTATTTTATTAATTTCTAGAAATGTATTTCCAGTGACGGACAGACTTCAAGAATTAGTCCAGAAGGTCATATAATAACCTCTATAGATGGACTGCTAATAAGGATTGATTATTAACCATGGATTCTGCTTCTCTCCAGGTCCGTCTGCTTAGTGCACCATAAAGACTCACACAAGACATTTGCAATGAAGAAAATCGCCAAGCGGAATCTGAAAACTGCAAGAATGGTGGAAATGTCTTTTAGAGAAAGGGACATCTTAACATTCGCTGATTGTCCCTTTGTGGTCTCCACGCTCTGCTCCTTTCCAACTAGATTTCACCTCTGTATGGTCATGGAGTATGTAGAAGGTAGGACATGTCTATTATATTATAGTCAGCCCATGTCTGCTTACATCTTATTACCCTCATATAATTAGGATTTGTCCATGTGGTTGGTTACATCACTACAGAGCATTTATTGTAGGTTATATATTACCTAGCTGCCCAGAAATCCATTGATCAGTGTGCAGGGGTACTATGGTGCCCATGAGTTCCAGGGGGGCTGGAGCCACCTGGCATTGGGCCACATCACTCCTCCTATTATCACAATTTCAGTGTAGCCGCATCCTCAGAATGAGAATACGGATGAACAGAATGGTGCATCAGGATGCCAAAATCTCCCAGATCCACCATTCAGCCCGTGGTTGTGAGACTGTGGTCTGAGACTTCGTGCACTGCAGGTGCCAAGTAGTCACAGCATCACGCCTGTAGTGTGGAGTCTCAGTGCTCACACTGTACTGACCAGAGCAGCGTGCCGTGGGAATGGGGCGAGGTGAATAGTGCTTTTTTAAAGTCAGCATTTGTAGGGGTCATAATACTGATTGGGTGGCTGTGGGGGACATAGTACTTTATGATGGGCTATGGGAGCCTGCTATTGCCACGATATTGATTTACCGGCTGTGAATGCCCCTATACTGGTTGCGGTCTTCATACTGAGTGGTGTACTGTGGGGGTCCTCATTCTGTGTTAGGGTCCAAATTATATGTTTGGGGCTGTAAGGGGCCATCATACTGAGTGGAGACATGTGGGGACCATTATATTGTTTGAGTGTCTGTGTGGGACGTTATACTGAGTATAGGCACTGTGGGCGCCATTATACTAAGTGGGGGCATCATACTGACACTGTATATGTGGGGTGATACTGTAGGCAGGAGGATTCACTGTGGGGATACGATACTAAGTGTTTGTGGGTGGGGGCACGCTTAAGGGCATCATACTTTGAAATGGCTATAAAAAGTGTATTGCTGGTGAGAACACGAAGGGTCTTCGATAGATGGATATTATTTTTAGGGGCCTAATTAGAACTTTTTCTATGGGGCCCTGTGATTTTTATGTACGCCACTGTCTGTGTGATCTCCCCTGTATATCCACACCAAGCAAGCCAGTATCTCCAGTTTCTTCAGCTGTAGACAAGATGTGATATCACTTTATCAGTTACATGGACCACATTTCACCACTACTTTAGTCTAATGTTATGTCTAATATTATGTGCACTATTCATTATAACTGTATACAGTCTTTCCTGCCAAATATCTCTGCTCACTTCTCATTACACATCATGGTGATCTGCTTTATAAACCCCTCACCGGTCATATTTCCTTTTTTCTACAGGTGGAGACTGTCAGACCCTATTAAGGAGAAAGGGTCGTTTACCTGTCCCCTTGGCCCGCTTGTACTTTGCCGAAGCGGTTGTTGCTGTAGAATACTTGCACAGCTATGGGGTGGTACACAGAGACCTGAAGCCAGAGAAGTAAGTGCCCCCTGTAGTATAATAAGGGAAGTTATCATTTATTATCATATAGTCGGCAAGGCTAAAACCATCTTTTCTTTCACAGCCTCCTGATAACATCTGCTGGACACATTAAAGTTGCCGATTTTGGGATTTCAAAACTTGCTGTCATGACACCAAAAGACAACATCTACAAGCGATCAGCAATGGACATCAGCAGAGAGTTCCGGGACCGTGAGGTCGGTATCACTCACAGAAACGCAGCTTGTTCTTTACTAATCTCATCACACTGTTGTTTCTTCCCTGCATTCTTCAATTCTAGAGAACTTTTCCACTAATATTTTATCACCTGTCATTCTGTTTTTATGTGAGAACTTGTCATAATAATGGTATGATGAATCTCATCTCTTTCTTCTGTTGGTTTCCAGGTCGGTGGCACCCTACATTATATAGCCCCAGAGATCATCCTGAAAAATTGCTATGGAAGACCTATTGACTGGTGGTCAATGGGGATCATTCTACATGAATTTCTTGTGGGACGTGTACCATTTAATGGATTATCCGAAAAGGGGATTTTTAAAAAAATTGTCAATAGTAAGTGGAATAATCCGATCATTTGCTTTGATTGGTTACATTGTTTTACTTATTTCCTTTGCTTTATCTTACAGTCCAGTAAAGATATTTTATTTTCTATAATTTTCTATATAACAGGAGACATACGTTGGAATTTTAATCTCGCTCATCCCTTTGATGCTCAGTGCCTCATCACAGAACTGCTCAGAAAAAATCCTGAACAAAGACTTGGGACAGGTAACAGCACTTCTCTACCAGCTCATCCATTTCTAATTCTTCATAATATGACTTTCAGTAATTTTCCTTCATGTTTGCGCCGAAATTTCATTAGTATAGATTAAGTTAAACAGTTCAGATATGGAACAGTCTCTGACAATATCAGCAACACTTTTGTTTTGTCTTTTCCAGCAGGAGCATTTGAGATCAAGGGTCATCGATTCCTTAGAGATTTAGACTTTAACAACCTTCTAAGTCAGGAGCCGGTGTACATTCCTCAGCTTGCGTCAAACGTGGGCACAGAAGATAGCTTTGCATGCCGACTACGTCCTGCTTTTCTTGGCAGATTCTTTGGATTCCTTGAGAAGGGTAATGATATTAATTGAAGGTTTTGGTCTGATTTTGGGATTGAAGATTCACTATCAGTCATGTGTTTTGCAGATTGATGGAGATGACGATTGTACTGGGGAGGTGGAGGCAGGTCCTAAATTAAAGTTAGTTCAGCAATTTAAGTACTTGGGGATCCATATAGCGCTGCCGCTGACAAGGTTTGAGCAACTCAACTTGAGCCCGTTACTGCAAAGGATACGTACCAAGGTCTCAATGTCGAGTAAGCTACATCTATCGGTGGTGGTGAGAGTAAACCTCCTCAACATGATTATGCCTCAGTTATTGCATGTGTTACATAATTCCCCGGTCTGTCTTCCAATGTGCAAGTTTCGTAGAATAAAATCATTATTTGGTGATCTGTTGTGGGATGGGAAGAGTCCAAGATTCAAACAGGAAATATTGCAGAGGCCGAAGGAAGAAGGGGGCTTGCATTACCCAATCCCTGGATATATTTTCTATCTGCACAATGCAGGCACCTTAATAGATTGGGGGAGGCGTTAGGGAAGAGTCGGATACCTGGAAGTTTGAGGTACCTAATTAAGACCTTGCCGTTAAGTATGGGTCTGGAGGCAGGACTTTTCAAAAAATTGGGATTTCGGTACCAGACTATTAATCTTATCCATAAGGTAAGGCAGAAAACCAAGCAGACTTGGGGGGGGGTCACTGGGTTTACTAGGTTCTCGCCTATTATCAGTTATTTTCAGGAGTTCAGCCATATGAAGGGATTTGGGGAGTGGAAAGCGGTAGGCATTAGTTTGATAGATCATTTGATTTACCGGGGGAAACTTAAATCATTCAAAGTGCTACGAGAGGAATTTCAGTTCTCAGGGTTAAATCTATATCAGTATAGATGGGTTCAACACGCGTTTTAGTCTCAGTGTAGAGGAGGGCCCATAGTGATTCAAACAGATCTCACGTTAGATTTTATACTTAAAAATAGTGCACCAAGGGGGGCAATATCAGAAGTATATAAGGACCTATTACACGTGTTCCTGGGAGATCACCCTATTAAAGCTAAAAGGAAATGGGAGATAGTTGGGAATCTATTCTAGAGTACATATCTAAGATATCTATGAGTGAACCTGGGAGACTGTCACAATTGTACGTGATCCATAGGGTCTATAGAACCCCTGATAGGTTATTCAAGGCTGGGTTGAAGTCTAACTGTGACTGCCCGAAATGCTCACAATCTCACACAAGTATACTGCATATGCTCTGGCACTGTCCCAGACTGTCAGCCTTTTGGATTCTTGTGCTGAACTGTATTGGAGTGGTGTATGGGTGTGCATTTCCTAGGGACCCGCTGATATGTATACTGGGGTATGTGGAGGAGTTAGTAACTGACAGTACGACCAAAATTGTAATTGCAAGAATATTGTTTAATGTAAAGAAATTGATTGCTAAATATTGGATCAGAGAGCAGCCTCCGTCCAGACATGAATTTATGGCTCAAACGGACTATATAATACATCTGGAAAAAAAAGTATATACACCAAGAGAAATAAATTGGAACTTTTTCTCAAAATATGGCAGCCATGGTTAGACAGACTTTATTAATGGTACACCAGTACACAGGAATGTTGTGTTAAATTTATGGTGAACTGAACCAATATCTGACAGTATGGGATCTATTGTTTGCTCCTGGAATGGTCTCCTTGAAGGTGGGTGGGAGGGGTAAGTTACTGAGGAAAAAATTTTAAACTGAATGTGGTTTTGTGACATGTGATATTTGTTTTCAATGCTCTTATGTTTAATAAAAATTTATCTGATTTAAAAAACTGTGGGCACAAGCTTCTCTATCAGTAAGTAGAAGGAGACATCATCTAGACTAAGCAGCTGTTTGTCTCGTCTACCATAGTTTGAGACAATTGGTTGTCATTAATATTACAGATAAATGGTTACTGTTTTATTGACAGCCTCTAAAAATATTTTACTACCTATGTCTTGTAGATCACTCTGAGGATGAGGATGAAGCGGACAATGAGAGCTTTAACTACCCAAATTTCACATCTTCTTCTGAATGGCTTTCAAAGTAAGTATGAGAACAATAGATAAAAAAATGTACAAAAATACCTCTGAAAGTAAAAAAAATGTATTTCATATCTTCTTGTTGTCTGCATTTAGCTCTGTACGAATGCCACCAGGATGAACAAGGAGGATCCCAAGTCCTCTCCAGAGTGTACCCCAGAATCCAACACAGACATCTCAGAAATGTGAGTAGATTATAGGGTCATTACTTGGAGCTCCAGGCTGATATATGTGCACAACCCCTAAATATAGGACGTAAATACCATAATATCAATTACAGCATTCATCGCCCCATGATTAGCAGTCATGGTTCTTTTGGCTTTAGAAACTGCTGATGGCAACATCCCATAATTGCATCTAGTCATGGCTACTACATGCCAGCCATTCTTTGTAGTTTTTTTCGCTCTATTTTCCACACTATAACCCTCATATGTCCTAGTAGGCCTTATAGTTGGTGTTAATCTAGTGAGACAACCCCTTTTATACTGCATTTTCTTGTGATTTACATGTTTTTCTTCTTCCAAACAGGCAGAAAGAATCTTTTCCTGCATCTAATAGAGACGATGTTATTACCATTTTGCCATCCTCGTCCCCATTGTCAGGTATGTAAATGTCTACAGGACAAAACATGAGAATGTTGACTTCAAGTCTCCAATATTTCCATATGGTTCTTCTGTTATTTGTATCCTATGTTATCCATGTTTCATGGATCTCAATTATGTTGCCCATAGATTTCACTAATTTTCTACAGTTTTCCAAGATTACCAGATCATTCATGTGGAGCAGATGTTACCTGTCAGTGATGGGATTGTCACATGTATGATGGCTGAGAATGATCACTGACTTCTGTATGATAAGATTCCTCTGCTGTTCGCGCACAGTAGTATCATTTAATAAGGCGTCCCTTTACTTACATTGCACTGGTGAACAGTGATTTTGGTGCCAACAGTGTCTGAACGGTTTAATTAATTAATCACAATAGAATTATGGCCTTAAAAAGTCGCTTTTATAGCACGGTAGCCTACAAATTGAAATACAAAATAATTATATAGGATATTTGATTACCTGAGACGCTGTTAGAGTCAAAAGACCGACCCAAACGCCAAAAGCTATTGCATTTGTTATCACACACAAGTCGCATTGGGGAAATCATTATTTTCATGGATGAAACTAAATCCTTTTAATATGGGACACAAACACACGGGTTAAATAGAAGATTTGCGATTCACAAGACATAGTGATCTTCTAACCCCCGATATCTCGGGAGTAAGTGACACACTTGTGACAATTACCTCAAAAACTAGAACCAATTCAGCAAAAATAATGGTGATCAATGGACCTTCAGGAGGGGAACACATGGCATTACCCTATTTGTTATATATCTCCGTCCTGAAGGGGTTAAATGGTGGGAAAAACGCTTTCCCTTTAAATTTGCCATGGTACATACTCACAAGTGCTTTGCAGGTGGTTGGCTAGCAAACCTGGTCATTCAGGGGAACGTAGCGGGGGAAGGATAGGTTTCCTTTCCTGTGAACGGTCCCTGATTGGTGTATGTATTAGTAAATTAAGAAGGTCCCTGTCTGACCTCTGGCGTTTTCTTAGCAGAAGTGCTACCCGCCCTTCATTTTGTCACTGCCATAGGGTTAGTCATTCAGGTATCTGAATAGAAAGGAGGTTGGGATAAACGGCCCTGAGGTTTTTGGCCAGGCTGCGGTGATTGGTTCAACTTTTTGAGTATAATAAGTTACAAAATTCTTTGGTGGCCAATTTTTATCCACTAAGTCAATGTGTCATAGTTGCATTATTTTATGTGCTGTATAGGTATTGGGAGTAAGTTATGTAATGACTAGAGTTGAGCGATACTTTCCGATATCCTAAAGTATCGGAATCGGAATGATATCGCCGATATCACTAAAAAATCGGCGATACCCGATACCGATACCGGAAGTCCCATGTAAGTCTATGGGAACAAAATATCGCAACTAAAAAAACCCCATTCTTTCCTTGTAAACACTAAATATACACACATAGAATACATATATATATATATACATGTCATTGTGACATATATATATACATATATGTATAGTTTATACACTTCTACATAGTAAAATATCCTTTGATTCAAATGCCGGGTAAAGCCGGCTTCAGTGAAAAGACAGAAGCACCCGACATGAAATGACACTTGGTGTACATAGGGTTAACCATGTCTTTTCATGTCGTTTGCTATCTGATTTGCACAAACAATTAAATCAGACTATGTGTGCAAAATTTCACACCTGTAGGGGTTAATTAAAGGTGTAAATTCGTTGTAAAAAAAACGGACTTTTTTGCTACGAATTTACACCTTTAATTAACCCCTACAGGTGTGAAATTTTGCACACATAGTCTGATTTAATTGTTTGTGCAAATTAGATAGCAAAGGACATGAAAAGACATGGTTAACCCTATGTACACCAAGTGTCATTTCATGTCGGGTTCTGCATTTTCACAAAAGCCGGCAATTGAATTAGCGGCTATTATACTATGTAGAAGTGTATGAACTACAAATATAAATATATATATATATGTGTCACAAATTCAATGACATGTATATATATTATATATATATATATATATATATGAGGTGTAAAATTGCTGAAAAAAAATGCGTGGGCTCCCGCCCTATTTTCGCAACCAGACAGACAAAGCCAGTGAGTGGGGGCAGATAATAATAGCCCAGAGAGGGACCATTATTTTTGGCCCCCCCCGGCTACTTAACATCTGCCCCCAGACACCCCAGAAAGGGCAAATCTCTAATTAGATTTGCCCTTTCTGGCACTTTGCCCGTCTATTCCCATTGCCCTGTAGCGGTGGCGAATGGGTTAATAAGGGGTTAAAATGACCTTGCAATTGAAAGGTCACTTTAAGCCAGGTTAATAATTGAGAGCTGTCAATTAGACAACTATCAATTATTAATCCTATTGTATGAAAGAAAAATCAAACACACACACTTTAATAAAAAAGAAGTTTAATGAAATAATCACACAGTTTTTGACCATATTTTATTTACCTGCTAAAACCATTTCCTGTAATAAAAATAAAATAAAAAAGCAAAATTATTCTTACCTATCCCATGCACAGTCAGGTCCCACGGTGAAATCCTTCAGAAAGGGTTAATGTTTACTGCAGGGACCGCAGCTAATGCTGCAGCCTCACAGTAAACCCCAAATGAATGAGTTCCTCTCCTGCCTGACAGGAGAGTAAAGGCTGGGTGTCACATAACGATACACCAGCGATCCCGACAACGATATGCACTTGTCAGGATCGCTGGTGTATCGCTACATGATCGCTGCTGAGCTGCCAAACAGGCAGCTCAGGCAGCGATCTGGGACAGCGACACTGCGGGTAACATCGCTTAAGGGCCCGTCTCACATAGCGATATCGCTACCGAGATCGCTGCTGAGTCACTAGTTTTGTGACGCAGCAGCGAGCTCACCAGCGATATCGCTGTGTGTGACATTCAGCGACGATCAGCCCCCCTGCCGGGTATCGCTGATCGTCGCAGAAATGTCAGGACCTTTTTTTGATCGCTGGTTTCCCTCTGACAGGCACGCATCGCTGCGTGTGACAGGCAGGAGACCAGCGATCCGCTGGTAACCAAGGTACACAGCGGGTTTCCAGGCACCGCGCAGCGCTTGGAAACCCGCTGTGTACCTTGGATACCAGCTCCCTGCATCAGGGCGCTGGTATCCAAGGTACACAGCGGGTTTCTAGGCACAGCCCCGCGCCTGGAAACCCGCTGTGTACCTTGGTTACCAGCGGATCGCTGGTCTCCCGCCTGTCACACGCAGCGATGTGTGCCTGTCAGCGGGAAACCAGCGATCAAAAAAAGGTCCTGACATTTCAGCGACGATCAGCGATACCCGGCAGGGGGGCTGATCGTCGCTGAATGTCACACACAGCGATATCGCTGGTGAGCTCGCTGCTGCGTCACAAAACTAGTGACTCAGCAGCGATCTCGGTAGCGATATCGCTATGTGAGACGGGCCCTTAAGTGGAAAGCTTAATTGATTGCTTTCCACTTTCACTTCAGGTCAGCCAGGGACACAATCAGTGACGTCAGAGGGAACTGATTAACAAAAATAGGGGTTCCCTTCGAAAAAAAAATGGCGTGGGGTCCCCCCTATTTTTGTTAACCAGCCAGATGAAGCAGACCGCTGAGGCCTGGATTTTCAGGCTGTTAAGGAGCCAAGATCCATGGACCTTGCCAGCCTGATAATACTAGGCCACAGCAGTCTGCATATCTTGGCTGATTAACAAAAATAGGGGATCCCCTCGAAAAAAATTGGCGTGGGGTCCCCCCTATTTTTGTTAACCAGCCAGATGAAGCAGACCGCTGAGGCCTGGATTTTCAGGCTGTTAAGGAGCCAAGATCCATGGACCTTGCCAGCCTGATAATACCAGGCCACAGCAGTCTGCATATCTTGGCTGATTAACAAAAATAGGGGATCCCCTCGAAAAAAATTGGCGTGGGGTCCCCCCTATTTTTGTTAACCAGCCAGATGAAGCAGACCGCTGAGGCCTGGATTTTCAGGCTGTTAAGGAGCCAAGATCCATGGACCTTGCCAGCCTGATAATACCAGGCCACAGCAGTCTGCATATCTTGGCTGATTAACAAAAATAGGGGATCCCCTCGAAAAAAATTGGCGTGGGGTCCCCCCTATTTTTGTTAACCAGCCAGATGAAGCAGACCGCTGAGGCCTGGTTTTTCAGGCTGGTAAGGATCCAATATCCATGGACCTTGCAAGCCTGATAATACCAGGCCACAGCAGTCTGCTTAGCTTGGCTGGTTAACAAAAATAGGGGATCCCCTCGAAAAAAAAACGGCGTGGGGATCCCCCCTATTTTTGTTAACCAGCCAAGTAAAATGCAGACTGCTGCGGCCTGGTATTAAAAGACTGTCAAGGCCCATGGATTTTGGCCCTCAACAGCCTGATAATACCAGGCTACAGCAGCCCCACATTTGGCGCATCAAAAGATGTGCCAATTGTGGCACTTTACCCGGCTCTTCCCACTTGCCCTGTAGCGGTGGCAAGCGGGGTAATAAGGGGTTATTGTCACCGTTGATTGCACGGTGACAATAAGCCCGGTTAATAATGGAGAGGTGTCAATAAGACACCGATCCATTATTAATCCCAAAGTTATTAAATGTATAAAAAAAAGACAAAGCAAGAAAAAAGTATTTAATGAAATAAAAGAGACAACACAGTTTTCATTAATTTTATTATACACTCATTCCTGCGACGCCATCGATCTCCTGTAAAAAAAGAAAAAAAACAAACCAACAGTATACCACCTGTCCGACGCAGTCCATAGTAACGACTGTCCCACGACGATCCAGCTGTGCTACATCGCAATGACAGGCAGAGCCTGTCATCGCGACGCAGCACAGCTGATTACCTGCTTCCCCGGCGGTGACGTCATCGGACTGACTGCTTTACGGCTGGGATTACCCAGCAGTCACTGCAGTTATCGCGAGAAACTGCATGTGACCGCCGGGGAAAGAAGATGGCGGCCATGAAGCAGTCCGGGATGTGACCGCCGGAGATCTTCTGCCAGGTAAGTGCCGCTGACTCCTGACAGACCCGACCGACGGACACTGACAGTGACAGTGACAATCCCGATTCCGGTATCCGATAAGACGAAAATATCGGAACTCGGAATCGGAATTCCGATACAGCCAATATCGGCCGATACCCGATATTTGCAGTATCGGAATGCTCAACACTAGTAATGACGTGAGATTTTTTAATTCAGCACCCTCGAAATACCATAAATCTATTAAAAAAACCTTGGCACCTGACAAAATTTTTATTTTGCGCACTTGTGTTATAAGCAGATATAAAGTAGATCCTAAATGAATATTCTGTTACTAAGGGTTTTTTTACTTTATGAATAGAAAATGAAACTCACGAGGAAAGTAAATCTTCAATATATTTATATTTCAATGTATATTCAATATACAAAGCAGATCCTTTAAGAATATATTGTTACTAAGAGGTTTTTTTTTACTTTCTGATCAGATATTCCTGCTCATGAGGAAAGTAAATCTTCAATACATTTGAGTTTAGAACAACAAAACTCAGAAAATGAAGAAAAGGGGGAAAAGAGACAAGGTAAGTGTGAGATTCAGCTCCATGTTCTGTGATGTCAGGGACAATAATTCATGTGGAGCAGATGACATCTGTCAGTGATGGCATTGTCACATGTATGATGGCTGACAATGATCCCTGACCTCTGTATAAGATTCCTCTGACGTCCGGCCGCTGTGACCGCACAGCAGTATCAGGCTATGTGCACACGTTGCGGAATTGCCATGGAAATTTCCGCGGCAATTCCGCACCTCCCTGCCGCGGGAAATCCACATATTATAGGTATGCATACTCCCGCTAAAAACTAGCGTTTTGCAAGCGTAATTAGCATGTAGAATGCTAGCGTTTTACAAGCGATCTGACAGGTTGGTCACACGAGTCAAACATAGTGTTTGACACGTGTGACCAACTTTTTACTATTTGATGCCGCCTATGCCTCATCAATAGTAAAAAGATCTAATGTTAAAAATAATTAAAAAAATTATAAATAATGGTATTCTCACCTTCCGGCGGCCCCCGCAGCCATCCCGCCTCTCAGCGACGCTCCCGGCCAATTGCGTTCCCAGGCGTCCTTTGCGACAATCACCCCGATGACGTAGCATCACGCGAGACCGCTACGTCATCTGGGTGATTCTCGCAATGCATTACTGGGAACGGGATTGGCCGGGAGCGTCGCTGAGAGGCGGGAAAGCTGCGGGGGCCGCCGGAAGGTGAGAATATCACTATTTTTTATTTTAATTATTGTTTTTACATGGATATGGTACCCAGGGCCTGGAGGAGAGTCTACTCTCCTCCAGGCCCCGGGTACCATCCGCACATGAACCACTTACTTAGCGCATGGGGGCACAGCCACATGCGGAAAGTAAGCGGTTCAATGCATTCCTATGGCGGCAGAATTGCCGCGGTTCCGCAAAAAAGAATGAGCATGCTGCGGATTCTTCCGCGATGCGATTCCGCCGCGGAAAAGCCCGCAGCATGTGCACAGCATTGCGGTATCCCATAGGCCATAATGAGTTGTGTTGTGCAAGCGGTTTTGCGGCGCTTCCGCGGCAAAAAACGCTAGGAATCCGCAACGTGTGCACAGAACCTCATGTAATAAGTCATCGCTTTACTTATACTATAGATACAAAGCAGGTCATTTAAGAATATATTGTTACTAAGAGGTTTTTTTTTACTTTCTGATCAGATATTCCTCCTCATGAGGAAAATAAATCTTCAATACATTTGAGTTTAGAACAACAAAACTCAGAAAATGAAGAAAAAGGGGAAAAGAGACAAGGTAAGTGTGAGAATCAGCTCCATGTTGTGTGATGTCAGGGACAATAATCAATGTGGAGCAGATGACATCTGTCAGTGATGGCATTGTCACATGTATGATGGCTGACAATGATCCCTGGCCGCTGTGACCGCACAGCAGTATCATGTAATAAGTCATTGCTTTACTTATACTATAGATACAAAGCAGATCATTTAAGAATATATTGTTACTAAGAGGTTTTTTTTTACTTTCTGATCAGATATTCCTGCTCATGAGGAAAGTAAATCTTCAATACATTTGAGTCTAGAACCACAAAACTCAGAACATGAAGAAAAGGGGGAAAAGAGACAAGGTAAGTGTGAGAATCAGCTCCATGTTCTGTGATGTCAAGGACAATAATTCATGTGGAGCAGATGTTATCTGTCAGTGATGGGATTGTCACATGTATGATGGCTGACAATGATCCCTGAGCCCTGTATAAGATTCCTCTGACGTCCGGCCACAGTGACCGCACAGCAGTATCATGTACCATCGAGTCACTTTACTTACATTATAGATATAAAGCAAATCCTGTAAGAATATATTGTTACTGAGTTTTCTTTTACTTTCTGATCAGAATTTCCAGCCCAGGAGGAAAAAAGTCTGAAAAAAATCTGAGTATAGGGCAACAAAGCTCAAAAAATGAAGACAAGAAGGGAAAGAAACGACGTAAGTGTGAGAATCAGCTCCATGTTGTGTGATATTAGTCAGTGAGAATAACTCATGTGGAGCAGATGAGATCTGTCAGTGATGGGATTGTCACATGTATGATGGCTGACAATGATCCCTGACTTCTGTATAAGATTCCTCTGACGTCCGGTCACAGTGACCGCACAGAAGTATCATGTAATAAGATGTCGCTTTACTTACATTATATTTACTTCTCTTCTCATAGGTTCCCTCCTCCGCCGGATCTTATCATCCTGCCGGCGTGGATTATCCAGGGTTGCTCGCACATTGGCATGTTGTCACTGTTGCCCCAGCACCATCTAAAAGACTGGAAACCTCCACATCTAGCGCCCTGAAGACCAGCAGATCCATCATCACTGCTGGACCTGTATAGAAGGACCTTTACCATCTACCTACGGCCTTCTGACGGTTACATCTTTACCTATTTATAATGTTCCTGGTTTTATTTATCCCTTACCCTTCTATCCTATTATTAATAAAAAAAAAATAACTAAAAGCCGTTATTGTTGCTCTGATTCCATTTCATCTTGAACTCACAACTAATTGTAAGTCACTAATTAGAGATGAGCAGTGTTCGACTAGAACTGTTCGCCCATCTCAAATTCGAGCTGTTTTGGGCGGTGTTCGAGTCGTTCGACGAACCCGAACGATTTGGAAAAATCCGGCTGTTCAAGATTATGTTCGATAACTGTTCGTGCACCTAAATCGTCACAGGATTTTTTCACAGTTATGCTGAGAATCACTGTTAATACACAGTTTGAGTGTACAGCGGGGCGGGGAAGGGGCATAGCATGGATCTCTGCAGAAATAATGAAGATCTCCATTTTTTTTCTCTTTCCCGCATTTCCAGTGAGCGGTGCAGTCTGTCAGCCTATCAGCAGCGCTCACACGGGGCGAGGTGCTTTTTTTCACACAAGCAAGGGCATGTGTCATTGGCTGTGTATGTCATATGTCCTTGCCCTATAAGACCCAGCCATTTCCCCCCTCGCCACCATTTTCTCCGTGCTGCAGCTCAGTGTTAGACAGCACTGCTGCTGTTAGCGCTATATTGTGTGTGCATTGTGCAACAGCGACTTGCAAGCGAAATCGCTGAGAAATAGAGAGGAAGGTTTAGGGAGTAGGAACTTGTTCGTAATTGCAGCCCTTTTGAGGGCTACGTTACATCAGTTCCTAGCAGTTGTAGCAGGCAGGTCTGTGCTCACTCTTAAATAGACAGATAGGTCAACTTGGGACAGTGACTATTTGTAATTGCAGCCCTTTTCAGGGCTAGGTTACAGCAGCTGCTAACACTTTTTGTCAGCTACACCAGCGTTAAATCACTCCTAATTATTCGCTGCATCTATCCTGTTCAATAATTGCATACCTCCCAACCGTCCCGATTTGGCTGGGACAGTCCCGATTCTGACCCCCTCCTCCGCTGTCCCGCGGGACACTATGTGTCCCGCAGTGAGCTGAGCCGCCACGCCCCCCATACACCCTATAGTTGCCTTCCAGCGCTGCACTTTAGCTTCTCACAGCAGAGCAATGACCTGCTGCTGAGCTTCCTACTCTGTGCACACAGGACCTGTGATGAGGTCACAGGAGGGGAGGAGTTGGGTGTCACATGGCCAGGCTCGTGTACAAGTCTGCTGTGCTGGTTGTCATGGGTGCTGGCTGCAGTGTCTGAGGGTAAGTTTATGTGAGGGGTCAGGAGGGATTTACAGTGTGGATGTCGCAGAGTCGTGTGTGTACGAGGTGTATAGAGCGGAGCTGTGTGTGAAAAGTGTATGGAGAGTAGCCGTGTGTGTACGAGGTGTACGGAGCGGAGCCGTGTGTGTACGAGGTGTACGGAGTGGAGCCGTGTGTGTATGAGGTGTATGGAGCAGAGCTGTGTGTGTACGAGGTGGCTGTAGCAGTGCAGTGTGTGTACGGAGCGGAGCCGCTCATCTCTGTACACACAGGGCTCTGTGCTTGAGCCGTGTGTGTACTGAGCAGAACCGTGTGTGTACGGGGTGTAGAGAAGTGGAGCCGCGTGTGTACGAGGTGTACGGAGCGGAACCGCATGTGTGCGAGGTGTATGGAGCGGAGCTGTGTGTGTACGAGGTGGCTGTAGCAGTACAGTGTGTGTACGGAGCTGAGCCGCTCATCTCCATACACAGGGCTCCGTGCTTGAGCCGTGTGTGTACGGAGCAGAACCGTGTGTGTACGGGGTGTAGAGAAGTGGAGCCGCGTGTGTACGAGGTGTACGGAGCGGAACCGCGTGTGTACGAGGTGTACGGAGCAGAACCGCATGTGTGCGAGATGTATGGAGCGGAGCTGTGTGTGTACGAGGTGGCTGTAGCAGTACAGTGTGTGCACGGAGTTGAGCCGCTCATCTCCGTACACACAGGGCTCCGTGCTTGAGCCATGTGTGTACAGAGCGGAGCAGAGCCGTGTGTGTACGGAGCGGAGCAGAGCCGTGTGTGTACGGGGTGTAGAGAAGTGCAGCCACGTGTGTATGGAGCGTTACCGCGTGTGTACGAGGTGTACGGAGCGGAAACGCATGTGTACGAGGTGTACGGAGCAGAACTGCATGTATACGAGGTGTATGGTGCAAAGCCACATGTGTACAAGGTTTACGGAGCGTGGCTGCGTATGTACGAGGTTTACGGAGTGAAGCCGTGTGTGTACTGAGTGGAGCCATGTGTGCGCGAGGTGTACGGAGTGGAGCCGTGTACGGAGCGGAGCCGTGTGTGTGCGAGGTGTACAGAGGGGAACCGTGTGTGTATGAGGTGTGCAGAGCCGTGCATGTACAAGGTGTATGGTGGGGAGCATTCATACCTCCCAACAGTCCCGATTTTGAGAGAGGGTCTGCCCGCTGTCCCGGCTGGCAGCTTACTTTCCCCGTGGACACAGGAGTACACGGCGGAGCCCCGAGGAGCACTTTAAAACTCTGCTCTTTCTTTCTTTTCCTCAGTATCAGTCAGTGTGCGCACAGTACCAGCCACTGATCCCATAATGCCAGCCACTGTGCCCTCAGTACCAGTCCGTGTGATCAGCAGGGCTAAATGGGTGTAGTTGGGGCGTGGACATGGGTGTGATTAGTTGTGAAATGGGTGTGGTCAGGGGCATGGCCTAAAATTTGCCGCAACCTCTGTCCCTCTTTCCCATCTTCAAAAGTTGGGAGGTATGTAATTGTGTGTATAGTAGCAGTGTGTACTACTCATTCTATTAGGGCATCTATACAAAGCTCCACCAGCCTTAAAAAAAAAATTCTATCTGCATGTTGCCTGGACACTAATTTTGGGCATAGTAGCAGTCTGTTGTACTCATTGTATTAGGCCATCTCTACAAAGCTCCACCAGCCTTAAAAAAAAAAAAATCTATCTGCATGTTGCTTGGACAATAATTTGGGCATAGTAGCAGTCTGTGGTACTCATTGTATTAGGCCATCTCTACAAAGGTCCACCAGCCTTAAAAAACAAACAAAAAAAAATCTATCTGCATGTTGCTTGGACAATAATTTGGACAAGAAATTCCGCGATCTTATAAGGTCTAATGAACCTTGGCTTAAATTTTGGAGACGCAATCTTCATAGGGATATTTTTTGAGAACAACCAAACCAAGTCACGCACTTTAAACCGAGGACCATCAGTCCTATGCCGGTCGGCAAACCGCTGGGCCTTCTCCTGAGAGAGAGACAACTTATCCACTACTTGATCCCAAATCTGCTGCATTCTCTCCACAATAGAGTCAACACCCGGACAGACAGAAGCCTCCGCCTGCCCTGAAGAAAATCGAGGATGAAACCCAAAATTGCAGAAAAATGGAGACATCAAGGTGGTAGAACTAGCCCTATTATTCAAAGCAAACTCAGCCAAAGGCAAAAAAGAGACCCAGTCATCTTGATCAGCAGACACAAAACATCTCAAATAAGTCTCCAAGGTCTGTTTTGTTCTCTCAGTTTGTCCATTGGTCTGAGGGTGGAACGCAGAGGAAAAAGACAGCTGAACTCCCAGTCTGGAACAAAATGTCCTCCAAAATCTGGAAACAAACTGGACTCCTCTGTCAGACACAATGTTCTCTGGAATGCCGTGCAACCGAACCACCTGTTGAAATAATAAGGGCACCAACTCAGAGGAGGATGGCAACTTAGGTAGTGGCACAAGATGTATCATCTTGGAAAACCTATCACAGATCACCCAAATAACAGTCATTCTCTGAGAGACAGGGAGGTCGGAAATAAAATCCATAGAGATATGGGTCCATGGTCTCTTGGGCACAGGCAATGGCATTAACAAACCACTAGAGTGAGAGCAAGGTTTGGACCGAGAACAAGTCCCACAGGACTGCACAAAGTCCCTGGCGTCACGAGACAAAGTGGGCCACCAAAAAGACCGACTCACCAAATCTCTGGTACCAAAAATACCAGGATGGCCAGCCAACGTGGAGCAATGAATCTCAGACATCACATTCTTCCTCCACTGGTCTGGGACAAACAATTTCCCAACAGGGCAGCATTCAGGTTTATCCTCCTGAAATTCCTCCAAAGCCAGTCTCAAATTGGGCGAGATAGCAGAAAGAACCACACCCTCCTTCAGAATAACCGCAGGCTCAGTTACCTTGGGAGAATCCGCAAAGAAACTCCTCGAGAGGGCATCCGCCTTAACATTCTTAGTGCCCGGGAGAAAAGAGACCACAAAATTAAAACGTGTGAAGAACAAGGCCCACCTGGCCTGTCTAGGATTAAGTCGCTTGGCTGATTCAAGATAAACCAGGTTTTTATGGTCCGTGAGGACCACCACCTGATGTTTGGCTCCTTCCAGCCAATGTCTCCACTCTTCAAAAGCCCACTTCATAGCCAATAACTCCCGATTTCCCACATCATAATTATGTTCCGCTGGGGAAAATTTTCGAGAGAAAAATGCACAAGGGTTACTCTTAGAGGTCTCCGTAACCCTTTGGGACAAAATGAACCCTGCACCAATCTCAGAAGCATCAACCTCCACCTGAAATGGTAGAGAAACATCAGGTTGCCGTAGAACAGGAGCAGAAGTGAATTTCCGCTTAAGCTCCTGAAACGCAGAAACTGCCTCAGGAGACCAATTCACAACATCAGAACCCTTTTTGGACAAATCAGTCAGTGGTTTCACAATAGTAGAGAAATTACCTATAAATTTACGATACAAATTAGCAAAACCCAAAAATCTCTGAAGAGCCTTCAATGTAGTGGGCTGAACCCAATCACAAATGGCCTGAACTTTGACCGGGTCCATTTCAATAACAGACGGAGACAAAATTAATCCCAGAAATGAAACCTTCTGTACGCCAAAAAGACATTTTGATCCCTTCATATACAATGCATTTTCTCTCAAAATCCGGAATACAGTCCGAACATGTTCCACATGAGAATCCCAGTCATTGGAAAAAATCAAGATATCGTCCAAATAAACGATCAGAAATTTATCCACGAAATATCGTTCACAAAGGATTGCAAGACGGAAGGGGCATTAGTGAGCCCAAAAGGCATCACCAGGTACTCAAAATGCCCCTCTGGGGTATTAAACGCCGTCTTCCATTCATCACCGTGCTTGATGCAAATAAGATTATACGCCCCCTGAGGTCAAGCTTGGTAAACCAACTAGCACCTTTCACTCTGGAAAATAGGTCAGAAATCAAGGGTAACGGATATTGATATTTAACAGCGATCTTATTCAGGAGACGATAGTCAATACACGGCCTCAATGAGCCATCCTTCTTGGCCACAAAGAAAAAGCCAGCGCCCAAGGGTGAAGAGGATGGTCTGATATGACCCTTCTCTAAAGACTCTTTGATATAATATCACATAGCATCATGCTCAGGTACAGATAAATTAAAGAGCCGACCCTTGGGAAATTTACAACCGGGTACTAAGTCAATAGCGCAATCATAACTCCTATACGGAGGTAAGGATGCAGACTTACTCTCACTAAACACATCAGAAAAATCAGTCAAATAGTCAGGGACATCTTGAGACTGGGGAGAGGCTGAAAAAACAGGAGTGTCATTACGAACACATTGACAACCCCAACTGTCCACAGACACAGACTTCCAATCCTCCAATCCAAAACAGGATTATGAGTCTGTAACCAAGGAAAACCCAGTACAATAATTGTTAGAACCCTCTTGTTAGATTTTGTTTCAGTTTGCTGGTCACATGATCTTTTTTCCCTATTTAGTCTGGCTCCGCCCTTCTGGCTTTGCTGGACTTCATTGTATTATCTACTCTTAAGCTAGCCGGGTGCTTAGGTGCCTTACTCTGTCAGTTTTGCTTGATCTTAGGATCTCTTAGTATTTGTTTTCTGTTTTATATTCCCTGCTACACTTTCTGTTAGGAGGTGTCCACCTTTTCACCCAGTCCCTAGATCTTGTAGGGATTCCTCCCTCGCAACTATAGGTCTTCGTTCAGACTAGCTGAGGACTTTAGCGGGTCTGGTCGCAGGATCAGGTCCCCCGTTACATCGTAGGGATCCAGCTTAGTCCTATTGTAGGGACAGAATTCCCACCTTTCCTTAGTGCTTGTAGCAGATCATATCAGTAAGTCCAGCCTAAAGAAAAAAAAAAAAAAAAATCTCTAAGGAAAGATTTTCAGTTTCTATTATGGTGTCGGTTCAGGATTTGGCTCAACGCCTGCAGCGACTCTCTCTGGAGGTGGCTGAAATCCAGCAACACGTGAGTAGTTGTTCTGGAGCTGATTTCGTGGAGCCAAAGGTACGTTTGCCTGATTTATTTTTTGGTGAACAACAAGATTTTTTTTCTTTTACAAAATGCTTGCTTGTTGTATTTCCGTTTGAGACCCAGATCCTCTGGTGATGAATCACAACGCATAGGGTTCATAATGTCACTTTTGCGCAAAGAACCTCAGGACTGGGCCTTTTCTCTGCAGCCTAGTGATCCATGCTTTAGATCAGTGGATAGTTTTTTTTCTGCTTTGGGGTTATTGTATGACGATCCGGATCGTGTTTCATCAGCTGAGACAGAATTGAGACGTTTGAGACAGGGATCAGGTAATGTGGAAAAATATTGTACTCACTTCCGAAGGTGGTCCGCTCAGGTGGGCTGGAACGATTCAGCTTTGAAAAGTTTATTTCTTGCAGGGTTAAGTGAAAGTGTTAAAGATTTGCTGATTGCTTATCCCATACCTGGTAACTTGCAAGAGGCTATGCAATTAGCCATACGGGTGGATAGGAGACTGCGTGCAAGGGTTAATGAGAGTAAATCTGCTTTGTCAGCTCCAGGTTTGGAGAAGGAATGTACTGACATTGCAGAGCCGATGGAAATTGGAGCAATGGCACCTCACTCTCGGGAAAAAGAACGCAGATTTGCTCAAGGTTTGTGTTTCTACTGTGGTAAATCTGAGCATTTTATTAAGAACTGTGCGCTTCAAATGAATAAAGAGAGAAAAAAAAATGAGGTCAGTTTTGCCCGCATAGCTTGTTTAAACAATAAAGGTGTCTTTCTTTCTGCTACCACTGCTGTTGAGGAGGAATTAATGGAGTTTCGGGTATTTGTGGATTGTGGTTCAACTCTCAATGTGATTGATGGGAAATTTTTGGAAAAACTTAAATTAAAACCCAAACTTCTATCTTCTCCTATTAATGTGGTGTCTGTGGATGGTTCTCACTTGAAAAATGTTACTCACCATATCTGTGAATTTCCTCTTACTATTAATGGTGTTCATCAAGAGAATTTGGATTTGGTAGTTTTGAATAATTTGCCCTCACCGGTGATTTTGGGGTTACCTTGGTTAAAATTGCACAATCCGGTACTGGATTGGTCTACCAATGAAATTAAGTCCTGGAGTCCTAAGTGTTATGACAAGTGTTGTAACGGACGTATTGCTGCTGTAGTTAAGGGGGAGTTACCTGTACCTATTCAGGATTTTTGGAAAGTTTTTTCTGATAAGGAATCGCAGGTATTGCCTCCTCATAGAGATTATGATTGTGCAATTGAATTTGTCCCTGGAGCACTCTTCCTAAAAGTCGTTTATTTAATTTGACTATTCCTGAGAGAAAGACTTTGGAGGAATACATACAGACAAGCTTGGCCGCCGGTCACATTAGGCCTTCTAAATCTCCTGTGGCGGTTGGATTTTTTTTTGTTAAAAAAAAGGACGGCGGTTTACGGCCTTGTCTAGACTTTCGTGAAATTAATAAGATTACTGTACGCAATCCTTACCCACTGCCATTGATTCCTGATTTGTTTAATCAGTTAGTGAGGGCCAAGTGGTTCTCGAAAATTGATCTTCGAGGGGCATACAATTTGTTGCGCATGAAGGAGGGGGATGAATGGAAGACTGCGTTTAACACTCCACTGGGTCATTTTGAGAATCTGGTCATGCCCTTTGGACTTTCCAGTGCTCCGGCATTTTTCAGAATCTTATTAATGACATCCTTAGACCTTTGATCGGCAGAAGTGTGGTTGTGTATTTGGATGACATTTTGATTTATTCACCGGATTTGGAGTCTCATTGGAGGAGTGTGCGTGAAGTATTACAGTTACTGAGTGATAATTCACTTTTTGCCAAACTAGAAAAATGTGAGTTCGCTGTACAGAGACTTAGTTTTTTGGGCTACATTGTCTCCAGTGAAGGTTTTGAGATGGACCGGTGAAAGTGCAAGCTGTGCAGGATTGGCCTAGACCTATTGGTGTGAAATCAATACAGAGGTTTTTGGGGTTCGCCAATTATTATAGAAAATTCATAAAAAAATTTTCTGTGATTGCCAAACCTCTGACCGATCTCACCAGGAAAGGTGCTGATGCGGTTCAGTGGACTACTGAGGCCATTGAGGCTTTTGTGTTGCTAAAGGAGAGGTTCAGCTCTGCTCCCATCCTTACGCAGCCTGATGTGACTAAACCATTTTTGGTTGAGGTTGATGCTTCTTCTGTGGGGGTCGGCGCGGTGTTGTCTCAGGCAAAGACGGATGAAGTACATCCCTGTGCTTTTTTTTCAAAGAAATTTTCTGAGTCTGAACTAAATTATGATATCGGTAATCGGGAATTGTTGGCAATTAAACTTGCATTTGAACACTGGCGTCATTTTTTGGAGGGAGCGGAATTTCCCGTTCAAGTCTTCACCGATCATAAAAATCTGATCTACCTTGATGCTGCCAAACGCTTGAATGCCCGTCAGGCTAGGTGGGCACTGTTTTTCTCACGGTTTAATTTTACCGTTACTTACATCCCAGGTACTAAAAATGTTAAAGCTGATGCTTTGTCTCGCAGCTTTTCTCCTATGGTGGGTACTGAGGAGGAGGAGGAAAACATCTTGCAAGAGTGGGTTGTTATTGCTGTTTTGGACTCCGTGTTGGAAGATGAGATTCTCAAAGCAAAGGAGAATGCCCCATCTAACACGCCGCATGGGAGGTTGTTTGTGCCTAGTACCCTGAGGAGAGATTTGTTTGTTGAATGTCGTGACTCTCGGTTGGCAGGTCATCCTGGAATCTCTGAGACCAAGAGACTTGTGGGTCGCAGTTTTTGGTGGCCAGGATGGCAGAAGGAAGTCATTAAGTGGGTGCGTCAATGCACGGTGTGTGCTAGATCTAAGTCTTCTCATACTCCTGCTGCGGGGTTGCTTTGCCCTCTGGAGGTCCCTAGTGCACCTTGGACACATTTGGCTATGGACTTTATTACTGACCTTCCCCCCTCTGAGGGTTTCACTGTCATCTGGGTGGTCGTGGACCGTTTTAGCAAGATGTGTCACTTGGTTCCTTTCATCAAATTGCCCTGCGCTAAGACTCTTGCTAAGGCCTTTGTCAAGGAAATAGTCAGACTACATGGTGTTCCTACTGACATTGTTTCTGATAGGGGACCTCAGTTTGTGGCTCGTTTTTGGCGCGCTTTTTGTGACAGGTTGGGAGTTCATTTGTCGTTTTCATCCGGATATCATCCTGAGTCTAATGGCCAGACAGAAAGGAAAAACCAGGATGTTGAGCAGTTCTTGCGTTGTTTTATGACTGATAATCAAGAGGGGTGGTCTGAGTTTCTGCCACTTGCTGAGTTTGCTCTTAACAATCATACATCCGCTTCTGCTGGTTGTTCGCCTTTTTTTTGTTGTACTGGGAGACATCCATCTTTTGGGTCATTTTCCAAGTTGGGATCGGCTGTACCTGAAGAGGAGAATTTTTCTGGTGTTTTGGAGAGAGTTTGGACTGATGTACGTGGTAATCTTCAGGAGGCTAACAAAAGATCCAAAGTGTATTTTGATAGAAAACGACAAGAGGTTTTGTTTGCTATTGGTGACATGGTTTGGTTGTCCTCTAAGAATCTGCGCTTGAGGATTCCGTCTAAGAAATTGGGTCCCAAGTTTGTAGGGCCCTTTAAGGTGCTTCAGGTTATTAACCAATCTGCTGTTAAGTTGGAGCTTCCCACCTCCTGGAAGATTAATCCGGTGTTTCATGTTTCTCTCTTGAAAAAAGCTGAGGTCTCAGATGGAGACGTCTCGGCCACTGTTCCCCTGGTGGTGGAGGACGGGCAATATGAGATTTCCCGCATCCTAAATTCTAGACGGTATAGAGGGAGTTTGCAGTACCTCGTCGCTTGGAAGGGTTATGGACCCGAGGATAACTCATGGGTGAGGGCGGATGATGTTTCTGCATCTAGACTTGTCAGAGCGTTTCACAAGAGGTTTCCGGATAAGCCTAAGTCCTAGGGGATCCGGAGGATCCTCTTAGAAGGGAGGGTACTGTTAGAACCCTCTTGTTAGATTTTGTTTCAGTTTGCTGGTCACATGACCTTTTTTCCCTATTTAGTCTGGCTCCGCCCTTCTGGCTTTGCTGGACTTCATTGTATTATCTACTCTTAAGCTAGCCGGGTGCTTAGGTACCTTACTCTGTCAGTTTTGCTTGATCTTAGGATCTCTTAGTATTTGTTTTCTGTTTTATATTCCCTGCTACACTTTCTGTTAGGAGGTGTCCACCTTTTCACCCAGTCCCTAGATCTTGTAGGGATTCCTCCCTCGCAAATATAGGTCTTCGTTCAGACTAGCTGAGGACTTTAGCGGGTCTGGTCGCAGGATCAGGTCCCCCGTTACATCGTAGGGATCCAGCTTAGTTCTATTGTAGGGACAGAATTCCCACCTTTCCTTAGTGCTTGTAGCAGATCATATCAATAATGTCATGTAAATTATGTAACACCAAAAATCTGCAATTCTCTTGGTGGTCCGGGTCAACCCGCATTATCACCTGGGTAGAAAACTGGGGTTTATTCTCCGCCAAAGGGATAGAATCAATGCCAAGCAAAGGAATAGACTTCCCCAGGGGTATCATAGGAAAACCACAAAGTTTGGCAAAATCAAAATCCATCAGGTTAATAGCTGCTCCTGAATCAACAAAAGCCTGAGCAGAAAATGTGGACATGGAGCAAATAAAGGTAACAATCAACAGAAATTTAGTCTGAACACTACCCAAAACAACTGAGCGCGCAAAACGTCTTCCCCGCTTGGGGCAGACGGAAATAGCATGAGAAGCGTCACCACAATAGTAGCACAACTTATTACGCTTTCGAAACTCATGACGCTGTGCCCCAGAAGTCACTCCATCACACTGCATGGGCTCAGGGGCTGGCCCACAAGGCATCACAATCTCACGCATACCTCTGCGCTCACGCAAACGTCTGTCAGTTTGAATAGCTAATGACATAGAATCATTGAGACCAGAGGGTACAGGGAATCCCACCATAACAACCTTTACAGTCTCTGCCAGACCCTTCCGAAAAAGAGCTGCCAGAGCATCAACATTCCATTTAGTAAGGACTGCCCACTTTCTGAATTTCTGACAATACAGCTCTGCGGCTTCTTGACCATGATTCAATGCCAACAAGGTTTTCTCAGCTTGATCAGTAACATTAGGTTCATCGTACAACAACCCCAGAGCCTGAAAAAACACATCAACATCATTCAAAACAGGATCCCCAGGTGTCAGGGAAAAGGCCCAATCCTGAGGATCGCTGCGCAGGAGAGAGATGACAATTTGAACCTGCTGTGCTGCGTTCCCTGAGGACTTAGGCTTTAAGGCAAAAAACAACTTACAGTTATTTTTAAAATTCAGAAATTTAGACCGATCCCCCAAAAATAAATCCGGCAGAGGGATCCTAGGTTCCACAACAGGCAACCCAGCAAGATAGATAGCAATACTCCAAACTTCAGCAGCAAGCTGCTCCACACGATTGGACAAATGCTTGACTTCCATTGGGGAAAAAATCCTCCTCAGCCCCCAGAGAATAAAGAGGGAAAAAATGTAACAAACAAACCAAAATTTTCTGACAACTTTTTTTTTTGCTATTTTTTTTCCCTTCTGTTGAGTACCATAGAATTTCAGTATGGCCGATGATTCTGTTATGGATTGGTAGCTGAGGAGGGCAGGAGCAAAAAACCGCAAAGCCAAACACCAGAGAGGTTGGGAACTAATAGGTTGTAGACCCCTAAACTAACCGCACAACTAGAAGCAGCCGTGGGACGTTCCTACGGTGCCCTAGACGCCTCGTCACAGACGGAAAGATTAGCTATCCCTGAAGATGGAAAGAGGAAAGCTAACTGCCCCAGAGTAGAGCACCAAAAGAATAGGAAGCCCCCAAACATATAATGGCAGTAGACAAGATGAAAACACGAACACAGACAGAAAATAGAATGAGCAAATGCTAAGGCCCAAAACTGTCTAGATAGGACAGCACAGGAGAGAATACTGTCTGCAACCCAAAAAAAACCCTAGGAAAAACTCCAACACTTCTGAATCCAAAAATACTGAGACCACACGGTCTCGACCACCTATATCAGATCTCTGGTGTGAACACGCAGCTATCCAGCGGTAACAAATCACAAGAACTAAGCAAATGAACAAATACAAAAAGAGAACAGAGACCAGCACAAGCCCGCTAAGGGGACCCGGCTGAACTCAAAAAGCAAGGCAGCAAAAACAAGAAAAATCAAACCACAGAAAAAAAACAGAAAGTAATTTAACTGAATGATAGCAGGAGACAGCAGAAAGGCAAGCTGAATTCCAACCTAGACCAGGAAGAAACAATTGATCACCGGCGAGGATCATGGGAGGTCAGCTCACTTATATCAGGCCAGTCCGTCCCACCTGATAACCATTCATCAATTGCAGGTGGTGGACTTTGGCTGTTCAATATAGGTTCAATACGCTCAGCAACTACCAGAGGGAGCCTCAGCTCCGAAGTTGTCTCCAACACGTTCACAACAACTCCCCACAGGTAAGAAAATTACAAGGAAATAAAACTTGTTGCTTGAAGATTTTGAGATCTCATTCATTTTGCTGTTACTGTAACACATGCACTCTCAACGAGCGTGCTGAGCACCCCGACAGTCGATAGAATTTCATTCTGTGTCGAGCACGCTTGCTCATCACTAATAGAGAGGCTATGGGGATTCATATTGTAGAACGAGAAGATATGTGGGGGCTCACACTGTATAGAGAGACTATATTGGGGTTCATACTGTGCATTATACTTCACAACTGGTAAAATATGTTCAATATTACTTGCGTTTATTTGTGAAAATATAGGGATGCGGCACTGACAGTACACTAATTGTAAGTATGGCTTTAAGAGTATGCCAGCCTGCACTTTTATTTCTATAAATTCCATTTGCAGTAATGGAATCCCAAATAGGATTATTTTAGCGTCTTATTGTCCTTTATAATAAGGCCCTTATTGTAGGGTTTTGGTTTAGGGGGCACGAAACTTCTGAGTGGGCCCCTAACCAGAGAACCTCAGCAAATGACCGCGCTGTTGCCAAAAATAATCTATATATAAAAAGACCAATATTAATATCACCGCCATATGGTCAGTGGTAAATAATACCAGTCCTACAGAACATATAATAGATTACAGCAGAGTTACAGATAATGACTTACCGCTGATGTTCTTTCTAATGGAATTGTTCACTTTTCATGTCTTTTCCATCTGACCCAGACGGACATGACGACTCCTCCAGCCAGGATTCAACAACAGAGAATACAACAAAGACATGTTTCACTTCTCATATTCCAGCCCCTTCAACATGTATCCCCAACCTGCACAAACTCGTTATCCTTCTGATACTGGGCCGCTGCTGCCATATGTGTCCCTATTACTGCACCTATTGTGTGGTTCTGTGTGCTCTCTAAATTCTAAAGCAGCCGTCTAGAATATAGTAATGCTGGGTGTAAGTGACCTAGAAAACAGTGCCCACATTAGTGCCTAAAATGTAATATTGCCCTGTGTGTGCCCCTTTGACAGTCACAGTAATCCGAGTTCCCCTATAACAATAAGTGCCCACTTTACATTTAATAATGTCCCAAGTCTCCCACCTCTACAGCTCCCCTAAACACCGCATAATGCCCCCTCACTGGATATATACTGACCCCTTAATATCCCTAAACTATTTAATGGCTCCAACACTGTATGATGCTCACGCCACTATAATCCCCACACTGTATGATGGCTCCCTAGATAGTATCCATATAGCATAATACACCAGATAGTCCTCAATACAGTATAATGCACTCCCCATAGGCAGCCTCTGTATTATAATAAGACCCATAGGCAGCCCCCGTATTATAATGCACTCCCCATAGGGAGCCCTTGTATTATAATGCACTCCCCATAGGGAGCCCCTGTATTATAATGCACTCCCCATAGGGAGCCTCTGTAGTATAATGAACCCCCATAGGGAGCCCCTGTTGTTATGTTTCGGTAGCTGAGGAGAAAAATCAAAAACTGCAATACACCAGAGAGGCTGGAACCTGTTGTGTTTTGGTAGCTGAGGAGAAAAAGCAAATACGGCAATACACCAGAGAGGCTGGAACCTATTGAATTGCAGTAACCTGAACTAACCACACAACTAGAGGTAGCCGTGGAGCTTTCCTACGTTCATCCTAGACGCCTCGTCACAGCCTGAGAGATAACTACACCTAAAGGCAGAAAGAGGAAAGCTATCTGCCCCGGAGCAGATCCCCAAAGAAAATAGGAAGCCCCCAAACATGTAATGGCGGTTAGACAAGAAGAAGCAAGGACACAGACAGAAAAAAGAATGAGCAAACGCTGGTGCCCAATCTGTCTAGACAGAAAAGTACAGGAAAGGATTCTCACTGCAATCCAAAAAAAAACCTAAAAAATACCAACTCTTCTGATTGCAAAAACACCTGAGATCACACGATCTCTACCACCTAAATCAGATCTCTGGTGTAACAAAACTAAGCCGCAGCCACTGAAAAAAACAGGAAAAAGCAAATGAACAAATAACAGTGGCTTCAGATAAACTGAGAAGAGCACAAGCCCCCGGAGGGGACCTGGCTGACCTCCACAGAAGTGCAGGGAACAATGCAAAAAGCAAGCACAAAAATAAAAGCAGAAAATATCTTATCTGATAGCAGAAGATGCAGGCAAGACTCAGCAAACTTCCAAATGAACCAGGAACAACAATTGAGACAAGAACAATTGATCACCGGCAACCATCATGGGAGGGATCCTCCCTTATATCAGACCAGTCAGTGATCCCAGATTGCCATTCCTCGCTGAAAGGTTCAGTACTGTCTGTAACCACCAGAGGGAGCCTCTGCTCAGAAACCATCTCTAGCACATTCATAACAGTACCCCCCCTTGAGGAGGGGTCACTGAACCCTCACTTGTGCAACCAGGCCGATCAGGATGAGCTCAGTGATAGGCACGGATCAGTCTCCTAGCATGGATGTCCGAAGCAAACACCCAAGAATTGTCCTCCTGACCATAACCTCTCCACTTAACCAAATACTGGAGTTTCTGTCTAGAAAAACGAGAATCCAATATTTTCTCAACCACATACTCCAGATTGCCCTCAACCAAATAGGGTCAGGAGGCGCAGCCATAGGAACCACTGGCTCGACAAACCTATTCAATAAGGACTTGTGGAACACGTTATGGATCTTAAATGTCCCTGGAAGAAGCAAACGGAAGGAAACAGGATTAAGAATCTCCATGATCTTATAAGGTCCAATGAACCAAGGCTTAAACTTTGGAGATGCAACCCTCATAGGGATATTTCTTGAGGACAACCAAACCAAGTCCCCCACTTTAAACCGAGGACCATCAGTCCTATGCCAGTTGGCAAACTGTTGGGCCTTCTCCTGAGAGAGAGACAACCTCTCCACTACCTGGTCCCAAATCTTCTGCATACGCTCCACAACAGAGTCAACACCCGGACAGACAGAAGCCTCCGCCTGTCCCGAAGAAAATCAAGGGTGAAACCGAAAATTGCAGAAAAATGGAGACATCAAGGTGGCAGAGCTAGCCCTATTATTAAGAGCAAACTTAGCCAAAGACAAAAAAGAGACCCAGACATCTTGATCAGCAGACACAAAACATCTCAAATAAGTCTCCAAGGTCTGGTTTGTTCTCTCGGTTTGTCCATTGCTCTGAGGATGAAAAGCAGAGGAGAAAGATAATTGAACACCAAGTTTAGAACAAAATGTCCTCCAAAATCTGTAAACAAACTGGACTCCTCTGTCAGACACAATATTCTCCGGAATGCCATGTAACCGAACCACGTGCTGAAGGAACAAAGACACCAATTCGGAGGAGAAAGGTAACTTAGGTAATGGCACAAGATGTATCATCTTGGAAAACCTGTCACAGATTACCCAGATAACGGTCATTCTCTGAGAAACAGGAAGGTCGGAAATAAAATCCATAGAGATATGGGTCCATGGTCTCTTGGGCACAGGCAATGGCATCAGCAAACCACTAGAGCGAGAGCAAGGCTTGGAGCGAGGGCAAGTCCCACAGGACTGCACAAATTCCCTGACGTCACGAGACAAAGTAGGCCACCAAAAGGACCGACTCACCAAGTCTCTGGTACCAAAAATCCTGGGATGAACAGCCAACGCAGAACAATGAATCTCAGACATCACACTCTTCTTCCACTGGTCTGGGACAAACAATTTCCCAATAGGGCAGCGCTCAGGTTTATCCTCCTGACACCCTTCCAGAGCCAGCCTCAAATTGGGCGAGATGGCGGAAAAAACTACACCCTCTTTCAAAATAACAGGAGGATCAGATAACTCAGGAGAGTCCGCAAAGAAACTCCTCGAGAGGGCATCCGCCTTAACATTCTTAGTGCCAGGAAGAAAAGAAACCACAAAATTAAAACGTGTGAAAAACCAGGCCCACCTGGCCTGTCTAGGATTAAGTCGCTTGGCTGATTCGAGATAACCAGATTCTTATGGTCCGTGAGGACCACCACCTGATGTTTGGCTCCTTCCAGCCAATGTCTCCACTCTTCAAAGGCCCACTTCATGGCCAATAACTCCCGATTACCCACGTCATAATTACATTCAGTTGGAGAAAATTTTCAAGAGAAAAAGGCACAAGGGTTACTCTTAGAGGTCTCTGGATCTCTTTGGGACAAAACGGCACCTGCCCCAATTTCAGAGGCATCAACCTCCACCTGAAATGGTAGAGAAACATCAGGCTGCCATAGAACAGGAGCAGAAGTGTATCTCTGCTTAAGTTCCTGAAACGCAGAAACTGCCTCAGGAGGCCAGTTCACCACATCAGAACCCTTTTTGGTCAAATCAGTCAATGGTTTAACAATACCGGAGAAATTACCAATAAATTTACGATAAAAAATTGGCAAAACCCAAAAATCTCTGAAGAGCCTTTAATGAAGTAGGTTGAACCCAATCACAGATGGCCTGAACCTTGACCAGGTCCATTTCAATAACAGACGGAGTCAAAATGAATCCCAGAAATGAGACCTTCTGTACGCCAAAAAGACACTTTGATCCCGTCACATACAGTGCATTCTCTCTCAAAATCTGGAACACAGTCCAAACATGTTTCACATGAGAGTCCCAGTCATTGGAAAAAATCAAGATATCATCCAAATAAACAATCAGAAATTTATCCACAAAATCCCTGAAAATATCATTCATGAAGGATTGGAAGACCGAAGGAGCATTAGTGAGCCCAAAGGGCATCACTAGGTACTCAAAATGCCCCTCTGGGGTATTAAACGCCATCTTCCATTCATCCCCGTGCTTAATGCGAATAAGGTTACACGCCCCCCTGAGGTCTAGCTTGGTAAACCAACTAGCACTTTTCACCCTGAAAAACAGGTCAGAAATCAAGGGTAACGGATATTGATACTTCACAGTGATCTTATTCAAGAGACAATAATCAATACACGGCCTCAATGAACCATCCTTTTTGGCCACAAAGAAAAAAACGGCACCCAAGGGTGAAGAGGATGGTCTGATATGACCCTTCTCCAATGACTCCTTGATATATGATCGCATAACATCGTGTTCAGATACAGACTAGTTAAAAAGGCGACCATTAGGAAATTTACCACCAGGCACTAATTCAATAGCGCAATCATAGCTCCTGTGAGGGGCAAGGATGCAGATTTACTTTCACTAAATACATCCGAAAAATCAGTCAAAAAGTCAGGAACATCCTGAGACTGGGGAGAGGCAGAAAAAACAGGAGTGTCAGCATTAACACATTGGCAGCCCCAACTGGTCACAGACACAGATTTCCAATCCAAAACAGGATTATGAGACTGTAACCAAGGGAAACCTAGTACAATAATGTCATGCAGATTATGCAGCACCAGAAATTTGCAACTCTCCTGATGATATGGTTCAACCCTCATTATCACCTGAGTAGAAAACTGGGGTTTATTCTCCGCCAAAGGGGTAGAATCAATGCCCAGTAGGGGAATAGATTTCCGCAGGGGTATCATGGGAAACCCACAACGTTTGGCAAAGTCAAAATCCATCAGGTTAATAGCTGCTCCTGAATCAACAAAAGCCTGAGCAGAAAATGTGGACAGGGAGCAAATCAGGGTAACAGTCAACAGAAATTCAGTCTGAACACTACCCAAGACAACTGAGCGTGCAAAACGTCTTCCCCGCTTAGGGCAGACTGAAATAGCATGAGAGGCGTCACCACAGTAGAAACATAACCCATTGCGCTTTCGAAACTCATGACGCTGTGCCCCAGAAGTCACTCCATCACACTGCATGGGCTCAGGGGCTGGCCCACAAGGCATCACAATCTCACGCATACCTCTGCGCTCACGCAAACGTCTGTCAGTTTGAATAGCTAATGACATAGAATCATTGAGACCAGAGGGTACAGGGAATCCCACCATAACAACCTTTACAGTCTCTGCCAGACCCTTCCGAAAAAGAGCTGCCAGAGCATCAACATTCCATTTAGTAAGGACTGCCCACTTTCTGAATTTCTGACAATACAGCTCTGCGGCTTCTTGACCATGATTCAATGCCAACAAGGTTTTCTCAGCTTGATCAGTAACATTAGGTTCATCGTACAACAACCCCAGAGCCTGAAAAAACACATCAACATCATTCAAAACAGGATCCCCAGGTGTCAGGGAAAAAAAAACAAATCCTGAGGGTCGCCACACAGGAGAGAGATGACAATTTGAACCTGCTGTGCTGCGTTCCCTGAGGACTTAGGCTTTAAGGCAAAAAACAACTTACAGTTATTTTTGAAATTCCAAAATTTAGCCCGATCCCCCAAAAACAAATCTGGCATGGGAATCCTAGGTTCCACAACAGGCAACCCAGCAAGATAGATAGCAATACTCCAAACTTCAGCAGCAAGCTGCTCCACACGATTGGACAAATGCTTGACTTCCATTGGGGAAAAAATCTAGCAAGATAGGTAGCAGTACTCCGAACCTCAGTGGCAAGCTGATCCACACGGCCAGACAACTGTGCAAACTCCATTGAGAGAAAAAAAAAATCCTCCTCAGCACCCAGAGAAAAAGAGGGAAAAAATGCAACAAACAGGAAAAAAAATCTCTGACAACTCTGACATCTTTTTTTTTTTCTTTCCACACTATGTTTCCCTTCTGTGGCTGTGTTTCCACCATCAGGAAACACAGCGTATATGACGGAGCGGAAATTCCGCTCCGTCTAAGCCACGCCCCCTTTATGACGCGCGTTCTTTCCGGAGGTGTTCAGGACACCTCCGGAACACCTCCGGAAAGAACGCAGGGCTACATAGCCCTGTGTTAAATTCCGTTGCGGCGACGCAGCGTCGCCGCAATACGCTAGGACATGCTGCGGTCTGAAAAGACGCGCAGCATGTCCGTAAACGCAGGTGTGCCGCCTGCGTAATTTTGCGCATAGTGGAACGGATTTCTTGAAATCCCTCCACTATGCTGTAACATCTGACGCTGCGTGTTTGCGCTGCGCAGCGCACAGCGCCAAACACGCAGCGTTCCTGATCGTGGAAACTCACCCTGTGAGTACCATATAATTTTCAGTTTGGGCCAGTGATACTGTTGTGTTTTGGTAGCTGAGGAGAAAAAGCAAATACGGCAATACACCAGAGAGGCTGGAACCTATTGAATTGCAGTAACCTGAACTAACCACACAGCTAGAGGTAGCCGTGGAGCGTTCCTACGTTGATCCTAGATGTCTCGTCACAGCCTGAGAGATAACTACACCTAAAGGCAGAAATATGAAAGCTATCTGCCCCGGAGCAGAACCCCAAAGAAAATAGGAAGCCCCCAAACATGTAATGGCGGTTAGACAAGAAGAAAGCACGAACACAGACAGAAAATAGAATGAGCAAACGCTGGGGCCACAAGCTGACTAAATAGGATAGGATAGGAGAGATTACTTTCTGCAACCCAGAAAACCCTACAAAAATCCAACAATTCTGATTACAAAATACTGAGATCACACGATCTCGCCACCCACTAAATCAAATCTCAGTGTGAACAAAACCAAGCCGCAGCCACTGAAAAAACAGGAAAAAGAAAATGAACAAATAACAGTGGCTTCAGATAAGCTGAGAGGAGCACAAGCCCCCCGGAGGGGACCTGGCTGACCTCCACAGAAGTGCAGGGAACAATGCAAAAAGCAAGCACAAAAATAAAAGCAGAAAATATCTTATCTGATAGCAGAAGATGCAGGCAAGACTCAGCAAACTTCCAAATGAACCAGGAACCACAATTGAGACAAGAACAATTGTTCTCCGGCAACCATCATGGGAGGGAACCTCCCTTATATCAGACCAGTCAGTGAACCCAGATTTCCATTCCTCGATGAAAGGTTCAGTACTGTCTGTAACCACCAGAGGGAGCCTCTGCTCAGAAACCATCTCTAGCACATTCATAACACTCTACCACCTAAATCAGATCTCTGGTGTAACAAAACTAAGCCGCAGCCACTGAAAAAACAGGAAAAAGCAAATTAACAAATAACCGTGGCTTCAGATAAACTGAGAGGAGCACAAGCCCCCGGAGGGGACCTGGCTGACCTCCACAGAAGTGCAGGGAACAATGCAAAAAGCAAGCACAAAAATTAAAGCAGAAAATATCTTATCTGATAGCAGAAGATGTAGGTAAGACTCAGCAAACTTCCAAATGAACCAGGAACAACAATTGAGACAAGAACAATTGATCACCGGCAACCATCATGGGAGGGAACCTCCCTTATATCAGACCAGTCAGTGATCCCAGATTGCCATTCCTCGCTGAAAGGTTCAGTACTGTCTGTAACCACCAGAGGGAGCCTCTGCTCAGAAACCATCTCTAGCACATTCATAACAGGAACCTATTGGATTGCAGTAACCTGAACTAACCACACAACTAGAGGTAGCCATGGAGCGTTCCTACGTTGATCCTAGACGCCTCGTCACAGCCTGAGAGATAACTACACCTAAAAGGCAGAAAGATGAAAACTATCTGCCCCGGAGCAGATCCCCAAAGAAAATAGGAAGCCCCCAAACTTGTAATGGCGGTTAGACAAGAAGAAAGCTCGGACACAGACAGAAAATAGAATGAGCAAACGCTGGGGCCCAATCTGTTTAGACAGAAAAGTACAGGAAAGAATTCTGACTGCAATCCAACAAAAACCCTAACAAAAATACCAACACGTCTGATTGTCAAAAAACCTGAGATCACTCGACCTCTTCCACCTAAATCAGATCTCTGGTGTAACAAAACGCTATTCAGAAAATTAAAAGTAACAAAAGAGCAAAGCAAAAGTGCAGACACAAACGGAGCACAATTGCAGCGCCAGACCCCCAAAAGGGGACAGGCTGCAGTCCACTGCAGGCAGCAAACCAGCAGAGAAAATCAAACAGAGAAAAAAAAAAACAGCAAACACTTATCTGAAGGAGAGCAGGAAACTAGCAGTGCTTCAAGCAAGACCAGAAGAACAATTGATAACCGGCAAGGCTGCTGGGAAATAAGGCAACTTATATCCTACCATTCAGCGCCAGCTGAAGGCCATTCATTAATCAGTTCATTACCCTCAGCAACCACCGGAGGGAGCCCCACCTTAGAAGCCGCCTCTAGCATATTCACAACAGTACCCCCCCCCTTGAGGAGGGGTCACCGAACCCTCACCTGCGCAACCAGGCCGATCAGGATGGGCTCGATGATAGGCACGGATAAGTCTCCCAGCATGAATGTCCAAAGCAAACACCCAAGAATTGTCCTCCTGACCATAACCTCTCCACTTAACCAAATACTGGAGTTTCCGTCTAGCAAAACGAGAATCCAATATCTTCTCAATCACATACTCTAAATTGCCCTCAACCACAACAGGGTCGGGAGGTGCAGCCATAGGAGCCACTGGTTCGACAAACCTCTTCAATAAGGATTTGTGGAACACGTTATGGATCTTAAATGTCCCTGGAAGAAGCAAACGGAAGGAAACCGGATTAATAATTTCCATGATCTTATAAGGTCCAATGAACCTTAGCTTAAATTTAGGAGATGCAACCTGAAACTGCACGTTTGCAAGCAGAGAGAGAAGCGGAAACTGCACGTTTGCGAGCAGAGCTAGAAAAACTTGTGGCAGACAAAGAGACAGCAGCTGCAATTGCTAAAGCAGAGTATTTGGAAGCTATGAAGGGTCCTGATTGCGAGAGACGCAGCAACATTCGCGGACCAGATCTAGAACAGCAAGATCCAGCGCGTCGCAGAGTACGCCCATCAACATTCCAGCATAGATGACAGCCCTGATGCACCACATCGACCAGTCTACGCCGGTTACCAACGATCCAACCCCGAACCTCGTTACCACAAACAAGGAGTCGTCCAGTACAGAGATGTCGACCACAGTTGCTGTTCCACTGAGCAGAAGGTATAGCTCCCATCCCGCCTTAAAGAGACACCTTCTGCACCGAGAAGGTACTGCACAGACTATACTAAGTCAGAAGCGTCTCACAGGTATGGTGATACACCACACACTAGACATGACTATAACACACCAGCTCATGCCAGCACTTACCAAGCCACCATAGACTTTGCAAAGTTCCTTGCCCGCCAGGAACTGGTTACAAAAGGACTTGTAAAGTTCACTGATAAACCCGAGAACTATAGATCATGGCGAGCCTCATTCTGGAACGCCATTCATGCTCTGGACCTATCTAGAAGTGAGGAGTTAGATCTCCTTGTAAAGTGGCTCGGAAATGAGTCGGTCGAGCATGCCAAAAGACTAAGAGACATCAATATAAAGCATCCACACATAGGTCTACGCAAAGTGTGGGAAAGACTTGATGAATGCTATGGGACAGTAGAAGTCATAGAGAATGCTTTATACAAAAGAATTGATGAATTTCCTAAGAGGACCTAAAGGTTATCAAAAGCTTAGAGAATTGAGTGATTTATTGATAGAGTTACAGGTTGCCCAGGAAGAAGGAGACTTGCCCGGATTGGCATTCTTAGACACTGCTAGGTGTATCAATCTGGTAATACAAAAACTTCCTTACAACCTACAAGAAAAGTGGGTTACATATGGTTCACGGTATAAACAAAATCATAATGTACCATTCCATCCTTTCACTGTATTCGTAGAATTTGTCACTCACCAAGCTAAGATCAGAAATGACCCTAGTTTTGACTTCACTCTGTCATGTTCCACTGCCCCTGTGTCAAACTCAGTAGGACACCCGTGGCAGTCCACAAAACTAACATTGTTTCCACAGGCCCTCCTCACAATGTGAGTAAACCCACTCCAGACGAGAACAAGCCTCAGGATGTCAGTAAACAGTATCCTCTACACAAGAAACCACATCCTCTACTAAAGTGCAGAGCCTTCAGGGAGAAGTCTTTGGAGGATCGCAAAGGTTTCCTCAAAGAGAACAACATCTGCTTCAAATGTTGTGCCACAACCTCTCACTTCACCAGGAACTGTGAAGCTAGCGTGAAATGTGCAGAATGCAGCAACACGGATCACAAAACAGCCTTGCACCCTGGACCACCTCTACGAGTGTTGTCACCCTGTGGTCAGCTCTCAATGTATGGAGATCTGTAAGGGACTCACAGGAGGAAGGTCCTGTTCAAAAATCTGCCTTGTCCGAGTCTATCCTGCAGGCTGCAAGGACAAAGCCCTCAAGATATATGCAATCCTGGATGACCAAAGTAACAGGTCTCTAGCCAGGTCCATCTTCTTTGACAACTTCAGCATTGCAGGCCCTGGTTCTCCCTACTCCCTGAGGACGTGGTCAGGTACTGTTGAGATGGCAGGGAGAAAAGCAACCGGATACAAGGTGGAGTCCATAGATGGTCAAACCTGCCTATCGCTATCAACCATTCTGGAGTGCAACCAGATTCCCGACAACAGGTCAGAGATACCTTCACCAGAGGTGGCGACACATCACCCCCATCTGAAGCATATAGCCCACCTGATACCTGAGTTGGATTCAGAAGCCCCAATAGCTCTACTACTGGGAAGAGATATACTACGAGTCCACAAGACTAGAGAATATATAAATGGCTCCAGAAGTGCTCCGTACGCTCAGAGGCTCGACCTTGGATGGGTCATCATAGGAGACGTCTGTCTAAGAGGAGCGCACAAGCCGGCCTCAGTCAATAGTATGCTCACCAGCACACTAGAAAATGGACGTCCGTCTCTCTTCCAGCCATGTCACAATAGTCTGCTGGTAAAGGAATTGCCAAACAGCGCTCCCCTACCTTGCCCTTTCTCAGTACCTACCAATGAAGACCACGCCTGTGAAGGTGAACAAGACCACATGGGATGTACAGTCTTCCACAGGACAAAGGAAGATGACAAGGTAGCGATGTCCATAGAAGACAGGATGTTCCTGGACATCATGGATAGACAAATAGTCACAGACAAATCGAACAGTTGGGTCGCACCTTTACCATTTCGACCTAAGAGAAGGCGCCTACCCAATAACAGGGAACTGGTCTACAGCCAATTCATCTCCCTCAGGCACAAGCTTAAGAAGTCACCTGAGACGAAGGAACACTTCTTTACCTTCATGGGAAGGATATTTCAGAACAACCACGCAGAGATTGCACCTGCACTTTGGCCCTCAGAGGAGTGTTGGCACTTGCCCATCTTCGGAGTATACCATCCCAAGAAGCCAGGTCAAATAAGAGTGGTATTCGACTCAAGTGCCAAATGTGAAGATGTCTCATTAAATGATGTCCTACTGTTGGGCCCAGACCTCAACAAGAGACTTCAGGAAGTACTACTCTCTTTCCGCAGAGATACGGTGGCATTTATGGCTGACATACAACAGATGTTCCACTGTTTTCTCGTCAAAGAGGAACACAGAAACTACTTGAGGTTCTTCTGGTACTGTGACAACGACCCAGACAAAGACTTCACAGAGTACCGGATGAGGGTACACATCTTCGGGAACAGCCCTTCCCAGCAGTCGCTATCTACGGCCTCCGTAATTCTGCCAAAGAAGGCGAAGAAAAATATGGGTCAGACGTCAGATACTTCGTAGAAAAGGACTTCTATGTAGATGACTGTTTGAAGTCTACACCAACAAATGAGGCTGCAATCAGTCTACTAAAAAGGGCTCAAGAAATGCTCACTCAGTCTAACCTAAGGTTACACAAGATTTCCTCCAACAGTCGAGAGTTGATGGAAGCATTTCCCTCTCAAGACTATTCCAGCGATCTAAAGGACCTAGACCTAAGCATGGACACTCTTCCCATGCAGTGGAGTCTTGGATTGCTTTGGGATCTGAAGACGGATTCCTTCACCTTTCAGATCAGTAAAGACGAGAAACCCTTCACGCGCAGAGGAGTTCTTTCTTTCGTGAATAGTTTATACGACCCCTGGGGTTCGCAGCTCCAGTTACTGTCCAAGGGAAAATTATGCTAAGAGACTTCACCCAAGAGACATCTGATTGGAATGATCCACTGCCAGCAGAAAAGGCAGACCTGTGGGCAGAGTGGAAGAGATCTCTCGAGGCCTTGACCGACCTTTGTGTGAAACGACCGTATGCTCCTGTGCCATCTACAGAAGTCAAGACACAAAGACTTTGTATCTTCTGCGACGCATCAGTCAAAGCAATCGCAGCAGTAGCATACCTCAAAACCACAGATGTCAATGAACAGAGCCACATCGGGTTTGTGATGAGCCGGACTAAACTGACACCACTCCGCGAACACACGGTACCCAGACTGGAACTCTGCGCTGCTGTCCTCGCAGTTGAGTTGGCCGAGCTTATCTCAGGTGCGATGAATCTGGAGACCAAAGAAGCAGAGTTCTTCACTGATAGCAAGGTGGTACTGGGATACATCTCCAATGAAACATGATGCTTTTATGTCTACGTCAGCAACCAGATACTGAGGATAAGAAGATCTACCTGCCCTAGTCAGTGGCACTACATACCTACACACCTCAATCCTGCGGACCATGCGACTAGATCAATTGCTTCAAGTCATCTTAAGGACACTACCTGATTCACAGGCCCTGCTTCCTTGTACGGTTCAATGCCCCACATCGACAGGCCTGAAACGTTTGAACTGGTGGATCCAGATGCCAATGAGGAGCTCCGTCCTCGAGTGTCTGCTCTGCATACAGGGATTTCAAGTCATTACCTGGAATCTCATCGGTTCAGCAGGTTCTCAACCTGGAAGTCACTTGTTCGAGCCGTTGCTTGTCTACTTCATGTGGCCCAGTCCTACAAGTCAGCATTACCTTAAAGCCAGAGATCTTGTAAAGGTTGGCATCACTGCAAGCATGCTTTTACCACCCTCAACTTGGAAAGAGCCAAGGTTACAATGCTTCATGTTGTGCAAAGGGAAACCTACACCAGAGGAATAGAGAACCACAACAAAGGACAACCCGTTCCTAGAGACAACGTGCTGATGAAGCTCACTCTGATTAGGCCACTCACAGCACTTTCCAGTGATTCCAGAGACCCGACAGTCCTTACTCCTGCCATGCTACTCACTTAGAAAACCAACACTCCCAGCGCTCCACTGAGAAAATTCAGCAAGAAGGACCTCTACAGATGTCAATGGAGACAAGTTCAAAGTCTCTCCAATACTTTCTGGGACAGATGGAGAAAACAATATCTCTCTACCTTACAGCCTAGGAAGAAGTGGCAGATCGACAAGTCGAACATCAAAACCAGGTGATACTGTGCTCATGAAGGACAGCCAGTCACACCGAAATGAGTGGCCACTAGGCCTCATCACCAAGGTATTCCCAAGCAAGGATGAGAAGGTGCGCAAGGTCGAGGTCAAAGTGTGGAAAGCTTGGGAGAGTAAACTATTCCTCACACCAGTTGCGGAACTAGTTGTACTGCTTTCGCCGAAAGAGCCTGTATGTGGCATCAGTTGATGCCAAGCGGGGAGTATTCTGCCCATTCTGAGTACTGGGAAGCATGTTTCTTATTGTGTGCTTGTTTTGTTTGTTATAGCACCATCTAGTGGTGGCTGAATTTATAGCCTGTGCCTTTAACAAGCAGATAGAGTATTGCATTGTGGGATTGAAGCAAGGTATTCTGGGAACAAGAAACTCCATTTTCTTCCATGTACTTCAGGGATTACACGTGTTTCATGTGCTCTCCCGTAACTTCTCCAACTTGAGTTTGCTATCCTGGTAAAGCATATCTGTTTTACCGCGCACATGTTCTATACTGTTCACCAATAAACAAGTTAGACTACAGAGGACAGTCTGCTTTTTTGGAAGATAGAATGATGATTTAGCTGTATGCTGGATTGCACACCGTGCCAACGTGTATGAAGGCAGAACACGTTCAGCTGAATAGAAAAATACATGCAGCCGCACTCTCTGGTCCCGAGTGCCGACGGCAGTTCCGGGTATTGAGGTGCGAGACTCGTGCGAGTTCCTTGCATTGCAATTGCAAGTGTGACACCGGCCTAAGGCAAGGTACGTGGCCCCGGCGTCTTCACAATCAGAAGTAATCCTGGGAACAGGGCAAGCTAAGGCACCTCTAGCGTTAGGGTCAGGGAAGGAGCACCTGGTCCCAGGACACCCGACAACAGAGTTGTTACACTGATGTTGTGGAGGAAGAGAACAAGAAAAAGAAGAAACTATGAACAGTATACCCTTTTTTGGGTGGAAAGGGGTGCATGGGAATACACCAGAAAAAAAGGAACAATTTAATTACCGTATATACTCGTGTATAAGCCGACCCGTGTATAAGCCGACCCCCTAATTTTGCCTCAAAAAACTGGGAAAACTTATTGACTCGTGTATAAGCCGGGTGTATAAACTGCCCTCCTGCTCTGTGCTGCCCCCGTCCTGCTCCTTGCTCCCCCATCCAGCTCTGTGCTCCCCCATTCTCCTCTGTACTCCCCCCCTCCTGCTCCGTCCTCCACTGTGCTCCCCCATTCCTTCTCCGTCCTCCTGTGCCCCCTCCGTCCTGCTCTGTGCTCCTCTGTGCCCTCCATCCTTTCCCCGTCCTGCTCCGTGCTCTTCTGTGCCCTCCATCCTCACCCCGTCCTGCTCCGTGCTCATTGTCCTCCTCCATGCTTCCCCCGTCCTCCGTTCTCCCCCGTCCTCCTCCATGCTTCCCCCGTCCTCCCCCGTCCTGCTCCATGCTTCCCCCGTCCTCCGTTCTCCCCCCGTCCTGCTCCATGCTTCCCCCGTCCTCTGTTCTCCCCCGTCCTCCTCCATGCTTCCCCCGTCCTCCGTTCTCCCCCTGTCCTGCTCCATGCTCCTTGTCCCTCCTCCATCATACTCACCCCTCCCCGTGCCATCGCTGAGCGTCCCTGCAATCCTGCGTTCTCCCCGGCTTGCTGCAGCTCTCCAGCACTGAGCGGTGATGTAATACCCGCTCATTAAGGCCATGAATATGGAGGCCACGCTCATGGGAGTGGCGTCGCGTCCATATTATATGACCTTAATGAGCGGGTATTACATCACCGCTCAGTGCTGGAGAGCTGCAGCAAGCCTGGGAGAACGCAGGATTGCAGGGACGCTCAGCGATGGCACAGGGAGGGGTGAGTATGATCCCAGCCACCGGCTCCTGCCGCGGCATCCCCACCCCTGCTGGTTTCTGCCCTATGACTCGTGTATAAGCCGAGGGGGCATTTTCAGCATGAAAAAAGGTGCTGAAAATCTCGGCTTATACACGTGTATATACGGTAGCTTTATGTTCCGCTGCTGTCATCTAGTGGGATTGAGGAGTCTGGGCCCATGGACTTGGTCTCTGTGTGCATCTTCAGCAGTATGACCACTTCCCCGTTCCTTACCACACGCCTTGCGCATTTTAAATCAGGTATATACCGTATATACTCGAGTATAAGCCGACCCGAGTATAAGCCGACCCGAGTATAAGCCGACCCCACTAATTTTGCCACAAAAAACTGAGAAAACTTATCGACTCGAGTATAAGCCTAGGGTGGAAAATGAGATTGTGCCCCATATGCTACCCATGTATTATGCCCCCATAGATGCTCCATAGATTGTGCCCCCATAGGTGCTCCACAGGTTATGCCCCATAGATGCTCCATAGATTGTGCCCCCATAGATGCTCCACAGATTATGCCACCATAGATGCTCCATAGATTGTGCCCCATAGATGCTCCACAGATTATGCCCCCATTGATGCTCCACAGATTGTGCCCCATAGATGATCCATAGATTATGCCCCATAGATGCTCTATAGATTATGCCCCATAGATGATCCATACATTGTGCCCCATAGATGATCCATAGATTGTGCCCCTATAGATGATCCATAGATTGTGCCCCCATAGATGCTCCATAGATTGTGCCCCCATAGATGCTCCATAGACTGTGCCCCATAGATGCTCCACAGATTATGCCCCATAGATGCTCCATAGATTATGCCCCTATAGATGCTCCATAGATTATGCCCCCATAGATGCTCCATAATATAGGTCGCCTTATGCGGCCGCAGCTGCTGCAACCAAAAAAAAAAAAAAGACATACTCATCTATCGTCGCTGGGGGGCCAGGTGCCGTGTCCTGAGCAGACGGGGACATCGGCGCGCTATGGGGGACAGGTGCCGATGCCACCGCTCGCTCAGGGCCCGGCACCTGACATATTTACCTGTCACCGCTGAGCGCCGCTGTCTTCCGGGTCCTCCAGCAGTCAATGCTCAGGCAGAGGGCGCGGCGCGCACTAACCATGTCATCGCGCCCTCTGCCTGAACATTCACAGCTAGAGAGGATGCGAGGACACAGCGGCGAGCAGAGGTGGAACGGGACAGTTGAATATCCCTTATACTCACCCTCCCATTGGCGCGGTCTCTGCAGCCCCTGCTGTTCTCCCACGGTCTCCAGCGCCAGTGTTCAACGGTCATGTGGTACCGCTCATTAAAGTCATGAATACAGTTAGGTCCATAAATATTTGGACAGAGACAACATTTATCTAATTTTGGTTCTAGACATTACCACAATGAATTTGAAACAAAACAAATCAGATGCAGTTGAAGTTCAGACTTTCAGCTTTCATTTGAGGGTATCCACATTAAAATTGGATGAAGGGTTTAGGAGTTTCAGCTCCTTAACATGTGCCACGCTGTTTTTAAAGGGACCAAAAGTAATTGGACAAATGACTCCAAGGCTATTTCATGGACAGGTGTGGGCAATCCCTTTGTTATGTCATTCTCAATTAAGCAGATGAAAGGGCCGGAGTTGATTTGAGGTGTGGTGTTTGCATTTGGAAGGTTTTGCTGTGAAGGAAACATGTGGTCACAGGAGCTCTCCATGCAGGTGAAACAAGCCATCCTTAAGCTGCAAGAACAGAAAAAAACCCATCCAAGAAATTGCTACAACATTAGAAGTGGCAAAATCTACAATTTGGTACATCCTGAGAAAGAAAGAAAGCACTGGTGAACTCATCAATCCAAAAAGACCTGGGAGCCCACGGAAGACAACAGTGGTGGATGATCGCCGCATACTTTCTTTGGTGAAGAAGAACGCGTTCACAACATCAACTGAAGTCCAGAACACTCTCAGTGAAGTAGGTGTATCTGTCTCTAAGTCAACAGTAAAGAGAAGACTCCATGAAAGTAAATACAAAGGGTTCACATCTAGATGCAACCATTCATCAATTCCAAAAATAGACAGGCCAGAGTTAAATTTGCTGAAAAACACCTCCAGAAGCCAGCTCAGTTCTGGAAAAGTATTCTATGGACAGATGAGACAAAGATCAACCTGTACCAGAATGATGGGAAGCCAAAAGTTTGGAGAAGAAAGGGAACGGCACATGATCCAAGGCACACCACATCCTCTGTAAAACATAGTGGAGGCAACGTGATGGCATGGCCATGCATGGCTTTCAATGGCACTGGGTCACTTGTGTTTATTGATGACATAACAGCAGACAAGAGTAGCCGGATGAATTCTGAAGTGTACCGGGATATACTTTCAGCCCAGATTCAGCCAAATGCTGCAAACTTGATTGGACGGCGCTTCATAGTACAGATGGATAATGACCCCAAGCATACAGCCAAAGCTACACAGGAGTTCATGAGTGCAAAAAAGTGGAACATTCTTCAATGGCCAAGTCAATCACCAGATCTTAATCCAATTGAGCATGCATTTCACTTGCTCAAATCCAGACTTAAGAGGGAAAGACCACAAACAAGCAAGACCTGAAGGCTGCGGCTGTAAAGGCCTGGCAAAGCATTAAGAAGGAGGAAACCCAGCGTTTGGTGATGTCCATGGGTTCCAGACTTAAGGCAGTGATTGCCTCCAAAGGATTCGCCACAAAATTTTGAAAATAAAAATATTTTGTTTGGGTTATGTTTATTTGTCCAATTACTTTTGACCTCCTAAAATGTGGAGTGTTTGTAAAGAAATGTGTACAATTCCTACATTTTCTAACACATATTTTTGTTCAACCCTTCAAATTAAACGTTACAATCTGCACTTGAATTCTGTTGTAGAGGTTTCATTTCAAATCCAATGTGGTGGCATGCAGAGCCCAACTCGCGAAAATTGTGTCACTGTCCAAATATTTCTGGCCCTGACTGTATGTGCATATTCATGACTTTAATGAGCGGTACCACTGATAGCTGAACACAGGCGCCAGAGACCGTGGGAGAAGAGCAGGGGGGCTGCAGAGACGCACCGGCGGGAAGGTGAGTATATAGCACAGCTGCGCTCCGCCTCCCCCGCCGACCCCCTGGTATATGACTCGAATATAAGCCGAGAGGGGGACTTTCCGCCCTAAAAGATGGGCTGAAAATCTCGGCTTATAGGCTTATACTCGAGTATATACGGTAATATATCCCTGAAAACTTTCTGGTATTAGTAGGAAAAAGTAAATATGCAGCCCTGAAAAGGATTTTAGCTTGCAGCAGTATACCTATTGAAGGACTATAAGGCAATAAACCTTGCCCATATGCCTCTAAATCAAAATTATCCCTCCTCCACCAGCTATCCCTTCACTGAATGCAAGTAACAGCAGTTTTACTAGAGAAAGTTCAGTATATAGCCCTGAAAAGGACTTTTCTGCTGTATGCGAGTACTGCAATAGCAAATAAACACTGCCTTTATGCCTGCTCTGGTCAAAGCTCTCACTCCTAGAACAACTCTCCCTGAACTGCTTCCAAAGGAGAGTGTGCCAAGCATCATGTCACCAGGTCTGATATAAGACCTGATGACGTGATGCAGCCGGCCAATCACAGTAATGCCAGTAGCCAACATGGCTACGGCATTAAAGTGTATGGTGAGCAATCCACACATGTTTACTGGCTATCTAACAGCCACGAAACATGCGGGGCGGGGAGTTGAGCATGGCGCTCAAGCACCCTCAATACTTGATTGAGTAACGAGCGTATCCGAGCACCCAGATGCTCGATCTTGCAAGCATGCTCACTCATCACTAATTGTTAGTGCCCTTAGGGGACTCGAAGATGCGATCGTCCAATCGCTTATCCTATATACAGTGATGCAACAGCAATGCTGTACAGTCATGGCCAAAAGTTTTGAGAATGACACAAATATTATATTTTCACATGATCTGCTGCCCTCTGGTTTTTATGTGTGTTTGACAGATGTTTTTATCACAGACAGAAATATAATTGCAAACATATGAGTAACAAAAGCTTATATTGACAGTTAGAATGAGTTAATGCAGCAAGTAAGTATTTGCAGTGTTGACCCTTCTTCTTCAGGACCTCTGCAATTCTCCCTGGCATGCTCTCAATCAATTTCTGGACCAAATCCTGACAGATAGCAGTCCATTCTTGCACAATCAATGCTTTCATTTTGTCAGAATTTTTAGGTTTTTGTTTGTCCACCCGTCTCTTGATGATTGACCACAAGTTCTCAACGGGATTAAGATCTGGGGAGTTTCCAGGCCATGGACCCAAAATCTCTATGTTTTGTTCCCTGAGCCATTTAGTTATCACCTTTGCTTTATGGCAAGGTGCTCCATCATGCTGGAAAAGGCATTGTTGATCGCCAAACTGCTCTTGGAGGGTTGGGAGAAGTTGCTCTTGGAGGACATTCTGGTACCATTGTTTATTCATGGCTGTGTTTTTAGGCAAGACTGTGAGAGAGCCGATTCCCTTGGCTGAGAAGCCACCCCACACATGAATGGTTTCAGGATGCTTAACAGTTGGCATGAGACAGTCTTGGTGGTAGCGCTCACCTTGTCTTCTCCGAATGAGGCGTTTTCCTGATGTCCCAAACAATCGAAAAGGGGATTCATCAGAGAAAATAACTTTACCCCAGTCCTCAGCAGTCCACTGCCTGTACCTTTTGCAGAATATCAGTCTGTCCATGATGTTCTTTTCTGGAGAGAAGTGGCTTTTTGCTGCCCTCTTTGAGACCAGATCTTGCTCCAAGAGTCTCCGCTTCACAGTGCGTGCAGATGCACTCACACCTGCCTGCTGCCATTCCTGAGCAAGCTCTGCACTGCTGGTAGCCCGATCCTGCAGCTGAAACACTTTTAAGAGACGGTCCTGGCGCTTGCTGGTCTTTCTTGGGCGCCCTGAAGCCTTTTTGGCAACAATGGAACCTCTCTCCTTGAAGTTCTTGATGATGCGATAGATTGTTGACTGAGGTGCAATCTTTCTAACTGCGATACTCTTCCCTGTTAGGCCATTTTTGTGCATTGCAATGATGACTGCACGTGTTTCTTTAGAGATAACCATGGTTAACAGAAGAGAAACAATGATGCCAAGCACCAGCCTCCTTTTAAAGTGTCCAGTGGTGTCATTCTTACTTAATCATGACAGATTGATCTCCAGCCATGTCCTCATCAACACCCACACCTGTGGTAATGGAGCAATCACTGAAGAGAGGTTAGCTGGTCCTTTTAAGGCAGAGCTGCAATAATGTTGAAATGTGTTTTGGGGGATAAAGTTCATTTTCTAGCCAAATATTGACTTTGCAAGTAATTGCTGTTAAGCTGATCACTCTTTATAACATTCTGGAATATATGCAAATTGCCATTAGAAAAAGTGAAGCAGTAGACTTTGTAAAAATTATTATTTGTGTCATTCTCAAAACTTTTGGCCATGACTGTATATACAGTGGCTTGTGAAAGTATTCACCCCCTTAGCATTTTTCATGTTTTGCCACCTCACAACCTGGAATTTCAGCTTTTTTTAGGGTTTGCATCAGTTCATGTAAAGAACATGCCTACAATGGTGAACATTTTGTTTTGTTTTTTTTTCTCTTTATTGTGAAGCAAACAACAAATAGGACAAAATAACTGAAAACTTCATTCAGTGTGCATAACTACTCACCCCCCTAAAGTCAGTACTTTATAAAACCTCTTTTTGCAGCAATTACAGCTGCAAGCCACTTTGGATATGTCTCCATATGAGCTTTCCATATCTTACCTCTGGGATTTTTCCCATTCCTCAAGTCAAAACTGCTCCAGCTCCTTCAAGTTAGATGGTTTCCTCTGGTAATCTTCAAGTCTGACCACAGATTCTCAATTGTATTAACCCCTTAATGTCCACTGACGTGCAGAGTCCGTCATGGCAAGGTGTCAGTTCCGGCACCAGGACGGACTCTGCACGTCATGGCTTTGATCTACCACTGCGTGTAAACACGCAGTGGTAGATCAGTGCCGACAGCTGTCACAGACAGCTGACAGGCACGGCAAGCGGTGCGGGGACCTTTGCCGTCGGTCCCCGCACCTACAGAGCTGTGCTTGGTCAGTCAATCTGACTGACCAAACACAGCAGCGATCGTGCAGGAGAAGCTGAAATTTCAGCTTCTCCAGCGCGATCAATGCGGGAGCCGGCGCTGCAGTGGCCAGGCTTCCTGCACTGACAGCCAGGAGCGGAGCCCCCACCGCCCCTGGCTGTTAACCCCCTGACTGCTGCGATCGAGCGCGATCGCAGAGCTCAGGGGGGGAGGCAGAGGGTCGGGAGCTCCCTCTGCCTCAGATCGGCACCCTGCAATGTATTTGCAGGGGCCGATCTCTGCCTTGATGACCCGGGGGTTGTCATGACAACCTCTGGGTCATTTAGCTACGGGAAGCTGCTGTGATCATGTCACAGCAGCTTCCACTATAGTTGCAATGCATTGCAATGCCAGAGCATTGCAATGCATTGTAACTTTAATAAAAAGTAAAAAAAGTGAAAGTCCCATAAAGGGACAAGTTAAAAAAAATCATTTTTTAAAAAAAATTGTAAAAAAAATATTAAAAAATAATTAAAAAAAATCCCCTAAAAAATACACATTTTTATGTAATAAAAAAAAAAAAAAAAAAACATACACATGTTAGGTATCGCCACGTCCGTAAAAACCCATCTATAAAAGCGTAACCCTAGTTAACCCCTTCAGTGAAAGCCGTAAAAAAAAACACAAAAAAGTAGTAAATTATACTTTTTCCAAGCGGTATCATTATACCGCTTGGAAAAAGTGCAATAACACGCGATCAAAAAGTCAGATATAAATAATCATGGTACCGCTGAAAACGTCATCTTGTCCCGCAAAAAACAAGCTGCTATACAGCATCATCAGCAAAAAAATAAAAAAGTTATAGCTCGCGGAATAAACTGATGCAAAAATAATTATTTTTTCTATAAAATTTTTTATTGTGTAAAAAACGCCAAAACATAAAAAAATATATATAAATGAGGAATCGCCGTAACCGTAGTGACCCGAAGAATAAAGCTGCTTTATCAATTTTACCACACACGGAACGGAGGAAAAAAAAAAAAAAAAAAAACAATTCCTGAATTGCTGGTTTTTGTTCATTGTGATTCCACAAAAATCGGAATAGGAAACGATCAAAAAACGTTATGTGCCTGAATATGGTACCAATAAAAACGTCAGCTCGTCCCGCAAAAAATAAGCCCACAGATAACTCTGTCGGCCGAAATATGGAAAAATTATAGCTCTCAAAATACGGCGATGCAAAAATTTCTTACAAAAAATTATTCCAAGAAAAAGCATCTTTTAGTGTGTGACAGAAGCTAAACATGAAAAAAGGGTGTAAATCTGGTATCGCTGTAATCGCACCAATCCGAGGAATAAAGTCGCCTAATCACTAATACCGCACGAGGAACGGCGTAAAAAAGAAAACCAATTCTTCACCTTTTGTGGATTTGTTCATTGTGCCTCCCAAAGATCGCAGTAAGGCGATCACAGTGGTTCCCCCCACATATGGGGTATTAGCGTACTCAGGACAAAATGCACAATAGCTTTTGGGGTCCTATTTCTCCTGTTACCCTTAGAAAAATAAAAATTTGGGGCAAAAAGGTAATTTTTGTGGAAAAAAATATGATTTTTTTATTTTCACGGCTCTACATTATAAACTTCTGTGAAGCCCTTGGGGGTTCAAAGTGCTGACCACACATCTAGATAAGTTCCTTGGGGGGTCTAGTTTGTAAAATGGGGTCATTTGTGGGGGGTTTCTACTGTTTAGGCACATCAGGGGCTCTCCAAGCGCGACATGACACCCGCAGACCATTCCATCAAAGTCTGCATTTAAAAACGGTGCTCCTTCCCTTCCGAGCTCTGCCATGCGTCAAAATAGTGGTTCCCCCCCACATATGGGATATCAGCGTACTCAGGACAAATTGCACAATAGCTTTTGGGGTCCTATTTCTCCTGTTACCCTTATAAAAATAAAAATTTGGGGGCAAAAAGATTATTTTTGTGGAAAAAAATATGATATTTTTATTTTCACGGCTCTACGTTATAAACTTCTGTGAAGCACTTGGGGGTTCAAAGTGCTCACCACACATCTAGATAAGTTCCTTGGGGGGTCTAGTTTCCAAAATGGAGTCACTTGTGGGGGGTTTCTACTGTTTAGGCACATCAGGGGCTCTCCAAACGTGACATGACACCCGCAGACCATTCCATCAAAATCTGCATTTGAAAAAGGCGCTCCTTCCTTTTCCAGCTCTGCCATGCGTCAAAATAGTGGTTTACCCCCACATATGGGGTATCAGCATACTCAGGACAAATTGCACAATAACTTTTGGGGTCCTGTTACCCTTTGGAAAATAACAATTGGGGGTGGAAAATCATTTTTGTGGAAAAGATATGATTTTTTAATTTTACTGCTCTACGTTATAACCTTCTGTGAAGCCCTTGGGGGTTCAAAGCTTTCACCACACATCTAGATAAGTTCCTTGGGGGGTCTAGTTTCCAAAATGGGGTCACTTGTGGGGGTTTCCACTGTTTAGGCACACAGGGACTCTCCAAATGCGACATGGCGTCCAATCTCAATTCCAGCCAAAAAAGTCAAATGGCGCTGCTTCCCTTCCAAGCTCTGCCATGCGCCCAAATAGTGGTTTACCCCCACATATGGGGTATCAGCGTACTCAGGACAAATTGCACAATAACTTTTGGGGTCCTTTTACCCTTTGGGAAATAAAAATTGGGGGTGGAAAGATCATTTTAGTGGAAAAGATATGATTTTTTAATTTTACAGCTCTACGTTATAACCTTCTGTGAAGCCCTTGGGGTTCAAAGCTCTCACCACACATCTAGATAAGTTCCTTGGGGGGTCTAGTTTCCAAAATGGGGTTACTTGTGGGGGGTATCCACTGTTTAGGCACACAGGGGCTCTCCAAATACGACATGGCGTCCAATCTCAATTCCAGCCAAAAAAGTCAAATGGCGCTGCTTCCCTTCCGAGCTCTGCCATGCACCCAAATAGTGGTTTACCCTCACATATGGGGTATCAGCGTACTCAGGACTAATTGCACAATAACTTTTGGGGTCCTTTTATCCTTTGGAAAATAAAAATTGGGATGAAAAGATCATTTTTGTGGAAAAAACATGATTTTTTAATTTTACGGCTCTACGTTATAACCTTCTGTGAAGCCCTTGGGGGTTCAAAGCTCTCACTACACATTTAGATAAGTTACTTGGGGGGTCTAGTTTCCAAAATGGGGTCACTTGTGGGGGGTTTCCACTGTTTAGGCACACAGGGACTCTCCAAATGCGACATGGCGTCCAATCTCAATTCCAGCCAAAAAAGTCAAATGGCGCTGCTTCCCTTCCGAGCTCTGCCATGCACCCAAATAGTGGTTTACCCCCACATATGGGGTATCAGCGTACTCAGGACAAATTGCACAATAACTTTTGGGGTCCTTTTATCCTTTGGAAAATAAAAATTGGGATGAAAAGATCATTTTTGTGGAAAAAACATGATTTTTTAATTTTACGGCTCTACGTTATAACCTTCTGTGAAGCCCTTGGGGGTTAAAAGCTCTCACAACACATTTAGATAAGTTACTTGGGGGGTCTAGTTTCCAAAATGGTGTCACTTGTGGGGGGTTTCCACTGTTTGGCACACAGGGACTCTCCAAATGCGACATGGCGTCCAATCTCAATTCCAGCCAAAAAAGTCAAATGGCGCTGCTTCCCTTCCGAGCTCTGCCATGCGCCCAAATAGTGGTTTACCCCCACACATGGGGTATCGATGTACTCAGGAGAAATTGTACAACAAATATTGTGGTTCATTTTCTACTGATACCCTTGACAAAATTTTAAAAAATTGTGTCGAAAGAAAAATTTTGGGAAAAAAAGTTAAATGTTAATTTTTTCCTTCCACATTGCTTCAATTCTTGTGAAGTACCTAAAGGGTTAATAAACTTCTTGAATGTGGCTTTGAACACGTTGAGGGGTGCAGTTTTTAGAATGGTGTCACTTTTGGGTATTTTCTGTCATATTGACCCCTCAAATTCACTTCAAATGTGAGGTGGCCCCTAAAAAAAAATGATTTTGTAAATTTTGTTGGAAAAATTAGAAATTGCTGGTCAACTTTTAACACTTATAATTTCCTAACAAAAAAAAATTTTGGTTCCAAAATTGTGCTGATGTAAAGTAGACATGTGGGAAATGTTATTTATTAACTAATTTTTGTGACATATCTCTCTGATTTAATGGCATAAAAATTAAAAGTTTGAAAATTGCAAAATTTTCAAAATTTTTGCCATATTTCCGTTTTTTTCATAAATAAATACAAGTTATATTGAAGAAATTTTACCACTATCATGAAGTACAATATGTCTCGAGAAAACAGTCTCAGAATCGCCAAGATCCGTTTAAGCGTTCTAGAGTTATAACCTCATAAAGAGACAGTGGTCAGAAATGTAAAAATTGGCCTGGTCTTTAACCTACAAAATGGCTTGGTCGTTAAGGGGTTAAGGTCTGGGCTTTGACTAGGCCACTCCGAACATTTACACATTTCCCCTTAAACCACTTGAGTGTTGCTTTAGCAGTATGCTTTGGGTCATTGTCTTGTTGGAAAGTGAACCTCCATCCCAGTCTCAAATCACTGACAGACTGAAACATGTTTTGCTCAAGAATATCCTTGTATTTCACACCATCCATCTTCACCTCAACTCTTTCCATTTTCCCTGTCACTGCTGCCCAAAAAAACATCACCACAGCATGATGGTGCTACCACCATGTTTCACTGTAGGGATGGTGTTCTTGGGGTGATTAGCTGTGTTGGTTGGCACCAGGCATAGTGTTTACCTTGTGTCAGACAGTGACCTGCATTGTTGGAAATGGCCTGAATGTGTCACAGACAATAAGATCCTCTGTGCTGTAAGCCTGGAATTCTGTTCTGGGACCTGTAGTTCCACGAGCCTTGTTTTTGTTTTAACTAGGGGGGGCTGACAGGGTTAGCCGGAGAGCTGGGCGGGACTAGCTAACCACACACACCTCGCACCTATGGGGGTGGTTACAGCTACATAATGTGACCATGGTTTGGGTCACATAGTCTAGGCTGTAAGGTCCGGTGTGAGGTCAGGTATGTGTGTTGGAAGGTCCTATGGGTGGACGGACTTCCTGAAGAGCACATGGTGAGTACCTCAAAGCTCTCTGTGTTGGAGGGTCCTGTGAGTGGACCGAACTCCTGAATAGCACATGGAGAGACTGTAGATCGAGATGGTCTCTGTGTTGGAAGGTTCCACGAGGGGACTGGATTCCTGAAGAGCACAGGGTGAGACCATGTGTGTGCAGAGTCTGTAACGGCACTGCGTTGGGGAAGCTACCAACCTTCTGAGGGTCTGGAACTGTTGGGAGTGCCCTGGTCGCAAAGACAGTGATCCCAGTAAGGCAGCTTCCCTGGCAGAGAGGACTGACAAGGAGTCAGCGTGTGGAGCAGGAGCTCCTGTAAGGTAACTCCAGACAAGGGGGTTATGGGCAGAATAAGTATCTGCCATTGGAACAGACTGTTGGTGCTTGTTGTGTTCCATGGATGTTAATGAACTGTGCGGTCACCCACGGTAACTGGACAAAGTGAGGTCCAGCGTGTTTAGAGACTGCAACCTAATGTTAGGTGTCATGGAATAAAGCTGTGAGAGACATTGGTACGGTGTGCGGTCGCCCACGGTAAGTGGACAAAGAGCAGTCCGGCGTGTTTAGGGACCGTGATTCAAAGCCGTATTGTCACGCTGTCTAATGATATGTATACAATGTCAGTAAACTATTAATACAGGAACAACACTCTATACAACAACTAGTATAGCAACATCAGCATGTAAGTATAGAATAGATTTACCTGACACGATATCTGCTGAACTCAGGGTTAATCTTGAGGACTTGATGAGCTGAAACAGGAAAGAGGTGGACCGGGATCTAACCTGACCCTAAACTGGGGTCCTAACTAATCCCTCACCTTGGAGGTACTGATAATGGTTCAGAGGTCCAAGTCTCCAACCTAACCCTGTCTCCTATCAGACCCTGAACCCTGTAATCAGTCCTAAGAAGGATCCTGACTACCACCAAAGGGATATGGGCTGATCTCAGCTAAATACACAGATTAGACATATAAGACAGACAGGATAACACTCGCTTGCATACACACTCAAACACCAAAGGAACATAAATGGTCTGGGAAATAAACTCTAACCAAGTTGAGCTTAGAACAACTAAGGAGCTCACAACTAAAGTCTATACAGATTCATTCCTATCTGTGGTCTGCATGAAGGTTTCACTGGCAACTCCCCAAGCAGACAACCAGGAATTTAAAGGAAACCAATCAACAAATAATCAATTGCAGCCGGGAGAAACTGCACCCAGTCCCAGAACCGAGCACAGACAGAATTAACTCCCTAGCTGCCAAACACAAAGAAACAGCAGCTCAGCTGTGAGAAGTCAAAATGTGCAACCGCGACGATCTTCGTGGCAATGCACACATGACACGTATACTACGAAGTGCTATGGACTATGCAAGGTCTGTGATGTATAACCTGGCCAACAGAGGTTTATGAGTTGCATAATAAACCGCATAGACTGTTTTGTGAGAAAAACATGCCTGTGTGCCTTGCATCCCGTTACCAAGCGAGTGCCCCCCAACACATGCAGTAAGCGCTGCCTTACTCTTGGTGGCCAAAAATTAAAATTTTAGTCTCATCTTACCACAGCACCTTCCTTCATACATCTGGGGGGAGTCTCCCACATGTCTTTTGGCAATCTCAAAACGAGCTTCACAATTTTTGTTTATACGTAAAGGCTTTTTTCTCCCACTCTTCGATAAAGGCCACCTCTATGGAGTATACGGTTTATCGTGGTCGTATGAATAGATTCTCCAGTCTCTGCTTGGGATTTCTGCAGCTCCTTCAGGGTTACTTTGATCTGTGTGCTACCTCTCTGATTAATGTCCTCCTTGCCCGGCTGACAGCTTTGGTGGGCGGCCCTCTCTCGGCAGGTTTGTTGTGGTAAAATGTTCTTCCCATTTGATAATAATGGATTTGCTGGTGCTCTGGAAGATCATCAGAGATTGGGATATTTTTTATAACCCAACCCTGACTTGTGCTTCTGTGTGGCCCAGCTTCGCAAGGCACATGTGTCGACCCGCCACCGCAATTGTGGGTTACCAGGGCAATGGGGTACTCAGAGCCGAGCCCGTAGAAGTCTATGGGGTTGTCACAGGTAGCGGTGGCTCGGTCTGTGGCCCTGGCGGTCTGGCGTATGTTGGGGGGAATATTTACAGGGGATAGATATATTTACAGTTCGTGACGCCACCTGTAGTCTCTGGTAATTTGTACCAGCGCTGCTGTAGATCTCTGAGGGGATGGTGAGGCAGCTAGATGTCAGGTCCCCTACAGGTGGGACTCTTCCCTCAGGTCGATAGTAATGATAGGGTAGTGCAGGAATGCAATCAAATAACACAGTCTCACACATCAGCGTCTTTCCATACCTTTACTTGTAAGATGGTAAGGCAGGTCCCAGGGAGGCTGATCCAAGGAGAATGTATTTCGAGATAGCAGCTGGACAAGTTAGGGGCCTCCTTTACTTTCAAATGATGATGAGTACAACCAGCATGAAGCGTAGTTCCCTCTATAACTCCAGCTATTCCAAAGCTGTACTGCCCAGTCAGTTTTGTGGTCGGAGCCTTCCTGTGAGAGAGCTGAATTCCTATCTTGTCCTGCAGAGACTCAAGGTCCTCACTCCCCCTGACCCCAGTTACGTACCGACTATTTAGGGGCTGCTTGCCGCGACCTAAGGTCCGATAAGCCTCTGGTTTTCTTACCACTAAGCTTGAAACTATAGTGATCCTTCGGTCCCCAGTGACCGGTAACAATGTGCAGGACTTCTCCAATCCAAAAGCACTTTTAAATATTCCATCCACTGTGCCTTTCGCCTTGTCCGCGCTTGTAGCATAAACACTCACACTTGCAAAAAGTCATATAATCACTCCCTTCTTTTCTTCCTTCAGAGTTAGTTGCCAGACTCTCAGTAATCTTCTAGGCAGGAGCACGTCTCTGAACCTTCACTGTCCTTGAGACAGGAGACTGAAGTATTTCTGTACTAAACTCTTCCTTCTTTATCAATGTCTTCAGTGAGGTACAGCTCTGACCAGGCTGAGGTGATCTATATCTCGCCCTTACTGGCCTCCACTTGCTGAACTGATGATAGAACCAAGCTGGACTGCTTCCTCCCTCCAAGTCCCAGCTAGACTCCACACGTCTGCTCTGTCCGAAGACAGGAAACTGAACTAAAATCACTCAACGAATCTACACTGACCACTCCCTACGAGTCACTACACTACCCTAAGGGTGTGTCTAGTGTATATTGAGTGAATGGGTATAGAGCATTAAACTGCTATCTCTCCACACATTCTCCAGGGTACTGCGTGTGCCTTCACACCAGGGCTACACACACACATATCTTCTGGAAAATGCACAGGAAGGTAACTGTAAAGCTTGATATTCATTCACGCACACTTCTCAGCATTGCCACTAGAGGCATATCAGACTATTTAAAGTAGTGTGACGTAGCAGTCAGTGTTCAGTTCAGTCTTTCTAGACAGTCTGTGCAGGAGGAGAGGAGTGGGCACATTCTGTTCAAGATTCTAGGCAGTCCGTTTCCTGTCTTAAGACAGTGCAGTCAAGCCTAGGGTGGCTCAGGAGTGAGTCATCCGTTCCATCGGAATTCCAGTCAGACAGACGGAGGGAGAGGAGAGAGGTCTGCATCCTGACAGAGCTTGTGTAGCTCATCTGACAAGAAAGTGGAGGCTAGTACAGGTGAAGTGAATCATCCTAGCCTAGTCAGAGCTACCCCTTAACCTGCTACTCAGAACAAGCTGCCCGTGTTCCTAAGAAAGAAGGAGGAAAGGAATCAAAGCAGTTATACCAACGAGTCAACAGAGAACAGGTCAGTGAGCACTGAAGGAAATCTGACCTTGGCACGCTTGCTACACGTGCTTATGTTAAGAGCGAGAGCAGGGCGAAGGGCGAGTGGAGAAGTAAGAGTGACAAAGGGACAAATCACCCTCACTCAGTTAACCGGACACCGGGGTCCGAAGCATTGCTAGTGCTTTACGCCTAGTAATAAGAAAACCGGAGGCTTTCTGGACTACAAGTCGCAGAAGGTAGCCCTAAGAGCTGATACGTAAATGGAGTCAGGGAGAACGGGGACTTTGAGTCAGTGCACGACAAAAGTAAGGACTTAGTTCTCTCAACATCTGATAATCAGAGACATAGAAGGCTCCACCACAATGTTGGCCGGGCGCAGTTGCTATTAAAAGAGTTGCACTTGACTTTATGCAAGTTGTACTCACACACATAAAGAGGATAAAGGAGGCCTCTAACCTGCTCAACAGTTTTCCTGAATGTGCATTCTCCAACCTAACCAGCTTCCCGGGACATACCTGCAACACCTACAAGTAAAGGTATGGAAAGAGATTGCATTGTGTGTGACTGAATTCTTATCTGCACCCTGCATCACCACCATAGACTTTGAGGGACCAGTTCTACCTGTGGGGAACCTAACACCTAGCTGCCATAACATCCCTCAGAGATCTACCCTGCAGCGCTGGTCAATCAGATCAGAAACCACAGGTGGCGTCACGAACTATAACTACAATCCCCTGTAAATATTCCCCCATTGCATGACCGCCAGGGCCACGGACCGAGCTCTGCTGCCAGTGACAACTCCCATAGACTTCCATGGGCTCGGTGCCGAGTACCCCATAGCCCTGGTACCACCAATGTGGTGCGCGTCATCTTTTTTGGCGTCACGAACAGGATACGAAGCTTGCAAAATTGTGAGTCCTGTGTTGCCTATATTGACTGTTTTGTGCAGAAAAGACTGTTTGCTGTTTTGTCATTTTTGGCGCCAAATACCGCCATTTTTACCGCCATATTCGCGCCCTGAGGCGCTGGTGAAGAAGGTGGGCGTGCATTCGTGGGCGTACCCCCCCCTGTGGCGCGAAAGTTATGGCCGCCCTCTCAAAATGCTATTATAATGTGAGATCCTACCCCACTGCAAGGGAGATCCGCCTCCTCTTAATCTTCTATGCAAAAAAGAGGAAGCGCAAATCCCGCCTCCACGGAGGAGACCAGATTGTTCCTGATGGAGAACACAGTCTGGCCTGGGGAGAGGTGGCAGAAGGACAAGAGCAGCTATGCAGTGGAGCGGTGGAGCGCAGGCACTGCTCCCCAGAAAAGCTGTTGCTTGAACCAGAGCCATCCCTAATACAGAAACTTCAGCAAACCTTGCTGGAGTGCAAGGAGGAGAATGCGGCACTTAAAAAGTTGATCCAGAGCCAGGCAGACATGGAGGAGACCGAGAGACGCTGGCGTGCCCAGACACAGCGGCTGCTGTGGGACGCAGTGCTCTCTCCCACAGACATAACGCCATCACCTGACTTTCCTAAGTCCCTGCTGAAGAAAGCTGAAGGAAAACCGGAGGCCGCCCCCAAAAGTGCTGTACCTGATCCCACCGATGGAGAGGTGGAAGAGAAGGAGGCTGAGGAGGTCCTGCCTGTTCCGGATTACCAGCCAGGCCCGGAGGCCGCAGCGGAATACCAATCCCCGGTAGGGACACCGGAGGAGACCCAGCCGTCCGTGATGGAGCAGCGACAGCAGCAGGTTAGTGCGTTCCCAACTGAGCCACTGCGCGCACCTGCGTCCTACTCGGAATCGCAAGTCCCAGCAGCGTCATCTTTGGCGTCCGCACCAGGCTGTGTACCAGCATCACCCCCTGCGTACTCCTCTACACCCAGGTCTTGCTCTGCAACGCAATCTGCGACCATTCCAGCATCGCAACCTGCGACCAGTTCGGAAGCGCAATTTGAATTGTACACTGCGGCACCTTTAACAATGCAATCTGCGTTCTACTCCAGGGAGATACCCGTTGGGTCCCCAGCTCAAACAAAAGATGTCGCTACACAAACGTACATTGCAGGACATGATCTTACTGTAATGGGTTCCCGAGGTCATTGTATACTTCTGGCCCCAGGAATGGAAAAAGTAATGGTCACAAGCAAGAAAGATGAAACACAGTAGGACCCAGACAGGGGTTTACTGCAACTGAAAATGTATAAAGTTTGAAAAAGATGAAGATTTGCACTTTACTATTGATAAATGTTTACATAGTATGCTTGCTTATTTAAAGTAGAATACCCGGCTGGGTACAGAGTTAAAGTAAAAGTTGATTGAAATGTGTTTAACCATGCCAATGGACTGCGTGGCTGTGGACTGTGCCAGCCCAAGAACTTATATTGTAAATAGTTTGCACTACGGTGCTACATCTTGGTTTTACACAAAGCCTTGAACTACCTCTGAAAGAAAACCCGTATGGTGTGGCCTAGAGTGAGGTCTGCAGTCAGAAGTCCTGCAGCCCACCCAGGACCCATGTGGGAGGTTTGGTGCGGGTCCTCCACAAGAATTTGTCTTGTATAATGAGAATGTTTTGATACTTTGATACTTTTGTATTTTTCATATTGTACATATTGTACAAATTGTAACGTTCAAGATTTCGTACCTCCCGCAAGGGATGAGTTATTATGTTTATGTTATATGCAAAACAAAAATGTTTTTCTTTTCTATTTCAGCCCGGGAGTGCTGAGTTTAACTAGGGGGGGATGTGTGGCCCAGCTTCGCAAGGCACACATATCTTCTGGAAAATGCACAGGAAGGTAACTGTAAAGCTTGATATTCATTCACGCACACTTCTCAGCATTGCCACTAGAGGCATATCAGACTATTTAAAGTAGTGTGACGTAGCAGTCAGTGTTCAGTTCAGTCTTTCTAAACAGTTTGTGCAGGAGGAGAGGAGTGGGCACATTCTGTTCAAGATTCTAGGCAGTCCGTTTCCTGTCTTAAGACAGTGCAGTCAAGCCTAGGGTGGCTCAGGAGTGAGTCATCCGTTCCATCGGAATTCCAGTCAGACAGACGGAGGGAGAGAGGTCTGCATCCTGACAGAGCTTGTGTAGCTCATCTGACAAGAAAGTGGAGGCTAGTACGGGTGAAGTGAATCATCCTAGCCTAGTCAGAGCTACCCCTTAACCTGCTACTCAGAACAAGCTGCCCGTGTTCCTAAGAAAGAAGGAGGAAAGGAATCAAAGCAGTTATACCAACGAATCAACAGAGAACAGGTCAGTGAGCACTGAAGGAAATCTGACCTTGGCACGCTTGCTACACGTGCTTATGTTAAGAGCGAGAGCAGGGCGAAGGGCGAGTGGAGAAGTAAGAGTGACAAAGGGACAAATCACCCTCACTCAGTTAACCGGACACCGGGGTCCGAAGCATTGCTAGTGCTTCACGCCTAGTAATAAGAAAACCGGAGGCTTTCTGGACTACAAGTCGCAGAAGGTAGCCCTAAGCGCTGATACGTAAACGGAGTCAGGGAGAACGGGGACTTTGAGTCAGTGCACGACAAAAGTAAGGACTTAGTTCTCTCAACATCTGATAATCAGAGACATAGAAGGCTCCACCACAATGTTGGCCGGGCGCAGTTGCTATTAAAAGAGTTGCACTTGACTTTATGCAAGTTGTACTCACACACATAAAGAGGATAAAGGAGGCCTCTAACCTGCTCAACAGTTTTCCTGAATGTGCATTCTCCAACCTAACCAGCTTCCCGGGACATACCTGCAACACCTACAAGTAAAGGTCTGGAAAGAGATTGCATTGTGTGTGACTGAATTCTTATCTGCACCCTGCATCACCACCATAGACTTTGAGGGACCAGTTCCACCTGTGGGGAACCTAACACCTAGCTGCCATAACATCCCCTCAGAGATCTACTCTGCAGCGCTGGTCAATCAGATCAGAAACCACAGGTGGCGTCACGAACTATAACTACAATCCCCTGTAAATATTCCCCCATTGCATGACCGCCAGGGCCACGGACCGAGCTCTGCTGCCAGTGACAACTCCCATAGACTTCCATGGGCTCGGTGCCGAGTACCCCATAGCCCTGGTACCACCAATGTGGTGCGCGTCACTTCTCAACAACTTTGTCCCTGACTTGTTTGGAGATCTCCTTGGTCTTCATGGTGTTTGGTCAGTGGTTCCTCTTGTTTAATGGTGCTGCAGTCTCTGTGGCATTTCAGAAAAGGTAAAGTGTATATACTGAAAATAAGTAAAAACCAAGGGGGTGGGTGAATAGTTTTGCAAGGCACTGTATTAGAAATCACTGTCTCCTTTGAAGCTCAGCCACAGGTAGGGTTTTAATGGAGCTCCGTAATAAAAGGCATGGGGGTCATCAGCTGACCCCCAGCTGTCATAACAGCCCATCGGCCACCCGTGATCATCACATCACGGGGGCGTGCCTATGGGTGGGGAGAATCTTTTGTGTGAAATTATGTCCAATTTGCCTTTTTCTCTCTGTTTTTGTGTTGTTCCAATACAAACAAATGAAATAAACACGTGTATAACAAAACATGTGTAATTGCAATAATATTCTGGGAGAAATACTTACCGTATATACTCGTGTATAAGCCGAGATTTTCAGCCCATTTTTTAAGGCTGAAAGTCCTCCTCTCGGCTTATACGTGAGTCATATACTGGAGTCGGCGGGGGAGGGTGAGCAGGGGTGTCAGATCATACTTACCCCTCCACCGGCGCGTCTCTGCAGCCCCCTGCTTCTCCCACGATCTCAGGCTCCTTACTGCAGCGGTCACGTGGTACCGCTCATTAAAGTCATGAATATGCACATATTCATGACTTTAATGAGTGGTACCACGTGACCGCTGTAGGAAGGAAGAGCTGCGGAGAAGAGCAGGGGCTGCAGAGACGCGCCGGCGGGGAGGTGAGTATATTCCATATTCACCTGTTCCCGTTCCACCGCTGCTCTCCGCTGTGTCCACGTGTCCTCTAGCTGTGAACGTTCAGGCAGAGGGCGCGATAATGTAGTTAGTACGTGCCGCGCCCTCTGCCTGAGCACTCACTGACAAGAGGACCCGGAAGACAGCGGCTCGCAGCGGTGGACCGGGGACAGGTAAATATCTCAGGTGCCGAGGCCCTGAGCGAGCGGTGACACTGGCACCTGTCCCCCATAGCGCGCCGGTGTCCCCACCTGCTCAGGACACCGGCACCTGGCCCCAGCGACGAGAGGTGAATATGTCATTTTTTTTTTTTAGTTGCAGCGGCAGCAGCAGCATAAGGGACCTATACTATGGGGCACATGGGGCATAATCTGTGGAGCATATGGGGCATAATCTGTGGAACATATGGGGCATAATCTGTGGAGCATATGGGGCATAATCTGTGGAACATATGGGTCATAATCTGTGGAGCATATGGGGCATAATCTGTGGAGCATATGGGGCATAATCTGTGGAACATATGGGGCATAATCTGTGGAACATATGGGGCATAGTCTGTGGAGCATATGGGGCATAATCTATGGAGCATATGGGGCATAATCTATGGAGCATCTTATGGGGGCATAATCTATGCAGCACCATATGGGGGCATAATATATGGAGCATTTATGGGGCCATTATTAACCTTTGTGCAGCATTATATGCGGCGTATTTTGTATGGAGCATTTTATGGGGCCCATCATTAACTGTATGGAGCATTATATGGGGCTCCTGATTCAGTATGGATATTCCAAAACATTTAACCTACTGATGTCTCAATTAATTTTACTTTTATTGGTATCTATTTTTATTTTTGTAATTTACCAGTAGCTGCTGCATTTTCCACCCTAGGGCTTATACACGAGTCAATAAGTTTTCCCAGTTTTTTGTGGCAAAATTAGGGGTGTTGGCTTATACACGGGTCGGCTTATACATGAGTATATACGGTAATTTTCTGGAACAATTTCAAGGGAGCTAACAATATTGGCCATGACTGTAAGTGATCAAGGGTAGATTCCCAGTGAACACATGTACTATGTTAATCTAGAGTAAAACTCCAAGAAACATAAAATCAATCTCATGTTAAAAAAATATATACACAGAGGCAAGTCGACCACATGTGGGAGCAGTTAGAGAGGGAATATATAGCTAGGACGGCTCCTTAATTACAGAACAGGCATCCAGGAGCAGCATGGTGTGCACCCTAACCACCAGCACGAGACCCCTCCTAAAACACTGGGTACAGAAAAAATTTTAAACATACAGGAACAGAAAAGAAAAAATGTTTACAAGCTCTCACGTCTAATCATAGTGTGCCGATTTCTTTCAACTTTGGTCAGTTATTTTAAAAACTTCAACCATCTGTATGCAGAGACTTCACACTTACTGTAATCCTGGGTAAAAATAGAAAAGTAGATGTAAATGTACAGCCATACAACTACTGTCACATTTATAGCAAGTTATGGCTGCTTATGATTTTTGCATAAGAAAAAAAAAGAAAATTTAAATGGATGGAATTAAAGGGCTCTAAGGGCTAATTCAGACATCTGTGCAAAACGACACACAGACCGCTATTGCAGAAATGGACTGCGGCTCGCCCACCGTCATGCTCGAGTCGGGAGAGCCGTGGCCAGTCCGTGCATTGCGGTCCAAGATCCACGGACGTTTGCATGAGCCCTAAGTATATGTGCACACATTAAGTGTTTGTCGGATACATTTCTGCATCAAAAATGTTTCTCTTGGCAGCAAAATGCTACATAAAACATGCATTTTTGATGTTCTTTATGCTTTTTTGTCATAGTCATTAGAGCTGGTGAAAAATGTTGAAAGTAGTACAAAACGAATAGAAAAGAAAAATATTGCATTCAAAAAATTAAAAAAGTACAAAAAGAATAGAAAATAAAAAATATTTCAATTCAAGAGATTAAAAAAGTACAAAAAGAATAGAAAAGAAAAATGCTGAAAGAATTGACATGCTGCAGATAGGAAGCTGCTTCAAATCTTCAAGAAAAAAAATAAGCAACGTGTGCATGAAACTTGAGGAATCTCATTCACTTTGCTGTTACTAGGAAATGCGTCCGTTTTTTTTTTTTTTAAATGCACGGAAAAAATGTGACAAAAACTGAGCAAATATTTAACATGTGCACAAAACATAAGGGTAGGTTCACATGAGTGTCATGTTTTCAGGATTTCCTTGTATTGCACAGCTGATAATTTAATCACCTGCACAGATAATGATTCCAGCACCTAGTGCAATCCTAAGGAAATCTTGAAAATACGCATGGTTTGCAGCCCTCGAAGAATGCAGTTTGAGATCCCTGCTCTACACTGACCCATTGAATAATATTGGTTTGAGTGCAGTCCGTGAATAAAAGCTGACTTCACTCGGGACAATGTTATTAGAATATACTGTCATGTGAACGAGGCCTAAGGGCGACAAGAAGTCTGGATGGTGGCTAAGCAGCCTCAATCAAGTTCCAAAGAAATTCAAGCTGTCCTGCAGGCTCAGGGAGCATCAGTGTCAGTGCGAAGTATCCGTCATCATTTGAATGAAATTAAATGCTATGGGAGGAGATCCAGGAGGACCCCACTGCTGACACACAGACATGAAAAAGCTAGACTGAAGTCTGCCAAAATGTATGTGAGTAAGCCAAAATCTTTCTGAGAAAGTGTCTTGTGGACAGATAAGACTAAGATAGAGCTATGTGGTAAAGCACATCATTCTACTGTTTAACGAAAACGGAATGAGGCCTACAAAGAAAAGAGCACAATACCTACAGTAAAATATGCTGGAGGTTCAAAGATGTTTTGGGGTTGTTTTGCTGCCTCTGGCACTTGGTGCCTTGACTGTGTGCAAAATTAGTAAGTTCACCGCACACAAGGTTTGATATTTGTGCAAATATCAAACCTTGTGTGCGGTGAACTTACTAATTTTACGGTTATTGGCATCACTTTGATCCAATTTCACCAGCACCTCATCTCCTATACCCTGAGTGCACACCATTCTCCTATACTTTGACTGTGTGCAAGGCATCATGAAATCTGAAGATTACCAAAGGATATTGGGTCACAATATAGTGCCCAGTGTCCGAAAGTTGGGTTTGCGTCCTAGGTCATGGGTCTTCCAGCAGGACAATGTCCTGCTCAAGAAGCACTAAGAAATGAATGGAAACAAAGAGCTGGAGATCAGAAAGGACGGAGGAATTTTGCCCCTTTCCTGCATTGTATGGCTATTTTTTTCATCCATTTCATTATTTTTTTTCTCATTTATTTTTATTTATTATTTTGATATTTTTTTATTATTGATTTTTACTATCCTGTTTTTGTCTGTTTTTAGGTTTTACCAGTAGTGTAGATACTGGGGGGCAGAGGGGGCCATCACCCCAGGCCCTGTCACATGAAGGGGCCCACCGAGAGTCACGGCCACTTTTTGGTGAGGCAGAACACAGCACAGAAGGAGAGAAGGGAAATGCCGGCACCCCTGCCTGACGGACACGCTGCTAGCAGTGGAGTCTCCCTCCTGCACTGTACAGTACAGACTTTACTGACCTGAGGAGTTTCTTCCAGGTTTCTTCCAGGTTGCAGTTTGGTGCACACTTGGATTGTCTCAGGCACACTGGGTCCTAGTGCCCACCTTGATTTTCTCTCAGACACTTCCAGGTCCTGCCTCACTGCCTGCATCCTTGGTAAGTGGCATATCATGGTCACTGGGGGGTGAATGTGAGAGGATGGAGGTATTATGGGGGAGTGGGGACAGGGCACTAGGGGGTGAATGTGAGAGGACTGGGGTATTGTGAGGGCTGAGGTGGGTGAGGGGGACAGGGCACTGTGGGGCTGATTATTATACTGTTTTGTTAGGAGATTATAAGCACTCCTGTTATGTTACGGTAGCTGAGGAGTGCAGGTAAAAAAGGAAATACACCAGAGCAGTTGGAATCTATGAGATTGCAGTACCCTGACTAACCACCGCAACTAGAGGCAGCCGTGGAGCGTTCCTACGTTGGTCCTAGACGCCTCGTCACAGCCTGAGAAACTAACTACACCTAAAGATAGAAATAGGAAAGCTATCTGCCCCGGAGCAGAACCCCAAAGATAATAGAAAGCCCCCAAACATGTAATGGCGGTTAGACAAGAGGAAATACTGACACAGAAAGAAAATAGTATGAGCAAACGCGGGGCCCAAACTATCTAAATAGAAAAGGATAGGAAGGGTACTTACTGCAATCTCAGAAAACCCTGAAAAACACCAACTCTACTAATTTCAAAATCACCTGAGATCACACGACCTCTACCACCTAAATTAGTTCTCTGGTGTAACAAAAACAGCAGCCACTGAAAAAACTGGAAAAAGCAAAAGTACAAAACACAGTGGCTGGACTAAACTGAGAGGGCAAAAGCCCCCGGAGGGGACCCTGAAGGCCCCCACAGAAGTGCAGGACCAAATGCAAAAATATAGCAAAAACACAAAATAAGAAATTGTCTTATCTGATAGCAGGAGATGCAGACACGACACAGCAGGCTACAAGGGAAACTGGAAAGAAGGATTCAGACCAGAACAATTGATCACCGGCAACCCTGATGGGAAAATGATTCCCTTAAATAAGACCAATCAGTAACACCTGATTCCCAGTCTTCACAATCCTCACTAGTACCGCTTGTAACCACCAGAGGGAGGCTCTGCTCAGAACTCATCTCAAACCCATTCACAACAGTACCCCCCCCTTGAGGAGGGGTCACCGAACCCTCATTTGAGCAACCAGGTCGGTCAGGATGAGTTCTATGATACGCACGGATAAGTCTCCTAGCATGGATGTCCGAAGCAAACACCCAAGAATTATCTTCCTGACCATAACCTCTCCATTTAACCAAATACTGGAGTCTTCGTCTAGAAAAACGAGAATCCAATATTTTCTCAACCACATACTCCAGATTGCCCTCAACCAAAACAGGGTCAGGAGGCACAGCAGCAGGAACCACTGGCTCAACAAACCTCTTCAACAAGGACTTGTGGAACACGTTATGGATCTTAAATGTCCCTGGAAGAAGCAAACGAAAAGAAACAGGATTAATAATCTCCATGATCTTATAAGGTCCAATGAACCTAGGCTTAAATTTAGGAGATGCTACTCTCATAGGAATATTCTTTGAGGACAACCAGACCAAGTCCCCCACTTTAAACCGAGGACCATCAGTCCTATGCCGGTTAGCAAACCGCTGGGCCTTCTCCTGAGAGAAGGACAACCTCTCCACTACCTGGTCCCAAATCTGCTGCATACGCTCAACAACAGAGTCAACACCTGGACAGACAGAAGCCTCCGTCTGTCCTGAAGAAAATCGAGGGTGAAACCCAGAATTACAGAAAAACGGAGACATCAAAGTGGCAGAGCTAGCCCTATTATTAAGAGCAAACTCAGCCAAAGGCAAAAAGAGAACCCAGTCATCCTGATCAGCAGACACAAAGCATCTTAGATAAGTCTCCAATGTCTGGTTTGTTCTCTCAGTTTGACCATTGGTCTGAGGATGAAATGCCGAGGAGAAAGACAATTGAACACCCAGTTTAGAACAAAAAGTCCTCCAAAATCTGGAAACAAACTGGACTCCTCTGTCAGACACAATGTTCTCAGGAATGCCGTGTAAACGAACCACGTGCTGAAGAAACAACGGCACCAATTCAGAGGAGGAAGGCAACTTAGGTAATGGCACAAGATGTATCATTTTGGAAAACCTATCACAAATTACCCAGATGGTGGTCATTCTCTGAGAAACAGGAAGATCGGAAATGAAATCCATAGAGATATGGGTCCATGGTCTCTTGGGCACAGGCAATGGCATCAACAAACCACTAGAACGAGAGCAAGGCTTGGAGCGAGAGCAAGTCCCGCAGGACTGCACAAATTCCCTGACATCGCGAGACAAGGTAGGCCACCAAAAGGACCGACTAACTAAGTCTCTGGTACCAAAAATTCCGGGATGCCCAGCCAATGCGGAACAATGAATCTCAGACATCACACTCTTTTTCCATTGGTCCGGGACAAACAATTTTCCAACAGGGCAGCGCTCGGGCCTATCCTCCTGACACCCCTCCAGAGCAAGTCTCAAATTGGGCGAGATGGCGGAAAGAACTACACCCTCCTTCAAAATAACAGAGGGATCAGATAGCTCAGGAGAGTCCGCAAGGAAACTCCTCGAGAGGGCATCCGCCTTAACATTCTTAGTGCCAGGAAGAAAGGAAACCACAAAATTAAAACGTGTGAAAAACAAGGCCCACCTGGCCTGTCTAGGATTGAGTCGCTTGGCAGATTCCAGATAGACCAGATTCTTATGGTCCGTAAGGACCACCACCTGATGTTTGGCTCCCTCCAGCCAATGTCTCCACTCTTCAAAAGCCCACTTCATGGCCAATAACTCCCGATTACCCACGTCATAATTACGTTCAGTAGGAGAAAATTTTCGAGAGAAAAAGGCACAAGGGTTACTTTTAGAGGTCTCTGGATCTTTTTGGGACAAAACGGCACCTGCCCCAATTTCAGAGGCATCAACCTCCACCTGAAATGGCAGAGAAACATCAGGCTGCCGTAGAACAGGAGCAGAAGTGAATCTCTGCTTAAGTTCCTGAAACGCAGAGACTGCCTCAGGAGGCCAATTCACCACATCAGAACCCTTTCTGGTCAAATCAGTTAATGGTTTAACAATAACAGAGAAATTACCAATAAATTTACGATAAAAATTGGCAAAACCCAAAAATCTCTGAAGAGCCTTTAATGAAGTAGGTTGGACCCAATCACAGATGGCCTGAACGTTGACCGGGTCCATTTCAATAACAGATGGGGACAAAATGAATCCCAGAAATGAGATCTTCTGTACGCCAAAAAGACACTTTGATCCCTTCACATACAGAGCATTCTCTCTCAAAATCTGGAATACAGTTCGAACATGTTTCACATGAGAGTCCCAGTCATTAGAAAAAATCAAGATATCATCCAAATAAACAATCAGAAACTTGTCCACAAAATCCCTGAAAATGTCATTCATGAAGGACTGGAAGACGGAAGGAGCATTAGTGAGCCCAAAGGGCATCACAAGGTACTCAAAATGCCCTTCAGGGGTGTTAAATGCCGTCTTCCATTCATCCCGTGCTTAATGCGAATAAGGTTATACGCCCCCCTGAGGTCAAGTTAGTAAACCAAGTAGCGTTTTTCACCCTGGAAAACAGGTCAGAAATCAAGGGTAACGGGTATTGATATTTCACAGTAATATTGTTCAAGAGACGATAATCAATACACGGCCTTAATGAACCATCTTTTTTGGCCACAAAGAAAAAACCGGCACCTAAGGGTGAAGAGGATGGTCTGATATGACCCTTCTCCAATGATTCCTTGATATAAGACCGCATAGCGTCATGTTCAGGTACAGACAAGTTAAAAAGGCGACCCTTAGGGAATTTACTACCCGGCACTAATTCAATAGCGCAGTCATAGCTCCTATGGGGAGGTAAGGATGCAGATTTACTTTCGCTAAACACATCAGAAAAATCAAACAAAAAGTCAGGAACATCCTCAGCCTGGGGGGAGGCAGAAAAAACAGGAGTGTTGGTATTAACACATTGGCAGCCCCAACTGGTTACAGACACAGATTTCCAATCCAAAACAGGATTATGAGACTGTAACCAAGGGAAACCCAGCACTATAATGTCATGCAGATTATATAGAACCAAAAATTTGCAGCACTCCTGGTGATCAGGTTCAACCCTCATTATCACCTGAGTAGAAAACTGGGGTTTATTCTCAGCCAAAGGGGTAGAATCGATCCCCAGTAAAGGAATAGACTTCTGTAGGGGTATCAAGGAAAACCCACAACGCTTAGCAAAATCATAATCCATCAGGTTAATAGCTGCTCCAGAATCAACGAAAGCCTGAGCAGAAAATGAGGACAGAGAGCATATCAGAGTGACAGTTAATAAAAACTTAGTCTGAACACTACCCAAGACAACTGAGCGTGCAAAATGTCTTCCCCGCTTAGGGCAGACTGAAATAGCATGAGAGGCATCACCACAGTAGAAACATAACCCATTGCGCTTTCGAAACTCATGACGCTGTGCCCCAGACACCACTCCATCACACTGCATGGGCTCAGCAGCTGGCTCACAAGGCAACACCACTCCACGCATACTTCTCCGCTCACGCAAACGTCTGTCAATTTGAATCGCCAATGACATAGAATCATTGAGACCAGAGGGGACAGGGAATCCCACCATAACATCCTTTACATTATCCGACAGACCCTTCCGGAAAAGGGCCGCCAAAGCGTCGTCATTCCATTTGGTCAGGACTGCCCACCTACGGAATCTCTGACAGTATAACTCAGCGTCATCAAGCCCCTGATTTAATGCCAACAAGGCTTTTTCAGCTTGATCAGTGACATTAGGCTCATCGTACAATAACCCCAAAGCCTGAAAAAATGCATCAACATCACTCAAAACAGGATCCCCAGGTATCAGGGAAAAAGCCCAATCCTGAGGATCGCCGCGCAGGAGAGAGATGATAATTTGAACCTGCTGCGCTGCATTTCCTGAGGACTTAGATTTTAAGGCAAAAAACAATTTACAATTATTTTTGAAATTCTGAAACTTAGCTCGATCCCCTAAAAACAAATCTGGCATGGGGATCCTAGGTTCCACAACAGGCAACCTAGCAAGATATGCAGCAATACTCTGAACCTCAGTGGCAAGCTGATCCACACGGCCAGACAACTGTGCAAACTCCATTGGGAGAAAGATCCTCCCCAGCACCCAGAGATACAGAGGGAAAAAAAAAAAAAAAAGAAAAAATGCAACAAACAGAAAAATATCTCTGACAACTTTTCTTCCTTCAAAATATTTTTTCCCTTCTGTGAGTACCATACAATTTTTTTGGCCGGTGATACTGTTATGTTACGGTAGCTGAGGAGTGCAGATAAAAAAGGAAATACACCAGAGCAGTTGGAATCTATGAGATTGCAGTACCCTGACTAACCACCGCAACTAGAGGCAGCCGTGGAGCGTTCCTACGTTGGTCCTAGACGCCTCGTCACAGCCTGAGAAACTAACTACACCTAAAGATAGAAATAGGAAAGCTATCTGCCCGGAGCAGAACCCCAAAGATAATAGAAAGCCCCCAAACATGTAATGGCGGTTAGACAAGAGGAAATACTGACACAGAAAGAAAATAGTATGAGCAAACGCTGGGGCCCAAACTATCTAAATAGAAAAGGATAGGAAGGGTACTTACTGCAATCTCAGAAAACCCTGAAAAACACCAACTCTACTAATTTCAAAATCACCTGAGATCACACGACCTCTACCACCTAAATTAGTTCTCTGGTGTAACAAAAACAGCAGCCACTGAAAAAACTGGAAAAAGCAAAAGTACAAAACACAGTGGCTGGACTAAACTGAGAGGGCAAAAGCCCCCGGAGGGGACCCTGAAGGCCCCACAGAAGTGCAGGACCAAATGCAAAAATATAGCAAAAACACAAAATAAGAAATTGTCTTATCTGATAGCAGGAGATGCAGACACGACACAGCAGGCTACAAGGGAAACTGGAAAGAAGGATTCAGACCAGAACAATTGATCACCGGCAACCCTGATGGGAAAATGATTCCCTTAAATAAGACCAATCAGTAACACCTGATTCCCAGTCTTCACAATCCTCACTAGTACCGCTTGTAACCACCAGAGGGAGGCTCTGCTCAGAACTCATCTCAAACCCATTCACAACACACTCCATTACATGTAACAGTTGCTGTCTGGGGAGGCTGGGGAGGCTGGAGATGGGGAGGTCGGGGTCTTTTCATACTTACCGGCTGGGTCTTTTACGAGTATTAGTATAACAAGCCCCCAGACAGTAACCATGTGAAGTATCACATTTAAAGGGAATCTGTCCACCCGGATGTATATGACCTATTAATATGGGCATACAGGTAATAGAAATGTTACACTAGTCCTACCTGTATGCCTCATATTGATGGTCTTGTTGCTGAGAAATGTTATATTATTTCTTTATGTTAATGATTTCTTCCAGGCTCTAGGGCGTGCGGTACCTGGAAGAAATCCCTTCCTGTTTTCATTGTAATACTAACAGCCCCACCATGCACATCAGTTACGGCCCGGAATCCTGCACCTGCGCTCCCTCAGAAATACATACCTCATCCTCCCTTCTGTGCACGCTGCAATCAGGGATCTTCTGCGCAGGCGCCGGTGACTTCCACTCCAGTGACCTCCGGTGTGCGCGCCAATAAGGTGCTCTCCCCACATAGTCATCACTATGTACACCTGGTTCCTGGCGATGAGTGTGCAGGGAGGAAGTGGGAAGAGCACCTTATTGGCTCGCACATGGGAGGTCACAGTGACTCGCCAAGATCAATGAATGCAGTGCCCACAGAAGGGAGGAAGAGGTTCAGATTGTGGTGACTCACAGGGCACAGGCGCGGGATTCTGGGGCCATAACTGACATACATGGGAGGTGGGTAGTATTGCAATGAGGACAGGAGTTTTATACATAATCTATAGTGGTAGGTGCCACATAGAGGAAGTGATGAAAAGAAACGTGATGGTTTAAAATAATTAGTTTTATTGAATAATATTAAAACCAAGATTTAGTGAATAAAGACAAAAAGGGTTAAACAAAAAATAAAATGAGGAGACCCAAATAGCTGCTATCTCTCAGTGCATACCATTGAATAAGAGTTTTGTCACCGAAATTAGCCAGATAGAAAAAAAGGTTTATCAACCTTCTTTAACACGTGATGCTGTGCAAAAATCTGCTAATAATGATATCAGTGAAAAGGATAGGTGTAACTAGCTTGTGACTAATTCGCAGGTAGTTAATGCAATGCCTAATATCGTGCAGAAACAGGGAGATGTAATAGATAAAATAGATTTCTAACATCTAGACAGGGAATCATAAATAGTATGTAATCCCACTTACATCAAAGAAGGTCTGCACGTCGTATGGCAGGAGAGGGGGCGGCTTTGGAATCTCCTGGACGCCCAACGGGCACCGTTTCGCCGTGTGGCTTCTTCCGGGGCAGAGATGAAGGTTCAGTATTGGGGTATCAGCAGAATGAGTAGTTTATGCAGGTTGTGGATAGATATGGGCGGTGCTGGAAATGTGAGAAGTCAGATGTGTCTTTGCTGTAATCTCTGCAGATGAGTCCTGGCTGGAGAAGTTGTCATGTTGGTCTGGGCCAGATGGAAAAAGTGGGAAAAGTGAATGACACTTTAAGAAAGACAATCAGCTGTAAGTCACATCTATAACTGTACTGTGATGACTTATATGGTCTGCAGGACTGGTATCTACTACTATATAGTCTCCATATTGTAATATCAGAGTTCGCTTTTGTATATAGATTTATTTTCAATCACAGCGCGGTCATCTGGTGGTTTTCCCCTATACTTACAATTACGTAGCTGTAGTCAGGATTACCTGGTTAGGGGCCCACTCAGGTTTTTTGCCCCTCCCCCCAAGCTGAAACCCTAGCTATGTCTCTTGCCCACACTATATAACCGTATTTTTGCATGGTATTCTCCTCCCGATTAGTTTTGATGATAATCATTTTTTGTTATTTTTTTGTTATTTTTCTTATCTTCATTAACACCACTCTTTCCCACCCCTTATTCCATATCACTTTTTAGGTACACTACCTTGACTTGAGGTAGCTTTAACATTTTCCTTTTTGCCTTTATACCAACCTGTGTTCTCCTTCTGGGTGTGGTACCTTTTATATTTCTCTTAATAAAAAACCCTTTTTACCCTTCTATGGTGTATGTATATATTGCTATGTCCTTGCACTTGCACTTTAGTGTTGATATAGGGTAATCAGTCGACTCTATCACCCTGCACACTTGCCTTTGCATTTTGCACTTTATAAGTAATTGACAGTAAGGCTTTCTGACCTCATTACCTTTTCCTTTTTCCCTTTGCACTATACACTTCAACATCATTAGTGAATTGGGAGGATACTTCTTTCCATCCCTTTTTTCCCTTCATATATACACCTGCACTTATTGACACAGTTTTTAATAATGTTTATGATCTCTTCATTTATTCTCCATAAATATGTTTTCACATGCACTGCTATCACGCTTTATGCCTCAGATACATATGTATGTCTTTCACTTACACACACGTGTCCTCCTTCTTACATATATGAAGTCAACTCCTAGTCTCAAAATACATACAGCCCACTGGCACTTGACACACTCCTGAGTTTCTGGCTGCTAAGTTTGGGTGACAGTAACCACCTCCTGTCAAATAATGCTGAAAAAGGACAAGTGTATATTCCAAACAGCGCTCAGAAATAGGAGACAAGGTGTCCTCCTGCAGGATTTTGCGGTAAGTATACAACAATGCTAACGCTAGAAGTAAAACCCCACTGCGAGAGGGTGTCCTTAATTTCACAAAAGTACTTGTGAAATAAATAGGTCAAAATACCGCCACGCGTATAAAGATATGCGTATGTGTGTAGTTATACACAGAAGCCACAACTACTACTTTGGGTATAGGTTGCTAGAAAAAGCTCGGTGCACTGATCCTGCTAACGTCAGGAAAGCTGGGTGCACTGTGTCCAGAGCCATGGTGTACTTATACAATACATATTCCAGACTGCCACCATATGTGTATTGATGCTACTGCATGTAATTAAACATAGGGGCTCCAACTATTACCTTGGGTTTTGGTAGCAGGTAGCTAGAAGAGCTGGGTGCACTAATCTTGCTGTCATTAGGAAAGCTGGGTGCACTGTGTCCGGCCTGTGTCGTGGAAAGACGGCGCTGTTTGTGGGCACGGAGGTGTCCGTCCGTGTCAGCGTTGAGACACACGTGGCGCCGGTGGAAGGAGTCCGATGTGTCGGTGTCAGGACGCAGATAATAAGTAGGTTCTGTGAGCTCCTAGCACTGACCTGCATAAATCCATCTGTAGCACCATGTAACCGTAGATCTAAGGATTCTGGAGGCTTTATGGGGCTAAGTTTGGACAATACTAGTGTACACCGGGTGCTGCCCCGGCAGGTCTATGGAGTACTATTGCCAAGTGACCCAAGTGGTATGACCACGAATAATAGGGTTGGTGACGTCACACCCCTACCTGTATACAGGTTTATAGAAATATAGATAGGGTCCTATCCTACGCGTTTCGGGAGCTTGCGGCTTCCTTCATCAGGGATAGTTACAGCGCCAGTGAGGTGAGCCCTTAAATACCACAGACAAGACACCTAGGCAGTCATGTGACACAATATGGCCGCCCTCCTTGATGAGAGGGTTGCTTGGCAACTTAGGATACACTGAAGTAAAAATGTGTCCAAATGATTAAATATTAATGGAAATATTCACAATTAAGCACTTAGGACAACATACCAATGGGGGGTGGGGGTATATAATTAAAACGGTTTGAGAGACTGCTAGATATGAAAATATGTATAGGGAGGATAAACCCTTTTATACCACGGGCAGGACACCTGTGCAATCATGTGAGACACGATAGGGCCTCCTTCCATAGAAAATGGGTTGCTTAGTTACTAAGGATACACTAATGTGAAAAACTACCCAAATAATTGACTATTAGTAAAAGCATTCACAATTGAGTACTCAGGATAAATGCAAATACAAATGGGGGATAAGGATACAATTAGAACAATTTAAAAGACTAATAAATACAAGAGTATAGAGAATCGAACAGATTAGTTTGTGAGTCGCACACAACCAGGGTTATGGGGTACTCGGCACCGAGCCCATTGAAGTCTATGGGGAATATCACGGGTAGCGCAGCTCGGTCCGTTGCCCTGGGCGCTCATTCAAAGGGGGAATATTTACAGGGGATTGTAGTAATTGCTCGTGACGCCACCTGTGGTTTCTGATCAGGGTGACCAGCGCTGCAGGGTGAATCCTCAGAGGGGTTGTTACTGGGCAGCAAGATGTTAAGTCTTCCACAGGTAAGACTAGTCCCTCGAGTATATGGCGGTGCAGGGTGCAGGCAATAAGTCAGTCACACACAAGTCGGTCTCTTTCCATACCTTTACTGGTGGTATTTGCAGGTATGTCCCGGGAAGCTGCTCAGGGTGGAGGATGCACATCCAGGTAATCACTGAGTAGGTTTAAGGCCTCCTTTCTCTTTAATGTATATGAGTCCTAACCTGCCTGAAGCGAAGTTTAACTCTGTATAGAACAGTTACGCCCGGCCGACATTGTGGTGGAGCCTTCTTTTGGCAAGAACTAAGTCTTTATATGCAGCGTCCCGCTAGACTCCTGTTCTCCCTGACCCCGGTTACGTATCAGCACTATAGGGCCCCTCTGCGACTTGAAGTCCAGCAGGGATTCCTGTTTTCTCCTACTAGCCGTGAAGGTTCTAGCAAGGCTTCGGACCCGGCGTCCGGTTAAGCAGAGTGGAGGTGCTATGTCACCTATGTCACTCTTTCCTTTGGTCACCACTCGCCCGTCGCCCTACTCTCACCCTTAACATAAGCACGGGTAGCAGTAGGTGTAGTCGTCAGCTTCCTTCCTTCCACAGCTCACTGACCATTTCTCAGTTAACTCGATGTTCTGACAACTGTAGTCCCCTTCCTTCTTTTCCTTCATAGACTCTGTCCAAAGCAGCTTTCAGGACTTTCCGTCAGACTGAATACAAGCCCGCTCCGAGAGTCGCTTTCCACCTTCATAGGGTACTAACAGTCAGGATGTTCTGAGATAACAGCTTGCAATCTTTCCTCCTCTGTCTCATCTGACAGGAAATCTCCACACGTCTGAACTGGCACAGCTCAGACAAAGCTCTGACTAAAACTGAAACTACTGCTATGTCTCCCACACACCCTTAAATAGTCTAAAGGGGCTCCCTCTGGTGGCAATACTGGGAAGTGTGAGTGTGAATGAATATCAGTGTAAGGTTCTTTGTCTCTGTTGACATGTTCCTTGAAACTCAGTTTTCCGTCGGCCATTTTGCTTTCTGTCTTTTTGCAGCTCTTGCCCTCAGTTAATATGGAGTTTCCAGTTTTCATGTTCCCGCGCCTGATTCTTTCCTCTTGCTTCTTAAGCAGCCTCAGCTGAACAATCAGTGCTCCTGAATCAAGCCTCAGTCAGTCTGTGACCTGACTTCTGGAAACCTTGGACTTGTACTCCAGCTATTCCCTACTGAGGAGCCTTGGAACACTTTTGGACTCTGGAAACCTGCTGTTTGGTGAATCCATGTTTGCAAAGGAATTACGGTACAGAGAAGAGATCCTGAACCTGCTTTGGAGATTTATTGTAGTGCTTGAAGTTACTCTGGCCTGCTGTGTCTCCTGTCGCTGTTCCTGCAAACTGTGTGAACTTTTCAGCATGCTTGTATGAAGTAATACAAGTCATTTCATATCAACCTGTGTCTCCTGTGTTTTCCTCGCACCCAAGCACAAGACGCTATAGGAACTGTACACTATACATGACAAGATTCAGGAGCCAATGTTTAGTGTCTGCTGGGTCTGGGAAAGCCGTGTCTGCTGTGACTGTGGATATAAGATGTCCGTTTAATACCTTATGTGATGACAGTGGTTGTGACTTCTCACAACCATTCCAGGTGAGCGCATTCCCTTAAAATTTTACTCTGGAGTGTTACCACAGGTAAACACTAATGTTTTTTTTTTTTTTTTCCTTTCCTCTTCTCCTTCCAGCACTTCTGCCTTAAAAGATCTGGAAGATGGAGGCCCGCATAAAGGAACTTTGCGGAGTGACTGATACAATCCTTTCAGATGTACAGACTTTAAAAACCCGTTTTGCAAGCCTACAGGACCTCACTAATCATAATTTGCAAGTGTTTGGACAGACTACCCAGGAATTGCGAGCCAGGATTGAGGCTCTAGAGGAACGAGCCCAGGCTCCTGCCATAACCCCGAGTTCTGGGATCCCCAAATTACCTCCTTTTCGTTTTGGCGGTGAACGTGAGAAATTCAGGGGATTTATTAATCAATGCAATTTATTTTTCTCTGCACATGCTTCACAATTTCCCACTGAACGATCCAAAGTGCTTACTATAATCATGTTGCTTACCAATAAGGCTTTGATGTGGGCAAACCCTCTGATTGAGACTGAGGATGATTGTTTGAATCACCTTGATGCTTTTATTTCAGCCATGGGGCAGGTGTTTGATGACCCCAATCGAGGTGCAACAGCTGAAGCAGCCATGTTAACTTTGCGCCAAGGTAAGCGTTCAGTAGCCGAATATGCCCTGGATTTCAGGAGATGGGCTCTTGATACCACTTGGGACACTTCCGCTAAAAAATCTATTTTTCGGAAAGGGTTGTCTCCACTGATTAAGGATGAACTTGCTCGTGCCGACCCTCCCACTGCGTTAGGTGACTTTATTAACTATTGTATCCGTATTGATGCTCGTCTGACTGAACGCAGACAAGAGAGATGGTTCGAAAATAAGCGCACTAACCTTTTACTACCTCCCTCCTCAGCTAAGGAACCTTTGAGTAGGATCACAAGGGAACCAGAACCTGAACCCATGCAGGTGGACTCTTTACAAAGACGGGTTAGTGATGCACGCAAAGAACATCGTATAAAGGAAAATCTATGTTTCTACTGTGGTAAGTCAGGGCACTTCATTATAAACTGCCCCAGCCGTTCTCGTAAGACTACTGCAGCAGTCATTCACTGTGAGTGTTGCGAGAGGAGCTCTGTCATGTCCGAGCCTCAGGCTCCAGAGAGATCTGCTGCAAGAGATCTTGATTTCTCGGACTTAAACTCTGTTAGTTCTGGGGACGATGACGGTATAAACGCTGCAATTTTTCAAGTTTCCTCAGCGGTGTCCCAGCTGAGTTGTAAAAGAAACAGTTCTCATTGCTTCCTTTCCATCAAACTCTGGGTTGACTCAGCTTGGGTGTCTAGCTCTGCTATGATCGACTCAGGAGCAAGTGGAAATTTTATGGATATCTCCTTTGCTCTGAAACAGGGGATACGTTCAGTGAAGAAGGCTACTCCAGTACAGATGGAGACTGTGGATGGCTCTCTACTGACTTCTGGATCAGTGGATCAAGAAACAGAGCCTTTGAGGGTCCTTATGGGTAAAGATCATCAGGAGAAAATGTCTTTTTTGCTTATCTCTTCTCCCCACTTTCCCATTATTCTAGGGCTACCATGGCTGCAGGCGCAGAATCCTACGATTAACTGGGAGACCAAGGAATTACACTTTCCGGAGAAACAGATGAGTCAAGGAGTTTCAGCTTGCTCTGTTCCTAAAGGAACCATGTCAGTCCTGAACTACCAGCTGTATACCAGGACTATGTGGATTTATGTGACAAGAAGAACGCTGATCAGCTTCCTCCTCACCGTCCATATGATTGTCCAATTGAATTATTGCCTGGAGCCGAGATACCTTTTGGTAAGATCTACCCCTAGCGGGGCCCGAGCTAAAAGCTTTGAAGGATCATATAGACGAAAATTTAGCCAAGGGCTTCATACGCCCCTCTTCATCTCCCGCAGGTGCACCCATCTTCTTTGTGAAGAAGAAAGATGGATCTCTGAGACCCTGCATAGACTATAGGGAACTCAATAAGGTTACTATTAGAAACCGTTATCCATTGCCTTTAATCCCCGAGTTGTTGGAGAGAGTGCGGCATGCCAAAATTTTCTCTAAACTGGATCTCCGTGGGGCCTATAACTTGGTCCGTATTAGACCTGGGGATGAATGGAAGACTGCTTTCAGGTCACGCTATGGACACTTTGAATATCTAGTTATGCCTTTTGGTCTGAGTACCGCCCCAGCCACTTTCCAACACTTCGTGAATGATATCTTCAGGGATCTCCTAGATACATTTGTGGTGATTTATCTGGATGATATTCTAATTTTTTCTAACTCCACAGAGGAACATCATGGACATGTGAGAATGGTCTTAGAATGCCTAAGACAAAACCATCTCTACATCAAACTTGAAAAATGTGAATTCCATAGGACCGAAATTCAATTTCTGGGGTATGTACTATCTACGCAAGGGATTAATTTGGATGGAAGCAAGACCCAAGCCATCAAGGATTGGCCAATTCCTAGAAATGTGAAGGAGGTGCAGCGTTTCATCGGGTTTGCCAACTTCTATAGACGTTTCATTAAGAATTTTTCTGAGGTAGTGTCACCTATCACCCAACTTACCCGGAAACAGTCTAGGTTCTCCTGGACCCCGCCAGCTCAGGAAGCATTTTCCTGTTTAAAGGATAAATTTACCACCGCACCTATCTTAGTACATCCCAACCCCGAGCTTGCCTTCATAATAGAGGTGGATGCTTCAGACTGTGCCGTTGGAGCGATACTCTCTCAGAGAACAGGTGAGAAGAATGTCTTGCATCCCTGTGCCTTCTTTTCCCAGCAGTTGTCTTCGGCTGAGAGGAACTACGATGTGGGCAATAGAGAATTGTTGGCCATTATTGCCGCCTTCAAGGAATGGAGACACCTTCTTCAGGGAGCTGCACAGCAAATAGTCGTCCTGACAGACCATCGTAACCTTGAATTTATCAGGTCGGCTAAGTGCCTGACTCCTCGCCAGGCTCGCTGGAATCTTTTCCTAAACCAATTTAATTTTGTAATTTCTTATAGACCAGGATCGCGCAATGGAAAGGCTGATGCACTCTCTAGGATTCATTCAGCAGAGACACGTCCACTTACTCCTCCTAAGACTATTCTTCCTGACTCTAGATTCCTGGGAGTGATTCATAATCAAGACCTACTTAAGGACATCAAGGAAGTATACCATGCGGATTCTTTGTTGGCTCAACCCCCAAGGGACGTAAGTCTTGTCTTTAAGAATGGTGTGTGGATTCAGGGACAACGTCTGTATATACCTGAAACAGTCAGATTGAGAGTATTGCAACTCATCCACGATTCCAAGATAGCCGGGCATAGGGGAATTCTAAAGACACAAGAATTTCTTTCTCGTTTCTTTTGGTGGCCCACTTACAGGAAAGATGTCTTAAACTATGTCACTTCATGTGAAGTCTGTGCAAGATGCAAAACACCTCGCTCCTCACCAACTGGTCTGTTGCAACCTCTTCCCACCCCGTCCCGCCCGTCGGGATCCATTTCTATGGACTTCATTGTGGAGTTACCGACCTCTCAAGGGAAGAACACCATTCTAGTGGTGGTTGACCGTCTAACAAAGGCAGCTCATTTTATCCCTTGTGTCGGCTTACCCACTGCAAAACAGACATCAGACTTGATGATTAAGAATGTGTTTCGCTTACATGGAGTACCGGATGAGGTCATTTCGGATCGAGGGGTGCAATTCACTTCAAGGTTTTGGCAAAATTTCTGTGCAGCATTGGACATTAAAGTAAACCTTTCTTCTGCTTTTCATCCCCAGACTAATGGACAGACAGAACGAACTAATCAGACCCTGGAGCAGTATCTCCGCTGTTTTATCTGCCACCTACAGGATGATTGGGTGGATCTACTTCCACTGGCTGAGTTCTCTTATAACAACTCTCAGAGCGCCTCCACTAAGCAGTCTCCTTTTTACTCCAATCTAGGTTATCATCCTAACATTCTTCCTCGATTTCCCATAGATACGCCCTTGCCGGCAGTGGCTGAAAGAATCACTTCTTTACAAAAGAATATGGATCTTCTAAAGGAAAATCTAGAATTGGCTCAGGAAAGGTACAAGAAAGCAGCAGATAAATTTCGTAAACCTGCACCAGCTTTCAAGGTAGGAGATTTGGTCTGGCTGTCAACCAGAAATCTTAAATTAAAGATTCCATCGTCTAAATTGGGACATAAGTACATTGGACCTTATAAGATCAATAAGATTATAAGTGCTGTTGCTTGTCGTCTTCAACTGCCCAGAACTATGAGAATCCACCCTGTCTTTCATGTATCCCTACTAAAGGCTGCAACACCCAATACGTTTCCTGGACGTTCTTCTCCTTGCCCTGACCCAGTGCTGGTCGATGGTCAGGAAGAATTTATGGTGGAAAGGATTCTAGATTCCAGGTTGTACAGAAATCAGTTGCAATATTTGATTAAATGGCAGGGCTACCCAGTGGAGGACAACTCATGGGAACCAGTCAATAATGTAAATGCTCCTCGCCTGCTCCGCCAGTTTCATCAGAGGTACCCTGACAAGCCTGGTCTGAGGTCATCCGGAGGTTGTCCCTAAGGGGGGAGTAATGTAAGGTTCTTTGTCTCTGTTGACATGTTCCTTGAAACTCAGTTTTCCGTCGGCCATTTTGCTTTCTGTCTTTCTGCAGCTCTTGCCCTCAGTTAATATGGAGTTTCCAGTTTTCATGTTCCCGCCCTGATTCTTCCCTCTTGCTTCTTAAGCAGCCTCAGCTGAACAATCAGTGCTCCTGAATCAAGCCTCAGTCAGTCTGTGACCTGACTTCTGGAAACCTTGGACTTGTACTCCAGCTATTCCCTACTGAGGAGCCTTGGAACACTTTTGGACTCTGGAAACCTGCTGTTTGGTGAATCCATGTTTGCAGAGGAATTACGGTACAGAGAAGAGATCCTGAACCTGCTTTGGAGATTTATTGTAGTGCTTGAAGTTACTCTGGCCTGCTGTGTCTCCTGTCGCTGTTCCTGCAAACTGTGTGAACTTTTCAGCATGCTTGTATGAAGTAATACAAGTCATTTCATATCAACCTGTGTCTCCTGTGTTTTCCTCGCACCCAAGCACAAGACGCTATAGGAACTGTACACTATACATGACAATCAGGTTTTTGTAATTACCTTTCTGTGCATTCTCCTGGGAACATGTGTACCAAGCGCAGCTGGGCCACACATCTGCAGTAAATTTCCTGTGGTCAGTGAATAGTTAAATGTTATGTTTCGGTAACTGAGAAGAAATGGCAAAAAATACCAAAAACGGCAATACACCAGAGAGGCTGGAACCTATTGGATTGCAGTAACCTGAACTAACCACACAACTAGAAGTAGCCGTGGAGCGTTCCTACGGTGATCCTAGACGCCTCGTTACAGCCTGAGAGATAACTACACCTATAGGCAGAAAGATGAAAGCTATCTGCCCCAGAGCAGATCCCCAAAGAAAATAGGAAGCCCCAAACATGTAAGTGGCGGTTAGACAAGAAGAAAGCACGGACACAGACAGAAAATAGAATGAGCAAACGCTGGGGCTCAATCTGTCTAGACAGAAAAGTACAGGAAAGAATTCTGACTGAAATCCAACAAAAACCCTAACAAAAATACCAACACTTCTGATTGCCAAAAAACCTGAGATCACATGACCTCTTCCACCTAAATCAGATCTCTGGTGTAACAAAACGCTATTCAGCAAATAAAAGTAACAAAAGAGCAAAGCAAAAGTGCAGACACAAACGGAGCACAATTGCAGTGCCAGACCCACAAAAGGGGACAGGCTGCAGTCCACTGCAGGCAGCAAACCAGCAGAGAAAATCAAACAGAGAAAAAAAAAAGTAAACACTTATCTGAAGGAGAGCAGGAAACTAGCAGTGCTTCAAGAATGACCAGAAGAACAATTGATAACTGGCAAGGCTGCTGGGAAAACAGGCCACTTATATCCTACCATTCAGCGCCAGCTGAAGGCCATTCATTAATCAGTTCATTACTCTCAGCAACCACCGGAGGGAGCCCCAGCTCAGAAGCCGCCTCCAGCATATTCACAACAGTTAAATCTATAGTAGATATCCAGTGGATATTGGAGGGTTTCATTGGAAACCGAACAATTCTACGTCATTGTTCAGACCATGTGGTTTTATGGTGTTTAGATTAAAAATCCACTCTGTCTCTTTGCGAGACAGTTTCTAAGGCTGGGGTCACACTTGCGAGTGTGATGCGAGAAACTCACGCAAGTCTCTCGCCTCAATACCCGGCACTGCTGCCGGCACTCGGGACCGGATTGTGCGGCTGCATAGAAATACATTCAGTCCAGTCTCACCTATCGGTGACGTGCGCTCGCCTCTTTTCTGTCCCTGGTTGCCACGGTGGTGTCGCCTCATCCCTCCCATGCCATGACGCGTCTGGTATGGGCAAGCGGAGATGACATCGGACGCCGAACCGTGGACTTCCGCTGGACGGGTGAATGATCCAAACACTGCATTATGCCGCCCCGTGAGTATAAATAGCCGATGCCTTCACCCTAATGTCACCCCTCCGAAGAAGCTAACGTGAAATGTGTGTTAGGAGTGTGCTTCTCTAATCTTCCCTGGGTAAATATACCACTTTTGGTCCCATTTGGAGTCTGTCTATGTGTATATACTGTATGTATGTGATGCTGTACACTATGTGCCTTACGCTTGCTATATCCCATATGTACATGATGATTTAGCCAGTATACATGGAACTGTTTCCAACATTTAATTCTATTGCACTGCTGTCACTTTACTTCATGCACATAAGATGGCTACTCACATATACTGATGGTGCAATAGCATTCTGTGATAAATATGTGACTTATGCTATTTATACTCCACATATATATGATGATTATGCATGACTAGCTATCATGCATGGAACTGATTCCAGTATTGAAACCTGGTGCACTACTCTCACTTTATCTCATGCACACTAGATGAATGTTTATAAATAGTGATGGTGTAACATTGCTTTGTATCTCTATTTGTGACAACATTTATACACCACTGTATATCCAGTGAGTGCATGCACACATCAGCTTTGGGTATTTATTGCATTTTCCAGACTCCATGGATGCAAATCTAATATATAAAAATATAAATATAGACCTCTGATTATTATTCTTTGTCAAATTTATATTTCTGTCTGCATACCACACCATTGGTTTGATTTACCTCTGTTCTATATTTCCAGTTTTTAATGTTGTGCATTTTTTATGCTTTTCTATATGTATCAATAAAAATTATCATTATATAGTTGTGGCTTTATACTCCTTAGCTCTTTATATGTTTTTTCTAAGTTTTTTCAGGAGATCCTTAGTATTTTTTCAGGTCATCATATGGTTTTCCTGGTATACATGTCCCCAATTCTGGTATATATGTACCCCATCCTGGGCCAATCCTGGTATACATGTCCCCAATCCTGATATATATGTCCCCATCCTGGGCCAATCCTGGTATACATGTCCCCAATCCTGGTATATATGTCCCCATCCTGGGCCAATCCTGGTATACATGTCCCCAATTCTGGTATATATGTATCCCATCCTGGGCCAATACTGGTATACATGACCCCAATCCTGGAATATATGTCCCCATCCTGGGCCAATCCTTGTATACATGTCCCCAATTCTGGTATACATGTACCCAATCCTGGGCCAATACTGATATACATGTCCCCAATCCTGGTATATATGTCCCCATCCTGGGCCAATACTGGTAAACATGTCCCCAATCCTGGTATATATGTCCCCATAATGGGCCAATCCTGGTATATGTCTCCATCCTTAGCCAATCCTGGTATATATGTCCCCAGTCCTGGTATATATATCCCCATCCTGGGCCAATCATGCTATATATGTCCCCAGTCCTGGTATGTATATCCCCATCCTGGGCCAATCCTGGTATATATGTCCCGAATTCTGCCACTGTTTTTTAAAGCATAAAAAAACTAAACTATTCTCACTTTCCTCCTCTACCACAAAGTGTTGCGTCCTCTCCCGTAGCCGGCACAGAAGTCGGCAGCTGACTTCAGCGTGTAAGTGATGGGTAATGCATGATATCACTGCCATGTGCAGCCAGCGACTTGCATGTGTGGAGCCCCTGAGGGTTCAGTCTCCACAGAGGTGTTGCATCTCATCCAGAGGTGTGACACCCCAATCCCAGGTAAGGAGGAAGCACCCCTTAGACTCCAACACTTGCATCCAACACACCATGCCAGCTGAGCATACTGACGTACCCTACGGGAGGATGGTCTGACTCAGACTGGTTAGCAAAGGGTGTTTATATGGGTGGGTGGAGCTTAGACAGCAGCAAGAGGAGAAGAGAAGCTTAGAGGGTGGAACACTCTAAGGCCTCTTTCACACATCCATTTTTTGCCATCAGGCGTGATCCTGCGCTTTTAAAAAAAACGGATTCATTTTTTTAAACCGCCGGATGCGTTTTTTTGTCATTGACTATCATTAGCGCCGGATTGCGCCGCATGTCATTGCGTTTAGTCCGTCTTCTGCCGGATCCGTCATAGATTTTAATTCTGGCGGTCGGACAGGACACATCATGTAACTTTTTTTTTGTGCCGGAAACGCCTGACAGCGCCTGAAGCGGCGCATCAGGCGTCCGGAAACAATAGAAGTCTATGGTACCGGATCAGTCTTTTGTGCAATCCGGCAAAAGACTGATCCGGATTCTGGAAATCAAAGACTACTACTACTACTACTACTACTACTACCTTTTCCGGGCAAAAAAAGGTCAGGACGGATCCAGCTAAAAAACTGATCCGGTACATCAGTTTTTTACAATCTACGCCAGATCCGTCTTTTAAACAATTCGCCGGATTGTGCCTGATTGCAAAAAACGGATGTGTGAAAGAGGCCTTAGGAGTCTCTCTGAGGAGACTGGAAAAGCTCCTGAAGTCAGCGAAAGGGTCCAAGAGTATGGACAGTGATGATTCCATCCGAAGCCCTATCCAAGATAGGAAGGACCAGGCCATCAGGGAACGGCCCCTAGACTAGTGGGAAGGCTTCAGGCTCTGCTAGTAAGCCAACGGCGGTGATAACTTTATGGGTCATTGCCACAACCACCAGCAGCATCCCCTGGAAGGAAGCTATATAGGCCAAGGACGTACAGAACTAATATGTTTCCCGACAGGACCGCAGCTTCTGATCTGAAGGACTGCTTGGTGAGGTGCTAGGAAGAAAGGAGTAGAAAAGCACAGAGAGGAAAGGCCAAGAAAGGATCACATTGAAGGTGAGTCCTTGGAAGTGCGACCACTCTACCTGGGGTGGCTGGACCACTCGCCCGGAGGACACAGTACCAGGCGGGCATCTGTCTTGCTGGTAACAGACTGTGAGTAAAAACCCTGAAACTGCACTTGGACTGTCTCCTAGATTTCTTCCAGCGTCGCACATTCCTCTCTGCTGCTGTAATGTATGTAGTACAGTTCATATAGCGTCTTGTGCTTGGGTGCGATGAAAATACATGAGACACAGGTTTGATATAGAAAGTCTTGTATTACTTCATACAAGTTGGCAAAAATAGTCACACAGTTTGCAGACACAGAAGCAGGAGACACAGCAGGCCAGAGTAATCTAAGCTCAGCAATCACTCTCCACAACAGGTTCAGGATCTTCTTCTCTGTTACCGTAAGTCCATGCAAACGTGGGTCTTTCAAAGAGCAGGGTTCAGAGTCCACAAGTGCTTCAGAGTTCCTCAGTAGGAATAGCTGGAGTACAAGGTCCAAGGCTTTAGGAGTCAGGTCACAGGTTCACTGCAGGCTAGATTCTGAAGCACTGATTGCTCAGCTGTGGCTGCTTAAGAAGCAAAAGGAGAGAATCAGGGCGGGAACATGCAAGCTGGAAACTCCATTTTGACTGAGGGCAAGATAGCTGCAGCAAGACAGAAAGTAAAATGGCTGACGAACAAACTGAGTTTCAGGAACATGTACACAGAACCTTACATTTCTCCCCCTTAGGGACAACCTCCGGATGACCTCAGGCCAGGCTTGTGTGGGTACCTCTGATGAAACTGACGGAGCAAGCGAGGAGCATTAACGTTATTGACCGGTTCCCATGAGTTGTCCTCCACTGGGTAGCCCTGCCATTTAATCAGATATTGTAACTGATTTCTATACAACCTGGAATCTAAAATCCTTTCCACCACAAATTCTTCCTGACCATCGACTAGCACTGGGTCAGGGCAAGGAGAAGAACGTCCAGGAAACGTATTGGGTGTCGCAGCCTTTAGTAGGGATACATGAAAGACAGGGTGAATTCTCATAGTTCTGGGCAGTTGAAGACGACAAGCAACGGCACTTATAATTTTACTGATTTTATAGGGTCCAATGTACTTATGTCCCAACTTAGACGATGGAATCCTTAACTTAAGATTTCTGGTTGACAGCCAGACCAAAGTCTCCTACCTTGAAAGCTGGTGCAGGTTTACGAAATTTATCTGCTGCTTTTTTGTACCTTTCCTGAGCCGATTCCAGATTCTCCTTTAGAAGATCCATATTCTTCTGTAAAGACGTGATTCTTTCAGCCACTGCTGGTAAAGGCGTTTCTATGGGAAATCATGGTAGAATGTTAGGATGATAACCTAGATTAGAGTAAAAAGGAGTGTAATGTATGTAGTACAGTTCATATAGCGTCTTGTGCTTGGGTGCGATGAAAACACAGGAGTCACAGGTTTGATATAGAAAAGTCCTGTATTACTTCATACAAGTTGGCAGAAATAGTCACACAGTTTGCAGACACAGAAACAGGAGACACAGCAGGCCAGAGTAATCCAAGCTCAGTAATCACTCTCCAATACAGATTCAGGATCTTCTTCTCTGTTACCGTAAGTCCATGCAAACGTGGGTCTTTCAAAGAGCAGGGTTCAGAGTCCACAAGTGCTTCAGAGTTCCTCAGTAGGAATAGCTGGAGTACAAGGTCCAAGGCTTACAGGAGTCAAGTCACAGGTTCACTGCAGGCTAGATTCTGAAGCACTGATTGCTCAGCTGTGGCTGCTTAAGAAGCAAAGGAGAGAATCAGGGCGGGAACATGCAAGCTGGAAACTCCATTTTGACTGAGGGCAAGATAGCTGCAGCAAGACAGAAAGTAAAATGGCTGACGAACAAACTGAGTTTCAGGAATATATACATAGAACCTTACATTACTCCCCCCTTAAGGACAACCTCCGGATGACCTCAGACCAGGCTTGTGTGGGTACCTGTCATGTGTGCATTGCCACGAAGATCGTCGCGGTTGCACATTTTGACTTCTCACAGCTGAGCTGCTGTTTCTTTGTGTTTGGCAGCTAGGGAGTTAATTCTGTCTGTGCTCGGTGCTGGGACTGGGTGCAGTTTCTCCCGGCTGCAATTGATTATTTGTTGATTGGTTTCCTTTAAATTCCTGGTTGTCTGCTTGGGGAGTTGCCAGTGAAACCTTCATGCAGACCACAGATAGGAATGAATCTGTATAGACTTTAGTTGTGAGCTCCTTAGTTGTTCTAAGCTCAACTTGGTTAGAGTTTATTTCCCAGACCATTTATGTTCCTTTGGTGTTTGAGTGTGTATGCAAGCGAGTGTTATCCTGTCTGTCTTATATGTCTAATCTGTGTATTTAGCTAAGATCAGCCCATATCCCTTTGGTGGTAGTCAGGATCCTTCTTAGGACTGATTACAGGGTTCAGGGTCTGATAGGAGACAGGGTTAGGTTGGAGACTTGGACCTCTGAACCATTATCAGTACCTCCAAGGTGAGGGATTAGTTAGGACCCCAGTTTAGGGTCAGGTTAGATCCCGGTCCACCTCTTTCCTGTTTCAGCTCATCAAGTCCTCAAGATTAACCCTGAGTTCAGCAGATATCGTGTCAGGTAAATCTATTCTATACTTACATGCTGATGTTGCTATACTAGAGTGTTGTTCCTGTATTAATAGTTTACTGACATTGTATACATATCATTAGACAGCGTGACATTTTCACTGGCCCTAAAAATTATCTCCAGTTACCATGGATCCAGTAGCCCAGCTGGCTCTGCAGTTGCAGGGATTATCCATGGAGCTGACGGACATTAAGTCCAAAGTTTTGTCTCCCCTGGAGCAAACCAGAGTTGAACCTAAGGTTGCTCTCCCGGACAGGTTCACTGGTGGGCGAGACAAATTTTTCACCTTCCGGGAGGCATGTAAATTGTATTTTCGGCTTCGGCCTCGATCATCAGGGAGTGAGGAGCAGAGAGTGGGAATTGTTATCTCACTTCTGCAAGGGGACCCTCAATCCTGGGCATTTTCCCTTCCTCCGGGATCCCCGGCTCTACTGTCTGTAGATCAATTTTTTACTGCCCTGGGATTGGTATATGATGACCCAGATCGGGTCTCTCTTGCTGAGACAAAATTACGTAAGATACAGCAGGGAGATCGTCCGGCAGAGGAATTTGCTTCTGAGTTTCGTAGATGGGCCACAGATACTCAGTGGAATGACCCAGCTCTTAGGAGCCAGTTTTGTCATGGGCTTTCTGATAAATTAAAAGACGTTTTGGCTCAGTATGAGTCTCCTCCTTCTCTGGAGGCTGCTATGGCCTTAGCTATCCATACTGATAGACGGCTTCGGGAGAGGGGTGAGGTAACCCCACTCCCTGTTGTTTCTCCACCTACCACTAAAGTCCCTTATGTTGAGGTTCCCTTGTCTGTTCGGATGAGCCTATGCAGTTGGGAGGGACATCATTTCGTAGGAGGGGATTGGCGGTACGCCGCAGGACTAGAAGATGTTTTTTCTGCGGGAAAGAGGGACATTTTGTTGGAGAATGTCCATCCCGTGCCTTGTTGAGCCAAAAGTCGCCGGAAAACTGTTAATCCCAGGTTGTGTGGTGGACGACAACCTGGGAGTATGTATTTCATCCGCCAGTTCTTCTCAGTTCCTTGTACCAGTGGAGGTGGTAGTTGGTACGAGAGTGGAGAGATTGTCTGTTCTTCTTGATAGTGGTTCCGGGGCTAATCTGGTTGACGCTCAGTTTGCTCAGGCTCAAGGTATGCATCTGAATGTATTGGTCAAACCGATCCCTATATTCTCCATTGACGCCAGGCCTCTCGGCCAAGGTAGCTTTGTTCATGAGGTTCATAACATTGACCTTCGGGTAGGGGCAATACATAGGGAACAATTATCTTGCTATGTGTTGGAGGGTCTACCTACTCCCATTGTGTTGGGACTTCCTTGGTTGGTTAAACATAACCCTGTGATTAATTGGCAGTCCAGAGAATAAGCCAATGGGATGAGTTTTGCAAAAGCAACTGCATGAACACAGTCATCAGTGCGGTCGTGCCTAGTACATTGCCTCCTTTTTTGGAGGATTTTGGGGATGTTTTCTCTGAGGAGGGGTGTCAGGAGTTGCCTCCTCATCGCGTGTATGACTGCTCTATTAATCTCCTTCCTGATGCTAAGTTGCCTAAAGCTAGGTTGTATAATCTTTCTGGTCCTGAGAGGCAGGCTATGAAAGATTATATTTCTGAAAGTCTGGCCAAAGGGCATATTAGACCTTCATCTTCCCCAGTAGCCGCGGGTTCTTCTTTGTGAAGAAGAAAGATGGAGGCCTACGCCCTTGCTTGGATTTCCGCGAACTTAATCGGATTACTGTTCGAGATCCGTATCCACTCCCTCTTATTCCTGATCTCTTCAATCAAATTGTTGGCGCCAAATGGTTTTCTAAATTGGATCTCAGGGGGGGTATAATCTGATTAGGATAAAAGAGGGGGATGAGTGGAAAACGGCATTTAACACGCCGGAGGGACATTATGAGAACCTAGTCATGCCTTTTGGTCTGACTACTGCACCAGCAGTATTCCAACATTTTGTTAATGACATTTTTCGTCACCTTGTGGGGCTGTTTGTGGTTGTATATTTGGACGACATTTTAATTTACTTGCCAGATCTTGTGTCTCATCAGGAGCATGTGAGACAGGTGTTGCAGATCTTGCGAGACAATAAATTATACGCCAAACTGGAGAAGTGTGTATTTGCCGTACAGGAACTTCAGTTTTTGGGTTTTTTGGTGTCAGCCTCCGGTTTCCGTATGGACCCTGAAAAGGTGAGAGCAGTGCTTGAATGGGATCAGCCAGGGGATCTTAAGGCTCTGCAGCGTTTTTTGGGGTTTGCTAACTACTACCGGAAATTTATTTGTAATTTCTCATCTGTCGTCAAACCTCTCACTGACATGACAAGAAAAGGGACGGATTTTTCTAAATGGTCGGACAAAGCTTGCCAAGCCTTTTCCTCTTTGAAGAAATGTTTTGCTTCGGCACCCGTTCTCATCCAACCAGATGCATCTCAGCCGTTCATTGTGGAGGTGGATGCGTCTGACGTAGGGGTGGGTGCTATATTGTCCCAGGGTCCGTCCCCGGTAAATGGCATCCGTGCGCTTTCTTTTCTAAGAAATTGTCGTCCGCCGAAAGGAATTATGATATCGGCAATAGGGAACTTTTGGCCATTAAGTTAGCTTTTGAAGAATGGCGTCACTTTTTGGAGGGGGCAGTCCACCCGGTTACCGTTATTACTGATCACAAGAACCTGTTGTATTTGGAATCCGCTAAGCGTCTGAATTCCAGACAAGCTCGATGGTCGTTGTTTTTTACCAGGTTTAATTTTGTCGTCACTTATCGCCCGGGGTCTAAGAATGTAAAGGCTGATGCCTTGTCTCGCAGTTTCCCAGGGGCCGGGAAAACGGATGACCCGAGTCCTATCCTTCAGGAGGGGGTGGTAGTGTCGGCTGTATTTTCTGAGCTTGAGGAGGAGGTGTTAGAGGCTCAGGGGGACGCCCCTGCAGGACCTTCAGGGAGACTGTTTGTCCCAAATCTGTTGAGACAAAAGGTTATTGAGGCACATCATAATTCTGCTCTAGCAGGACATCCAGGGAGTAAGGCTACTTTAGATCTCCTTTCTCACCGGTTTTGGTGGCCTAATGCTAATAAAGATGTTATAACTTTTGTCGCGTCATGTGGGGTGTGTGCTCGCTCTAAAACCCCTCATACCCGTCCGTCTGGGACCCTTTTACCCTTGAAACTTCCGGAGCGTCCATGGACTCATTTATCTATGGACTTCATTACGGACCTTCCTCCGTCGTCAGGGAATACTGTCATACTGGTGGTTGTTGACAGGTTCAGTAAGATGGCACATTTCGTTGCTCTTCCTGCACTCCCTAATGCTAAAACTCTGGCGCAGGTGTTCATTAGGGAGATCGTTAGACTTCATGGGTTGCCTTCTGATGTGGTGTCAGATAGGGGGTCTCAGTTTGTGTCCAAATTTTGGAGGGCATTTTGTTTACGTCGGGGGATGCAATTGTCATTTTCCTCGGCTTTTCATCCGCAGACCAATGGTCAGACAGAGCGTCTGAATCAGAGCTTAGAGACATATCTCCGGTGTTTTGTCTCAGAGAACCAAGAGGACTGGTCTTCTTTCTTGCCTCTGGCAGAGTTCGCTCTTAACAACAGGCGGAGCGAGTCCACTGGTAAGTCCCCGTTTTTTGGGGCATATGGTTTTCATCCCCAGTTTTGTACTTTCAATGGGGGGGGCCCTTCTGGGGTTCCTGAGGAGGAGCGTTTCTCGTCGTCACTTGCTTCTGTGTGGAGAGGTGTATTGAATAATCTGAGTGCGATGGGGAACCGTTACAAACGTATGGCTGATAGGAGGAGAGTTTCTGGTCCAGATCTGAATGTGAATGATCTGGTATGGTTGTCTACCAGGAATATAAAACTTAAAGTGCCCTCCTGGAAACTGGGTCCCAGATTCATCGGGCCGTACAGGATCAGTTCCATAATTAATCCTGTGGCATTTCGTCTGGACCTCCCTCCTACGTTTAAAATTCATAATGTGTTCCACAAGTCATTACTTAAAAGGTATGTGGCACCAGTCATACCGTCACCTCTACCTCCTCCTCCTGTGTTGGTCAATGGTAACATGGAATTTAAAGTATCAAAGATCATTGACTCACGTCTGAATCGCCGGTCCCTTCAGTACTTGGTGCATTGGAAGGGGTATGGTCCAGAGGAGAGGACGTGGGTCCCTGCGTCTGATGTTAACGCAGATCGTTTGGTTCGGACCTTCCACAGAACTCACCCGGGCAGGCCTGGCCCTGAGGGTCCAGAGGCCCCTCGTAGAAGGGGGGGTACTGTCATGTGTGCATTGCCACGAAGATCGTCGCGGTTGCACATTTTGACTTCTCACAGCTGAGCTGCTGTTTCTTTGTGTTTGGCAGCTAGGGAGTTAATTCTGTCTGTGCTCGGTGCTGGGACTGGGTGCAGTTTCTCCCGGCTGCAATTGATTATTTGTTGATTGGTTTCCTTTAAATTCCTGGTTGTCTGCTTGGGGAGTTGCCAGTGAAACCTTCATGCAGACCACAGATAGGAATGAATCTGTATAGACTTTAGTTGTGAGCTCCTTAGTTGTTCTAAGCTCAACTTGGTTAGAGTTTATTTCCCAGACCATTTATGTTCCTTTGGTGTTTGAGTGTGTATGCAAGCGAGTGTTATCCTGTCTGTCTTATATGTCTAATCTGTGTATTTAGCTAAGATCAGCCCATATCCCTTTGGTGGTAGTCAGGATCCTTCTTAGGACTGATTACAGGGTTCAGGGTCTGATAGGAGACAGGGTTAGGTTGGAGACTTGGACCTCTGAACCATTATCAGTACCTCCAAGGTGAGGGATTAGTTAGGACCCCAGTTTAGGGTCAGGTTAGATCCCGGTCCACCTCTTTCCTGTTTCAGCTCATCAAGTCCTCAAGATTAACCCTGAGTTCAGCAGATATCGTGTCAGGTAAATCTATTCTATACTTACATGCTGATGTTGCTATACTAGAGTGTTGTTCCTGTATTAATAGTTTACTGACATTGTATACATATCATTAGACAGCGTGACAGTACCTCTGATGGAACTGACGGAGCAAGCGAGGAGCATTAACGTTATTGACCGGTTCCCATGAGTTGTCCTCCACTGGGTAGCCCTGCCATTTAATCAGATTGTAAGGTTCTATGTATATATTCCTGAAACTCAGTTTGTTCGTCAGCCATTTTACTTTCTGTCTTGCTGCAGCTATCTTGCCCTCAGTCAAAATGGAGTTTCCAGCTTGCATGTTCCCGCCCTGATTCTCTCCTTTGCTTCTTAAGCAGCCACAGCTGAGCAATCAGTGCTTCAGAATCTAGCCTGCAGTGAACCTGTGACTTGACTCCTGTAAGCCTTGGACCTTGTACTCCAGCTATTCCTACTGAGAAACTCTGAAGCACTTGTGGACTCTGAACCCTGCTCTTTGAAAGACCCACGTTTGCATGGACTTACGGTAACAGAGAAGAAGATCCTGAACCTGTTGTGGAGAGTGATTGCTGAGCTTAAGTTACTCTGGCCTGCTGTGTCTCCTGTTTCTGTGTCTGCAAACTGTGTGACTATTTCTGCCAACTTGTATGAAGTAATACAGGACTTTTCTATATCAAACCTGTGTCTCATGTATGTTCATCGCACCCAAGCACAAGACGCTATATGAACTGTACTACATACATTACAAGATTCTGAAGCCAAAACGTTAGTGTCTGCTGGGTCTGGAAGGCTGTGTCTGCTGTACTGTGGATATCAGACGTCCGGTTGTACTTTCTGTGATGACAGTGGTTGTGACTTCTCACAACCATTCCAGGTGAGCAATTCCCTTAAGTTTTTTCTTTTTGCAGTGTTACCACAGGTAAACACTATTGTTTTTTTTTTCTCTTTCTTTTCTCTTTTTTGTCTGCTGTAACTCTGGATATCAGATGTCTGGTTGAAACTTTCTGTGATGATAGTGGTTGTGACTTCTCACAACCATTCCAGGTGAGCAGTTCCCTTAATTTTTTTTTCTCTCTGCAGTGTTGCCACAGGTGAACACTATTGTTTTTTTTTTCTCTCCTCTTCTTCCAGTAATCCTGTCTTAAAAGATCTGGAAAATGGAGGCCCGCATAAAGGAACTTTGCGGAGTGACTGATAATATCCTTGCAGATTTGCAGAATATAAAGACCCGTTTTACAAATCTACAGGACCTCAATAATCACAATTTGCAAGTGGTTGGACAGACTACCCAGGATTTGCGAGCCAGGATTGAGGTTCTAGAGGGGCAAGTCCAGGCTCCTGCCGTAGCCCCGAGTGCTGGGATTCCCAAGTTGCCCCCTTTTCGTTTTGGCGGTGAACGTGAGAAATTCAGGGGATTTATTAATCAATGTAATCTTTTTTTTTCTGCACATGCTTCACAATTTCCCACTGAACGATCTAAGGTGCTTACTATAATTATGTTGCTTACCAACAAGGCTTTAATGTGGGCAAACCCTCTGATTGAGACTGAGGATGAATGTTTGAATCACCTTGATGATTTTATTTCAGCCATGGGGCAGGTGTTTGATGACCCCAATCGAGGTGCAACAGCTGAAGCAGCCATGTTAGCTTTGCGCCAAGGTAAGCACTCGGTAGCTGAATATGCCTTGGATTTCAGGAGATGGGCCCTTGATACCACCTGGGACAGTTCCGCCAAAAAATCTATTTTTCGAAAGGGGTTATCTCCACTGATTAAGGATGAACTTGCTCGTGCCGACCCTCCCACTGCGTTAGGTGACTTTATTAACTACTGCATCCGTATTGATACTCGTCTGACTGAACGCAGGCAAGAGAGATGGTTCGAAAGCAATCGTACTAACCTTTTCCTGCCTTCCTCTCCAGCTAAGGAACCTTTGAGTAGGATTACACGGGAACCTGAACCCATGCAGGTAGACTCTTTACAATGACGGGTTAGTGATGCACGCAAGGAACATCGTTTTAAGGAGAATCTATGTTTCTATTGTGGTAAGTGTAGCGCCCGCGTCCCTGCCTGCTGCCAGACAGGGACGTCGCTCTCCTCACCTGTCCTCGGCGCCCTCCTTCCGCCCTGCTGGTCCCGCGCGCTCCTTCCCTGCTACTGGCCTTAGGGTGCGCGCCCGCACCCTCCCCCGCTCTTAAAGGAGCCGCGCGCATTTTCCAAATCAGTCTCCAGCCAATGCTGGAGGACTCCACCCTATATTAAGGGCTTCCTCCTTAATGTAGGTGCCGAGCAATGTTGTTCCTGTGCAGTCTAACTCTGTTTCAGCCATCAGCTCCTGATTCCAGTTTCCTGCCTGTTACCTGTCGGCTTGCCTGTCTGCCATCCGTCTGCAGTTCCATCCAGAGGTTCGGACGTCATCTGCAGAGATCCCCGGCTCTTGCCTGCTCACCTAGGAGCGATCATCTGCCATCCGACTGCAGCTCCATCCGGAAGTTCGGACATCATCTGCAGAGATCCCCGGCTCTTGCCTGCTCACCTGGGAGCGATCATCTGCCATCCGACTGCAGCTCCATCCGGAAGTTCGGACATCATCTGCAGAGATCCCCGGCTCTTGCCTGCTCACCTGGGAGCGATCATCTGCCATCCGACTGCAGCCTACCTGGAGGCTCCACCATATCAGGTCGTATATACCTGCCTGTCTAGAGTCTGCCTGGTCACTTGCTGTGACATCCTGCCTGTCTAGAGTCTGCCTGGTCACTTGCTGTGACAACCTGCCTGTTCCAGAGACTGCCTGGTCACTTGCCATGTCAACCTGCCTGTCCAGAGACTGCCTGGTCACTTGCCGTGACAACCTGCCTGTCCCAGAGACTTCCTGGTCACTTGCCGTGACAACCTGCCTGTCCCAGAGACTGCCTTGGTCACTTGCCGTGACAACCTGCCTGTCCCAGAGACTGCCTGGTCACTTGCCGTGACAACCTGCCTGTCCCAGAGACTGCCTGGTCACTTGCCGTGACAACCCGCCTGTCCCAGAGACTGCCTTGGTCACTTGTCGTGACAACCTGCCTGTCCCAGAGACTGCCTTGGTCACTTGCCGTGACAACCTGCCTGTCCCAGAGACTGCCTTGGTCACTTGCCGTGACAACCTGCCTGTCCAGAGACTGCCTCGGTTACTTACCGTTACAACCTGCCTGCCCAGAGACTTCCTTGGTCACTTGCTGTGACAAACCTGCCTGTCCAGAAACTACCTATATCTCCTGCCGTGAATCCCTGCCCTTTTCCCAGGTGCCACCCGCTCTCTTACAAGTAAACTCTCTTGTATAATAAAGCTTTGTGGTTCCACCAACCTGACCTGTCTCGTCAGTAGTTCCACCCACCAGACCCGTTACAGTTTGCTCGGGCCATGGAACCCGGTGGCACCCAAACCCCTTCACTCCCGGAACTGTGTCATGAGCTGTCTCGCCAGAGGTCTCAACAGGAGGCCATCCTGGGTCACCTGCGGAACGTCAAATCCCGTCTGGACACTCTGAAATCATCAATAGCAACCATCGCTGGAGCCATGACTCATAATCCGTCAGTCCCGCTGATTCCCAATTCCGTGGTTTCCATTCCCGGACCCCGACTGTCAGCTCCTCCTAGGTTTGGAGGCGATCCTGCTCTGGCTCGGGGTTTCATTAATCTGTGCACCCTGCATTTTGAACTCCTGGCACACCAGTTTAACTCTGACCGGGCCAAAGTTGCCTTCATCATGTCCCATCTCACTGGAGAGGCCCTGGCCTGGCTTAACCCTCTCTGGGAGAGAGAGGATCCTCTGGTGTCTGACCTGCCTGCGTTTCTCTCGGCCTTCCGGAAGGTATTCGACGAACCTGGACGGAAGACTTCCTCTGCATCATCTCTGCTGCGTCTCCGTCAGGAGAGTTTCACCGTTGGTCAATATGCCATACGGTTCCGGACTTTAGCCTCAGAACTAGCTTGGGACAATGAAGCTCTAATTTCGGTCTTCTGGGAGGGTCTGTCCGGCCGTATTAAAGACGAACTTGCCAGGTCGGGACATTCCAACCTCGCTTGATGATTTAATAAATCTTGCCAATCGAATTGATCTACGGTTCCAGGAACGAACCAAAGAGATCACCCGTAAAAAAGAGTTTTCCCATCTTGCACCCTCGTGTCAGAGATCTATAACCTCTTCCGTTTCTCCTCAGGTGCACCCTGCTGAGCCTATGCAGGTCGACCAGACCAAGATGGTCAAAGCCCGTCAGGACTCACGCCGTGCCGAGAAAAGTTGCTTCTACTGCGGCAGTAAGGAGCACTGGATCCAAACCTGTCCGGAGAGGTCGGGAAAACGCCTGTGTCTAGGTTCGCTCGGAGAGGTCAATCTAGACAAAAATAAATCCTCTTCATCCCTGCTGCTGTCGGTTTCAATTCTGATCGGTAAGAACCGCCACTTCGAAATGGCCCAACTTGATTCTGGAGCAGCTGGGAATCTCGTGTCACAGGCTCTAGTAGAGAAGTATCACATTCCCACCAAACCTCTTGTTGAACCTGTATCTGTTGCTGCTGTGGATGGGGGCCTCCTACCTCGTCCCATCCGACTTATCACCGAAGTCATAACCCTGCAGGTGGGAATGTTGCATTCTGAGAGCATCTCGTTTCATGTTTTACCTGGACTCTCTCATGCTCTCTTACTAGGTCTGCCTTGGCTCCAAAAACATGCACCTGTGCTCGACTGGCAGAATGGAGAGGTTCTTCGCTGGGGACAGGACTGTCATAAAACATGTCTGGTGCCTGTTCATCCTGTCTATTCTTCTCCTACACCTGCTAATCTACCTGGACTCCCGATTCCATATTGGTCATTTGCTGATGTCTTCAATAAAAAGGAAGCAGAGACATTACCCCCGCATAGACCATATGATTGCCCGATTGACCTGTTGCCCGGTACTACGCCTCCCCGTGGGCGTATTTACCCGTTGTCTGCTGCTGAGACCAGGTCGATGTCCGAATATATCGAGGAGAACTTAGCAAAGGGATTCATCCGGAAATCTACCTCCCCAGCGGGAGCAGGTTTCTTCTTCGTTAAAAAGAAAGATGGATCTCTCCGTCCCTGTATTGACTACAGAGGCCTAAATTCGATCACGGTGAAGAATAAGTACCCTCTTCCGCTCATTCCAGAACTGTTTGATCGTCTTAGAGGGGCTAGAGTCTTCACCAAACTAGATCTTCGTGGAGCATACAACCTGGTTCGTATCCGTCGAGGAGATGAATGGAAGACGGCATTCAACACCCGGGACGGCCACTACGAAGTACTTGGTGATGCCCTTTGGTCTCTGTAATGCTCCAGCAGTCTTTCAGGAGTTGGTCAACGACATCTTCCGGGACCTCCTCTATTCCTGCGTTGTGGTGTACCTTGACGACATCTTGGTCTTCTCTCCGGATCTTCAGTCTCACCGGAGGGATGTTCGTCAGGTTCTGCTCAGGCTCAGGCAGAATCAACCTCTTCGCCAAATATGAGAAGTGCCTCTTTGAGCAGACATCGCTTCCGTTTCTGGGCTACATCATTTCTCAGACAGGCCTACGAATGGATCGGAGAAATTGTCTGCCATCGAGAAGTGGCCCCGACCGGAGGGGTTGAAGGCCATTCAGCGGTTCCTGGGATTTGCCAACTATTACCGTCTCTTCATACCGCACTTCTCTTCCAGGACTGCTCCAATCTCAGCGCTCACTCGCAAGGATGCTAACCCCAAACAGTGGACGCCCGAAGCAGAGGAGGCCTTCCTTTCTCTGAAACAGGCCTTCTCTTCCGCTCCAGTGCTGCATCGCCCGGATGGCAACAAGCAGTTCTTCCTGGAGGTGGACGCTTCCTCTGCTGGAGCCGGAGCGGTTCTTACCCAAAAATCGCCATCCGGGAGGATGGTATCCTGCGGTTTCTTCTCCAAACTCTTCTCCTCCTCCGAGCGCAACTACTCCATAGGAGATCGAGAGCTATTGGCCATTAAGTTGGCATTGGAGGAGTGGCGTTACCTACTCGAAGGGGCTCTTCATCCGGTAATCATCTACACGGACCACAAAAATCTGGCATACCTCCAGCAGGCACAGAGACTTAATCCTCGTCAAGCCCGGTGGTCCTTGTTTTTTGCCCGCTTCGATTTTCTTTTGCATTTTCGCCCAGCTGACAAAAACGTCAAGGCGGATGCCTTGTCTCGGTCTTTCCTGGTGTCGGATCTCGAAGATGAGCCTAAACATATCATCGATCCCGCCAGAGTGATGCAGGTGGCTCCCGTGAGTCTAAATCGTCTCCCTCCTGGTAAGACGTTCGTATCAGAAACCGATCGGAAGAGAATCCTACATTGGGGTCACTCGTCTAAACTCGCTGGCCACGCTGGTCAAAGAAAGACCCTCCAACTCATTACCCGGCATTATTGGTGGCCTACCCTGCACAAAGACGTAATAGACTTTGTTTCTGCCTGTGTTTCCTGTGCCCGCAACAAAGTTCCGAGACACCTGCCTACCGGCCGTCTTCTTCCGCTTCCTGTACCCGCTGCCCCCTGGCAGCATATAGCCATGGACTTCATAACAGATCTGCCCGTCTCTGCCGGTTGTACGGTCATTTGGGTGGTCGCTGACCGCTTTTCCAAGATGGCTCACTTCATTCCTCTGCCAGGTCTCCCGTCTGCACCCGAGTTGGCTAAAGACTTTATCCGCCACATCTTCCGTCTTCATGGTCTGCCTCGTCACATTGTGTCGGATCGTGGGGTTCAGTTCACCTCACGTTTCTGGAGAGCCACTTGTAAGTTGCTAGACGTCACCCTGGATTTTTCCTCCGCTTACCACCCACAGTCCAATGGACAAGTTGAACGAATAAATCAGAATTTGACCAGTTATCTTCGACATTTCGTTAATGCCCACCATTCTGACTGGGTGGAGCTCCTGCCTTGGGCCGAATTCTCCTACAATAATCATGAGAGCGAATCTTCCACCAAGTCTCCGTTTTTTTGTAGTCTTCGGTCAGCACCCTCGGATCCCTGTCCCTGTTTCCATCTCTGTGGACAATCCAGCTGCGGAATCTCTAGTTAGAGAATTCTCCTCCATCTGGGAGAGTACCCGGTCCGCACTCATTCAGTCTTCCGAGCGCATGAAAAGACATGCTGACAAAAAACGTCTGGATCCTCCTCAATTCCGTCCTGGGGACAAAGTCTGGCTTTCGTCCAAATATGTTCGACTCAAAATTCCGTCCTACAAGTTAGGTCCTCGGTTCATCGGTCCTTTTGAGATCATCAGTCAGATCAATCCGGTGTCCTATAAATTGAAACTCCCGGCCAATTTGAGAATTCCTAATTCTTTTCATGTATCTCTCCTCAAACCTGTGGTTCTTAACTCTTTTTTTAAGTCTACAGGTACACCTCCTGCTCCAGTGTCTGCTGATGATGAATTTGAGGTAGAGAACATTCTGGCCACAAAAAGGGTAGGAAGAAAGACTTATTTTTTGGTGGATTGGAAGGGGTTTGGTCCTGAGGAGAGAACCTGGGAGCCTCGGGAGAACATCCATGCCCCTCTTATCCTAGCTAAATTTCTTTCTGGCCTAAAGAGGGGGGGGCCTAGAGGGGGGGGTACTGTAGCGCCCGCGTCCCTGCCTGCTGCCAGACAGGGACGTCGCTCTCCTCACCTGTCCTCGGCGCCCTCCTTCCGCCCTGCTGGTCCCGCGCGCTCCTTCCCTGCTACTGGCCTTAGGGTGCGCGCCCGCACCCTCCCCCGCTCTTAAAGGAGCCGCGCGCATTTTCCAAATCAGTCTCCAGCCAATGCTGGAGGACTCCACCCTATATTAAGGGCTTCCTCCTTAATGTAGGTGCCCGAGCAATGTTGTTCCTGTGCAGTCTAACTCTGTTTCAGCCATCAGCTCCTGATTCCAGTTTCCTGCCTGTTACCTGTCGGCTTGCCTGTCTGCCATCCGTCTGCAGTTCCATCCAGAGGTTCGGACGTCATCTGCAGAGATCCCCGGCTCTTGCCTGCTCACCTAGGAGCGATCATCTGCCATCCGACTGCAGCTCCATCCGGAAGTTCGGACATCATCTGCAGAGATCCCCGGCTCTTGCCTGCTCACCTGGGAGCGATCATCTGCCATCCGACTGCAGCTCCATCCGGAAGTTCGGACATCATCTGCAGAGATCCCCGGCTCTTGCCTGCTCACCTGGGAGCGATCATCTGCCATCCGACTGCAGCCTACCTGGAGGCTCCACCATATCAGGTCGTATATACCTGCCTGTCTAGAGTCTGCCTGGTCACTTGCTGTGACATCCTGCCTGTCTAGAGTCTGCCTGGTCACTTGCTGTGACAACCTGCCTGTTCCAGAGACTGCCTGGTCACTTGCCATGTCAACCTGCCTGTCCAGAGACTGCCTGGTCACTTGCCGTGACAACCTGCCTGTCCCAGAGACTTCCTGGTCACTTGCCGTGACAACCTGCCTGTCCCAGAGACTGCCTTGGTCACTTGCCGTGACAACCTGCCTGTCCCAGAGACTGCCTGGTCACTTGCCATGACAACCTGCCTGTCCCAGAGACTGCCTGGTCACTTGCCGTGACAACCCGCCTGTCCCAGAGACTGCCTTGGTCACTTGTCGTGCAACCTGCCTGTCCCAGAGACTGCCTTGGTCACTTGCCGTGACAACCTGCCTGTCCCAGAGACTGCCTTGGTCACTTGCCGTGACAACCTGCCTGTCCAGAGACTGCCTCGGTTACTTACCGTTACAACCTGCCTGCCCAGAGACTTCCTTGGTCACTTGCTGTGACAAACCTGCCTGTCCAGAAACTACCTATATCTCCTGCCGTGAATCCCTGCCCTTTTCCCAGGTGCCACCCGCTCTCTTACAAGTAAACTCTCTTGTATAATAAAGCTTTGTGGTTCCACCAACCTGACCTGTCTCGTCAGTAGTTCCACCCACCAGACCCGTTACAGTAAGTCAGGGCACTTCATTATAAACTGCCCCAGCCGTTCTCGTAAGACTACTGCAGCACTCATTCATTGTGAGTGTTGCGAGAGGGGATCTGTCAGGTCCGAGCCTCAGGCTCCAGAGAGATCTGCAGCAACAGATCTTGATTTCTCGGACTTAAACTCCGTTACCTCTGAGGACGTTGACTGTGTAAACGCTGCCATTTTTCAAGTTTCCTCAGCGGTGTCCCAGCTGAGTTGTAAGAAAAACAATTCTCATTGCTTTCTTTCCATCAAACTCTGGGTTGACTCAGCTTGGGTGTCTAGCTCTGCTATGATCGACTCAGGGGCAAGTGGAAATTTTATGGATGTCTCCTTTGCTCTGAAACAGGGAATACGTTCAGTGAAGAAGGCTACTCCAGTACAGATGGAAACTGTGGATGGCTCCCTGCTGACCTCTGGACCAGTGGATCAGGAAACAGAGCCTTTGAGGGTTCTTATGGGTAAAGATCATCAAGAGAAACTGTCCTTTATGCTTATCTCTTCTCCCCACTTTCCCATTATTCTAGGGCTACCATGGCTGCAGGCTCAGAATCCTACCATTAACTGGGAGACCAAGGAATTACACTTTCCAGAGAAACAGATGAGTCCAAAAGTTTCAGCTTGCTCTGTTCCTAAAGGAATCATGTCAGTCCCTGAACTACCAGCTGTATACCAGGACTATGTGGATTTATGTGACAAGAAGAACGCTGACCAGCTTCCTCCTCACCGTCCATATGATTGTCCAATTGAATTATTGCCTGGAGCAGAGATACCTTTTGGTAAGATCTACCCCCTGGCGGGGCCCGAGCTAAAGGCTTTAAAGGATTACATAGACGAAAATCTAGCCAAGGGCTTCATACGCCCTCTTCATCTCCTGCAGGTGCACCCATCTTCTTTGTGAAGAAGAAAGATGGATCTCTGAGACCATGCGTAGACTATAGGGAACTCAATAAGGTTACTATTAGAAACCGTTATCCATTGCCTTTAATCCCTGAGTTATTGGAGAGAGTGCGACATGCCAAAATTTTCTCTAAACTAGATCTCCGTGGGGCCTATAACTTAGTCCGTATTAGACCTGGGGATGAATGGAAGACTGCATTCAGGTCACGCTATGGACACTTTGAATATCTAGTTATGCCTTTTGGTCTGAGTACCGCCCCAGCCACTTTCCAACACTTGGTGAATGACATCTTCAGGGATCTCCTAGATACATTCGTGGTAATTTATTTGGATGATATTCTAATTTTTTCTAACTCCACAGAGGAACATCATGGACATGTGAGAATGGTCTTGGAACGTCTAAGACAAAATCATCTTTACATCAAACTTGAAAAGTGTGAATTCCATAGGACCGAAATTCAATTTCTGGGGTATGTACTGTCTACACAAGGAATTAGTATGGATGGAAGCAAAACCCAAGCCATCAAGGATTGGCCAAGTCCTAGAAATGTGAAGGAGGTACAGCGCTTCATCGGGTTTGCCAACTTCTATAGCCGTTTCATTAGAAATTTCTCTGAGGTAGTGTCACCTATCACCCAACTTACCCGGAAAGAGTCTAGGTTTTCCTGGACTCCCCAAGCCCAGGAAGCATTTTCCCGTCTAAAAGATAAATTTACCACTGCACCTATCCTAGTACATCCCAACCCCGAGCTTGCCTTCATAATAGAGGTGGATGCTTCAGACTGTGCCGTTGGAGCTATACTCTCTCAGAGAACAGGTGAGAAGAATGTCTTCCATCCCTGTGCCTTCTTTTCCCAGCAGTTGTCTTCGGCTGAGAGGAACTACGATGTGGGCAATAGAGAGTTGTTGGCCATTATTGCCGCCTTCAAAGAATGGAGACACCTTCTTCAGGGAGCTGCACAGCAAATAGTCGTCCTGACAGACCATCGTAACCTTGAGTTTATCAGGTCGGCTAAGTGCCTGACTCCTCGCCAGGCTCGCTGGAATCTTTTCTTAAACCAATTTAATTTTATCATCTCTTATAGACCAGGATCGCGCAATGGAAAGGCTGATGCACTCTCTAGGATTTACTCAGCAGAGACACGTCCAATTACTCCTCCTAAGACTATTCTTCCTGACTCTAGATTCCTAGGAGTAATTCATAATCAAGACCTACTTAAGGACATCAAGGAAGCATACCATGCGGATTCCTTTTTGGCACAACCCCCAAGGGACGTAAGTCTTGCCTTTAAGAATGGTGTGTGGATTCAGGGACAACGTCTGTATATACCTGAAACAGTCAGATTGAGAGTATTGCAACTCATTCACGATTCCAAGATAGCTGGGCATAGAGGAATTCTAAAGACACAGGAATTTCTTTCTCGTTTCTTTTGGTGGCCCACTTGCAGGAAGGATGTTTTGAATTATGTCACTTCATGTGAGGTCTGTGCAAGATGCAAAACACCTCGCTCCTCACCAACTGGTCTATTACAGCCTCTTCCCACCCCGTCCCGCCCGTGGGGATCCATTTCTATGGACTTCATTGTGGAGTTACCAACCTCTCAGGGGAAGAACACCATTCTAGTGGTGGTTGACCGTCTAACAAAGGCAGCTCATTTTATCCCTTGTGTCGGCTTACCCACTGCAAAACAGACATCAGATTTGATGATTAAAGATGTGTTTCGCTTACATGGAGTACCGGATGAGGTTATTTCGGATCGAGGGGTGCAATTCACTTCTAGGTTTTGGCAAAATTTCTGTGCAGCATTGGACATTAAAGTAAACCTTTCTTCTGCTTTTCATCCCCAGACTAATGGACAGACCGAACGAACCAATCAAACCCTGGAGCAGTATCTCCGCTGCTTTATCTGCCACCTAAAGGATGATTGGGTGGATCTACTTCCATTAGCTGAGTTCTCGTATAACAACTCTCAGAGTGCCTCCACTAAACAGTCTCCTTTTTACTCTAATCTAGGTTATCATCCTAACATTCTACCACGATTTCCCATAGAAACGCCTTTACCAGCAGTGGCTGAAAGAATCACGTCTTTACACAAGAATATGGATCTTCTAAAGGAAAATCTGGAATCGGCTCAAGAAAGGTACAAGAAAGCAGCAGATAAATTTCGTAAACCTGCACCAGCTTTCAAGGTAGGAGACTTGGTCTGGCTGTCAACCAGAAATCTTAAGTTAAGGATTCCATCGTCTAAGTTGGGACATAAGTACATTGGACCCTATAAAATCAGTAAAATTATAAGTGCCGTTGCTTGTCGTCTTCAACTGCCCAGAACTATGAGAATCCACCCTGTCTTTCATGTATCCCTACTAAAGGCTGCGACACCCAATACGTTTCCTGGACGTTCCTCTCCTTGCCCTGACCCAGTGCTAGTTGATGGTCAGGAAGAATTTGTGGTGGAAAGGATTTTAGATTCCAGGTTGTATAGAAATCAGTTACAATATCTGATTAAATGGCAGGGCTACCCAGTGGAGGACAACTCATGGGAACCGGTCAATAATGTTAATGCTCCTCGCTTGCTCCGTCAGTTTCATCAGAGGTACCCACACAAGCCTGGTCTGAGGTCATCCGGAGGTTGTCCTTAAGGGGGAGTAATGTAAGGTTCTATGTATATATTCCTGAAACTCAGTTTGTTCGTCAGCCATTTTACTTTCTGTCTTGCTGCAGCTATCTTGCCCTCAGTCAAAATGGAGTTTCCAGCTTGCATGTTCCCGCCCTGATTCTCTCCTTTGCTTCTTAAGCAGCCACAGCTGAGCAATCAGTGCTTCAGAATCTAGCCTGCAGTGAACCTGTGACTTGACACCTGTAAGCCTTGGACCTTGTACTCCAGCTATTCCTACTGAGGAACTCTGAAGCACTTGTGGACTCTGAACCCTGCTCTTTGAAAGACCCACGTTTGCATGGACTTACGGTAACAGAGAAGAAGATCCTGAACCTGTTGTGGAGAGTGATTGCTGAGCTTAAGTTACTCTGGCCTGCTGTGTCTCCTGTTTCTGTGTCTGCAAACTGTGTGACTATTTCTGCCAACTTGTATGAAGTAATACAGGACTTTTCTATATCAAACCTGTGTCTCATGTATGTTCATCGCACCCAAGCACAAGACGCTATATGAACTGTACTACATACATTACACAGATATTGTAACTGATTTCTATACAACCTGGAATCTAAAATCCTTTCCACCACAAATTCTTCCTGACCATCGACTAGCACTGGGTCAGGGCAAGGAGAGGAACGTCCAGGAAACGTATTGGGTGTCGCAGCCTTTAGTAGGGATACATGAAAGACAGGGTGGATTCTCATAGTTCTGGGCAGTTGAAGACGACAAGCAACGGCACTTATAATTTTACTGATTTTATAGGGTCCAATGTACTTATGTCCCAACTTAGACGATGGAATCCTTAACTTAAGATTTCTGGTTGACAGCCAGACCAAGTCTCCTACCTTGAAAGCTGGTGCAGGTTTACGAAATTTATCTGCTGCTTTCTTGTACCTTTCTTGAGCCGATTCCAGATTTTCCTTTAGAAGATCCATATTCTTGTGTAAAGACGTGATTCTTTCAGCCACTGCTGGTAAAGGCGTTTCTATGGGAAATCGTGGTAGAATGTTAGGATGATAACCTAGATTAGAGTAAAAAGGAGACTGTTTAGTGGAGGCACTCTGAGAGTTGTTATACGAGAACTCAGCTAATGGAAGTAGATCCACCCAATCATCCTGTAGGTGGCAGATAAAGCAGCGGAGATACTGCTCCAGGGTTTGATTGGTTCGTTCGGTCTGTCCATTAGTCTGGGGATGAAAAGCAGAAGAAAGGTTTACTTTAATGTCCAATGCTGCACAGAAATTTTGCCAAAACCTAGAAGTGAATTGCACCCCTCGATCCGAAATAACCTCACCCGGTACTCCATGTAAGCGAAACACATCTTTAATCATCAAATCTGTGTCTGTTTTGCAGTGGGTAAGCCGACACAAGGGATAAAATGAGCTGCCTTTGTTAGACGGTCAACCACCACTAGAATGGTGTTCTTCCCCTGAGAGGTTGGTAACTCCACAATGAAGTCCATAGAAATGGATCCCCACGGGCGGGACGGGGTGGGAAGAGGCTGTAACAGACCAGTTGGTGAGGAGCGAGGTGTTTTGCATCTTGCACAGACCTCACATGAAGTGACATAATTCAAAACATCCTTCCTGCAAGTGGGCCACCAAAAGAAACGAGAAAGAAATTCCTGTGTCTTTAGAATTCCTCTATGCCCAGCTATCTTGGAATCGTGAATGAGTTGCAATACTCTTAATCTGACTGTTTCAGGAATATACAGACGTTGTCCCTGAATCCACACACCATTCTTAAAGACAAGACTTACGTCCCTTGGGGGTTGTGCCAAAAAGGAATCCGCATGGTATGATTCCTTGATGTCCTTAAGTAGGTCTTGATTATGAATTACTCCTAGGAATCTAGAGTCAGGAAGAATAGTCTTAGGAGGAGTAATTGGACGTGTCTCTGCTGAGTAAATCCTAGAGAGTGCATCAGCCTTTCCATTGCGCGATCCTGGTCTATAAGAGATGATAAAATTAAATTGGTTTAAGAAAAGATTCCAGCGAGCCTGGCGAGGAGTCAGGCACTTAGCCGACCTGATAAACTCAAGGTTACGATGGTCTGTCAGGACGACTATTTGCTGTGCAGCTCCCTGAAGAAGGTGTCTCCATTCTTTGAAGGCGGCAATAATGGCCAACAACTCTCTATTGCCCACATCGTAGTTCCTCTCAACCAAAGACAACTGCTGGGAAAAGAAGGCACAGGGATGCAAGATATTCTTCTCACCTGTTCTCTGAGAGAGTATAGCTCCAACGGCACAGTCTGAAGCATCCACCTCTATTATGAAGGCAAGCTCGGGTTGGGATGTACTAGGATAGGTGCAGTGGTAAATTTATCTTTTAGACGGGAAAATGCTTCCTGGGCTTGGGGAGTCCAGGAAAACCTAGACTCTTTCCGGGTAAGTTGAGTGATAGGTGACACTACCTCAGAGAAATTTCTAATGAAACGTCTATAGAAGTTGGCAAACCCGATGAAGCGCTGTACCTCCTTCACATTTCTAGGACTTGGCCAATCCTTGATGGCTTGGGTTTTGCTTCCATCCATACTAATTCCTTGTGTAGACAGTACATACCCCAGAAATTGAATTTCGGTCCTATGGAATTCACACTTTTCAAGTTTGATGTAAAGATGATTTTGTCTTAGACGTTCCAAGACCATTCTCACATGTCCATGATGTTCCTCTGTGGAGTTAGAAAAAATTAGAATATCATCCAAATAAATTACCACGAATGTATCTAGGAGATCCCTGAAGATGTCATTCACCAAGTGTTGGAAAGTGGCTGGGGCGGTACTCAGACCAAAAGGCATAACTAGATATTCAAAGTGTCCATAGCGTGACCTGAATGCAGTCTTCCATTCATCCCCAGGTCTAATACGGACTAAGTTATAGGCCCCACGAAGATCTAGTTTAGAAAAAATTTTGGCATGTCGCACTCTCTCCAATAACTCAGGGATTAAAGGCAATGGATAACGGTTTCTAATAGTAACCTTATTGAGTTCCCTATAGTCTACGCATGGTCTCAGAGATCCATCTTTCTTCTTTACAAAGAAGATGGGTGCACCTGCAGGAGATGAAGAGGGGCGTATGAAGCCCTTGGCTAGATTTTCATCTATGTAATCCTTTAAAGCCTTTAGCTCGGGCCCCGCCAGGGGTAGATCTTACCAAAAGGTATCTCTGCTCCAGGCAGTAATTCAATTGGACAATTATATGGACGGTGAGGAGGAAGCTGGTCAGCGTTCTTCTTGTCACATAAATCCACATAGTCCTGGTATACAGCTGGTAGTTCAGGGACTGACATGATTCCTTTAGGAACAGAGCACGCTGAAACTTTTGGACTCATCTGTTTCTCTGGAAAGTGTAATTCCTTGGTCTCCCAGTTAATGGTAGGATTCTGAGCCTGCAGCCATGGTAGCCCTAGAATAATGGGAAAGTGGGGAGAAGAGATAAGCATAAAGGACAGTTTCTCTTGATGATCTTTACCCATAAGAACCCTCAAAGGCTCTGTTTCCTGATCCACTGGTCCAGAGGTCAGCAGGGAGCCATCCACAGTTTCCATCTGTACTGGAGTAGCCTTCTTCACTGAACGTATTCCCTGTTTCAGAGCAAAGGAGACATCCATAAAATTTCCACTTGCCCCTGAGTCGATCATAGCAGAGCTAGACACCCAAGCTGAGTCAACCCAGAGTTTGATGGAAAGAAAGCAATGAGAATTGTTTTTCTTACAACTCAGCTGGGACACCGCTGAGGAAACTTGAAAAATGGCAGCGTTTACACAGTCAACGTCCTCAGAGGTAACGGAGTTTAAGTCCGAGAAATCAAGATCTGTTGCTGCAGATCTCTCTGGAGCCTGAGGCTCGGACCTGACAGATCCCCTCTCGCAACACTCACAATGAATGAGTGCTGCAGTAGTCTTACGAGAACGGCTGGGGCAGTTTATAATGAAGTGCCCTGACTTACCACAATAGAAACATAGATTCTCCTTAAAACGATGTTCCTTACGTGCATCACTAACCCGTCGTTGTAAAGAGTCTACCTGCATGGGTTCAGGTTCAGGTTCCCGTGTAATCCTACTCAAAGGTTCCTTAGCTGGAGAGGAAGGTAGGAAAAGGTTAGTACGATTGCTTTCGAACCATCTCTCTTGCCTGCGTTCAGTCAGACGAGTATCAATACGGATGCAGTAGTTAATAAAGTCACCTAACGCAGTGGGAGGGTCGGCACGAGCAAGTTCATCCTTAATCAGTGGAGATAACCCCTTTCGAAAAATAGATTTTTTGGCGGAACTGTCCCAGGTGGTATCAAGGGCCCATCTCCTGAAATCCAAGGCATATTCAGCTACCGAGTGCTTACCTTGGCGCAAAGCTAACATGGCTGCTTCAGCTGTTGCACCTCGATTGGGGTCATCAAACACCTGCCCCATGGCTGAAATAAAATCATCAAGGTGATTCAAACAATCATCCTCAGTCTCAATCAGAGGGTTTGCCCACATTAAAGCCTTGTTGGTAAGCAACATAATTATAGTAAGCACCTTAGATCGTTCAGTGGGAAATTGTGAAGCATGTGCAGAAAAAAAAAGATTGCATTGATTAATAAATCCCCTGAATTTCTCACGTTCACCGCCAAAACGAAAAGGGGGCAACTTGGGAATCCCAGCACTCGGGGCTACGGCAGGAGCCTGGACTCGCCCCTCTAGAACCTCAATCCTGGCTCGCAAATCCTGGGTAGTCTGTCCAACCACTTGCAAATTGTGATTATTGAGGTCCTGTAGATTTGTAAAACGGGTCTTTATATTCTGCAAATCTGCAAGGATATTATCAGTCACTCCGCAAAGTTCCTTTATGCGGGCCTCCATTTTCCAGATCTTTTAAGACAGGATTACTGGAATGGTTGTGAGAAGTCACAACCACTATCATCACAGAAAGTTTCAACCAGACATCTGATATCCAGAGTTACAGCAGACAAAAAAGAGAAAAGAAAGGAAAAAAAAAAAAAAAACAATAGTGTTTACCTGTGGTAACACTGCAAAAAGAAAAAACTTAAGGGAATTGCTCACCTGGAATGGTTGTGAGAAGTCACAACCACTGTCATCACAGAAAGTACAACCGGACGTCTGATATCCACAGTACAGCAGACACAGCCTTCCAGACCCAGCAGACACTAACGTTTTGGCTTCAGAATCTTGTAATGTATGTAGTACAGTTCATATAGCGTCTTGTGCTTGGGTGCGATGAAAACACAGGAGTCACAGGTTTGATATAGAAAAGTCCTGTATTACTTCATACAAGTTGGCAGAAATAGTCACACAGTTTGCAGACACAGAAACAGGAGACACAGCAGGCCAGAGTAATCCAAGCTCAGTAATCACTCTCCAATACAGATTCAGGATCTTCTTCTCTGTTACTGTAAGTCCATGCAAACGTGGGTCTTTCAAAGAGCAGGGTTCAGAGTCCACAAGTGCTTCAGAGTTCCTCAGTAGGAATAGCTGGAGTACAAGGTCCAAGGCTTACAGGAGTCAAGTCACAGGTTCACTGCAGGCTAGATTCTGAAGCACTGATTGCTCAGCTGTGGCTGCTTAAGAAGCAAAGGAGAGAATCAGGGCGGGAACATGCAAGCTGGAAACTCCATTTTGACTGAGGGCAAGATAGCTGCAGCAAGACAGAAAGTAAAATGGCTGACGAACAAACTGAGTTTCAGGAATATATACATAGAACCTTACAAGGAGACTGCTTAGTGGAGGCACTCTGAGAGTTGTTATACGAGAACTCAGCTAATGGAAGTAGATCCACCCAATCATCCTGTAGGTGGCAGATAAAGCAGCGGAGATACTGCTCCAGGGTTTGATTGGTTCGTTCGGTCTGTCCATTCGTCTGGGGATGAAAAGCAGAAGAAAGGTTTACTTTAATGTCCAATGCTGCACAGAAATTTTGCCAAAACCTAGAAGTGAATTGCACCCCTCGATCCGAAATAACCTCATCCGGTACTCCATGTAAGCGAAACACATCTTTAATCATCAAATCTGATGTCTGTTTTGCAGTGGGTAAGCCGACACAAGGGATAAAATGAGCTGCCTTTGTTAGACGGTCAACCACCACTAGAATGGTGTTCTTCCCTTGAGAGGTTGGTAACTCCACAATGAAGTCCATAGAAATGGATCCCCACGGGCGGGACGGGGTGGGAAGAGGCTGTAACAGACCAGTTGGTGAGGAGCGAGGTGTTTTGCATCTTGCACAGACTTCACATGAAGTGACATAGTTTAAAACATCCTTCCTGCAAGTGGGCCACCAAAAGAAACAAGAGAGAAATTCCTGTGTCTTTAGAATTCCTCTATGCCCAGCTATCTTGGAATCGTGAATGAGTTGCAATACTCTCAATCTGACTGTTTCAGGAATATACAGGCGTTGTCCCTGAATCCACACACCATTCTTAAAGACAAGACTTACGTCCTTTGGGGGTTGTGCCAAAAAGGAATCCGCATGGTATGCTTCCTTGATGTCCTTAAGTAGGTCTTGATTATGAATTACTCCTAGGAATCTAGAGTCAGGAAGAATAGTCTTAGGAGGAGTAATTGGACGTGTCTCTGCTGAGTAAATCCTAGAGAGTGCATCAGCCTTTCCATTGCGCGATCCTGGTCTATAAGAAATGATAAAATTAAATTGGTTTAAGAAAAGATTCCAGCGAGCCTGGCGAGGAGTCAGGCACTTAGCCGACCTGATAAACTCAAGGTTACGATGATCTGTCAGGACGACTATTTGCTGTGCAGCTCCCTGAAGAAGGTGTCTCCATTCTTTGAAGGCGGCAATAATGGCCAACAACTCTCTATTGCCCACATCGTAGTTCCTCTCAGCCGAAGACAACTGCTGGGAAAAGAAGGCACAGGGATGCAAGACATTCTTCTCACCTGTTCTCTGAGAGAGTATAGCTCCAACGGCACAGTCTGAAGCATCCACCTCTATTATGAAGGCAAGCTCGGGGTTGGGATGTACTAGGATAGGTGCAGTGGTAAATTTATCTTTTAGACGGGAAAATGCTTCCTGGGCTTGGGGAGTCCAGGAGAACCTAGACTCTTTCCGGGTAAGTTGGGTGATAGGTGACACTACCTCAGAGAAATTTCTAATGAAACGTCTATAGAAGTTGGCAAACCCGATGAAGCGCTGTACCTCCTTCACATTTCTAGGACTTGGCCAATCCTTGATGGCTTGGGTTTTGCTTCCATCCATACTAATTCCTTGTGTAGACAGTACATACCCCAGAAATTGAATTTCGGTCCTATGGAATTCACACTTTTCAAGTTTGATGTAAAGATGATTTTGTCTTAGACGTTCCAAGACCATTCTCACATGTCCATGATGTTCCTCTGTGGCGTTAGAAAAAATTAGAATATCATCCAAATAAATTACCACGAATGTATCTAGGAGATCCCTGAAGATGTCATTCACCAAGTGTTGGAAAGTGGCTGGGGCGGTACTCAGACCAAAAGGCATAACTAGATATTCAAAGTGTCCATAGCGTGACCTGAATGCAGTCTTCCATTCATCCCCAGGTCTAATACGGACTAAGTTATAGGCCCCACGAAGATCTAGTTTAGAGAAAATTTTGGCATGTCGCACTCTCTCCAATAACTCAGGGATTAAAGGCAATGGATAACGGTTTCTAATAGTAACCTTATTGAGTTCCCTATAGTCTACGCATGGTCTCAGAGATCCATCTTTCTTCTTTACAAAGAAGATGGGTGCACCTGCAGGAGATGAAGAGGGGCGTATGAAGCCCTTGGCTAGATTTTCGTCTATGTAATCCTTTAAAGCCTTTAGCTCGGGCCCCGCCAGGGGGTAGATCTTACCAAAAGGTATCTCTGCTCCAGGCAATAATTCAATTGGACAATCATATGGACGGTGAGGAGGAAGCTGGTCAGCGTTCTTCTTGTCACATAAATCCACATAGTCCTGGTATACAGCTGGTAGTTCAGGACTGACATGGTTCCTTTAGGAACAGAGCAAGCTGAAACTTTTGGACTCATCTGTTTCTCTGGAAAGTGTAATTCCTTGGTCTCCCAGTTAATGGTAGGATTCTGAGCCTGCAGCCATGGTAGCCCTAGAATAATGGGAAAGTGGGGAGAAGAGATAAGCATAAAGGACAGTTTCTCTTGATGATCTTTACCCATAAGAACCCTCAAAGGCTCTGTTTCCTGATCCACTGGTCCAGAGGTCAGCAGGGAGCCATCCACAGTTTCCATCTGTACTGGAGTAGCCTTCTTCACTGAACGTATCCCCTGTTTCAGAGCAAAGGAGACATCCATAAAATTTCCACTTGCCCCTGAGTCGATCATAGCAGAGCTAGACACCCAAGCTGAGTCAACCCAGAGTTTGATGGAAAGAAAGCAATGAGAATTGTTTTTCTTACAACTCAGCTGGGACACCGCTGAGGAAACTTGAAAAATGGCAGCGTTTACACAGTCAACGTCCTCAGAGGTAACGGAGTTTAAGTCCGAGAAATCAAGATCTGTTGCTGCAGATCTCTCTGGAGCCTGAGGCTCGGACCTGACAGATCCCCTCTCGCAACACTCACAATGAATGAGTGCTGCAGTAGTCTTACGAGAACGGCTGGGGCAGTTTATAATGAAGTGCCCTGACTTACCACAATAGAAACATAGATTTTCCTTAAAACGATGTTCCTTGCGTGCATCACTAACCCGTCGTTGTAAAGAGTCTACCTGCATGGGTTCAGGTTCAGGTTCCCGTGTAATCCTACTCAAAGGTTCCTTAGCTGGAGAGAAAGGTAGGAAAAGGTTAGTGCGATTGCTTTCGAACCATCTCTCTTGCCTGCGTTCAGTCAGACGAGTATCAATACGGATGCAGTAGTTAATAAAGTCACCTAACGCAGTGGGAGGGTCGGCACGAGCAAGTTCATCCTTAATCAGTGGAGATAACCCCTTTCGAAAAATAGATTTTTTGGCGGAACTGTCCCAGGTGGTATCAAGGGCCCATCTCCTGAAATCCAAGGCATATTCAGCTACCGAGTGCTTACCTTGGCGCAAAGCTAACATGGCTGCTTCAGCTGTTGCACCTCGATTGGGGTCATCAAACACCTGCCCCATGGCTGAAATAAAAGCATCAAGGTGATTCAAACAATCATCCTCAGTCTCAGTCAGAGGGTTTGCCCACATCAAAGCCTTGTTGGTAAGCAACATAATTATAGTAAGCACCTTAGATCGTTCAGTGGGAAATTGTGAAGCATGTGCAGAAAAAAAAAGATTGCATTGATTAATAAATCCCCTGAATTTCTCACGTTCACCGCCAAAACGAAAAGGGGGCAACTTGGGAATCCCAGAACTCGGGGCTACGGCAGGAGCCTGGACTCGCTCTTCTAGAACCTCAATCCTGGCTCGCAAATCCTGGGCAGTCTGTCCAAACACTTGCAAATTGTGATTAGTGAGGTCCTGTAGGCTTGAAAAACGGGTCTTTATATTCTGCAAATCTGCAAGGATATTATCAGTCACTCCGCAAAGTTCCTTTATGCGGGCCTCCATTTTCCAGATCTTCTAAGACAGGAGTACTGGAAGAAGAGGAGAGGAGAAAAAAAAAAAAACAATAGTGTTTACCTGTGGCAACACTGCAGAGAGAAAAAAAATCAAGGGAACTGCTCACCTGGAATGGTTGTGAGAAGTCACAACCACTATCATCACAGAAAGTTCACCCGGACATCTGATATCCACAGTTACAGCAGACAAAAAAGAGAAAAGAGAAAAAAAAAAAAACAATAGTGTTTACCTGTGGTAAACTGCAGAAAAAAAAACACTTAAGGGAATTGCTCACCTGGAATGGTTGTGAGAAGTCACAACCACTGTCATCACAGAAAGTACAACCGGACATCCGATATCCACAGTTACAGCAGACACAGCCTTTCCAGACCCAGCAGACACTAACGTTTTGGCTTCAGAATCTTGTAATGTATGTAGTACAGTTCATATAGCGTCTTGTGCTTGGGTGCGATGAAAATACATGAGACAGGTTTGATATAGAAAGTCTTGTATTACTTCATACAAGTTGGCAAAAATAGTCACACAGTTTGCAGACACAGAAGCAGGAGACACAGCAGGCCAGAGTAATCTAAGCTCAGCAATCACTCTCCACAACAGGTTCAGGATCTTCTTCTCTGTTACCGTAAGTCCATGCAAACGTGGGTCTTTCAAAGAGCAGGGTTCAGAGTCCACAAGTGCTTCAGAGTTCCTCAGTAGGAATAGCTGGAGTACAAGGTCCAAGGCTTTAGGAGTCAGGTCACAGGTTCACTGCAGGCTAGATTCTGAAGCACTGATTGCTCAGCTGTGGCTGCTTAAGAAGCAAAAGGAGAGAATCAGGGCGGGAACATGCAAGCTGGAAACTCCATTTTGACTGAGGGCAAGATAGCTGCAGCAAGACAGAAAGTAAAATGGCTGACGAACAAACTGAGTTTCAGGAACATGTACACAGAACCTTACAGCTGCATTCACTAGCACCATCTCTATACTACAACATCTACCTGCCCTGGAAGGACACAGCCTTACCTGTAGTAGGTTTACCAACTAGCTGCACACCATCCCTTCCAGAGGACCTGCACAGCAGCGCTGGTCGCCCTGACCAGGTACTACAGGTGGCGTCAGGAATCACTATACGAACATTATCCCCTGTAAATATATTCCCCTTTTTGGTGAGCGCCCAGGGCCACGGACCGAGTCGTGGCTGCTGTGACATCCACCATAGAAGTCGATAGGCTCGGTTTTGAGTACCCCACCGCCCTGGCGGGCGACTCACATGCCTACATCAGCCGCCGACCCCTGATTAGCCGATGGCATGTATTGCTGTGCAAGGACTCACATCCAGCTGAAATTTGCACTGGCGTCAGCGAGCCCCACTACACTTAAAGGCCCGGTCGTGGTGGCACACGCTGTGGCTGCGATCGTTACGCCCCTGGTTGTAGTGCATTAGTATTGTGACCTGTTGGTGGATAAAGCTGCCTTTTGGTACTTTTACTGGTTTTTGTGTTCATACCTGACCTCTAGTGTGGGGAGAATTTGCTTTGTATTTTGGAATTCCTCATTATTTCAATAATATTGAGCCTCATTTATCAAATATTTTTGATAAAATGAAGCCCATTGATTGCATCAAAATGAACACATTTCATTTAAAGGGATTTTTACAATTTCATTAGAATAAATGGTTCTCGTGTCTTTGAAGTGTTGGAATCCCTTAAATATAGCTCAGATATTTCCATAATCAGTATTTGGATATTTCCAATAATGGTTGAATGCATAATTAACATGTGTCGTTCAGAAATGATGTATCTGATGTTTTTGAGGTTCTGAAATATCCAACTTGTTATACCTCTGCCGTCAGTCTACTTTGATAAGATATGACATGCTCCCCTAGGACTTTACGGTCATGGAAGATAAGGTAACTGGATAACCAATTCTGGTGGCCTATTTATATAGGCAGGGGCCTCCTAATGTTTGCCTGAGTGTTTATTTCCTGTTACCCTGCTTCTAGCCTACATTAATAATATAGCCTACCCCTGTTATACCCAGCTTCCTATCTTGAACTTTGCCTCTTGTCCTGCCCCGATTTATCACCTTCTTATTGCTTCCTTGCTTTAACTTCTGGCCTGGATTTATCGTTTCTCATTGACCTTCCAGTTTTGACTCATAGTGGTCGACATATCATTGATGCAACCTGTGCAGTCACACAGGAACCCAGGAGGTAATTGGGCACACTTCTACCGCCAAAGCAGGTGGAATTGTGCTTTATGATGAGCTACTGGTCTGCAAAGGGCCCATATATAATTCTGGAACATGGGCCTTATTCTGTCTGTGCCCGCCCTTGTCGACCCATGCCACCATCTGACTACTTTCCAGTTCATTGCTGTTTTCTATTGTCAGTGACTGCACTGAGAATCCTAATCTGACCAATAAAGTCCAACTTTTGTGTGGGGTTCACTGATGAAAAATGGGAGGATCCTTAGACTTAACACATCATTTTAGCCAGAGCGAGTCTGAGTGCAATGTCAAGGTTCCACTTTTCAAGGCACAGCTCCCTAACAGCAGGTATCTATAGGTTATTATGGGGCCATTGTGGCTGTCAATCAAATGATTTTGGTATAATAATAATTTCCACAATTAGATGTGATAAAAAATGTTCCTGTGCCAAGATAATCTTATAAATGTGCCCCTGCTGTGTACTGTGTAATGGCTGTGTCTGACCATGTAGAGTGGTTCTACGTCGACACGTACCACAGCTCCTAGCCAGGAGAGAAAGCATGTCACACACTTACTTGTTTTATCACAGGTACGAGTATTTATTCCACATCTCCAGTCCTCTAAGCTCATTATAAATCAAGTCAGTCCCCTCCCCCACCCAGGAGATGTGATATGATCAGACCATGTCCCTGCACGGTCAGACTCAGTCATTACACAGTAGACAGCAGGGGCACATTTATAAGATTATCTCAACACAGGAACATTTTATTTAACACATCCAATTACGGAATTCATTATTATTCAAAGATCCATTGATTAAAATGTACTTTGATAGTGGGAAACCTCCTTTAAGGAGTAGCCTGCTGACCACCCAATAAAATTGTATAGTGCTCATTCGTCAGGTGAAATGATTAGGTATTGTTCTCTGTAGAGCATTTTCCTGTGTAAACAGAACCTATACTGCTAAATACTCTGGCAGCGTATGAGCACAAAATGATTGAGTACAGAACTGTCTGTGCCAGGGCCGGCTCCAGGTTTTTATGGGCCCCGGGCGAAAGAGTCTCAGTGGGCCCCTTTAACACAGACCACGATTCATGATGCACAGATACTGCAGAGAAATATTGGTATAGTACAACGCCAAATACTTCTTTTCTTCCATTACATGAGTGATATCTATTGTAAATTGTACAATAGCTCAAAAAACGCCAAATCCTCACAGCGCACAGTACAGACTGGACAGTACAGTCCTCCATACAATATTATGGGCACCCATAGTCTCCCCCTCATCACCCATATAATACCCCATGCAGGATGTCACCACGCCATCCCCCATAAAATGCTCCATACAGAATACTGGACCCAATATAATGCTCCATACAGAATACTGGACCACATATAATGCTTCATACAAAATATGGAGCTCTCCTCTGCGCTGTGCTGCGTTCTGCACTGTTACGGCTCAGGAAAGGGCGCCATGGAAAGACTCCCATCATCATCATTGCCTTCCCATTATCATCATCATTGCCTGCCCATTATCATCATCATTGCCTGCCCATTATCATCATCGCCTCCCCATCATCATCATAGCCTGCCCATCATCATCAATGCCTGCCCATAATCATCATTGCCTCCCCATCAATATCACTGCCTGCCCATCATCATCACTGCCTCCCCATCATCATCACTGCCTGCTCATCATCATCAATGCCTGCCCATAATCATCATTGCCTCCCCATCAATATCATTGCCTGCCCATCATCATCACTGCCTGCCCATCATCATCAATGCCTGCCCATCAACATCATTGCCTCCCCATCATCATCACTGCCTGCCCATCATCATCACTGCCTGTGTGTAGCCCTGGTATGTAAGGCACACATAAAATCCTGGAGGATGTGCGGAGAGGTAACAGTTTAATGCTTGATATCCATTCACTCCATCACACACTTGGACACACCCATAGGGTATATAAGGTAGTGACATGCAGCAGAGAGGAGTCAAGCTTCCTGTCTCAGGACAGTACAGTCGGAGACAGTTTAATGGAGAGAAGAGTTAGCAGCAGCAAAACTTCAGTCGCCTGTCCCAAGGACAGTGAAGTTCAGTTGATGTGTTCCTGAACTAGGAGAATACTGAGAATCTGTCAGCGAGCTCCAAGGAAGAAGTAAGAAAGGATTGACTTGTACTACCATAGGAAGTGTGGAGTGCTTATGTTAAGAGCGCGAGCAGGGCGAAGGGCGCAGTGGAAGGAATTAGAGAAGTGCCTTAGATATTGGATTATCTGCACTATTACCCGGTCACTGGGGACCGAAGTGTTGCTATCGCTTCACGCATAGTAACGAGAAAACCAGAGACTCGCTGGACTACAAGTCGCAGGAGTAAGCCCTTAGTGTCGGTACGTAACCGGAGTCAGGGAGAACAGTCTAGCCTGATCAGCAAATATAGACTTGGGTCTCACCACTGGAAGGCTCCACCACAATGCTGGCCGGGCAGTACAGCTATAGAGTTAGCTGGAGTATTCGGAGTTAACTACGCTTCATGCAAGTTGGACTCACCTACATATTGGAAGTTAAGGAGGCCTCTAACCTGCTCAGCTGTTATCTCGAAGCACATTCTCCACCCCGACCAGCTCCCCGGGACCTGCCTAAACATCTGACAAGTAAAAGGTATGGAAAGACGCTAGATGGTGTGAGACTGATTCATTTATCTGCACCCTACATCATTATAACCATAGACTTTGAGGGACCAGTCCCACCTGTGGGGGACCCGTCATCTAGCTGCCACAACATCCCCTCAGAGATCTACAGCAGCGCTGGTCTTAGTGATCAGAAAACTACAGGTGGCGTCACGAACTGTTATCTACCAATCCCCTGTAAATAATCCCCCCCATCATACGCCTGACCGCCAGGGACACGGAACGAGCCACCGCTGCCAGTGACACAAATCCCATAGACTTTCATGGGCTCGGCTCCGAGTACCCCATATCCCTGGAAACCCACAATTATGGTGCATGGTCGAGACACCTGCCCATCATCATCAATGCCTGCCATAATCATCATTGCCTCCCCATCAATATCATTGCCTGCCCCTCATCATCACTGCCTGCCCATCATCATCAATGCCTGCCATAATCATCATTGCCTCCCCATCATTATCACTGCCTGCCCATCATCATCACTGCCTGCCCATCATCATCAATGCCTGCCCATAATCATCATTGCCTTCCCATCAATATCATTGCCTGCCCATCATCATTAATCATCATTGCCTCCCCATCATCATCATCACTGCCCTCCCCCCACCACCATCACACATACAGCAGACACACACACACAAAGCACCGCACTACACACACACTGATACACACAGAGACACAGACACACACACAAACATCTCACCTGCCTGGCGTCCGCGCGCTCACTGCCACAGCCGGCCGCTGAATGATGATGTCATTCAGCGGCGCTGCAGTGAGAGGAAGCGCCGGCGTCCTGCAGCCGCTCCCTGGAGCCCGGAGCTGCGGCAGCGGAGGCACGGGGAGAGGTGAGTATTATTGCGCCGGCTGCTGCCGGGGCCCTGAGCAAAGCGGTGGGGCCCAGTGGCGGCGCTGACACCGCTAACGGGCGCCGGGGTGCCAGACGGTGAGTGGGCCCCCCCGCCTGCTCAGGGCCCCGGCACTTGCCCGGGTGTGCCGGGTGCTGACGCCGGCCCTGGTCTGTGCACATATTAAAACATGGTCTACCACCTGTTTAAACAGGCAATCAAATGATCGGAAAATGTGTGATGAATGTCGGTCATTTAACGCATCAAATCGCACAATGTAAATGAACCCTTAGACATTGCTATAGAAAGTAATACATAATAATGTCCATGATTGACAGAAGTCAACAGCGAAACCGTTCAATACAAAACGGTTGCAAAATAGGTTGCAGAAAAAGCACAGAAAAATCCACTGAGCATTTGAAGCCCAATGTTGGAGATCTTAGGAAATAAGGCACCGTCAGAAGTGGTAGAGCAATGTTTTAATGGCAATAGCATAAACAGGGGATCTGATTACTACAGATTGTGAGACTGAGTGAAACTTTGAATTTTCCCTTGGTGTTCTAATGTTCACTGTGCGATGACGGAATATTTTCTAACTTTTCACATGTCTTGTAAATTGTGAAAAAGGACAGTCAGAATGATGTATGGCACAATCTAAGAAGCCCTTAGGCCGGGTGCACATGGTCAGTAATTGGCAACGCTTTGGACGCCTCACAAATACATTGTGTCCAAAGCGCTGCCGGCTTTTGAATGCAGGTGAATTCGCTTGTGTACATTGAGCCATGTAGAATCACCGCGTCCAATACATTGTACTGGTGATCTTTATCTTGCAGCGACTCACATCTCTGCGAGATAGATTGACATGTTGCGGTTTGGAGAGACGCTGCACATGTCCGTCTCCACAGATGAGCCGCGGTCGTCGGTGCTCGTATAGTGGACATGGGATTTCTTGAAATCCCATCCACTGTGCTGTAGCAGCTGGACGCTGTGGATGTACGCAGCGTCCAACCCGCAGCGTTTACTGACCATAGGAACATACCCTTAAAGGCTTTACTTGCTGAAAAAGGCCCATCCAGGGTCACTTGCTTGGGTTTCATTATTTTCACAGCGGAAAGTAAGACTGCAGGGAGGCACAGGGTAGCCACGAATAAGTGGAGAGCAAAGCACAACAATGAGGCACCAGGAAAGCCCAAGTCGTCCCCAAGGAGCCTTGTTTCCAGAATGAGAATAACCTGAACAATGATGTATGAAAAGTTAACGATGTACATGTAGATTTGGGGAATCTACAAATGGAAGAACAGCTTGTTTACACAGAGTTTATGGTTCATTTTAAGATCCTTTCAAAGATGAGTTGGTGAACTTGCAACTATTTAGAACTAAAAAAAGGATTTGTTTAAATGATACAACACTTATTACGTATATTAGTAAAAGATGGCATAGTGGATAAAGTGCAATTGTGGAATATCAGTGTTTTGCCATCAACCATCGTAAGCACATAAAGGCTGGATAAAGGCAGGCACAAAGTCATTTCTCACATTGCTTACAATAGATCGGGAAGCTTGAAGTGAAATATTACATAGGATAATATTTACCAAGAATTTGCAATATTTTAGGTCTCTTTGAAACATTAAAGAAGGATTTTCATTAATTTGTTATTCCCTAAACCTGTGTGTTAGGCCGGTGTCATACTTGCAAGTGTGATACGAGAAATTCGCACGAGTCTCTCGCATCAACACCCGGCACTCGGACCGGAGCTTGCGGCTGCATGTATTTCTATGCAGCCGCATGCTCCGGTCCGAGTGCCGGCGGCAGTGCCAGCTGTTGATGCGAGAGAGTCGTGCGAGTTTCTCGCAAGTCTGACCCCTGCCTTAGAGCAATGACCGTTGACGTATATTTACATCAAAGGTCGTGTCCCTGCCCCGCACGATTTGTGTAGTACAGGCGATCGGACATTTGTAGCTTCAAGTCTTTGAAGTTAGTAATAAGTGTGAAAATTTTTTTTTGAAAGATTGGAAAAAAAAACCCACAAAACTTCAAACCACCTGTTTTTGCCCCATTGAAAACAATTTTAATGATGCTCCTAATTAAGTGTTTTATCTTCTAGTATCATGGGCCAAATAATAGTTGGATTCCAGCTTTAAAAATCTATATATATATTTTGTGATTCAGACATATCGAAACAATAAAGTTGTATCCAGACAAACAGGATGACGTTTCTCAGTATGCCAACATTGTGCTCAGGGTGATTATGTTTCCAACGTTTTTTAAATTATTAATTATTTTATTTTGGTGGACAGATCTGTGGGAGCTTTATTCAACAATATAATATCTACTTTTAAATCATCTAAACAAAGTTAACTCCTTTGCGACAAGTGCCAAACTAGTGCTGCTCATGTCGCTTCTCTCCCTTTGATGTGGGCTCTGGCGGTGAGCCCACATCTTTCCCAGGACATGTGTTTTGAACAGCTGACATGTGCCTGGAATAGCCGTGGGTGGAATCGTGATCCACCCGCGGCTATTAACCCGTTAAATGCCGCTATCAAACTCACATGATCGCCGGTCACCAGTTTGTTGGCATGACAACCAGAGGACTCCTGGAAACCTCTATGGTTGTCACTTTCAAGTTGCTGTGAGCGCCGCTCGGTGGTCGGTGCTCATAGCCAGTGAGTAATTCTGTTACATATAGGAAATCTGATCATCGCCTGTGTGTAGCAGAGCCGATCAAGTTGTGGCAGCTTCTAGTCTCCCATGGAGATTATTGAAGCATGCCAAAAGTAAAAAAAAAATGTTTTTAAAAATATTTAAAAAAATATATGAAAGTTTAAATCACCCCCCTTTCGCCCCATTAAAAAAAAAACATACACATGTTTGGTATCACCGCATTCAGAATCGCCCGATCTATCAATAAAAAATAGAATTAACCTGATCGGTAAATGGCGAAGCGAGAAAAAAAGTAAAAACACCAGAATTATGTTTTTTTTGGTCGCTGCAACATTGCATTAAAACGCAATAACGGGCGATCAAAAGATCATATCTGCACCAAAATGGTATCAATAAAAACATCAGCTCGGCACGCAGAAAATAAGCCCTCTCCAGACCCCAGATCACGAAAAATGGAGACGCTATAGGTATCGGAAAATTGGTCAATTTTTTTTCACCACTTAGATAAAAAAAAACTAGACATGTTTGGTATCTATGAACTCGAAATGACCTGGAGAATCATAATGACAGGTCAGTTTTAGCATTTAGTGAACATGGTGAAAAAAAATAAACAAGTGTGGGATTGCACTTTGTTTGCACTTTCACCGCACTTGGAATTTTTTTCCCCTTTTCTAGTACACGATATGGTAAAAGTGTCGTTCAAAAGTACAACTTGTCCCGCAAAAATAAGCCCTCACACGGCCATATTGACGAAAAAATAAAAACATTATGGCTCTGGGAAGATAAGGAGCGAAAAACAAAAACGCAAAAACGAAAAAAGCTCCGGGGGTTAAAGGTTTAAAATTGTTTACTGATGATTGAGCCTGTAGAGGACGTAAAAGAAGTTGACAGCAAGCAAGGAGTCAATGGAAGAAACAACCGGACTGAATGTTGGTCAGGCAATCTGTGTGTGGCTAGTCGCGAGGACACAACCTGTGGCCCAGGGGTAACATGCGGTTCACAATGGCATCCAACCATCTGGTTATAGACATGCTTCTCTAATTTTTTGGGTTTGGTAGCTGATTATGTATTTTCCATGTCAGAGAAAAGAGCGTAGGTGAGAGAGCACAGATGTGGTTAAATATAGAGATGGTGCTTATTGATTCGTAGGACCCGGTCAAATGAACAAGTCCGTAATCTGTGGCCGCCGGGAGGAGGTTCTACCATCTGTGGCTCTTCTTCTGTCAAGCTGGATTGTGCATCACACCACAATGATGATGTCGCACCAGAAGAGCCAGAGATGCCGGAAAGTAGGAGGTGGTTCTCAGGGCTCCGGTCCAGCACCTGCAGATTACTAACATGGCTGATGGACCATCTCTAGTCAAATACTAATGGAGCCCTCTGTGGACATCTCTGGGACTCCATATGAATGGGGGTCTTCTGACGCCTGGCTTACACATTGCAGAGGTGGACATGGATGAGTATGGATGAGTATGGTAGTAGTGAATAAATTACCCATTTCAGCAGCTCATGGTCTGCTCCATTATAGAGTTTTAGAAATGGAAATGGAACTTTTCATACATTTATGACAAATTGTTTCAATATTCCACACATTTCTAAGTTAGTAATACATCTTTATATTTAATTGTGGCATTAAAGGGAATCTGTCACCCTAAATTGGCGGGATATTTAAATGATGGCAGTCAGGTCAGATGGGCGGTGTTTTGGGTACTTGCCTTAACATGTTGTTCACCGCTGTCTCCATTATTTCTGGGAATTGTAGTCGTTGCCCTCCATATAACGCGCCTGCGCATTGCAATCTGCGGGCAAAGCATACTGCGCGTGCGCAATTCAAGATTGCAATGCGCAGGCGCGTTATATGAATGGCAACGACTACAATTCCCAGAAATAAAGGAGACAGCGGCGAACAACATGTTAAGGCAAGTACCCAAAACACCACCCATATGACCTGACTGCCATCATTTAAATATCCCGCCAATTTAGGGTGACAGATTCCCTTTAAGACTGATTTAATCTCAAAGTGCAGCCCATGGGCCATGAAAGGTTGGGCATCCCTACTGTAGTGTAACATGACATCCATATCAGTTTAATACATATATTTATTGTACTGCTAACAAAAAGGGTGAAAATATAAATCATTGTTGGGTATAGAGAGGAAAGAGGGAAAAAAGAAGGTAAAACAAATATAAATCTAGAATCAAGAAGTGTGTTGGCATATGAGACATCATTTGGAAAATTCTGAAATACATCAATAATAAAACAGAGCTCAAAAACAAATGTTAAATATAAGCTGACCTCCTTATGATGTAGGCAGAGTTTTGTTAAAAAAAAATATATATATATTTGTATATTTTTTTCAATTGTATAATGCATGTTTATTATAAGGTTAGAGGGGTTTTCTGGTTTCGAAAAATAAAAAAGTTTCCCGGCTATAGATTGCTTTAAAAAAAGAAAACTGGATCTTACTGATCCTCCCCAGATCCAGCACTGAGTCTCCTCCGCTGCTCCTGGCGTCTGTTATTGTCTGAAGGCGCTGGCATCACGTTGACAGCGCTGCAGCCAATCAGTGAGCTCAGCAGCCTTGAGCGGCTCGTGCTGTCAACTCGTGCAGATTTGCTGAACTCAGTTATTGCCTGCAGCGCCTTCAGACGATAACAGAGACCAGGAGCAGCGGTGGAGACTCAGTGCTGGACCTGGCTGCAGCTTTGTCGACCTGATGTCATCACTGCAGACTATAACAGACATGGGGAGCAGCAGCGGAGAATTCTGCAGCCAAAGAAGAGGGATTTTCTGAAACCACCAACTCCTTAAATGACTGCACAGTGGAGCTTGTCAGATGTTCAGGTGTTTTTATTCTACAAATGTCAAATACTAACCATTGCGCCTCCCTATGGGTCAGCCTTTGGGCCACATGAAGCTCCATTATTTCCACTGCTGATTTCTACACTGGGACTGATATTTTTACACATTCTGTAGTAGATTACCAATTTTTCACCAAGAATTTTGGCCTGAAAGTTCTATTTGTCTTTAAAAGTTTACTTAAAATGTAAGCTAAACTTTAACACATTGTAATGTCTGTCTGTGATATACTGACCTCTAAAAACATGGTGATTCCAAAATATTTTTGCAACACTGTGGAAAATGTTAAAAGGAGTCATTTGGTTTAGAAAAATGTGAAATTCTAACATATTAGATGGGAGTTCCATGTTTAGGGCTTTCATCTGTTAAAAACACTGAAGAGAAAGTAAAAAGGAAATATCTTGCCCTGGAGAACCCAATATATTTATGATTTACACAATCCATAATCTATAATTTTTTATGTTGTGGAACTATAGAGATATTTTAACACTACCCACAAATTGAAGCTCATTTCTTGAGGTCCTAGCAGTAGGACATCCTATCATAAGTTTATTGTTGGAGATCCTTCACACAAAAAAAGGTAGTGTCCAAAGTGGACCACCATGTTACAACTACATCATAACTAACAGCAATAACTCCCAAAACTCCAAATGTTACATTTTATTAGAAGATAAGTATGATGTATGAAAGCAATAGTCTTGATAACACCATCAATGGTTTGTTGAAGTTATCGGTAATGTGACGCTATATCTTCTTATGTAATAACCATCTTCTTAGTTGGAAGAATAGTCCATGTTCTTCTCACTGTCCATTGTCTTGCTTTGTCATATACTAAATATCTTAATACCTTGTGAACGTGACTTAATCAGTATTATTTGTGGATTCCCTTGACCGTACAGGCTGAGATATTACCTTCTGTCCATGTTCTTCTCATCTTTCATTGTCTTGCATTGTCATATACTAAATATCTTATTATTTGGGAACTTGACATTACCTTTTAATCTGACCACAGTTAATAGGAGTCTTATCCTGTACTGAAGAGGAAGAAAAACCCAATATAAAATAAGGGGTTCAGCCTTGGACTTCATTTATGAAGGAAATACCAAATCAAAGTGCAGTCTTATTATGTTTAATTGTTCCCGCGAAGAACAAGTGAGTTATTTTTTCAAGTTGTTCCGACAGTCAATGCCATGAATATCGATAATCGTTTTTCCAATATGTTATTTAATCCGGGTGTACCTCTAGCTTTTCACTTGTTCAGTCGTCATCTGTATGACCCAAGTAACTTCGAAGGCTGAAGAAGTCAAGGGATGCATTTACCACCTGTGACAAGTGAACGATGCCCGTGATCACCAAAGCCAGTATGAAAGCGGGCAGGGCAATGTTCCAGACTGTAGCCAGGATATTGTAACAGCGTGCCTTCTGACCATAGCGCCGAGCGGCCAGTTCATTGCCTTGCACCCTCTGGTCTCGTGCCTAGGAGAAAACAGGACGTAGATCATCATAATGAAACACTATAATGCAAGGATCACTCTGCACCTCACTGCAGACCTTATAGTCATCACTTCCATCTGTGCTTCCTTCTGCTGACTTTAGTTTGGAAAGAAGAAACTGATGGAAAGGAGTCATTCACACATAGGCCTGCATAGGAGCTGCATACACAAGACGGTATTATATTCTTATCCAAACTATTGGAAAAGGTAACAGACTAAATTCAGCATAAATATCCAAACATACTTTCAGAGAGAACTATCAAAAATTTCACAGTACAAAGCTCTGGGTGCTACAGGTATGTACTGACTGCTACTAATAAGTCATAACTTTTACTTATAATCAATAAAAACCAAGTACAATCTTTAAAATACCAATGAATCGTTGTACTATGACACATATGATGTGTTAAATCTCAAATTATATTGTATTTTACAATATAATGATTCATTGGTATTTTGAAGTTCATACATGTACTGATTGTGATTAAGGGGGTTTTCCAGGGTGTGTTTATTTTTACTATGGGTCTAAGAACTAACAGGCAGGTAGTTGCTAATTACCTGTCTGTTCTCCCCGAGGCAGGGTCTGAGCAGTCACTGACCACTCATGCAGACGATTCTTCTGCTTCACGTCTACAGAGCAGCTTTTCCTCTTTCGGGCTGCTCTATCGACAAGACGTGACTGCCGACGTCATCCTGTTTGACTGCTGGTTTCCCGCAGTTAGGTAGTGGGGAGCTGACTGTCAATCAGGATGACATCGGCAGTCACGTCTCATCAATAGACCAGAGCAGAAGATAAGCAGCTGTCCTGTTAATGTGACACCAATGGAAGTCGCAGAATAACCGTCAGGAGCGAGCTGTGACTGCTCTGAGCCGACCGATATCGTAGGTGGGCAGGACATGCGGGTAACTAGCAACTACCTGACTGTTATTTTTTAGTCCCATAGTAAAAAATAAGACAGTCCTGAATAACCCTTTATAAGGTACCATATATTTTATTAATAATTGCCAGTGCATATGAAGATCACACAAAGTTTAATAATGTGATAATATTGGATGTAAAACAGCCATGAATTAACCTGGTATTTAATTTGTATTTTGAACATCTTGTGTAGTCTACTTTTACTCCAAAAATCACTAGTTTCTGTTGCAGGCAAACCACACAAAAATGAACACTCCGTTCAATGTGCCCAAAATAATTCAAAGGTTCCACATTGAAAACATCAGCACATGATGAATAGCCCATTGTACAGTGAGTATTACTACTGGTCTTTAGTGCAATATGCAGCAATATCCAATAACTGGTGGGTAAAATATGGTGGAAAATATGCAAGACACAACAAAAATAATAAATGCTCGGATTATGGATAGTTTTCCACTGTAAGGAAATAGAAAAAAAAATTATATTTTCCTCGCTTAAAACGTTATTCCCAGAATTGTACTTTATCCATATTATCCCCTGTCCATTGGACAACTTGGGGCTCCACAGCCATAAGGGGGCTTGGTAGAGCCATCTTGAATTGAGTGGAGGTGCGCATGCTCGACTTCCGCTCCCTTGAATGTTTAAAGGAGAACAAAGAAAACAGAGCATAGTATGTGGCTATTTCAGACAGTCCCATAGACAATGAATATAGGCTGAGCATACGTACTTCAACCTCATTCAAGTCGGGGATCTGGAAAGCATATTTCAGGAACCCTATTCTCCGAAACACTAGGGATTCCAGCAGTCGGAACCCCAGTGTTACCAATATACTATGGATAAGGGATAACTTGCCACTCTGATAATAACCCTTTAAGTTTTTTATGGTTTACTCAAAAGCTAAGATTGCAGAATATCACTAAAATACATCAAAGGAGTCAACCCAACCCCTTCCCACTGCAGTCACTGTGTTGTTTTTTTCTCACCTTCTTCCAAGAGAAAAACATCTCAGCATGCCCTTGTACATTGGTTTTCTGGAAGGGGTTGTCCCATTACCGTGAGCCCATTTTTATTTTTATTTTGTCCAATGATCAGCTAATTCTCATAAGTTTGGTTTTTGAAACCTCTCGACAAACAACTGATATCATTGGGAACATTGTGGCCAGGAAAATTCTCTCAGGTGGCAGTGATTGCTGGCCACACAAATGAATGGCCACCTACATGGGCAAGCTAGGTGAAAGCTGTTTTTTATTAGTGCCAGTGGATCCTTGAGCACATCTGGATCCTGACAAATTAGTGGCCTCAATGGTTTCATTTGGAGCTTACTTTGAAGTCAATGATTACTAGGTTCTTTTGTGTCTGCAGTGATGTGTCCTCAAATTTACAACTCATGCTCGAAATAGGTTTTCTTATTGGCACCATTGGTTTCTGGTGAACCTGGGATTTGAGTCTTCTGCCCTCCATGGCAATTACAAAAGAGGGGATGCACCTTGTGCCTTCTATGTGGGTCACACTGGAAAATACAGAACATTCTCCCGCGGAATTATAGAAGATTGCTAGGTTGAAAAAGTATATAGCCACAAAATGACAGGGAAGCAAAACCAGAGGACAACCCACTGATGTAAGAAAAGTTGTTCTGATCCATTGGACCACATTATTCACAAGCCACAGAAGTTGCTAAAAATGATCCTTGTTTATTACTTATTGGGTTTCTTTTTTGATCAATTTACAAGTAATAATAATATAGAAACATGCACAAATGATAAGTGAACATGAGAAAGGCAAAGATGAAATCTCAGAAATAGCGCCCAAATTAACGAGCAGAAGTGTTTTCTTTGGTTTGTAGGCAAGAAATGAAATGACAACAAGCTAGAATACCAGTCTCAAGTTCTCAAAATGTTTTTTTTTTTTTGGAATAGTATAACTAAGGCCTCTTTTCACACTTCAGTTGTGTGACGTTCGCCCAAGTGTGGAAATGGCAGATCCGTCAGAAAGGTGTAAAAACGGATCAGTTTTCTGACGGATCCGCCAAGAAGTATTCACCCGGAAATGATGAAATTTTCGTTCCGGAAAATGTAAGTTTGCAAGTCCGGACCGAGGAGAGAGAGAGAGACCCTGGACAGTTTTGGCAGGATTTTGAATGGTTTTCTATGGAAGCGACGAATCCGCTGGCGGATTCCGTCAAAGACGGATGCCAGCGGATCCGCCGCCCATAGGCGGCCATTATACAAAATGGCGGATCCGCCATAGTCCGCCATTTTGGCGGACCAAAAAAGCGTTGCATTGGACGTTTTTCTGAAACGACGGATGCCAATTTTTTTGGCGGATCCGTCAAAAAACGGACCTAACGGACGACCATCCGTCAAAATCCGTCACTAATGCAAGTCAATGGAGAAAAAACGGATCCGCCAAAAAAAAATGACGGATCCGTTTTTTTCACATTTTGAAGGATTTTGTCTGACGTCGCACGACTGAAGTGTGAAAGAGGCCTTAACCAAACGAGCAGGTGTGGAATAAAAAACATGGACAACTCGAGCTGCCGGAGGAATGAAGGGGAAAACACGTCCTATTGTATAAGCGCATCACTGTGTTGACATGATGTCCAAAAAAAATAAAGTGTACCTATACATAAAATGGGGTTCATCCTAGCTTTTTTTTATGAAAAGTGATGTGTCGGTATACTACACTTAGAAAAAAAAGTTACCGTATTAATAATTTTCCTTCCTTTGACTCCACTCCTGGATTTAGTTGCAAGAACTGCATCAAGTGCTGCTGCGCCACTGTGCGCAGGTGGAGGTTTAGCAATTAGATTTTCTCTCTCATTTAGGCCTCATTCGGATGTCAGTAATTTTTCAGATACACAAAAAAAGTGGAAAGGATTTTATGAGTGTTTTGGATCCGATTTTCATCAGTGTTTGGTCAGTGTGTCCGTTTTTACCATCAGAATTTCATCAGCTTTTCCCGTATGCAAAAAAAAAAAACTGGTAGAGATATTGCAAGTTTTCCTAGCAGCCAGACAGTGAGAAACGGGCAGCACACAGATGCCATTAGGGAGCTGTCTGAGTTTTTCAAGAACCCATAGATTTGCATTGGTGAGTTTGATTCAAGACTTGGATCAGAAACTTGGTTTGCAAAAGACGCATACATGTGAACAGCTCCATAAATCATAAGGCTATGTGCACATGTTGCAGTTTTTAAGCGTTTTTGCCGCGTTTTTACGTGGCGTAATCGCTTAAAAAACGGTTACAAAACGCATCCCATGTAATCCTATGGGATTACGCATTGCTGTGCACATGCTGCGTATTTTTGCGGAGTGTAATCGCTTTGCGTAAAAATAAGCAGCATGTCCATTCTTTTGGCGGAATCGCGGCGATTACGCCACCATAGGAATGCATTGAAACGCTCACTTTTCGCATGTGGCTATGCCCACCATGCGTGAAGTGAGCGCTTCATGTGCGGATGGTACTCAGGGTCTGGAGGAGAGGAGACTTTCCTCCAGGCCCTGGGCACCATATTCCTGTAAATAATAGAATTAAAATAAAAAATATACTCACCCTCCGTCGGCCCCAGGAGCCTTCCCGCTCCTCAGCAAAGTTGCTGCCAAGTTCGGTTCCCAGGGATGCATTGCGAGAATCACCCCAGATGACGTAGCGGTCGAGTGACCGCGACATCGCAAAAGTCATTCTCGCAATGCATCCCTGGGAACTGAACTTGGCGGCAACTTCGCTGAGGAGTGGGAAGGCTCCAGGGGCCGACGGAGGGTGAGTATATCAATATTTTTTATTTTTTTATTATTTTTTACATTACTCATTAGTAAACAGTTGGTCATACTTGTCAGCACTATGCGTGACAAGTGTGACCAACCTGTCAATCACTTTTCCAAGCGATGCTTCAAATCGCTTGGAAAAGGGCGAGCATTTAGCAACCTAAAAACGTTTGCAAAATGCTTGTGTTAACGAATTACGTATGCGTTTTACTGGCGGCGGGGAGTTGCGCAAATGCTCTGCAAAATTACGGAGCATTTGCGCAACGTGTGCACATAGCCTAAGGTGTAAGGATGAAAAATCTGTGAAAAATATGCATAGAACACATACGTGCAACACAGATTTTGTAATTAGGCCTTACTGGTTTAAGTTTTGGCGGCTTTTAACCCCTTAATGACGGAGGTATTTTTGTTTTTGCGTTTTCGTTTTTTGCACACCTTCTTCCCAGAGCCATAACTTTTTATTTTTTGGTCAATATGGCCATATGAGGGCTTGTTTTTTGTGGGACGAGTTGTACTTTTGAACAACGTGATCGATTTTACCATGTTGTGTACAGGAAAAAAAATTCCAAGTGCGGTGAAATTGCAAAAAAACAGTTTTTTTTTTTACCTCAGAGCCGAAGCACACATCAAAGGGACAGTGTCCGACATCCGACGTTGGAAAGGGGTTAAAAAAAAACACACGTTTTTCAAATAATTTGGAAAACATTGCCAGGGATCCAACAATGCACCAAAAGTGTTAAAAAAATCTCACAAAAAGAGCATTGTTTCTACTACTGTATGTTTCCTATTTTTCAATTGATTTATAGACCACATCTGGACGCAGTGTTCTTTGCGGCAAAAAAAATGCCAGCTAATACTTGGAGCACTGTGAGGGTCTATTTGCCTCTCCATTTCGCAGACACTTTTTCTAGTCATAGTGTTAAAAAAAACGGACAACACTCGGACCAATGTTATTCAACGGGGCAGTGCAGATTAACACTTTTTATCACTGACTGAATCTGCGTGTGAAAAAACAAAGCATGCATCATTTTCCTACGAAAATCGGCTGAGACTCACCCATTCATGTCTATGGATGTGAGAAAAAAACGGATATCCGATATTTACGGATACATTGCAATTCTGTAACATAGGAAACTGTCCATGATTAATACTGTGGAGTAAAAAAAATGGATTGTATATGGATGACAAGTGAGAAGAAATATCAACCCACTTTACTGAACGATTTGTTATACTGTCGGTTGACCTCAGCCTTAGAATGCATCTGTCATCTATGAACTTCTGTGTATATGAATTATGTATATTTTAAAAATAAAATATATTTCCATACATCATGCTACATTAAAGGCACTCTGCTTATGTCATTTTTTCACTGCAGTCTGCTCTTCATCTTTTAATCGGTCACTTAGCTATCAGACATTAAAGTTTTGAGGCTAAAGTGGCCAAATCACTTATACAACTGGGTAAGACATTGGTCTACCCCCTGCAATCCCTGCAGTGCTGTCAGTAGAAAAATAAAAGTGTAACTGGTACTTTACAAAGGTTTGGACGCTAATCAGTGACAATCAGAAACAAAGGGGCCCAGCACTCAGCCGATCACTTCTGCACTGTCGTTTTAGCGATTGGTGGAGGTCTCGGGCCCAATAACATGTCTGTAAGCAAAATGTTTTATAAAATGACAGGTACACAATGACATGAACAACATATGAAAGAGCTCCCAAAGAGCGACCATGTCCCCTTTCCTAGCCCCAGTATTACTGCCCAACTTTTACCAATCGAAATTATGAATGCAAGTAGTGATCCCCCAACTGTAGTCATTTCCCTGTCAGATTATTATATAGCATCTGCAGCTCATCCTTGGGTTCATAAGCGTGTAACCCCTGACCCATGATATCGGGGCCTTGATTGTGCTTTGTTTTCCAATATCCATGTCCAAAAAGGTTGTCCTCCAGACACTTTGGGTAAAATTCATCAGCACTGTACATTAATTTACCTATTTTTATGGTGTCCAAATAATGGGACTTATTCGGCATTTTAGACATTTTTTAAACCTACACTGACAAATATAGAAGTCTATTTATGACCATTGAGCCAATTTTTTGGCCAAACTTTCTAGCACATAGATGCGCCACCGATATGGACACATAAAAACCACATTTATCCTCTTATATATATATACACATACAGTACAGACCAAAAGTTTGGACACACATTCTCATTCAAAGATATTTCTGTATTTTCATGACTATGAAAATTGTAGAATCACACTGAAGGCATCAAAACTATGAATTAACACATGTGGAATTATACATTACACTTTACAAAAAAGTGTGAAACAGCTGAAAAATGTCTTATATTCTAGGTTCTTCAAAGTAGCCACCTTTTGCTTTTATTACTGCTTTGCACGCAGAAAAGGTAAACGGCTGGACTCTACATACCTGGTTCCCACCGTGAAGCATGGAGGAGGTGGTGTGATGTGTGGGGGTGCTTTGCTGGTGACACTGTTGGGGATTTATTCAAAATTGAAGCGGTGAGCGGTCCAGCTCACCCCAAACCATCTTGATTAGGTTCAGGTCTGGTGACTGTGGAGGCCAGGTCATCTGGCGTAGCACCCCATCACTCTCCTTCTTGGTCAAATAGACCTTACACAGCCTGGAGGTGTGTTTGGGGTCATTGTCCTGTTGAAAAATAAATGATGGTCCAACTAAACACAAACCGGATGGAATAGCATGCTGCTGCAAGATGCTGTGGTAGCCATGCTGGTTCAATATGCCTTCAATTTTGAATAAATCCCCAACAGTGTCACCAGCAAAGCACCTCCACACCATCACACCACCTCCTCCATGCTTCACGGTGGGAACCAGGCATGTAGAGTCCATCCATTCACCTTTTCTGTGTGCAAAGCAGTAATCAAAGCAAAAGGTGGCTACTTTGAAGAACCTAGAATATAAGACATATTTTCAGTTGTTTCACACTTTTTTGTAAAGTGTAATGTATAATTCCACATGTGTTAATTCATAGTTTTGATGCCTTCAGCATGATTCTACAATTTTCATAGTCATGAAAATACAGAAATATCTTTGAATGAGAAGGTGTGTCCAAACTTTTGGTCTGTACTATATATATATATATATATATATATATATATATATATATATATATACATACATACATATAACCTGATAACTGGTTTTTAATGTGTGTATATATATATATATATATAGATATATATTACATGATAAATGTGGTTTTTCAGGTCTTCTTATCAGTGGTGCATATATGTGCTAGATAGGTTGGCCAACAAATTGGCTCAATGGTCATAAATATGAGTTTTATAATTGTCAGTGTAGGTTTAAAAAAATCTCTAAAATGCAGAATAAGTCCAAGTATTTGGACACAAGACTGCCACCTTTGCTTAGTATAACTCCATTAAAAATGTTAGGTTACAGAATGAGTAGTCATAGTAAACCACATTTACACCAGGCAGTGTTACCCGTTTCTGGGTTATCGCAGTGGTGACCCCTCTAATAACCCCTTGGCTCCATTTTCTCTCACCTTGACAGAGTAGATCAATGCCATGAATCCCAGACAGAAGAGGTTCAGGTAGACGGTGTTACACAAAGACCAGAGCAGATGATCCCTTGTAGTTGGAGGGCTCCAACATCTACGACAGTATGGGCATTATCTGGCTTGTTGGGGTGGGTCATAAAAATATCTTCACGGGGATAGGAGGTGTCCATGTCTGGCAAAGAGATGAGTTATTGGGGGCCAAGAAAAAGATTGTGTGAAAGGATGGATAAGAAGGGAGAGACAGGACTGTGCAGGTATTAGATGCTTGAGAGATATTGGTAAGGCAGAAGTAGAAATGGTGCAGGGATAGAAGACGATGTGGGAAGAGCTGCTGTCTGGGAAGAGAATAAATGTCAGACATGTCCCCTTTATAAACATCACTACACAGGCAATGTCTGTCCCCTCCCTGCCTCTATTATAGGGTCCCTTTTACTACATACTCATTTTGGTCACCCTGTTGCTGTTTTTTGCCTTTTCTGTTTGCTGAGCCCGCCCGAGCTTAGATTTGTTTTTCTCATTCTGATGCAACTTATTTTAAAGGGAAGGTGCCATTAAAAAAATACATTTTTCACCATAAAAAATACAATTTTCAACAATTGATAAAATGTAAAGTAATAATGTTTACATTTTTTTAAAATATGTATTTTTAAGTAATATATGAAAAACAATTTTAAAAGGTTTGATTTCCATATTTAAACACTAGGGGGAGCAGCTGCTGAAATTTGCCATGAAAACCTAGTGTACAACTAGCTCACATTGCAACGGCAGAAAATCGGATCAAAATCAAGACGATTTTCTGGGCTGAGAGAACATATGGTTGTTTGACCTTAGCCTTACAGACAGGAATAGTCACTATGCCCGACAAGTAAGGGACCAAATGTTTGCAGTTTCAAATCTGCATTTTTAAGTGCAAAAAAAATCTAAGAATAAAAAATGGCAGATATAAAAACAACTACACATACAGTATGTGTATAAAAGTGATCAAAATGATATGTAAATACGAAAAAAAGGTAAAAAAAAATCCCCCATATGGCCCTGTAAACAGAAAATGAAAACTGTTGAACTCTCAGACTATAGAGACACATAAATTGCTTAAAAACTTTTTTTTTAAAGTTATTTTTTTGTGCAAAAAAAATGTAAAACATATAAAATCATATCCACCCACAGAATAAAATTAAAGGGGTTGTCCACTACTAGGAGAATCCCTGCTCATTCCTCATGTTTTCCCTCATTAAAATAAAAACATCTATACTCACCTCCCATTCCAGCAGTGTCGGCACTCACGTTCCTGTGGTTCTTGTGAGGTTGTTATGTCACACGAGCCTTGTGCCAATGAGCACTGGCGTCATTGAACAGGGCAAGCTAGGGCGCCCGTAGCATTAGAGACAGGGAAGGAGTTGTGACACATACCCTGATCATTGTAGCCAAAGAGTTCTATTTTAACCTCATCAGTCCACTGGACTTGTTTCCAAAATACATCAGGCTTGTATATATGTTCTTTTGCGTAATTCTGACACTGAATTTTATGGTGAAGATACAGGAGAGGTTTTCTTCTGACGACTCTTCCATGAAGGCCATATTTGTGCAGGTGTCTCTGAACAGTAACAGTAGAACTATGTACCACAACTTCAGAGTCTGCTAAATCTTTCTGAAGGTCTTTTTCAGTCAAGCAGAGGTTCTGATTTGTCTCTCCTGCAATCCTACAAGCAGCTCTCACTGAAATTTTGCTTGGTCTTCCAAACCTTATCTTGACCTCCACTGTTCATGTTAACTGATCTTTCATAATTACATTTTAAACTGAGGAAAGGGCAACTCAAAAATTCTTTGCTATCTTCCTATTGCCTTCTCCTGCTTTGTTGGCTTCTACCATTTTTATTTTCAGAGTGCTAGGTAGCTGCGCAGATTAACCCATGACTGCTGTTTTTTGGTACAAGGTTATAGGAGGCTGGGTTTTTATAAAGCTTTGAAATTTGCATCACCTGGCCTCTCCTAATGATGGTAGTGAACAAGCCACAACCCGAACAGGCTAATTGAGGTCTGAAACCTTGGTCAAAGTTATCGGAGAACACAAATCTCAAAGGGTGTAGAAACTTTTTAAAATAAAGGCATTATATATATATATATCTTAAATACAAAGGCAATCTGTCATCTTTAAGTTTAGATTTTTTATAGATCATTTAACGCCCTTGGGGCAAGGGTGGTTTGCACGTTAATGACCAGGCAATTTTTACAATTCTGACCACTGTCTCTTTTTGAGGCTATAACTCTGGAACGCTTCAACGGATCTTAGAGATTCTGAGAATGTTTTCTCGTGACATATTGTACTTCATGATATTGGTAAAAATTCTTTGACATAACTTGCGGTTATTTATGAAAAAAATGGAAATATGGCAAAAATTTGGAAAATTTTGCAATTTTCAAACTTTAAATTTTTATTCCCTTAAAACAGAGAAATATGTCACACAAAATAGTTACTAAATAACATTTCCCACATGTCTACTTTACATCAGCACAATTTTGGAACCAATATTTTTTTTTGTTACAAAGTTATAAGGGTTAAAATTTGACCAGCGATTTCTCATTTTTACAACATATTGTACAAAACCAATTTTTTTAGGGACCACCTCACATTTGAAGTCACTTTGAGGAGTCTATACGGCAGAAAATACCCAAAAGTTACACCATTATAAAAACTGCACCCCTCAAGCTGATCAAAACCACATTCAAGAAGTTTATTAACCCTTCAGGTGCTTCACAGGAGCTGAAGCAACTTGGAAGGAAAAAATGAACATTTAACTTTTTAGTCACAAAAATGATCTTTTACAAACAATTTTTTTATTTTAACAAGGGTAAAAGGAGAAAATGGACAGAAAATGTTGTTGTGCAATTTCTCCTGAGTATGCCAATACCCTATATGTGGGGGAAAACCACTGTCTGGTCGCATGGCAAGGCTCAGAAGGGAAGGAGCGCCTTTTGACTTTTTCAAACCAAAATTGGCTGGAATTGAGATTGGACGCCATGTCGAGTTTGGAGAGCCCCTGATGTGCCTAAACAGTGGAAACCCCCCACATGTGACACCATTTTGGAAACTAGTCCCCCTAAGGAACTTATCTAGATCTGTTTTGAGCACTTTGAACCCCCAAATGTTAAGCTAAAGTTTATAATGCCTGGGAGTGAAAAAAAAAATTCCACAAAAATGATTTTTTAGTCCCCAATTTTTGATTTTTCCAAAGGAAATTGGACTCCAAAAGTTGTTGTCCAATTTGTCCTGAGTACGCTGATACCCCAAATGTGGGGGGGGAATACTGTTTGGGGGCACCTCAGGGATCGGAAAGGAAGTAATAACGTTTTGGAATGCAGACTTTGATGGGTGTCATGTTCAGTTTGCAGAGTCCCTAATGTGCCTAAACAGTGGAAACCCCCCACATGTGACCCCATTTTGGAAACTAGACCCCCTAAGGAACTTATCTAGATCTGTTGTGAGCACTTTGAACCCCCAAGTGCTTCACACAAGTTTATAATGCCGAGCATGAAAATAAAAAATCCTATTTTTTTCAACAAAAATGATATTTAAGTAACCAATTTTTTTTTTCCCAAGGGTAACAGGAGAAATTGGACCATAAAAGTTGTTGTCCAATTTGTCCTGAGTACGCTGATACCCCATATGTGTGGAGGAACTACCGTTTGGGCGCACGGCAGAGCTTGGAAGGGAAGGAGAGCCATTTGACTTTTTGAAACCAAAATTGGCTGGAATCGAGATTGGACGCCATGTCGCATTTGGATAGCCCATGATGTGCCTAAACAGTGGGAACCCCCCACAAGTGACCCCATTTCAGAAACTAGACCCCCTAAGGAACTTATCTAGATCTGTGGTGAGCACTTTGAACCCCCAAGTGCTTCATACAAGTTTTTAACGTAGAGCCGTAAAATTAAAAAATCATATTTTTTCCACAAAAATTATCTTTTCACCCCAATTTTTATTTTTCCAAGGGTAACAAGACCTCAAAAGTTATTGTGCAATTTGTCCCGAGTACGCTGATACCCAATATGTGGGGGCGAACCACTGTTAGGGTGCATGGCAGAGCTCGGAAGGGATAGTACAGGAATTAACCCTAGAATAACCAACCAGCCAAACCATGACACTAACCGCCAAGAACAAGCAACACTATTCTGTCCTCCTCCTCCTGAACCTGTCTTCTGCCTTTGACACTGTAGACCATTCCCTCTTGTTACATATTCTCTCATCTGTTGGCATCACAGATTTGGCCCTATTCTGGATCTCGTCATATCTAACAGACCAGACATTCAGTGTCTCCCTCTACCACACCACCCCCGCACCTCGCCCCCTGTCTGTCGGTGTTCCCCAAGGCTCAGTTATATGACCTCTACTCTTCTCCATCTACACCGTTGGCCTGAGACAGCTCATAGAATCGCACGGTTTGCAGTATCATCTCTACGCCGATGACATGTAGATCTATCAGAACCAGACATCACCTTCTTACTGACCAAAATCCCACAATGTCTGTCCGCTATTTCATCTTTCTTTTCTGCTCGCTCTCTAAAACTGCACATGGACAAAACAGAATTCATCATCTTTCCCCATCTCACTCTACCCCTCCACCAGACCTATCAATCACCGTCAATTGCTGAGCACTTTCCCCAGTCCTGCATGTGTAAGGGAGGGACAGGACTGTAGTTGTAACCTGAATTACTGCAACATCCATGTCTGGTCCTTCCCCTACATGAAACTGTTTTCTTCCCTCTGTCATACCTGCATCTCCACGCTCAGCTCCTCCTGGGAACGTCCCAAGCGACGACGGTCCCTCTGTGTCGACCCGCCACCACAATTGTGGATTACCAGGGCAATGGGGTACTCAGAGCCGAGCCCGTAGAAGTCTATGGGGATTGTCACAGGTAGCTGTGGCTCGGTCTGTGGCCCTGGCGGTCTGGCGTATGTTGGGGGAATATTTACAGGGGATAGATTTATATACAGTTCGTGACGCCACCTGTAGTCTTCTGGTAATTTATACCAGCGCTGCTGTAGATCTCTGAGGGGATGGTGAGGCAGCTAGATGTCGGGTCCCCTACAGGTAGGACTCTTCCCTCAAAGTCTATGAAGTTAGTGAAGTCGGGTGCAGATAAATAACACAGTCTCACACGGTCAGCGTCTTTCCATACCTTTACTTGTAAGATGTTCAGGCAGGTCCCAGGGAGGCTGATCCAAGGAGAGTGTATCTTGAGATAGCAGCTGGACAAGTTAGGGGCCTCCTTTACTTTCAACACGATGAGTACAACCAGCCTGAAGCGTAGTTCCCTCAATAACTCCAGCTAATCCATAGCTGTACTGCCCAGTCAGTTTTGTGGTAGGAGCCTTCCTGTGAGAGAGCTGAATTCCTGTCTTGTCGTGCACTGACTCAAAGTCTTCACTCCCCCTGACCCCAGTTACGTACTGACTATTTGAGGCTGTTTGCCGCGACCTAAGGTCCGGTAAATCTCTGGTTTTCTTACCACTATGCTTGAAGCTAATAGTGATCCTTCGGTCCCCAGTGACCGGTAGCAATGTGCAGGACTTCTTCAATCCAAAAGCACTTTTCAAATATTCTTTCCACTGTGCCTTTCGCCTTGTCCTCGCTTGTAGCATAAACACTCACACTTGCAAAAAGTCGTATAGTCACTCCCTTCTTCTCTTCCTTTAGAGTTAGTTAACAGATTCTCAGTTATCCACTAGGCAGGAGCACGTCTCTGAACCTTTCACTGTCCTTGAGACAGGTGACTGAAGTATTTCTGCACTAAGCTCTTCTTTCTTTGTCAGTGTCTTCAAGTGAGGTACAGCTCTGACTAGGCTGAGGTGAACTAGCTCACCTGTACTAGCCTCCACTTTCTGAACTGCTAAAGACCCAGGCTGGACTGCTTCCTCCCTCCTAGTCCCAGCTAGACTCCACACGTCTGCTCTGTCCGAAGACAGGAAACTGACTACTCTAAAATCACTCAACCAATATACACCCTGACCACTCCCTCACAAGTAACTACACTACCCTAAGGGTGTGTCTAGTGTATGTTGAGTGAATGGGTATTGAGCATTAAACTGCTGTCTCGCCACACACTCTCCAGGGTACTGCGTGTGCCTAACACCAGGGCTACACATTCCCCCATGGTAAAAGACAGCACTCCCGGGCTGTAAAATACAAAGAGACATTTTGTTTATGCATGAAAACATCAACATTAAACATTAATTCGTCCCATCCGGGAGGTGAGGATATCTTGAACGTTGCAAAACAAAAACATTATATAGAGAAAAATACAAATATTAAATAGCATTCAATAAATATACAGTATTCTTGTGAAGGACCCGCACCAAACCTTCAACGTAGGTCCTGGGTGGGCTGCAGGACATCCGAATGCAGACCTCACTCAGTGCCACACCACACGGGTTTTTGTATTCAGAGGTAGTTGTGCTGGTTTTATGTAAAACCAAGATAAAGCACCGAAGCGCAACTATATACAAATAAGTTCTGGGCTGGCACAGTCCTCAACCTCAAAGTCCATTGTAAAACGAAGACACAGATATAATATCACATTATAATAATACTAAAGTGCAAACTTTCTCTCTGTTTACCCAGCCGGGCATTCTACGGTTGGCAATATATATATATGTTATATACGTTATACTCATTCAACTTGTGCAAAAATTTGTAAACATTCTTAAACTTTTTACAGCTTTACTTATGGTAGACCCCTATCTGGATCTCACCGATTCTTCTTTACTATTTATTCATTTTCAAATACACTTTCCACCCCGGGGGCTGGAACAATGCGATGGTCCCTAGATCCCATTACTAACAAGTCATGCGCTGCTATTAGGGTCTGGGTCGCCACAGTTCTCGTGCGAACCTCTAGGGGCGCAACGGGTACCTTCTCCTCACGAGACACCGATTGCGTTTCAATCACAGTTAACGATATGGACCGTGTCATGGATTGCGATGGAAACTGGGTCGCATGTTGCGATGTAGATGTTGCTTTCATTTGCGATGAACCTGCAGGGGGCGATGCTGGGGCACGGCCGGATACTGCTTGAGCTGGAGACGGGGACGCTGCGGTAGTGATGACGTTACCTGCGTCTGGGACGGGGTCACGGACGATGGTGACGTTAAGGGCATACCATCCCTTCATTCCCCAGTGCCGTGTGTACGTGACAATGTCTCCATTTACTAAGTCCCTCCCGGGGTGGCCTTGCGGTAGGTGGGATTCTACGTCCCTGCGACTAACAAAGACCCCTGGGTAGAGGCCCGGTTCACGGATGAAGCCCCAGCCCTTCCGGAGCTGGAACTCAGTCACACACCCCTGCCGCCGTGGTTCCCTCAGGGTACCTTTCTCTCTCCGGACACTCTCCTTGTCCGCTATCAGCTCTGCATGTTGTCGCTGACGGTTCCGCTGAGCTTCCCGCTCTTCCTCCTGCTGGCGTTTCTGCTTCTCCTCACGACGCTGCCACTCATATTCCCACTGGGCGGTATAGGCGACGTCATCCAGGCGCGCCATCTCGTCCCAGTCCACGTCTGGTAGTGACGGACAGGACCCCTCCGGTGTCGGGGATCGATCATCTGCTGCGGCCTCCTGGCCGGGCGGGCGTTCCGGAACTGGCGGTACCTCCTCAACCTCCTTCGCCTCCACCGCTTCACCGGTGGGATCAGGATTGGTACTTTCGGGGGCAGCCTCCGGTTGCTCCTTTGCCTTGGGCAGCAGAAGTTTTGGTAACTCCAGACGTAGGGGGTCATCGAAGGGAGAGATCACCGCGTCCCACAGCCGCCGCTGCTCCAGGGTACGCCGGCGTCTCTCGATCTCCTCAAATCCAGGTTGTGGCAAAATCATCTTTCTTAGTCGTGCATTTTCTTCCTGAATTTCTAGCAACGCCTGCTGCAGGTGCAGGACCACGGATAACTCCGGTGCTGGTGGCAGCTTGGCTGGGGCACGGGCCTGCCTTCCTCCGCTTCCCTGCTCGGCTGCACACGTCCTGCTTCCATGATGTTCCAGAAGAATCTTTCTTCTTCCTCCAGAGACGTCCGGTCTCTTCCGTGGAGGCGGGGTTTGCGTCTCCTCCTCCTCGCAGGGAAGGTGAAGAGGAGGCGGACCTCCTTTGCTGTAGGGCAGGATCGCATATTGTAATAGCACTTTGAGAGGGCAGGCATTTTCTTCGCGCCACAGGGGGTAGACGCCCACGAAGGTACGCCCACCTTCTTCTCCAGCGCCTGAGGGCGCGAATATGGCGACAAAGATGGCAATTTTTGGCGCCAAAAGTG
>JARQOD010000010.1:88792397-88870252 GCA_033576555.1 Oophaga sylvatica
CTTGTCGGACAGGAACGAAAACATAAACTCTATCTTGGTTTGGGCCGATGGAAAGAGATGAGCGTGAAGAGTGAAGTGGATTTTACACTGGTTTATAAAGCTGCAGCTCTCCTTGGGGTCTCAATTGTAGTGGAACAGAAATGAAGCTGGAACTTAGCTGCTCCACCAGAAACTGGAGTTATAGGTGGTTCCACTGGAAAGAATTTCAATTCTGAGGAAGGATGGCCTGTCACTGCTGAGGCACGGGACAGGGAGGAAACTGAGGTAGACAAATCCTGCAGGTGAGTTGCCATCATATTGATTTCCTGCATTTGGTGGTCTTGGCGCTCATGTTGAGAATGGACCTCCTTATACAGGACTTGTACATTAGGCTTGGGGTCTCTGGGTCCCAAATTGTCAGTGGAGTCCATGGCCTGAACTTACTGTTTTGGAGGTGGGCGTGGACTCACTGCATATCTGGCCAGGCTTACTCTGGAGGGACGTGACTAAGTGACTACCTGGTGTTCACTGGTGCCTCTGATGGTGAGGATAGGCTTGGACCATTAGGGTAGTCACCATGTGCCACTACAGGGCAGTACCGGACCTGCAGCAGCTGACCAACAGGTCAGAGGCACAAATGAGAAGCACAGAGGTTGAAGACAGAGATGTGGTCAGACAGTCCAATGTCGGGGCAGGGAGCACTGGTTCAGAATACAAAGCCGGGATCAGGAGAGGAGAGATTAGACTAGACAAAAAAACAAGCCAGGTTGGTAATAGGAAAATATAAACAATAATGCACCAAGACAGGTAACTAAAGACTGACTGTAAACTTGAACCTAAGTTCAGGCAAGGTGTGGAGGGAGGAGCTACCCAATACAGTATATGCGCTGCTGGCCAAGGATAGCCCAGGAAGCAAAACTCTGCTGGACACAAGAGGCTAAAGTCCTGCAGTCTGGCTACATCTTCCTGTAGGCAGGTGGAGATTCTAAAGTATCAAACTATTGATTAGATATGTGAGGTATTGAATAGAAAAATCATGAAAAAAACCCCATAAAAATACACTTTATTGATTAAAAAACCTTTAATAGGTTCAGCCACCCAGAAGATTGAAAAACACCAAGGTGCACACAAACTAACAATCTAAAAGGATAGTCTATATGTCCCTATTGTGTCAACTAAGCTGATTTCTTCCTGACAGCGGAGGTTGGCACCCTAGGGGGAACGATGATTTGGTGCCCCCGCTCAACGTAGGCTGACCCTAGGGACCCTGATGAGCACTGCAGCCACTAGGGGAGATGGAACAGGTGGAGATTCTCCAGTCACATTAAGATGCATCAGTGTTGGGAATACTGCAAGAAGCAGTTCAGTGCGATGGTCTGGTGCAGATCAGTGACTGTAGTGACTAGTGAGTAGAATGGCGCTGAGAAGGCATGCGAGTTACTGGCATGACACACATTCAGCTATGAATGATGGTCACAAGCCACATTTAGTGACCCCCGAGCAGTGAGATCCAGCTCCTGCCTCCTCCACAATAGTGACAGCAAGAGCCGCCAATACAGGTATAATGACTGCCAAAGCTTCCTGATAGAAATCACATTGAGCCCGTATTATTACATCCAGGGGTTCCCACCGTACCCCTATTTTGTATTCTTGCATCAGGCATTCCAATCCCACTATTGCATCAAGCTTCAAGCAACCCTCTACCTGGTAATATCATCCTTGCTCCAGCTTACCAATCTCTTCACTCCAATGGCAAGTACATTGTACATGTGCATCCAGCTCTGTTCTTCTGTGTGAGGCTATTCACAAAAGTCACCATCTAGATACCTGCTATTCATAACTGTTTGTTAGATCTGATCCATAGGGTCAGCAAAGGAGATGAATACCCAGAGAAAAATGTTGCTACGTTGCTTTATTTATTTATTTTCAGATACATTGTAGCATTGAAAAACACGCTGATTGAAAAAAACTATACGTTCATCCTCTTCATTGCAGCTATTTCCATTGTTTTCTTGCTTTTATATCATTTTCCTTCCTACATTTACTATAGCTTGTTTTCCCATGGTGTTCTTCGCAGAACAATTACTGAAAGGAGTGTAACAATTACAAAGGAAGTCACAGTACATGTAAAGGTAATGTTGAGGCGAGTGCAAGCTATTTCAAAATAATTATTCTTCAATACGCTTTACCATCTATGACAAAAACAGATTCAGATTTTAAAAATGAATAAAAAAACTTTGTTTTGCTCTGAAAACTATTTATTATTTATGAAAACGGTTCCATCTTTACGGCATTATGCAAACCAATGTACTGAAGTGTTTTATCCACAATGTTCGTATTATAATTCAAAATAAAATACAGCTCTTAGAAAGTGCCACAGCCCCAGTTATGCCTCTTACTTCCCAATTTTGTCCTGAAGCTTTACTGGGTACCACCAGCAGAGGGCAGCATAACTCTCCTGCACATTGCAGAACACTTCAAACCGCAAGACAAGGTGCGCAAAGTTGGCATTGCGGTATAAACACTAAATGCACAGTATGGCACCCTATGGAGTTTTTTGTCTTCACGTATGCAGGCATACTATTGCAGTATATGGGTATACTAAGGTACTCTTGTGCAGAACTGTATGTAGATACAGTTTGGCTCTATGTATTATATTCTTGCACTACGTTGCCACTGTATGGCCACATGAAAGGACCAATTGGGCATATTAATATGTTGGTATAATAGGTTAGCACTGTTTCATAAAGCTTCATGTATGCAAAACATGGCACAATCTTGGCACTCGCTCTATATGGGCCAATTATGGCCCTATATAGTTAAAGTATGGCAATCCAGGACGGATACAGAAATGTGGAAGAGGAAAAAAAATCTTTCTGTTCTTTAAAACTTTTTCTCAAACATTTAGAAACTCCATCATGTGCATACAGCTCACACAAGAGAAATACACATCTGTCCTATGCATTTTGGAGTCTAGCCTTACCCATAGTACATACTGTTAAATTACGTGGAATGGTCACACAGGTAACTAAAATCCCATCTAACAAGTTAATTAATCACAAAACATTGAAAGAATACAGGTAGAGCACACAAACAGCAAAAGATACCCCGAGCGCAACAAGAAACGCAAATAATAGAATTTCCGGCATGTAACCTAAGTAGTTAAATTCTAGACGAATCATGGATTTCTCTCTTTTTCAAAAGACTCTGATTTTCTCCAAATAAATTTTACCAGTTTGAAATGATCCTGGATGTCAATAAATTTGCAAAGAATTTGACCATTAAATGTAATTTCTTGGAGTGTGAATAGGGATCGAGTGTGAAAAATATCAATTAAAACAAGTTCACATAGAACAGACGGAACAATAGATAATTTTCACCTGTTCTTTGAAGAACATCTAATATACCTAAAAATAATGGAGAATGAATCATTAGAAGGAAACAAAATACTGAATGACAGTCTCATGAACAATAATCCCTACATTTATCCACTAAGGTCACAACCATTGAGACCAAGGAGCAGATTTATCAACGCTGTCTAAAGCCGGCCATACACATCAGACGGCACTCAGCCGAACAATGCTTTGGCCGATTGATTGGTCAATGACTCAACGTCCATCTCAGTTCGGCCGAGGGCTCCCATGTTCTCTGTTTGTAGGAGAACATTGTGATTGGGATTTCTTGATCGGATATGCCCTATCAGCAATTTCTCAGACAATCAGGCAGCTGGCTCTCTCGTGCACATTAGCTCGTCGATATTGGCTGGTTCGGCCAACAGTAGTCAATGTGTATGGGGGCTTAATTCTTAATGCAAAGTTAGATTAGACAGTCTTACATTGAGCCAGATTCATCAACGTGGTTCATAAAATGTGTCTATTTTTAACAATCATATTCATAAAATAGCAAAAAGACAAAGATCTGTGAAAACCATGGATAGAACATTTACTTGAAAAACGGGCGTCTGAATCAGGACTTATGAAGTGTTGGTCACATTTGTTCATAAACCTGCAAAAAAAAGCATCAAGCCGCTGGGCCACACAGGCAGGCCAAGTTATTGAATTGTAGTCATAAATGCAATATTTAAACCTATAGTAATGACCACAATCTACACATGAAATTATTAGCAATTATCTTTATTAAAGGACATGATCAAATTGAAAGACAATTAGAAATAGAGATATACTCAAAAATGCCACAGAGGATGTGAAAGTGATTGGTCATGGTATAAGGAACACGGCAACAATGATTAATTCACTATGTACAGAAACTTTTTGCCTTATGATTGTAAACTATGTGAACTACTGGACATACAGTGGCTTGCAAAAGTTTTCCCCCTCCCCCTTGGCATTTTTTGTGTTTTGCTACCTCACAACCTAGAATTTCAGTTTTTTGAGGGTTTGCATCAGTTCATGTAAAGAACATGCCTACAGCTGTGAACATTTGGTTTTCTTTTTCTTGTGAAGCAAACAACAAAAAGGACAAAATAACTGAAAACTTCAGTGTGCATAACTTTTCACCCCACTTAAGTCAGTACTTTGTAGAGCCTCATTTTGCAGCAACTACAGCTGCAAGTTGCTTTGGATAAGTCTCTATGAGCTTTCCACATCTTGCCACTGGGATTTTTGCCCATTTCTCAAGGCAAAACTGCTCCAGCTCCTTCAAGTTACATGGTTTCCTCTGGTGAACAGCAATCTTCAAGTCTGACCACAGATTCTACATTGGATTAAGGTCTGGGCTTTGACTAGGCCACTCCGAAACATTTACACTTTTCCTCTTAAACTACTCGTGTTCTTTAGCAGTATGCTTTGGGTCATTGTTTTGTTGGAAGGTGAACCTCTGTCCCTGTCTCAAATCACTGATAGACTGAAACAGGTTTTGCTCAAGAATATCCCTGTATTTTGCACCATCCATTTTCCTTACAACCAGACCATTTTCCCTGTCACCAAAAAACATCCCCACAGCATGATGCTGCCACCATGTTTCACTGTGGGATGATGTTCTTGGGGCGCTGAGCTGTGTTTGTTTGGCACCAGACATAGCGTTTACCTTGGTGGCCAAAAAGTTAAATATTGGTCTCATCGTACCATAGCACCTTCTTCCATACATTTGGGGAATCTACCACATGTCTTTTGGCAAACTCAAAACGAGCCTTACAATTTGTGTCTGTAAGTAAAGGCTTTTTTCTACTTACTCTTCCATAAAGGCCACCTCTATAGAGTGTACGGCTTATTGTGGTCGTATGGACAGATACTCCAGTGTCTGCTTGGGAACTCTCAGCTCCTTCAGGGTTACCTTTGGTGTTTGTGCTGCCTCTCTGATTAATGACCTCCTTGCCCGGGCTGAGAGTTTTGGTGGGTGCCCTGTGTTGGAAGGTTTGATGTGGTATCATGTTCTTTCCATTTGATTATAGTGGATTTAATGATAATGGTGCTCCAGTGGATCATCAGAGATTGGAAAAAAATATATAACCCAACCCTGAATTGTGCTTCTCAACAACTTTGTCCCTGAATTGTTTGGAGATCTCTTTGGTCTTCATGGTGTTTGGTTAGTGGTGCCTCTTGCTTAATGGTGCTGCAGCCTCTGTGGCTTTTCAGAAAAGGTAAAGTGTATATACTGACAGATATGTGACACTTAGATTGCACACAGATGGACGTCCTGTCACTAAGCATGGGACTTATGAAGGGAATTGCATCAGAAATTATTAGGGCCGTCATAACAAAAGCTGTCAATACATATGCACATGATAATTTTTAGTTATTTGATGCCATAAATGTAATTTATGCCTATATTTTCTTAATTCACCAATTTAGACTATTTAGTGTTGATGCATCACACACAAATCGTATTACAAAAATGTTTAAACACAGGTTGTAAAGTATGTAACAAATAGGTAAAAAGTCAAGGGGTGAATAATTTCGCTAGCCACTGTATAAGATTGGGAGAATATTTAAATCGAATAAAATAAAAAGCAAAAACAAAATAAAGCAAATAAATGAATAAAAGTATTCCAAGTGCATCAGTCTATATTGCATAATTCCAAAACAAATTGGATGTTTTTTAAGTCTCCCAATAATAGTTTCACTCTTTTGTGTCTAAGGACTCTTTCAGATGTCAGTGTCTCTCATACATGCGGAGACACTTACACAGGTAAACACATTCAAGTAAATGGGTCTGTGCACATGTCAGTGTGTTTCCATAGACCGTGTGTCTGTGGGCAAAACACGATGATATGTCTGTTTTTTACCAACAGCAAGGTACACAAAACGTCACACACATGTGCAATGTCATCCGTGTGTCATCAGTGTGACACATACTGGTGCCTGGGAATCAGCTTTACTGTTCGCGCTGTTCCCCAGCGCCAGATGCTGAAGACAGCTCTCATTATTCTCCAGCGAGAGCAGGCGGCAGCTGATGGGAGTATTTAGGTTGAAAACTGTTTATACCCAGACATGGATTACGGCGTGGGACAGAACAATGGAAAGGTGAGGGATATTGTTTTTTATTTTTGTTTTATTACAGGAGACGAAGGATTCAATTGAATGGGCGTTAGGTGAGTATAACTGTGTTTGTTATTTTTAAATAAAAAAGTAAGTAAAACTGTATTTTGTTTTTATTTCAAATAAAGGACTTTATTTTTGGTATGTGTGTTTATTTTCCATAAAACTATAGGATTAGTAATGGATAGGTGTCTTATAGACTCCTCTCCATTAGTAATGCCATAAATACTTCATGGAAAAAACCCAGTACAGATAACAACCAATATAATTATGTGTCAAATATTGGATAATGTGGGCAAAATAAGGGACATGTTTAAGGAAAAATCGCCAAAATTGAAATATACAGACGAAAAAATGCGATCATAAATTCCAAGGAGAATTAACAACGGTGCAAAAATATATATTTTATTACAATTATCAGGATACAAGGTAAAAAGACGGGACAGGGGCAGATGCCAAACAATGCACAAGAAAATGAGGGCAACAAAGTGGAATAGGAGCTTTAAGTATAACAAAGTAATGTTAATACGTATATAGCAGGATTGATGAGATCAATGTGTCAATACAAACAAGTATTTGTCAATGATATAACACAATATGTCATGACATATCGTTGGGATTAACATTTATATGAATAGTCAGACATAGTGTAACACACAAAGAGTTTGCCTATAGTTAACCTGCATACAATGACACATAAAGCTGCTCCCACAGGGTCCAATGTTGTATCATAGTGATATCAGGACAGAATGTAATGAGCAGAAAATTTACCTGCAATAGCCTGGTATAAGGACCTCCACAGCGTGCCCTCCCCAGCTTTATGTGTCATTGTATGCAGGTTAACTATAGGCAAACTCTTTGTGTGTTACACTATGTCTGACTATTCATATAAATGTTAATCCCAACGATATGTCATGACATATTGTGTTATATCATTGACAAATACTTGTTTGTATTGACACATTGATCTCATCAATCCTGCTATATACGTATTAACATTACTTTGTTATACTTAAAGCTCCCTATTCCACTTTGTTGCCCCTCATTTTCTTGTGCATTGTTTGGCATCTGCCCCTGTCCCGTCTTTTTACCTTGTATCCTGATAATTGTAATAAAATATATATTTTTGCACCGTTGTTAATTCTCCTTGGAATTTATGATCGCATTTTTTCGTCTGTATATTTCCATTAGTAATGCGTGGACTTGATGTCACTGTACAATATAAAGATGACATCAACCCCACAAATATGAACCTTAAGCCCCATTAACACTAAGCGAGATCGCTAGTGAGATCGCTAGTGAGATCGCTGCTGAGTCACAAGTTTTGTGACGCAACAGCGACCTCAGCAGCGATCTCGCTACATTTGACACGTAGCAGATGTGTAGCCCAGCTACGCAGGCACACATAAAGTCCAGGAGAGTGCACAGGAAGGTAACAGCAACGCTTGATATTCATTCACTGTCACTCACACTTTCAGACACGCCCATCTGAGATATAAGGGAGGGGTGACACGTGGCAGAGAGAGAGTCAATCAGTCAGTCAGTCAGATCTTGAGGAAGTAGTGTTCAGTGGTACTTCAGTCTGTTAGCTTCTGTCTAAGGACAGAGCAGCCATTCAGTCTCAGTCCAGTTGGGACTTTGGAGGAAACTGAGAGCTGTGCAGCGAGCTCTGGAGGAAGCTGACATTTTCCACAACTGCCACAAGTGCTTATGTTAAGAGCGTGAAGCAGGGCGAAGGGCACAGTGGAGAAGATAGAGAAGTGCTTTAGGTATTGGATTGCCTGCACTAAATTGCCGGACACCGGGGTCCGAAGCGTTGCTACAGTTTCAAGCTTAGTAACAAGAAAACCGGAGGCATCTGGACTACAGGTCGCAGAGAGCAGCCCTAAGTGTCAATACGTAACCGGAGTCAGGTGGAACAGGGACTTTGAGCTAGGCCAAGCAAAAGTAAGGACTTAGTTTCATCACTTAGAAGGCTCCACCACAATATTGGCCGGGCAGTACAGCTATTGAGAAAGCTGGAGATTCAGAGTTAACTTCGCTTCAGGCAAGTTGGACTCACATGTATATGGAAGTAAAGGAGGCCTCTAACCTGCTCAGCTGTTACCCGAATGTGCACTCTCCACCCCGACCAGCTCCCCGGGATCTGCTTGAACCATCTACCAGTAAAAGGTATGAAAAGAAGCTGCATTGTGTGCGACTGAATTATTATCTACACTCTGCATCATCGTCACCATAGACTTCCAGGGACCAGTCTCACCTGTGGGAGACTTACTACCAAGCTGCCCCATAACATCCCCTGTGAAAGTCCTTATAGCAGCGCTGGTCCAAATAACCAGATACCACAGGTGGCGTCACGAACTACCTATCCTAATAATCCCCTGTAAATATCCCCCATTGTATGAGCGCCCAGGGCCACGGACCGAGTCCTGCTGCCAGTGACAAATCCCATTTACTTTCATGGGCTCGGTGCCGAGTACCCCATTGCCCTGGTACTAAGTGCGACTCACAGCTACCAGGCCCTTGCTGTGAGATCGCTGGTCGTGTTGGAATGGCCTGGACCTTTTTTTTGATCATTGAGGTCCCGCTGGGTAGCATGCATCGGTGTGTTTGACACCTTACCAACGACCTCGTTGGCGACTCAGAACTTAGACACATATAGGCGTGGATTTGCGACATCGTTACACAGGTCGCTACGGGTTGCTGCGTCGTTGGGAAGATCTGACTGTTTGGCATCTCACCAGCGACCACATAGCGATGCAGCAACGATCCCTGCCAGGTCGTATCGTTGTCGGGATTGCTGTAGCGTCGCTGAGTGTGACGGTACTTGCCACCACCATAGAGCAAGTGGGAAGAGCTGGGCAAAGCTCCAGAATTGGGGCATCTAATAGATGCACCTTTTCTGGGCGGCTTCGGGCTGCTATTTTTAGGCTGGGGAGCCAATATCCATGGCCCCTTACCAGCCTGAGAATACCAGTCCCTAGCTGTCTACTTTAGCTTGGCTGGTTGTCAAAAACGCGGGTACTTCACACCATTTTTTAAATTATTTATTTGAATAATTAAAAATAAAGTGTGGGGACCCCTCTATTTTTAATAACTAGCCTTGTTAAAGCTGACAGTAGAGGGTTCCAGCCCGTAGCTATCAGTTTTGCCTGACTGGTTATCAAAAATACATGGGAACCCCATTTTTTTAAAATTTATTTATAGTGCAGTGCAGGCAGCAGCTGATGAATACTTCCATCAGCCGCCACCTGATTTCGCTGTTATCAGCTGAATACAACTCTCAACATTGTCCCTTGCTAGCACTGATCACAGAGCAAGCATGGGCAATGATGTGAGATGTCTTCAGCACCCTACACAGGGGAATAGCGCAAACAGTACCACTGATTCCCAGGCGCCGGTACGTATGACACTGATGTGGCATACGGGCAGCACACGGTTGCCACAAGTATTACACACATGTACACACGGACACTGATATCTCTGATGCTGGTTTTTTCCAGTACCGGAAATATCAGGACATGTGAAAGAGCTCTAAACTGCATAGTTCCAAGATATACATAGGTAATAGAGTCCATTCCTGATGTCTATAGACATAAATTGTGGCCAGTGCAGAATGACTGTATATAGGAATGGTGGAGATCTGAGGTTCTTGGTCGGTAATATAACTGGTTTTATCATTCTAATGATCTACTAAACAATAACTTTGATACTATGTCCTCCTTACTGAGATTTATGAGCTCACTAATTCTCCAACACATTTACTTCACACATGGATCCCCATATGACAAAAAACGAAGTGTGAAGGAGCCCTACGGACAGCAGCCTTACCTCTAGTTTATGGGGCATTCCACATGTCCAATAATTTACATAGACTAAGTGGTCCTCACATGAATACCAAGACTTGTCCGATATTTATCCGAGTGTCAGATCAAACTCGTTAATACAAGTCTTTGGATCCATGAAAAAATCGGACAGCAATCAGATGGCATCTGTTTTACACTGACCATTTTATAAAAAAACTTAAGAAACCTGTATCAGTTCCTTTTTTCCATCAGACAAAATATGAGGAAACTCTGACGAAACTATGGTAAAAACTGACCAAACTCTTAGAACACTTTGATTACAAGCACTATCAGACTGTTTTTGCATATGAGAAAAAACACTGACGTATGAATGAGCCCTAATTGGGTAACATATTTGTAGCAGTCAACAAAACTACTATCTTCATTAATAATTCTCCTAAAACATATAAATTGAGCATAGTATGTTACTTTCTACGTACAATGTGGATGGAAACTTTCATGGTTGTCGCCTTTGGTTTTCTATAGCCAGTGCTCCTCAGCTTGACTCCTTCTGCACTACTCACCATTACATCAAGAACTTCTATGTGGATTTCACAGGAGACCTTGATTTACACTACATACTGCAATAAGGTGGTATTATGGTATTGCAGTAAAATAGAACAAGCGATCAAATTATTGCAAGTGCCCAAAGGGGACTAAAGAATGCAATAAAGTTTAAAAAATTTATTTACAAATGTAAACAAAAATAAAAATTGAATCATCCCCCTTTCCCTAGTATAAAGATAATTTTTAAAATAAACATATTAAATTTCACTGCATCTGTAAAAGTCGGGTCCATCAAAATATAAAGTAATTAACCTGTAGGGTAAACACTGTAAAGATGAAAAAAAGGATAGTAGAATTACCATTATTCGGTTGTTGCAAGTCTCACAAAAAATGCAATAAAAAGCTATCAAAACATTGTATATATACCAAAATGGTATCAGTAAAAATGCCAGGACACCACACAAAAAACAAGCCCTTACACAACTCCACTGCCAGAAAAATAAAAACGTTACTAGTCACAGAAAATGGCAACAAAAAACATATTTTTTAAAAAAAGGTTTTTAATTTTTGATAACCAATAAAATATAAAAAAGGATACAAGTTTGATATCGTCATATTCATACTGACTTGAAGAATCATATTTTCAGGTCATTTTTAGCATACAATGAATGGCACAAAATCTAAACATCCTCCAAAATGGCGAATTGCATTTTTTTTTTTACCATTTCGTCCCATTTGGATTTTTTCCCCATTTTTCGATACATTGTACGGGAAACAGAATATTATTATTCAGAACTACGACTCTTCCAACAACAAAAAAAATAAGCCCCCATTCAGCTATGTCAGTGGAAAAATAGTAGCTCTTGGAACAAGGGAAGAAGAAAACTAAAGTGCAAAAGCCAAAAATTGCCTGATCTTAAAAGGGTAAAGCCTGTTTACACACAGAATTTTTTGGCGTACTTTTTTTTTTGGCGTGGATCCTCTCTAAAACCATCCTCAAAAATAGTTTCAGGGAATCTGAACACGATGTATATTTAATGTGGATTTTACTATGCAAATCGCCTGAAAAATGAATAATGAAGTAGCCACTAGTGGGGTTTTTAAGCAAAAATGATGGAAAAAAGCTGGAAAAAAAAATCTGGTCGTCTTCTGAGCTTTCCCATTGAATTGTATCTAAAGTACAGAGAGTCTTCCGAGAGTAAAACACCAGAATGGACCTTTTATCCACATTATTAGAAATCTGAAGTCATTTAAATATGTTCCAAAGCCCGGAAACAGTACAGCAAATCGTTCTGTCATAGAAATGCATATGTTCGTTCTTTGAGTGTGGTTTTCAGCCACCTGAAAAAGACACACAAAAAAACCCTAGCGTGTGCTCACATGCATGTGAGGTTTTTTTGTGCATTTTTTCTAAATGGAAAAGAAGCTGCACCTTTCAGAATCATTCACACGCTGCTTTTTTTTGTTAGCTTAATTTGAGCACCGCAGCTTTTTTTTTGCAATCTGTTGCCTGTCAGGTCTTTCAGAATTGTTTGTGAATTGAAAATAACAATAAACATATAAAAAGGTAATATAACATTTCAGCTGCGTTTCTGGCGAAGAAAACTAACATGTACTGTAGACAAAGCACACGTGTAATCCGTCTGAAAAAAACGCCAAAAAATGCAGCAAAAAAACAGCACATTACAGACACTGGCGTACCGCCATAGTGTTTGAAGAAGAAAAAGAAAACCTGAAGCGCCTTCTTTGACGATTTATTTGTCCTTTTTTGCAGCAGTTTTGACACTGGCATCATTTTTTGAATTTTATATATAATATTGTGGCGGCATCCAAGTGGAAGCTGCCAGAAGAATGGAGGAGACGCCACTTTTAGCCATTTCGAGGGATTAATAAGTTTACAAACGATGGAAATATATCCACAGAAAGTCGCTTTACATCATTGTGGATACGTTCGTTACTTTTTTTTAATGCTTTTTCAGATGGGATTCAGGCAAATCAGCCTAAAAAAAAGACGCTTTGTGCACACTGAGTATTTTGAGGAGTTTTTGGATCAGAAAATGAGCAGAAACTCTGTAAAATCCTCCTAAAAAAATGTGAGTTTCGGCTTCAAAAACTCAGCAAAAAGACTCAGTGTGAACACACCCTTTGGCTACGCGCACGCATGGAGTATTTGGAGGATTTTTTGAGAGTCAAACTCTCCAAATCCTTCTCAAAAATGCAAAATTCCTGAAAAACTTTGAGGTTCTGCTCAGTTTCCAGTAAAAAACCCAAAGAGCGCAAAGATTTGGGGTGCACATAGCCTGTGGCGCCTTGGGGCGTTAGATTTGGGGTGCACATAGCCTTGTGGGGAGCCTGTGTGGGGCGTTAGATTTGGGGTGCACATAGCCTGTGTGGGCGTTAGCTTGTGGGGCACATTAGCCTTGTGGGTGAGCCTGTGTGGGGCGTTAGATTTGGGGTGCACATAGCCTGTGTGGGGGCCTGTGTGGGGCGTTAGATTTGGGGTGCACATAGCCTGTGTGGGGCGCCTGTGTGGGGCGTTAGATTTGGGGTGCACATAGCCTGTGTGGGGCGTTACTCTCTTATTTCCACCAATCTCCATTTCTGACCCCGGCGTACCACAGCGCCACAATGTCCTCCGCCCCTCAGACGTGTCCTGTTTCCGCACCTTCGTGTTGCTATCAGTTAGACATGTATTACTTATAATTTTTATTATTCACTGTGATTTTACAGTCTGTCAGTAAGAATACAAGTAATTTTATAACAAGCTGCCTAGAAAACAAAAAAATTCCCAGTTGTCCCCCCGGCTATGGGGCAGAAAATGGCGGCGTTACCCATGGCAACCAATCCTGCATCCAGCGCAGATTAGAAAATGAAAGCAATGATTTGATAGGTTGCTATTGGCAACTGCAGCAGCTGTTCTGCATCTGCCCATTCTCCTCACACTGAGCGCCGGTGAGGTTGTGTCCTCCATCCGGGCTTTCCCCTCTACTCCATGACGTCACGACAATCCCAGCGCTCCGTCACGGTGGTGGCGCAGTTGCCATGAATACCGCCGGTGCAGGGAGAGGGGAGGAGGTTCCGGAAGTGACGTAAAGTCCCGCCCCGGTGCGGACGTGCCCCTGCGCCGGGATCACGGAAAGAAGGAGCAGGAGTGTAGGCGGCATGGAGCCTCCGGAAGGTGAGAGCAGTGATGGAGCTGCAAGGGCGGCTGGGATACGGGACCCCTGAGCTGGAGGAGCATGGGGAGGAGGAGCAGGGCCTGGGGGACAGCTGTGCATGATGTCACTGGGCGCTGCATGTCATGGACAGCCTGCAGATGTGTGCGCTGCTCACAACTGATCATCCGATCACAGCCCTGCATTTTCTCACAGCGCAGCCAGAAGCACTGCACATCGCTCCATCTGCGAGGATGGTTGTAGCAACCACTGACTAGGACATTCATGCGTGTCTGATAGATGCTGCTACAGATGGAGCAGACCTCTGGAAACTGTCAGCAGGTGCTGATCCATCAGTGATACGTGCTGCTACAGATGGAGCAGGCCTCTGGAAACTGTCAGCAGGTGCTGATCCATCATTGATGCGTGTTACTACAGATGGAGCAGACCTCTGGAAACTGTCAGCAGGTGCTGATCCATCAGTGATATGTGTTACTACAGATGGAGCAGACCTCTGGAAACTGTCGGCAGATGCTGATCCTTCTGATAGATGTCACTACAGATGGAGCAGACCTCTGGAAACTGTCAGCAGGTGCTGATCCATCAGTGATACGTGTTACTACAGATGGAGCAGACCTCTGGAAACTGTCGGCAGATGCTGATCCATCAGTTATACGTGCTGCTACAGATGGAGCAGACCTCGGGAAACTGTCTGCAGGTGCTGATCCATCAGTGATACGTGCTGCTACAGATGGAGCAGACCTCGGAAACTGTCAGCAGATGCTGATCCATCAGTGATACGTGTTACTACAGATGGAGCAGACCTCTGGAAACTGTCGGCAGATGCTGATCCTTCTGATAGATGTCACTACAGATGGAGCAGACCTCGGGAAACTGTTAGCAGGTGCTGATCCATCAGTGATACGTCCTGCTACAGATGGGAGCAGACCTCTGGAAACTGACAGCAGGTGCTGATCCATCAGTGATACGTGCTGCTACAGATGGAGCAGACCTCTGGAAACTGTCAGCAGGTGCTGATCCATCATTGATGCGTGTTACTACAGATGGAGCAGACCTCTGGAAACTGTCAGCAGGTGCTGATCCATCAGTGATATGTGTTACTACAGATGGAGCAGACCTCTGGAAACTGTCGGCAGATGCTGATCCTTCTGATAGATGTCACTACAGATGGAGCAGACCTCTGGAAACTGTCAGCAGGTGCTGATCCATCAGTGATACGTGTTACTACAGATGGAGCAGACCTCTGGAAACTGTCGGCAGATGCTGATCCATCAGTTATACGTGCTGCTACAGATGGAGCAGACCTCGGGAAACTGTCTGCAGGTGCTGATCCATCAGTGATACGTGCTGCTACAGATGGAGCAGACCTCGGGAAACTGTCAGCAGATGCTGATCCATCAGTGATACGTGTTACTACAGATGGAGCAGACCTCTGGAAACTGTCGGCAGATGCTGATCCTCTGATAGATGTCACTACAGATGGAGCAGACCTCGGAAACTGTTAGCAGGTGCTGATCCATCAGTGATACGTCCTGCTACAGATGGGAGCAGACCTCTGGAAACTGACAGCAGGTGCTGATCCATCAGTGATACGTGCTGCTACAGATGGAGCAGACCTCTGGAAACTGTCAGCAGGTGCTGATCCATCATTGATGCGTGTTACTACAGATGGAGCAGACCTCTGGAAACTGTCAGCAGGTGCTGATCCATCATTGATGCATGTTACTACAGATGGAGCAGACCTCTGGAAACTGTCGGCAGATGCTGATCCTTCTGATAGATGTCACTACAGATGGAGCAGACCTCGGAAACTGTCAGCAGGTGCTGATCCATCAGTGATACGTGCTGCTACAGATGGAGCAGACCTCTGGAAACTGTCAGCAGGTGCTGATCCATCAGTGATACGTGCTGCTACAGATGGAGCAGACCTCTGGAAACTGTTAGCAGGTTCTGATCCATCAGTGATACGTGCTGCTACAGATGGAGCAGACCTCTGGAAACTGTCAGCAGGTGCTGATCCATCATTGATGCGTGTTACTACAGATGGAGCAGCCTCTGGACACTGTCAGCAGGTGCTGATCCATCAGTGATACGTGCTGCTACAGATGGAGCAGGCCTCTGGAAACTGTCAGCAGGTGCTGATCCATCATTGATGCGTGTTACTACAGATGGAGCAGCCTCTGGAAACTGTCAGCAGGTGCTGATCCATCATTGATGCATGTTACACAGATGGAGCAGACCTCTGGAAACTGTCAGCAGGTGCTGATCCATCAGTGATACGTGCTGCTACAGATGGAGCAGGCCTCTGGAAACTGTCAGCAGGTGCTGATCCATCAGTGATACGTGCTGCTACAGATGGAGCAGACCTCTGGAAACTGTCAGCAGGTGCTGATCCATCAGTGATAGATGCTACTACAGATGGAGCAGACCTCTGGAAACTGTCAGCAGGTGCTGATCCATCAGTGATACGTGCTCTACAGATGGAGCAGACCTCTGGAAACTGTCAGTAGGTGCTGATCCATCAGTGATACGTGCTGCTACAGATGGAGCAGACCTCTGGAAACTGACAGCAGGTGCTGATCCATCATTGATGCATGTTACTACAGATGGAGCAGACCTCTGGAAACTGTCAGCAGGTGCTGATCCATCAGTGATACATGTTACTACAGATGGAGCAGACCTCTGGAAACTGTCAGGAGGTGCTGATCCATCATTGATGCATGTTACTACAGATGGAGCAGACCTCTGGAAACTGTCAGCAGTGCTGATCCATCAGTGATACGTGCTGCTACAGATGGAGCAGACCTCTGCAAACTGTCAGCAGGTGCTGATCCATCAGTGATAGATGCTACTACAGATAGAGCAGACCTCTGGAAACTGTCAGCAGGTGCTGATCCATCAGTGATACTTGCTGCTACAGATGGAGCAGACCTCTGGAAACTGTCAGCAGGTGCTGATATCGATACTCTGCTACAGATAGCAGACTCGCTGTCAGGCTACCAGGATGGCTACGATGACAACCTCTGGAAACTGTCAGCAGGTGCTGATCCATCAGTGATACGTGCTGCTACAGATGGAGCAGACCTCTGGAAACTGTCAGCAGATGCTGATCCATCAGTGATACGTGCTGCTACAGATGGAGCAGACCTCTGGAAACTGTCAGCAGATGCTGATCCATCAGTGATACGTGCTGCTACAGATGGAGCAGACCTCTGGAAACTGTCAGCAGGTGCTGATCCATCGTGATCATGTACTACAGATGGAGCAGACCTCTGGAAACTGTCAGCAGTGCTGATCCTCTGATACGATGCTACACAGATGGAGCAGACCTCTGGAAACTGTCAGCAGGTGCTGATCCATCAGTGAATACTATGATACACCTACAGATGGAGCAGACCTCTGGGAAAACGTCAGGAACTAGGTGCTGATCCATCATTGATGCATGTTACTACAGATGGAGCAGACCTCTGGAAACTGTCAGCAGGTGCTGATCCTTCTGATAGATGCTACCACAGATGAAGCAGACCTCTGGAAACTGTCAGAGGTGCTGATCCATCATTGATGCACTGTTACTACAGATGGAGCAGACCTCTGGAAACTGTCAGCAGGTGCTGATCCTTCTGATAGATGCTACCACAGATGGAGCAGACCTCTGGAAACTGTCAGCAGGTGCTGATCCATCAGTGATACGTGCTGCTACAGATGGAGCAGACCTCGGGAAACTGTCGCAGATGCTGATCCATCAGTGATAAATGCTACTACAGATGGAGCAGACCTCTGGAAACTGTCAGCAGGTGCTGATCCATCATTGATACGTGCTGCTACAGATGGAGCAGACCTCGGGAAACTGTCAGCAGATGCTGATCCATCAGTGATACGTGCTGCTACAGATGGAGCAGACCTCTGGAAACTGTCAGCAGGAGCTGATCCATCAGTGATACGTGCTGCTACAGATGGAGCAGACCTCGGGAAACTGTCAGCAGATGCTGATCCATCAGTGATACGTGCTGCTACAGATGGAGCAGACCTCGGGAAACTGTCAGCAGATGCTGATCCATCAGTGATAAATGCTACTACAGATGGAGCAGACCTTGGAAACTGTCAGCAGGTGCTGATCCATCATTGATGCATGTTACTACAGATGGAGCAGACCTCTGGAAACTGTCAGGAGGTGCTGATCCATCATTGATGCATGTTACTACAGATGGAGCAGACCTCTGGAAACTGTCAGCAGGTTCTGGTCCATCAGTGATACATGTAGCTACAGATGGAGCAGACCTCTTTAAACAGTCAGCAGGTGCTAACCATCAGTCTGGCTCTGAAAAAGTATTTTATGAATTTACGGATTGGATAAATAAATTCTTGTATTTTTTTTTTTTTTAACTTTCTAAATAAGTGATAAGAAGAAACCTAATATCTGACTGGATCCATCTGAGCGTTAGCCGGCATCGGTGCATGTTTATGTGAATATTCTGTGTATATAGTATAAGAGATACACATATGGGATCAGTGCATATTTATGCAAACGTGCACATTAACACTTTAGGGATCTGTTTTACCCCTCCAAAAAAAAAAATATATATATGTTTTTTTAAATCTACCAAGAGCGCCACACTTGTGTAGTGGCTGTGTTTGATATTGCAGCTCCTCAACCCCATGATTTGAATAGGGATGCGGTGCTATACAGGACAGAATTATAGCAGATGCATTTTTTAATCTTGGAGGCAGCCCCTATAAAATGTAAAGGTGTGTCAGAATACGACTCCCCTCTCTTCTTCACCCATGTTCCCTTATGACTGTGTGTATACCTTAACATTTTATTACGGTAATTGTATTCAAATATTTTCAGCTATTTTATAACTATTTTCCTTAAATATAATCGGTTTGTGGCGGTTTGAGTAAATATTTGTATTCCACCTGTAATGACAGTTCTGGACCTTACTTTCTTAGTGCTCTACTGTGCTGTTCCTGTTATTCCTCCTGGAAATGTATGAATAAGATGACAGCGGGGGGAGACCAGTTAGGGTATGCTTCTACATCTGGCTTGTAACACACACCCAGTTGTCAATGTATTTACCCTTTTCTTGCAGGGATAACAGAAGGACATCACCTTGTAGAGTTCTGAGCTCTACAATTACTTCATAGGGAATGTATTTTTTTTTTACTAATAGACATGTCTGGAGAGGTGACAGGTTCTCTTAATGATCTGTTTCTGGGAGATCTGGGTGACAACCACCATGAACTCTTCTTATAGCTTCTTCCCTGGTTGTCGCACTTGTTGCCGTAATGATCAGTAGCAGGGTTATGTATCAATTCAGGTTTGACTTTCAGGAGCCTGGGAAAGCTGGGTCACACAGCAGCTCTATGCTCCGATGTTGGATCCAGTCCCAGCCTTCGTATCACTCCACATACCACCATAACATAAGAGTGCGGCTTTGGTTCCCCGCAGAGAGCGCAGCAGGACCGGCCGGGAATCCATTTGTTGTAAACTTTATTTCCTGATTGAAATCCTTATGCCTCCAAGGCTTCTGATGAAATGTCCTGGTTATATAAGTAAATAATTCTTTTCTCAGGTGTGTTTGTATTGGGGCGGTGGTGGCAGTGTTACCTGTGCACACAGCAAAGCTCCTCTGTATCCCCGGGGGCATGATGAAGTGTTCGGCACAAGCACTGGCATGTGTTACTTGGAAGACGTCCAGGTTGCATGTGCTTGTATGGTTTCAGGATGGCACGTTTTTTTTTTTTTTTTCATGAAATTGGCCGGATCTTGTAATATCACATTGTTCCTGGCCTGCTGAAGTGTACGAGGTAGTGCCCTCCGCAACACCCGGTCACGTCCATCACTTTGTTAGAATTGCACAAATCGCAGTTCCACAATATGGTAAAGTATCACCACGACCTGGTAGCTGGGGGCTGTTTCGATTTCCTATAGCTCTTCAAATTTACCCCATGAGTATTGGTTACCTGTCAGCAGACTTGGGTCGATTATCTGCTGACTACAGGCTGCCATAGAACAGATTTTTCTGCTAATGGGTTCTCAGTTCTGTCGCTGCAGGTCATCTGATCACTTCTAGAGCCGAAGGTGAGAGTACACATCCCATTTTTGCTGCATGGACGACTATCTGATGTTTTTGGGGGTCACATGACTGTGACCCGCAGTTGGGGGAGGAAAGAAGGGCCAGGCGTGTTGGATTTCAATGCCTTTATTCTTTCATTTCCAGGGTTGAAAAGTTTCTGGCTGCGGCTGACTCCCCTCTCCCTATTGAAAACGCATGAGCAGCCAAGTATACTCGTAGGGGGAGTGTGAGAGATGGCTGATAGCCGAGTGACTGATTGTCTGACAGATATCTGTTGTGTATGGCTGGCACGAGCATATTAGAGTCCTACAACCTCTAAATTTAGAGTGGCTGAATATGTCCCCGTACGGTACCGCTGTGTACCTCTGACGTCAGGTACAGCCATGTTTGCATGTTTAATTGCATCTGAAAATGATGTAACTTGTAAATACTTCCTACCAGATCACCAGCACTGTAAGGATCCCAGTATGTAATCGGAGCATCCTGTTGTGGGAAAATATTTTTTTTTTCTCTGCAATTGCTACAATTTGGTTTGCATAAATGGGCTTTATTGTCTCCATTAGTCAGGTCCCCTATGGCCCCAACACACGACGCAAGTCCGTCAAACGCACCGTTTTCAACCAGTTCGTATGGGGGTCCTCCCACTCTCGACAGATGATGTTGCAGCTGAGAAGGAGCTGCCCTGTTGCATTTCAATGGCCGCTCCTTTTGATCGGCAGGGCGATATTAGACAACATGATTGCGCAGACAAGACATGGGTTCCAGTATATGGGGGTGACGGAAGAGAGAGCTGTCTGCTGAGCGAGCCATTGGTCCACAGATATCTAATGTGTATGGCCAGTGTTAGTGACCATAGCGCGTGTGGCTAATGGGATTCCTGAGGGCAGCAGTCGGTGGTCTCTATTTGCCCTTTGCAGTATAATCCATATAAAACAGCGGGCATCTGTTCAAAGCTGAAATGCCAATCCTGTATAATGAGCACCACTCTAGGTCATATTGAGTTATAGTAGACAAAGGAACCTTTCCCCATTAAGCAGCATTCACACATCTGCATGAAATATTCGTGTGCTGCCCCATTTTTTTTTTTTTTTGTTTGGGAGTAAAGTGGATGTCTTTAGCCATTTGTTAAAATGACGGGACCGAGACTGAGATCCATGAAACTTGAAGCATTTCCTATTCTGATCCAGTTTTGAGCATGAGAATAAGATATGCTCAATGGGTCTGTGTGCTGCCAATAAAAAAAAAAAAAAAAAATCAGACCGGACCCCAGCACTTGACATGGATGTGTGAATGAAGCCTTATCTGTATCCACCCTAATAGGCAGTATCAGAGGGAGTTATCTGAAGAAGTGGTATGGCTGTATGGGCGCTAGTCCCCAAAGAAAATGTATACCTCTGTTGTAGAGAGTCGATGTGCCAGTCATAAGAAATCTAGTGTATAAGCTGGAAGTGTCCTGGGGGTGTGTCAAGTGGAAGATGCAGCCCGTGTTCCCTGACGCACGACCCCGGGAGCTTCCAGCCTACGTGCCCAGACGCACGCCCCCGGGACACTATCAGCTTCTGCACTAGAATTCTCATGACTGCCAAATCAAATCTCTACAAAGTAGGTATCCCTTTTATTGGTGGACTAGCTCCCGCGTGCCCTGGCGAACGCCCCTGGGCGCTTCCAGCCCCCGTGCCCTGACGCACGCCTCCGGACGCTTCCAGCCCGCATGCCCTGACGCACGCCTCTGGGAGCTTCCCGCCCGCGTGCCCTGGCACACGCCTCCGGGGAGCTTCCAGCCCGCATGCCCTGACACACCCTCCGGGGAGCTTCCAGCCGCGTGCCCTGGCGCACGCCTCGGGAGCTTCCAGCCCGCATGCCCTGCTCACGCCTCCGGAGTTTCCAGCCCGCATGCCCTGGCACACACCTCCGGGGAGCTTCCAGCCCGCGTGCCCTGGCGCACGCCTCCGGGGCGCCTCCAGCCCGCATGCCCTGGTGCACGCCTCCGGGGAGCTTCCAGCCCGCATGCCCTGGCACACGCCTCCGGGGAGCTTCCAGCCCGCATGCCCTGAGCACGCCTCCGGGAGCTTCCAGCCCGCATGCCTGACACACGCCTCCGGGGAGCTTCCAGCCCGCGTGCCCTGGCGCACGCCTCCGGGGAGCTTCCAGCCCGCATGCCTGCTCACGCCTCCGGGATTTCCAGCCCGCATGCCCTGGCACACACCTCCGGGAGCTTCCAGCCCGCGTGCCCTGGCGCACGCCTCCGGGCGCCTCCAGCCCGCATGCCTGGTGCATGCCTCCGGGAGCTTCCAGCCCGCGTGCCCTGGCGCACGCCTCCGGGAGCTTCCAGCCCGCATGCCCTGGCGCACGCCTCCGGGCGCTTCCAGCCCGCGTGCCCTGACGCACGCCTCCGGGTGCTTCCAGCCCGCGTGCCCTGGCGCACGCCTCCGGGGAGCTTCCAGCCCGCGTGCCCTGGCGCACGCCTCCGGGGAGCTTCCAGCTTCTGCACTAGAATTCTCATGACTATCAAATCTCTACAAAGTAGGTATCCCTTTTATTGGTGAACTAGCTCCTGTATAGCCATGCCGCTACTTTCATATGTAGAATTGTGCTGACAGGTTCCCTTAAATTATCGTGGTGATGATTAAATTGCAGTGAAATTCAGATCTTCCAGTCTCCTGTATGTAATTGGCTCGTATAATATTTAAAGTGTCGCTTAAGGTGGAGCTTCACTTTTATAAAGTTTCTAGATGACACGTCATCAATAGTTTCCAAGCCCCCTGGTTCTTCTCTTGTGCGGCTGAAGCTTGGTAGATCCTCTTTTCTTTAATTACAGTTTTGTAAACAGATTAGCTGAGATTTTATTACAATCAAATTAGTACGCCTGGAGATTACTCCTGTATTACAGCCTCAACCTAATCACCGGGCTTAACTGGCTGAGATCAGGAGGCCGAGTTGTGTGGACTGTCCTCTCGTATCTTAAGGGTACGGGCAAGTATTAGAGAAGGTTAGTAAATGTCTTTGAAGATGTGCGCTCTTGAGGGAGAATAAATAGGAAATGACTAATGACGGCATGGATGTCCTGTTATGACTCCTCGTGACATTGTAAAGCTGTGACATCCTTTTTTATAGGCTAAGTGAGAATGTATCATTGGAGACTATAAAGGAGAGATGTACACTGATCCCCTCTGAGATCCATTCCAAAGAATAAAAAAAACCTTAATGTGATTTTTGAACCTGTCCTTATACAGACAGACTTTTCATTTGCCTCCACAGTATCTTTCTTATTTCACCTGCGCCTCTACCCGTACAATCTGCTGCTAATCCAATTCTTTAAGGCTGCCCATGCCTCATAATTGCTCTTTTTAATTTTTCATGAGAAGGCTTGTAAATGACATCTTGTGTCGTCAATGCGGGGTATTGGCTCGAAATTAGTAGCCCTCAGGCTAGGCCTGCACCGCATACTATCCTTTTCTTCATAAGCTATAATAGACTTTCCCTCTTGCTGCTCTCTGCCTTTCATGCTGCATTTTTAATTTAATGAACTCTGATCCTCCTGATGAATAATATCTGCCTGTATTTCTCAGTATTGAGGTCGCCAAGAAATTGGCAATGTTGAGGACTGTGATGGTCATCCAAGTAAACTTAGTGCAGCAGATGAGGACACATTATGATTACTTCACTTCAAATTGGAAGATGCCCAGCAGTGCCATCAATTCGGATCTGGCAGCAACCAGCTACACCCTTCTACTGTCCTGAAATTGTCTTCGTGGAAGAATTGTGGTAAAAAAAACCATACCTTTTGAAATGGAGACAAGGTCAAGCAACTCAACCATGCATGAAAGCATAGGACCCAAGGTGCAGAAAAATGAAAGCTGGAATTACTTTTCAATAAATGGAGTTGGGAGTTTGATCAGGATCAATGGTGTCTTCAATTCTGAGAACTACAGGCAGATGCTTATCCATCCTTGTAATACCATTAGGGAGGCGTCTGATTTGGCTCCAAATTTATTCTGTAGTAGAACAATGACCCCAAACATACAGCCAATGTCATTAAGAACTATCTTCAGCGTAAAAAAGATCAAGTCCTGGAAGTGATGATATGGCCGCACAGAGCCCTGATTATCGCCGCAGCATGATACAGCCTGTCTGGGATTACATAAAAAAAGGATTTGCACAAGCGACATCCACAGAAGATCTGTGGTTCGCTCTTCAAGATGTTTGGAACAATCTCCATTCTGAGTTCCTTCCTAAACTGTGTGTGAGTGACAAGTACCAAGAAGAATTCATTCTGTTGTAAAGGCAAAGGAAGGTCACACCAAATAATCTTATTTAGGTTTATTTCTAGATCATTTACTTTACATTTTGTTCATTGATTAAAAAAATCTACTATTCTATTTTTGAGAGCATTCTTATTATGCTGCTTATTTTTCTACACCTGCCTAAAGTTTTGCACAGTACTTTTATTTGATCTTACAAATGTGTTTCAACTACATTTAAATGTTGAGGGAAAAAAAGCTATATTAAACTTCAGAATTATTGAGATGACAGCTAAAATATGGTTACTTTTTACCCCCCAAAAAAACAATGCCTCACCTGACTCCTGCTTATTTTTGATTCTGCACCCAGGTGAGTTGCTGTTTCTAAAATAAAGCAGACATGTTTTCCTACTTTTGGTCAATCCCTTAAAGCTCACTGGCCTGTAAAATAAACATTGTGCTAATATATAGAGAATGAAGAGCTGCATTGGCCAGAAAAAGTATCTGATCCCTCTATATATGTATATTGCTCAAAAAAATAAAGGAAAAACTACAATCCCACATCCTATCCTAGATATCACTGAATGAAATATTCCAGTTGCAAATCTTTATTCATTACATAGTGGAATGCGGTGAGAACAATAAAACATAAAAATGATCAATGTAAATCAAAATTAAAATCTCATGGAGATCTAGATTTGGAATGATAGTCAAAATCAAAGAGGAAAATCAAATTACAGGCTGATCCAACTTCAGTGGAAATGCATCCAGACAAGGAAATGATGCTCAGTAGTGTGTGTGTGGCCTCCACATGCCTGTATGACTTCCCTTACAACACCTTGGCATTCTCCTGATGAGGTTGCGGATGTTCTCCTGAGAGATCTCATCCCAGACCTGGATTAAAGCATCTGTCAACTCCTGTACATTCTGTGGTGCAACGTGGTGTTGGTGGATGGAACGAGACACGATGTCCCAGATGTGCTCAATTGCATTGAGGTCTGAGGAACGGCGGGCCAGTCCGTAGCATCAATGCTTTCATCATGCACAAACTGCTGACACACTCCAGCCACATGAGGTCTGGCATTGTCATGCATCAGAAGGAACCCAGGGCCCAGTGCACTTGCACATGGTCTCACAGTGGGTCTGAGGATCTCCTCCCGGTACCTAATGGCAGTCAGGCTACCTCTGGCTAGCACAAGGAGGGCTGCGCAGCCCTGCAAAGAAGTGCCACCCCAGTAGAGTTGAGCGAATTTGTTTGGATTCTGTTCTGAATACGATCGGCATCGAATGTTGTTTTTGCAATATTCGTCAAACACAGCCGAACGTCATTAGAGTCAATGGGAGTAGAAGTTACCGAATATGATCGGAACGGATCATCAAACATATGTTCGGTACCAGTATGGCAAATTCAGATTCAGCCACAAAATCCGAACAAATTTGCTCAACTCTTCTCCCCACACCATTACTGACAGACTACCAAACCGCTCATGCTGGAGGATGTTGCAGGCTGCAGAACATTCTCCACAGCGTCTTCAGACTCTGACACGTCTGTCACATGTGCTTAGTGTGGACCTGCTCTCATCTGTGAAGAGCACAGGGCACCAATGTCGAATCTGCCAGTCTTGGTGTTCTTTGGCAAATGACAGTCGCACTGCATGGTGTTGGGCTGTAAGCACAACATCCACTTTTGGACGTCAGGTCCTCATACCACCCTCATGGAGTCTGTTTCTGACAATTTGAGCAGACATGCATGTTAGTGGTCTTCTGGAGGCCGTTTTGCAGGGCTCTGGCACTGCTCCTGTTCCTCCTTGTATAAAGGAGGAGGTAGCAGTCCTACTGCTGGGTTGTTGCCCTTCTGTGGCACCCTCCATATCTCCTGGTGTGTTTGCCTGTCTCCTGGTATTTGCGCCATCCTCTGGACACTGTGCGGACAGACACTGCTACCCTTCTTGTCACAGCTCGCATTGATGTGCCATCCTGGATATGCTGCACTACCTGAGCAACTTCTGTGAGTTGGAGACACCGCCTCATGATACTGTACAATACCTCTAGGGGTGAGGGCAATGACAAAATGCAAAAGTGACCAAAACAAAAGCCAAAAAAGGATGAGAACAGAGAAATGGTCTGTGGTCACCCCCTGCAGAACCACTCCTTTATAGGGGATGTATTGCTAATTGCCTATCATTTCTACCTGTTGTCTGTTACATTTACACAATAGCAGGAGAAATTCATTCACAATCAGTGTTGTTTCATAACTGGTCATGTTGATTTCACAGAAGTGTGATTGACTTGGAGTTACAAAGTGGTGTTTAAGTGTTCCCTTTATTTTTTAGCTTTATGTATGTACAGTGGGTACCGAAAGTATTCAGACGCCTTTAAATTTTCACTCTTTGTTTCATTGCATCCATTAGGTAAATTCCAAAAAGTTCATTTTTTCATTAATGTACACTCTGCAACCCATATTGGCTGAAAAAAAACAAATGTAGAAATGTTTGCAAATTTATTAAAGAAAAACTGAAATATCCCATGGTCAAAAGTATTCAGACCCTTTGCTCAGGCACTAATATTTAAGTCACATGCTGTCCATGTCCTTGTGATCCTACTTGAGATGGCTCTACTCCATCATTGGAGTCCAGCTGTGTTTAATTAAACTGATAGGACTTGATTGGTAAAGGCACACACCTGTCTATATAAGACCTCACAGCTCACAGTGCATGTCAGACCAGATGAGAATCATGAGGTCAAAGGAACTGGTCAAGGAGCTCAGAGACAGAATTGTGGCAAGGCATAGATCTTCCAAGGTTACAAAAGAATTTTTGCAGTACTCAAGGTTCATAAGAGCACAGTGGCCTCCATAATCCTTAAATGGAAGAAGTTTGGCACCACCAGAAGTCTTCCTAGACCTGGCGGTCCAGCTAAACTGAGCAATCGTGGGAGAAGAGCCTAGGTGAGAGAGGTAAAGAAGAACCCCAAGATCACTGTGGCTGCGCTCCATAGATGCAGTAGGGAGATGGGAGAAAGTTCCACAAAGTCAGCTATCACTGCAGCCCTCCACCAGTCGGGCCTTTATGGCAGAGTGGCCCGATGGAAGCCTCTCCTCAGTGCAAGATATATGAAAGCTCGCATAGAGTTTGCTAAAAACACATGAAGGACTCCCAGACTATGAGAAATAAGATTCTCTGGTCTGATGAGACGAAGATAGAACTTCTTGGTGATAATTCTAAGCAGTATGTGTGGAGAAAACCAGGCACTGCTCATCACCTGCCCAATACAATCCAAACAGTGAAACATGGTGGTGGCAGCATCATGCTATGGGGTGTTTTTCAGCTGCAGGGACAGAATGACTGGTTGCCATTGACGGAAACATGAATGCAGCCAATTACAGAGATATCCTGGATGAAAACCTCTTCCAGAGTGCTCTGGACCTCAGACTTGGTCGAAGGTTCACCTTCCATCAAGGCAATGACCCTAAGCACACAGCTAAAACAACAAAGGAGAGGCTTCAGAACAACTCTGTGACCATTCTTGACTGCCCAGCCAGAGCCCAGACCTAAACCCAATTGAGCATCTCTGGAGAGACCTGAAAATGGCTGTCCACCAACGTTCACCATCCAACCTGACAGAACTGGAGAGGATCTGCAAGGAAGAATGGCAGAGGATCCCCAAATCCAGATGTGAAAAACTGGTTGCGTCATTCCAAAGAAGACTCATGGCTGTACTAGCTCAAAAGGTGCTTCTACTCAATACTGAGCAAAGGGTCTGAATACTTAAGACCATGTGATATTTCAGTTTTTCTTTTTCAATAAATTTGCAAAAATTTCTACATTTCTGTTTTTTTTTCAGTCAAGATGGGGTGCAGAGTGTACAATAATGAGAAAAAAATGAACTTTTTTGAATTTACCAAATGGCTGCAATGAAACAAAGAGTGAAAACTATAAAGGGGTCTGAATACTTTCCGTACCCTATGTATGTATGTATAATATATTTAATGTCTTTTATTTTTTTTAAACCTTTTGTAGCTCTGTGTTCAGGCTGTCTCACACACTTCTCTGTTTCAGCCCTCGGCCATAATAAAAGCCGCCCTGATTAAATATCCTTAAAGCATATTGACATTTCTCACTGCATTACAGATATGGATCTGGATATACGACTGTCAGAGGCTCGCCAGGCTAGACAAAGATGGAACAAGTGGTATTTGCGTTTGCACGTTTATTTTCCTGAGAGATAGGAAAACTCAGCCACTACTTAGCACTTAATTCTCATTTTGAAACAATATGGGATTTTTTTCTTCCTATAACCTACATAGACTTTGCATGCAGCAAGTCTAAAAAAAAAAAGAGAGATAAAGGACTGTCGGGAATATCTGGCACGGCTTCTCTCCTGTATTAAAACAACATGAATATATCAGTGCGTTCACACACGTGCATTTTCGGTCTGAATGTTGTTTGGTAAACGGACCGCTCATGGACCAGTGTTAATCAATATGATAGTTCACATGAATGTTTTTCCACGTGAACCAACGGTCTGCTTGAAAAATATTGCAGCATCCTGTGGTTTTATCCATTTTTTTCATAAGGTCTCAATATGCTTCGGAGGGCGTGCAAAAAAAAAACAAACAAAAAAATGAGTATCGGTAATTACTAACATGGAAAACGGTGTTTGGTCTTTGTATATAGCTTTTTAATTATTCATGTACAAAAGCGGATTCTTTACAGATCACAGTGCCGATGGAAAATCATTTATTATAAAGTATATTTTATATTTCATTTATTTTAATATATTTTTTTTTATTTGAAAAATTGATAGTTTTTCATGCGCAATGTGAACTTTATAACTTTAGATCTAGCTAGAAAGGTGCGAATTAAAGAATTTCTGGGGTCTGATAAAACTGGCAGACGGTAAAATTAGGTAAATCTATGGATGGAGATATTTGAGTTTGATGGGTAAGTGAGACAGCACGGGGGGGGGCAGAAGCTGTTTCTAAAGAGGGTTAAACATTCTGAGATTGATCCTCGTATTTTTGGGGTGATAAGTGGCAGCTGAGATCCCAGGCAGCTGCTTTTCTCCTATATTGAAAAGCTTGTATTATGACAACTGATGAAGAGCAAATATGAGACAGATATAATCGTGATGTCCGGATCAGACAAAATAAAAAATCTAGAGAGGACATTTAGGGCTGGCTATAGAGGACTATCTGAGAAGGGGGAGCCAGGAAATGGTTAAACAGCTGTAGAGAATGAGGGCATTTTGCCTATTTCCTATTTCCACCTGCTACACCAGGCAAAGATCAAATCGTCAATATTGATTTAAAAGTCAATAGTCCAGACAGAGGAGACTGAGAGCACAGCGCGGGCACATGAGACCGGAGCAGGTACTGCACTGATACTATGCAGGGAGGAGGGCAGCAGAGACCGATATCGGATCATTTATCAGGGGCTTCCTGGCTGGAAATACATTTCAACGGGATACTGCAGGTATTGAGCAGATTAGTAATCATGAGTATCCCTGTATTCTTGCCTGCGCTCAAAATCCAGAATATCAAGGATTGACGGTAATTAACCCTTGCACTACCCCCCCCCATGTCTCACACAGATTGAGGAAGCTAAGGGTTTGTTGTTTGGAGGGGTTTACATTCTACAGAGATTCTTTCTCTGTGTAAAAGCGGAAAGACGGTGGTCAATAGGGAATTTCTCATCGTGACGAACAAAATCATGCCTCTGCCGCATCAGAAAAAAAAAAAAAAAATCAATTTTGACTCATTATGCCCAAGACCCTTTTGTAAGGAAAAGAAAATCTGGTGACGACTGCCACAGGCTCGCTCTCTAATGTGGGGATCCCCCACCAGCACCCCATATCTCAGCTATCTGGGCAGCAGCATCCTATTAATTCTGTTTATTCTATTTTGACTTGTAGATTACAGTGTGTCACGTAAGAAAAGCCAGCTTCTTTATTCAGACGCCTTAAAATATGTGGCATGTGAGCCGAGTACAAAGTTCCAGCGAGCAGGTTATGTAACGGGAACAGTAAACAGGACAGATGCTGTATGTTCTGGAATAAGGCGATTTTTGCGGGATTTATTATACTGGCTCCAGTTAAAGGTTCATTTTTAAGAAATGATTACATTTGGGCTGGATTTTTACTGTGAATCTCAGATTGTAGTCTTCTGGTGAGCACTGATCTGAAGGGAAACCCTGATTAGTGTAGTAGTGGGACTTCTAGTCCATCCCTTTAGTGTAACTTGCAAACTTGGATCAGTATTCGAAAAATTCTGGGAAATCCATATGAGTCAGATCCTGCCTGAAAGGGGGTGACTCATACAACCACGATCTGTATGCCCTCATATGAACATCTCGCCTTGAGCCAGAGCTAATGCTACTAATTAAGGCTTTGTTCAGACTGTGTTCAGGGTGTACGTTTGGTAAATGCGCTGGGTAATGCTCCTGCCACATATACCAAGGGGTCAGGTCTGCTGTGTTGGTTTTTTGTTTTTTATTGTAGGGGTGACCTATGCATGATGCATGTAGTACCGCGTCACTTCTACTAATTAGAGCTTTTTTTTTTTTCAAAACATACATTGAGAAATCTGGAACGTCTGTCATATGTAATATAAGGACTTGTTCAGACATGAAGGATGTGCGGTGAAGTTTGTGCCCATATTTTGCTGGATTCAATACCAATAAAAAGAGATATTTCGTCCTCCCGCTACTTTTATTATTGGGCCAGAAATTGACCTCCTGCGCGTATTTTTGCAATCCGCATGTCAAATTTGGTTGTGCATTTATTGGTTTTTTTTTTTTTTTTTGTGGAATTTGATCATAGATATGTAAATAGTAGCTGTACTTTTACTGTTGACTCATGAAAATCAATTGTAAAAGTGAAGATAGAAAATTAATAATTACTTTTTTCCCCTACTTTAGTCACTTTTTTGCCTTTTGATAAAAAAAAACTTCAAATATGTCTACAAATCTGTCTGCAGTGAGAGGTCAAATGACTCCTGCTGCCAAAAGAAGTCTTAGGAAAGAGGAAGGAGAGGAGCTGTAGAAAATCAAAAGCAGGAAGGTACAATAAAAAGCTACTGAGGCTTCTTGACAAGTGGAAAATCTGCTAAAATTCAGGATGCGAGTCACATAACAGTCAGAATTCGTGTTATTCCCCATGTACATGCAGGACGTCTTATTCTAAAAAATCACCTGAAATTACAATTATGGTACATTATAAATCTGCAGAAAAATCCCAACTTGTTGTGGCGATGGTCCGTTCCATCTGACCACTGCAGCTAATTAGCGTCTACAGTGGTCTCATGGAGTGAAATATCACCGTGGGGGGCTGGGATGTGCGGAGACTTGTATGGAAGATCTGAAATCAGAAGTTACAAACGTACATAAATTAAAAATGATAGATTTTGAGGTTCTCAAATAAGAAAACTTATAGATGACCCTCTCTTGTGAAAATTACTAATCTTTATTAAATACCATGTTAAGAAAATCTAAAAATCTATATTAAACATCACGCTTTAAAATACAATGAGACAAATAATCATCATTGAGTACAGTTGATATTAAAGGAACTCTCAGTAGAATCAAACCCCCCCCCATGCTGGCTATAAGGGCACGAAGGTCATAGGACGCTGAATAAAATGGTACCTTGATATCTATGATCCGATATCTTATTCCAGAGAAAGCCTCATTTTTCTTAACATGTAAATGCGCCGTTAAGATCTATGGGCCGGACATAGATCTCCCTGGGGATCTACCTCCAGAGGTTATATAATTGAAAGGTGGAGTTACCAGTGTGAGACATGTAGATCAGGAGAGCAGACTGTCAGTCATTACATGTCTCACATTGGTAACACGCCCTTTCAATTATATAACCTCTGGAGGCAGATCCCCAGGGAGATCTATGTCCGGCCCATAGATCTTAACAGCTCATTTACTAAGAAAACATGGATTTCTCTGGAGTAAGACATCGGATATCCGATATCAAGGTATCGTTTTATTCCGCTTCCTATGACCTACATGCCCATATAGACGGCTTAGGAGGGTTTATCCTACTGACAGATTCCCATTTAATTAATAATACCCTAAGGTTTGCGATAGGCACTCATTACCTTTGGTTATTAAACAATGTGTGTCCTGTCGGTATAAAAGATCCATGTCTCAAATATCAAAATGTTACAGTATCTGAAATCAGCACTCCAGAAAGAAAATAGTCAACACTCAATTTGTTACTGAAGCACAAGAGTCAATTCATAATACACCAGCCATAGAAGAGTATTAGTGCCAAATCTGTGCTACAGACGAGGCCATTCATTATGTGCCACCTAGTAATATATCCATCAGGAACAAATGACTGCCCCTAACCTTTCCTAATTGATTCCCCACTTATCGCGGAGGTTAGCGTCCTTTGATAATGATATTCGCTCACCGATCACTCTCCCTGAGGTCGCCTAGTAATACAGGTAAGAAACAATCCATAAGACAAGGATGTATATAACTGAAGAGCTCCAGACGTGCGTCCAGAGGGACTGCCAAGTGTCCCATTTACTCCTCAGACTGATGGGTTATTATGGCTGTGATCTGCAAGCATGCTGAAAAGATGATTGCTATGATTTCATGGATTGTTTTTTTAACTGTTATACCGTGGATTTATTAGGGGACCTCATCTTAGGGGACCACCCTCCTTGAGTGGTAGGAAATCTATTAGGGAACATTAAGGGCAATCATTTGTTCCCAATGGTTATATTAGGTGGCACATCCATTATAATATTGACGTAGGACTAATGTGCAGATATACTGTATGTCTGATGTTTTATGATTTGACTCTTGTTCAGCAATTTCCCATTGAGATTTGATACAGATAACCTCTGACATAATTTAGATTATGGATATGTAACATTTTGAGTTGAGAAACGCATCTTTTAGACCATCTGGACCATCTGTAACGTTAACGTGGGGGAGAGTTCTTTTCTATCGTCTGTAAGCCCTGAAATCACCAGCAGAGGTAACTATCTCGGCACAATTTTGCAGATACTTGCTGTTTTCCTGTATGATGTGTCCACAGCCAATTGGCAATGTGTGATTATACGCCAAAGCATCCCATCCATGTATTATATTTATATGAAGGGGGAAATATTGGCTACACAAAACTCCCCCAAGAGAAATCGTCTGATCGCCGCCTTGTCCATGGTCTTTGCATTTGTATCGAGTATCTTGTCATCTCCAAAGCTGTCTTTAGAGCATGTCTATGACCTATAGATGGTTGCATCCATATCGGGCTGTATCCATACTGCATTTTCAGCGTACACCAAAGATGCGCTCATGGAGAATTACTTGCCAATCCATGCCTCCGATATTTACCCCCTGCATGGATGTCGGTGCATAGAATCCTCTATACAATAAACCAACATTACCAGTTTGATGGGCACCAAAACAGCATTCTCTTGGCCTCCGCCTGATGAAAGGGAATCTGTATATATATTTGACTAGAGTTGGTGCAAATTGATTTGCAGTACTTTGTTCTACAATCGGCCACATCAGTAATCTGTGCCCATCGGACAGGAGCCTTGAGGAATTCCTCGTACATCACGGCATCCGCAGCGCTTCTTTTGATCAGCCGGCCTGGCGCAATGTCATTGTGGTGACTTATCACCGAGATGGCTAACAAAAAAAAAGATTACACATGGATGCCGGGTGTTGGTGGTGGTTTTTTAGGGCTCCTGTCTGGTAGCCACACTTTACTGACGTAGCTGATGGACCGAGTCCTGCAATCAATTTGCACCAACTCTCCACTCTCAGCAGCCATAAAAAAAGTAGTTTCTCTACTCCTCACCCCTAGATAGTGAGTTGTGGTAAAACCAGGGTTGTGGAGTCAGTAAGCCATACCTTCCACTCAGAGTTCTCAATTTCCCTGACCCTGACTCCACAGCCCTGCCTCACTACTGAACATGTGCATAAAATACAGCACAGATTCATCTAATCTACAACTCCACAGCACTGGTCACTACTGAGCATGTACATAAAGTGCAGCACAGATTCATCTCATCTACGACCCACAGCACTGGTCACTACTGAGCATGTACATAAAGTGCAGCACAGATTCATCTCATCTATGACCCCACAGCACTGGTCACTACTGAGCATGTACATAAAGTGCAGCACAGATTCATCTCATCTATGACCCCACAGCACTGGTCACTACTGAGCATGTACATAAAGTGCAGCACAGATTCATCTCATCTATGACCCCACAGCACTGGTCACTACTGAGCATGTACATAAAGTGCAGCACAGATTCATCTCATCTATGACCCCACAGCACTGGTCACTACTGAGCATGTACATAAAGTGCAGCACAGATTCATCTCATCTACGACCCCACAGCACTGGTCAATACTGAGCATGTACATAAAGTGCAGCAGAGATTCATCTCATCTATGACCCCACAGCACTGGTCACTACTGAGCATGTACATAAAGTGCAGCACAGATTCATCTCATCTACAACCCCACAGCACTGGTCACTACTGAGCATGTACATAAAGTGCAGCACAGATTCATCTCATCTACGACTCCACAGCACTGGTCACTACTGAGCATGTCCATAAAGTGCAGCACAGATTCATCTCATCTACGACTCCACAGCACTGGTCACTACTGAGCATGTACATAAAGTGCAGCACAGATTCATCTCATCTATGACCCCACAGCACTGGTCACTACTGAGCATGTACATAAAGTGCAGCACAGATTCATCTCATCTACGACTCCACAGCACTGGTCACTACTGAGCATGTACATAAAGTGCAGCACAGATTCATCTCATCTACGACCCACAGCACTGGTCACTACTGAGCATATACATAAAGTGCAGCACAGATTCATCTCATCTAGACCCCACAGCACTGGTCACTACTGAGCATGTACATAAAGTGCAGCACAGATTCATCTCATCTATGACCCCACAGCACTGGTCACTACTGAGCATGTACATAAAGTGCAGCACAGATTCATCTCATCTATGACCCCACAGCACTGGTCACTACTGAGCATGTACATAAAGTGCAGCACAGATTCATCTCATCTACGACCCCACAGCACTGGTCACTACTGAGCATGTACATAAAGTGCAGCACAGATTCATCTCATCTACGAACTCACAGCACTGGTCACTACTGAGCATGTACATAAAGTGCAGCACAGATTCATCTCCTCTACGACTCCACAGCACTGGTCACTACTGAGCATGTGCATAAAGTGCAGCACAGATTCATCTCATCTATGACCCACAGCACTGGTCACTACAGAGCATGTACATAAAGTGCAGCACAGATTCATCTCATCTACGACCCCACAGCACTGGTCACTACTGAGCATGTGCATAAAGTGCAGCACAGATTCATCTCATCTATGACCCCACAGCACTGGTCACTACAGAGCATGTACATAAAGTGCAGCACAGATTCATCTCATCTACGACCCCACAGCACTGGTCACTACTGAGCATGTGCATAAAGTGCAGCACAGATTCATCTCATCTACGACTCCACAGCACTGGTCACTACTGAGCATGTACATAAAGTGCAGCACAGATTCATCTCATCTACGACTCCACAGCACTGGTCACTACTGAGCATGTACATAAAGTGCAGCACAGATTCATCTCATCTACGACCCCACAGCACTGGTCACTGCTGAGCATGTACATAAAGTGCAGCACAGATTCATCTCAACTAACAACCGAGATTTTATATCAGGAACAGAACAGACATTTATAGGACATTTCATAACTTTCCCAAATTATTGTGAAAACATTTACAGCACATCCTGCATTGTACTACTGAACCCAATTTATTATACATTTTAGGAGGCGATCCATTTTATACTGATTCCACCAAAATGGACACTGATTCCGACTGCACGACTCCGACTCCACAGCCCTGGGTAAAACTGGTAACAGCTTTCCCCAAATTAAGTGGCAACATGGGAGCAGAAGATAATTCTGGTAGCACATCTTAGAGATGTGTTTGGAATCACAGATCGCTGATGAGATGTGTTTGGAATCTAACAGCTAAGTCTCTAACGAGATCGCTACTGCGTCATAAATGGTGACGCAGTAGTGATCTCGTTAACGATCTCGCTTGTGATCCCGTTTAGTGTGGCATACCCTTTAGTATGGAGCTTCTTATCTGTATAAGGAAGTGGGACACCGCAGCGCTTTAGTGGCTTCTGGTCTAGAGATCCTCAGATAAACTCTGCGGTGAACAGACAAGATCAAGACACGAAAATCATTAAGACAAATGGTAGAAAAAAAAAAGGCAAGAAATACATGGGGCTGAAGCCTGGCAGGTGGATGTGGGACACGGGCCCTTGGGCCACAGGTGCTGCGGATTTACAAACAAGCCGAGGAGGGGATAGGAATGGATGGTGGTGGGCGCTGATGTGAGTAGGAACAGAGGCCGCTTGTTATCCGGAGGACTTGACTGTACATTCACCATTGTTCTAGGCATGGCCTGGGGCGGCAGACAAAGCCAGAGCCCAATACTTTCATTAGAAGCTAAATGTATAGTCCCATACGGTTATGAAAGACCGGATTGTAAGCTCTGCGGAGAAGATGGTCGTTTTAGTGGTGATGTAATGTCTAATAGTAATCCAGTCCTGTGATATTTAACTACTAACATATCTGCTAGGCTCACAGGGAAGGTAAACGTGTCTCCTCTAACGCTACGTGGACTATCTCATTGGTTAGATCTCTACATCGACTCATATTCTTCTTCTGATAATATTATAGGATGATGGACTTCCATTCGGGGCTCGAGGACCCCCTGCCAGCAGCCCCTGTAGGGTTCCCCATGGCAGCCATAATGGTTGCCCCCTAGCTCGTATATTTTTGTATATTCTATAACTTTGTAATTGCCATATTGCTTCCATTTACCATAGCACTTTTTGTTCCTTTCCTACAGATAGTAAAGGCAGGCCGCGGTGACATAGTGTTTGCTGCTCACCATGCCGGGGATTGTCGTGTTTCGCCGGCGCTGGTCTGTGGGCAGCGATGATTTGGTATTACCGGGGATCTTCCTCTTTGTATTGCACAGCACGTGGTGAGTAAGAAGGTTTATCATATAACCCTGATAATCTGTAGTGCTTGAGAGGCGAGCCTGGTAATCTTTAGGCCAAAGAACGGATTGTGTAAAGTGACAGAGCTTTTCTCCTAAGCAGATAAATCTACAGAAGATCGCGAAACTGAAGCCAGCCATGGGTAGAAAGATCTGACCACAATATGATGAACATGTACAAAAAGATATTTCTCATGATCAGTCATTGGTATCCTGGGAAATATTGTGCATTAGAATTGCCATAAATGTTCATTTCCTGGACAATATGTAGTTTATTAAAGGCTATAAAAGTATTGTTTAAATGAAATATAGATTTTTATTTTTTTTGTGGTGGGTTAAAAATGTTAGCTCCTACAGCTTGCATGCATTAAAGTACATTATGAGCTGCTCAATGCTGTTCGGCGTCAATCCCAGCAGCGTGACTCGCTGGTGGCTCGGTCTAAGCTCTATTCTGATCATGTTTAATTACAATTAAGCTTAGAGTGGGGTTCAGAAAAAAAGAGGATAGGCTGGAGACTGAGCTTATAAGTAGCCAGGTATTGGGATTGACACAGCAATGTGTTGTAACATATACAAGCTTTAGTCTGCATTCACACGTAGCGGTCATGCTGCAGCTTTTAAACACAGCAGCCCTTTGTCTCCGTGGTGTTTTGTGCAGGGAAATGGTAAATCACTTAATCTTGCAGGGAAACGGCGATTTCACCTGCAAAACCACTCGGCCACTATGTATGGCCCTTCTGCGTGGGAACGCAACCTGAGAAGCGCAACTATAGAGGTTGTTAATGAAAACCAGTTACAGAGATGTTTTTTCACATGATTCATTAACAGGAAATAAAACAGGGTCATAGCCTTTAAAGGAATTCTAAAACTAAAAAAATGTTCTGTGTTGTTAAGTTGTTGGGGGTCTGGGTTCTGAGACCCCCACTAATCGATCAAAAAGAAGGTCAGATACTCTGAAAGCATCTTCAGCGGAAGCAGTAGAACGTTTGTGGGTCCATACACTTCTCTGCCTGCTCCCCGAGGATTAGCCAAGTACTTATACCTTTTCGTTTTAGCAGTGGTTGGGGGTCTCGGGACAAGGACCACCATCAACCAAAGCTACTATTCAGTGGCTAAAACTTACCAAACCTGGTTTAAAAGTATCTCTGTGCGCCCCCCCTTGACTGATGGCTCCCGTTCATTTACTCGCGATAGCCGAACTTTCCGTAGGGTGGCCAGGCTGCATTGTGACGCCATTTACCATACCTGTAGACTATCCCAATATCTGCAGGTTAGTAGTGTTTTCCAAGGTGACAAGTTTCCTTTAGGCGACGTGCACATGATCAGTATTTGATCAGTATTACATCAGTGTTTGTAAGCCAAAACCAGGAGGAAACGTGTAATAGAAACGCGTCACCACTTCTGTATTTATCACCCACTCCTGGTTTTGGCTTCCAAGTATTGATGAAAAATACTGTACGTGTGAACGTGACCTTAAGCAGAAGTCATACTTTGTGGCGTTTTAATATACTTACGATTGTCTCTCACAGGTTTGTTATCCTATCTGTGGTTCTCTTTGGACTGACCTATAACCCGAACGAGACATGTTCCCTGAATCTGGTGGATCACGGCCGTGGGTATCTGGGCATTTTGCTGAGTTGTATGATTGCAGAGGTGGCCATCATCTGGTTGAGCATGAGAGGTGGAATCCTGTACACAGAGCCTAGAGACTCCATGCAGTATGTGCTATACGTCCGGCTTGGTGAGTAAGAGTTACCAGCAAGATTTCTCTTGCTACATATGCGTAATGTGCAAACAAATAATTCTTCCACGGTTTGCTGTCCCTTGTAGCAATTCTGGTGATCGAGTTTATTTATGCCATCGTGGGTATTGTCTGGCTCGCTCAGTATTACACATCCTGCAATGATGTCACCGCGAAGAACGTTACGCTGGGTAAGTGGAGGCAAAGCCTTTAACACCGTGAATAGTAAACCTATCTTGGCGTTCAGATCTGCAAAAAAAAATTTTATTTAGCAACAATAACTTTAATTTTCAGTCGATAAGGCCTCATTTAGGGCTTGATCGTGCAGGAGGAGTTGTATTGTTTAATGGTTTTTATTTATTTTACTGCTCCTGTTTTTAATTTGTTCTTTTTTATAAACTTTTTAATGTTTATTTGAACCATTTATGTAGTCTTATTAGGGAATTCCACAAAGTGATCTGATAGCTGATGCTTTGATGTACTTGGTATAACACAGAACAGTGTCGTCTATCAGTATTAGAGCGCATACAGACGTCTGAGATCGGACCACTGACTTGCTATAGGTCTCTCTATCTGAGTGGGATATCTTCATAGAAATATATGAAGTCATTATGATTAGTGATGAGTGAGTATGCTCGTTACTTGGGTTTCCCTGAGCATGCTCGGGTGGTCTCCGAGTATTTGGGCGTGCTCAAAGATTTAGTTTGTGTCGCCGCAGCTGCATGATTTGTGGCTACTAAACAGCCTGAATACATTTGGGAGTCCCTAGCAAACAGTCATTCCTCACATGTATTCAGGCTGTCTAGCAGCCGTAGATCATGCAGCTGCGGTGACACAAACTAAATCTCCGAGCATGCCCAAATACTCGAAGATCACCCGAGCATGCTCGGGAAAACTCAAGCTTGCAAGCATACGCGCTCATCACTAGTTACGATCAAGCCTGAACAGTCGCAACCAGTCTGTTTATTACAGTCCGATCTCAGACCGATTGGCATGGGTGTCTGAATGTGCTCTTAAACTGTGAAACTACCTTTTAGGCCCTGGGAGCCTAGCTGTCAGTCATTGCTGGACTCCCACAGTGATCCCTTGGTGATCCCAACCAATGCATGATGTACATCAGGGAACCTTAAATGGGGTGGCCATATAACAGGGCTGGCTTAGGTGATGAAACAAGTCAGTTAGCGACACACAGCATGGCTGACGTGATAACACAGGAAAGTTTGTTTTGGGTCGAACACAAGCTGAAAGTGGATCTGCTGGGACGGGTGGGAATGTCTTCAGTTTTGGGGCACTTTTCTATTAAATATTTAGGGAGAATTATTTTTTTCCAACTGGACATCCCAACGAACAGGTCACATGGGCACAATATGAAGAGTTTATGAATGTAAGTGTGTATACCTGGAGACCTAATGCTCGCCTATGCATGTCTGTTATATTGCACTGATCCCTTCATGTTCTTTGACCTCTGTACAGGCATGGTGGTCTGTAACTGGGTGGTCATCCTTAGTGTCTGCATTACGGTTCTCTGTGTGTTTGACCCGACTGGAAGAACCTTCGTGAAGCTGCGTGCAACAAAGAGAAGACAAAGAAACCTGCGCACTTACAACTTGCGGTATAGGAACTTTCCTTCTTGCCATTTTTCTACCGCTCCGATGTTTTGTATTTCTCAGCTTCACCCTCTCCTTTTTTTCATGGTTGTAGACACCGCCTGGAGGAAGGTCAGGCCAGCAGCTGGACCCGTCGTCTGAAAGTCTTTCTGTGCTGCACTCGCACAAAGGACTCTCAGTCTGTAAGTAAACGCAATGACATCCCTTTAATTCCCCCGTCTGACAATCGGCACAAGGATGCCTGACTAATAAATTCATCTGGTTGTAAGAGATTTCATGGACTATCAATCAATGAGAATCTTACTGTCTGAATAACTCTCTCTACACAGCTATGCCCCCAACTCCCAGCCTTCGGGTTTGTGCAGATGACCGTATTTTCGGTGTGAGGGCGATCTAGCAAAAAAATATTGGATTGCACTCTGACCAATGGTATTCTATGGGGTCGTGCACTTGTCTATTTTTTTTTCCCCTACGACAGAGTATGTCTGATTTAAAAATTACAGCATGCACGATTTACATCTGATATTCAGATTGCACTTGGCCATGCAAGTCAATGAGCCAGTGGAAAACATCGAACCGCACTTGGATGACATTTTTGCTTTCACATCGGAGTGTGGTTGGATGTGTTGGAGTGTGGTTGGAGTGTGGTTGGAGTGTGGTTGGAGTGTGGTGGAGTGTGGTTGGCCTGATTCTCTCGTATGACAGAAAATACAGTGGTGTGATCCTAGCCTTACAAGTAATTACTGTGCAATATATATTGGCATGGTCCGAAGGTTGGCACCAAAAGTTGTCATCTCTTCAATGAATTGGCCATATTTTAATTCAACCTGATGACCCTTTAAATGCAACTGGAGAATGTTGATGGAACTTTTTTTCTTTCTTCCCTTGTATCTGTGGGGGTCCCAGATATCGAACCCCCACCTTCTGATTTCTAATATGACATAGTGATATGCTAAAGCATAAAATTTGGGTACAAGCAGTCCATTTTTTGGTCTTTCTATATACTGTTTTGCATTGTACCTTTACGTAGTGAGACATAGGCTTTATTCTTGCCCATGGACAGGCATGCTCCTCTGATTGCATATCGCTGTCATTTGTCAGGACCTGCGGTATTGCTGTCATTAGTCGGTGTAGAGAGCTATTTCCAGGGACTGTGGTTTGTCTTGGTCATAGCTTGGGTCAGACATTAGCGCTGCTGATGGAGCAGAGATGTGAATGAAATGCTGGACGTCGTTATTTCTTGTAATCTGTTACAGCTTCATTTCTAATACAATTAGAGGAGCTTACAAAGCATTACTGCCATAATTAACCCTTCTATAGCCCTCCAGGGAGCTTGCTCCATCCTCCCACCTCTTCTCTCTGCACGCTTACATACAGAAAGCTGTATAGATCTGAGATTCGTTCTATATCGGGTGCAACGCCTCCCATAGCAGAGCTGATCTGTGTTGGCGTAAAGCATTGGACATCTTTGATACCATAGGCCACTGTGGCCCCTGTTTTTGGTGCCATTCAGGCTGACACCTTCCTCCCTGCGGCATTGATTAGTCCTGTAATAAAATGTTACTATGCAGTAGATGTATAATGTCTCCTCTGTGTAGGGGAAACCATATGCATATAAGCAGTGCTGTGTTTGTCTGCGGTGCGTGGCGATTGCATGTGGACATTTTTGTTACAATGGGATCGGATAAAAGCGCCAGAAATGTCTATAAAAATGGTTTCTCACTCCTGTCCTTGTACAACACACTAGGGCCCTGATTCATCATTGCCGCTGCTTCTGTTTTTTTTTTCGTCTAGTTGTTTTTTGTGCCACTTTTTTGTTTTGTTTACACCCAATTAATAATTTTATTTATTTGTGCAATTTTTGAAGGTTTTTTTTTTTTTTTATGCTCACCTGTATTTTAAAATCACATAATTTGGTGCAACTGTACTCCAGCGCCCCCCAAAATTTTGTTGTTTTTTTGCACTTGATTCCAAAAGTTGCACCTTTTGTGACATTTCAAAAAAGAAGTAACTTTTGCTCAAAAATGGCTAATTACAGGGAAGATGCCCTTTTTTTAGCTGTGTTCATGAATCACGTATGCCATTTTGATTAGTTTGAACATTGATGAATACCACGGAACAAAAAAAAATGATTAAAAAAAAAACCCTATAAAGTAGATCCCTGCCTTAGTCGGGTAGCCCACCCATGCCGAATGCTATTGTTGTGTAGGATATGTGTGCACAGTCCTTTTACCTGGACAGATATATTGAATGCTGACTGATGATATAATAGGTTATTAAATTAGCACCAAACACATGTTGTGCCTATCGGGAGGCTTCCGTACAAAGTATCATCTCCACTGACTGATATCGTTGAGGAAGAGGAGGATCCGGTTATTGGAATGTTAATGGCCGATCCTGTCATTTTCCGGTATATAATCCTCTGTCGTAGATAGCACAGGAATTCTAGTCTGAGCGTTTCTCTGTATATGGGAGAAAGCTGGTGGCTGAACGATGTGTGTATTGGGGTCTTTACAGTGGGCTATGAACGATCAGTTATGCTACCATCACCCTATGTCAAAAGTAATAAATTATACCCTCTCTTTTAGGACGCTTATTCAGAAATTGCCTATCTGTTTGCCGAGTTTTTCCGGGATCTGGATATTGTTCCTTCTGACATCATTGCTGGGTTAGTTTTGCTGCGCCAAAGACAGAGAGCAAAGCGTAACGCAGTGCTGGACGAGGTAAGATCCCTGTAGCACTCAATCACTAACTTGTATAGCCATCATATAGACACTGAGCGCAAAGAGTACAGGACGTGAGGTCTGGACCGGCTGTCGATCTCCTGACACAACCTGAACAGCCTTCGAGGTTTATCTTGTGTGATACATATGGGATTGGATGCCTTTCCTAAAGATTTATTTGGGGAAGCCTATCCTGGCCTCCAGAGGACAGATCAGAAATTTCTAAAAACAAATTCCACCAATCTGAATAGAATATATCCAAATACCCTTATATGAAATTTCTGCAACAATTCTGCCACATGTGAATAGCCCCTAATAAATGTAAGTGGTAGATCCTCTCTCTGTATAGTGCTCCCTAACTGATCCTTATCTATTCAATTATATGCACCGATCTGCTATGACATAATCAGATCAGTATATTTATGCGAAAAATATACATATCCAAATTACTGAATAAGCAGGTGCCTTATTTGCCTTGTATATGTATTCTAACCCCTAAAGGTTATATCATAGTAGTAGTTAGGTGATTTTATATATTGTCCCCATAGATGTTATAAAGTGAAAGAAGTGACAACTTTCTAGCAGCAAAGGAGTAAGGTCAGGTTCACAGTGCTTCTTAGGCCAGGGTCAGACATGTGATAAACTTGCACAAGTCTCACATGTCAATACCCGGCACTGCCGCAGGCACTTGGGACCGGAGCGTGCGGCTGCATGTATTTCTATGCAGCCGCACGCTCCTGTCCAAGTGCCTGCGGCAGTGCCGGGTATTGACATGCGAGACTCGTGCGAGTTTCTCGCATGTCTGACCCTGACCTTACCCTCATGTCAGTGGCTACATCTAAGCCCTGGAGAACAGCATTGACACCTTTTGTGCTGACGGGGCCATTAACTGTAATGATGCAGACAAAGTCGCTGTGTTCTCTAACAGACATAACTTTCAACCGTATCCTCCTCTTTCAGGTGGGCACCAATATGGCCGCCTCAAATGGGCAGATATGGTTGAAAATGTTATGCTACAGAGAGCACAGTTACTCCGCCTACATCATTACAGTCAATGTCTCCATCAGTACATGCACTGAATCCTCTTTTCCAGGGCTTCAGACATGAGCCCTTGACAAAGCCACTGTGAGGGTGAAACGCAATGTAAACCCAGCCTTAATGTGATATTCAGGAAAGTCATTATTTTGTACTGTGAAATAAAATATGCTCTAATTTTCTCTCTATTTTCTACTTTAAGGCTAATAACGATATATTGGCTTTCTTGTCTGGCATGCCAGTCACCAGAAAAACAAAATATCTGGACCTGAAAAATACTGTGAGTATTGGTGAATCTCCATCTCTCTGTAAGCTAATGCCGGTCCTGATTGCTTTTTTCTCACTATGTCCTCCTTACTACAGCAAGAGATGCAGCGGTACAAGGAGGTCTGTTATTACATGCTGTTTGCACTGGCGGCATATGGCTGGCCCATGTACCTCATCCGGAAACCAACTTGTGGCATCTGCCGGTTGGCAGGGGCTTGCTCGTAAGTACTCCTTTTCATTTATGTAGCGTATATTTTGCTTTCCAATCCTATGTCTATGGTGTCAATACACTAAGATCCCCTGTACACGAGGGCGCACAGCTTGACTGTTACACATAACCTGGATCTATGTTGTGGACACTTGGCCTTCCAGGAGAACTCAGTCTGATACATGGCACACGATGGAGCATGCTACTTGTGATCTTGTGGAGCACATACACGGGGTCTCGGTTTGTGCATTGTGTATATATAGCGGTACTTTTACATTCATACCTTGGCCTTTATTGTCTAACACTCACCCACTCCTTGGTTTCACGTCCTTAGGAGCTGCTGTTGTCTCTGCTCTACCCGTCCTCGCTTTGCCCCTGGAGTTACCATTGAGGAGGATAACTGCTGCGGGTGTAACGCCATTGCAATAAAGCGTCACTTCCTGGACGAGAACATGAATATGGTGGACATTGTGTACACGTCGTGTCATGATGCGGTTAGTCTTCTATCATGCTCATTTTCCTTTCTATAGTCAGGTCCACTGACCGTCAGGTACAAATTTATGAAGACTCCTTAAAAGATGAAGCTATAGTAATCTGTCATGACCTACCCTGCTATATTGCGAATATCTTTTTTTTAATGAATTTTTCCATAGTTTTTATGTTTTTTAAAAGCGTTGTCCACTACTAGGACAACCCCTTCTCATTCCCCATACTTGGCCCCGATAAATTATTAAAAACAAACTTCTACATCCCATGCCAACGCTGTTCCTGCGGTGTCAGCGCTCGCTCCCCTGGGGCTCTAGTGTGGTTGTGATGACACGTGAGCCTGGTGCCCAATCAGCGCTGACGTCACTGTCCCCCCTGCTGTCAAATTGAACATGTAGAGGAAGTCAGAAATCAGCTGCAACCCGGACTTCCTCTTCATGTTGACTTTGTCCGAAGGCGGGGCCAGTGACGCCAGCACTGATTGGGCGCAGGGGTCACGTGTCCTACATCTGCACGAGCCCCAGGACTGCGAGTGTCGACACCTGTGGAACAGCATCCGCACAGGAGGTGAGTATAAGCTCTTTTATTTTATCGAGGCCAAGCCTGGGGAATGAGGAAGGGTTGTCCTTGTAGTGGACAACCCCTTAAAGGACATCTTGTCCCTTGAAGACTCTTTCGTACAGCTAATTGCAGTGTTACCTCAGAGAGTAGCATACAGATCTATGTTGTCCCCTTCATAAGAATGCTAGTCTGTGGCAATATTTAATGGGTTGTCCAGGACTAAATAGTTTTTTGGCTCATAGTAAAAAAAAAATAAAATAAACCGGCATATAACAACTACCTTCCTATTCTATCCGGCGCTGGATCACCGACTGTTCCTGCCAGAGATTCCAGCTGCTCCATGTCAACAGAGCAGCTCTTCTACGTCCAGGTTGCTTTCTCCAGTTATGCGGCGGGGAGACGACTCTCAATCAGCACGACATCACGAGACATCACTGCTCTGTCGACATGACGTCAGCGGAAGCTGCTAAATCGCAGGTGCGGTCTCAGACTGCTCTGTGCCGGCAGAGATCGATGGTGGGCAAAAGAGGCAGGTACTTAGCAATTACTTTCCTGTTAGGTCTTAGGTCCATTGTTTAAAACTAATTTAGTCCTGGATAACCCTTTCAAGGCTGTATGATCTTATATAAATATGTTCACAAATGCAGCTCTAGTTTAATTCCAAAACTGGAAATGTCCTTTTAAGGGTTTGTTAAGATGAGCTTTCCTTATGATGGGGCATAAATGTTAGATTGGTGGCGGTCTGAGAGCCGGCACCTCCACTGATCAGCTATCAGCAGGTCCTATAGCTGGGGGAAGTCCCCAGAACATCACAGCGCCACACACTCTGTAGTGGCCATTCTCAGGAACTGCTGCTCAGGCTCCTATTGAAGTGACTAAGAATTGAGCTGATCTATTAACAACTAATGACGAATACTAAGGATATTAAGGATATGTCATTAATATCCTAGTATTGGACAAGCCCGTTAAATCATACCAATTTTCTAGAACTTGTATATATGGCTGGAAATGTTATAACATTATAGTGGATTTAATTATAAACTATATTTCTAAAGTTTTGATTGCATTTATTATATACTAAACCAAGTCAAGGCAAGTGACGTGAGGACCTAGACGTCTGTGGTTGGAAATATATATTTAATAGACTATTTGGATTCCAATGATTATTATTTATCATGTGTCCTAAGGGTATGAAATATGAGACAAGTTGGGATCCAAGTGCTGGTACCCCTACGATCTCATACATGTGAGCTCCCCCTCCAGACAACAATGTGGGGGATACAGAATTAAGAGTGTGTTATTGGAAGTTGAAAAATTTCATTCTTCATCTATATTTTCCCTTTCCAAGTGGTTTCTATTGGCATTTATAGGGTGTTCTCTTACTATAGGTTTATGAAACCCCATTCTTTGTGGCTGTCGATCATGAAAAGAAGAAAGTTGTGATTAGTATACGTGGCACTCTCTCTCCAAAGGTAGAAGAATAGATGCATGCTTCATCACTGGATATAAGGACAACGGATATAGGTAATAAGTCATGTCAAACTTCTCACGGTGTATTCCCAGGACGCCCTGACGGACCTCACCGGAGATGCGGAGCGCCTGCCAGTGGAGGGACACCATGGGACATGGTTGGGGCACAAGGTATGGATGGGTCGGCTTTTTACTGGGTGATCCAGAGGGTAGCATGCCGAATCAGTAGCTGACCTATCTCCCCTATTTATATTCCATGATGTACATATGCTCTAATCTCCTATATGACAACGGAAATGTATCACACCCATTGCAGAAGAAAGGGATTTTCTGTTTGATTGGTGTCAGCCATCAATAATTTCTTGATTTTTGAAAGCAAGGTGTTTGCAGATGTCATCACCGCAGCCTGTAGTTTCCGGATACCTATACTTATGAATAGTTCTTCTGTTTTTGCAAAGTGTTACAAGTTTAGTGACCCTTTAATCTGTTAATCTGTAGTCAGTCTTGCACTATCTGCATTACTCACTCATGTGGCGTAAAGTGCACAGTATTTTAAGGTGCCATGACCCTTTGAAATGAAACGAGCGGTACATAAACTTTGCCCTTTTAGCAATGTCATCTAGTGCCGCTTGGTAATCAGAATATGTGACCTCATTCCAGTGATTTCATGTTTCCAGGGAATGGTTCTTTCTGCTGAGTATATTAAAAAGAAATTGGAGCAAGAAATGGTGCTTTCTCAGGCATTCGGCAGAGATCTGGTAAGAATAAAGATAAGATTGGCACAAGCGTGGGGCATTTTTGTATTTCCCTTTTTATAAATCCCTGTGTAGAGTAGGCTCTTTCTTGGATTTATAAGAGACATTTGGAGACTTCTGGGTGATAGTCCGAACTTCAAAATTATAACAAAATGTTGATAAAATTAGCTGCAGTGTATACATTGGAGAAGATCACGTCTGAAGTGACTCTGACTCCAAGTCTGCTACACGGTATGGATCATTTAATGAACTATAGGATATGTAGATATATGGTCTATTGGGCCTGAATTGTCTTTGTGTGATCACAGAGGATTGTATATTCATTGCAGCTCAAGTTAAACCGCCTGTGACTTAAACTAGGCTGTCGCTGAATCTAGGACATCTCATCTCATGGACTACTTCTTGTGTTCTCAGGGACGTGGAACCAAACACTATGGCCTAATTGTGGTGGGTCACTCGCTGGGAGCTGGCACTGCTGCTATTCTTTCCTTTCTTCTACGTCCACAGTACCCCTCCCTAAAGTGTTTTGCTTACTCTCCACCAGGCGGCCTCCTAAGGTACGTACTCTGTAAATGTCTTGAACGAAGTAGTCATCTGTAGGCCTCACTAATACCATGCTAATTTATTTTCAGCGAGGATGCTATGGAGTATTCCAAGGAGTTTGTTACATCTGTCGTACTTGGGAAAGACTTAGTACCCAGGTAATTTTTTAGAAATATTTTAAACCTACACACTAGAGTAAGGGTTCCTAACCTGTGGCTCGGGAGCCACATGTAGGTTGCAGGCCCATGATATGTGGCTTGTGGCTGTGTGCCAGCTTGGTGTCTGGTACCAGATCAAGCAACCAGCTATGGAGAAAAGGTCTCCAGACTTTTGTGAGTAGCCCCACACAGAAGAGCAGATCTTGATCTAAATCTTCTGGCAGGGGTGATGAGGAAGAGAAATAAATATTGTAAGCTGGATATAAGATACTGATGGTCGTAGGGGTGCTTCAAGCTGGACGCAATAATGTGGTGAGAGTAGCTGATTCGGGAACACCAACTTGGGGTTAAGTGGGAACCAATGGAAGTAAGTATCCTGCCTATATGGGAAGAAGGCACAAGGTAAGTATCCTCCCTTTATTGGAAAGGGGCACAAGGCAAGTATCCTGCCTATATGGGAAGGGAGCTCAAGGTCTCAGTTTGTATTCTGTGGAGAAGCTTTGGCTGTCATCACATTGGTCATGATGGGTTCTGAGTGTTATTACTGTAGAGGAGAGCCCTGGAAGTGGCTTGCAACCATCTTTCAGTTGAATGTGGCTTTCAAGGTAAAAAAAAGGTTGAGGAGCGCTAAACTATAGCATACATTGAGGTAACCCTAAATGTTCTTTTCTGTAGGATAGGCTTGTCTCAGCTTGAAGGCTTCCGCAGACATCTTCTAGATGTTCTTCAAAGAAGCAACAAGCCAAAGGTTTGTAGTGTATAGATTTCTGTGCTATAGTGGATTTGTCTTATGGCACTCATTACTCTAAATGCATTCTTGTATTTTCCTGCTTTCTTAGTGGCGGATTATTCTCGGGGGTACTAGGTGTATACCTAAATCAGAACTTCCTGATGATTGTGAGGGATAACTGTGCCTAGTAACCGGCTTTGGACTCACCCTAGTGACCTAACCATAGCACTGTCAGCCAGCACCCCACTTTACCCTCCTGGACGGATCATTCATGTTGTGCACAATCATCCGGCAGAGCAATGCTGGTGAGAAGGCAATGGCGTTTTCTATAGATCTACTATTTAGCACTTATTAGTACAAATCTTTCTTGTATGGTGCATCATAATCCTTCTGTTCTTAGTTTCTGGGATCAAGAGGAACCGACTTACTTTGCCATTTGGGGAGACAACAAAGCATTTGAAGAAGTAATAATCTCTCCGGCCATGCTGCACGAACACCTTCCTCATGTGGTAATGGAGGGCCTGAACAAGGTGAGGAAGATGTTACTTAATGTTTGTTTGTAGGGTTTTAGGATAAGAAGAATGGCTTTTTTTCGGAGTTTCAACTCTGGTCCAGACACTTTTTAATGGAGATGAGTTGCAATACCAGGAACAGCCCATGGTAATAAGCGGCGCAATTTCTGAGGGAGAAATGGGTAGACCTAGTTTTCTGTCCCCAGACAACTCCTTTAACCTAGAAAAATCTATTCCTATCATATAACAATACTAGAGGCCATTTCTGTCCTGAGCCCACCATTCTCCTACCTACCCGTAGACTTCAGCATGCCGGCAATATCCTGGTTTGGACCAGCCCAAATTGGCCTGTAGGTTGTCCTGCCATACGACTGCCTAGCCTTTCATCGTGGTCTGGTCTGAGAATTGCACACTTACCTGTCTGGTGTATTATACCTTTCTTATCTCTCCTGTGTAGGTGTTGGAAAATTATAACAAGGGCAAAACTGCCCTTCTGTCAGCTGCCAAAGTGATGGTGAGTCCAACAGAAGTTGATCTGAACCCAGAACTGATCTTTCATCAGCCGCCTCATCTGTCGCCACCTATTCTGGAGGTGATCCCTGCAATCATGCCTGGCACAAATGCCAACAGGAGGAACAGCAGCACTAAGTAAGTTGGGAACGTCAGGAAGAATTAGTGGGGGTATCTGCTGAGTGTTATCAGGAGCCATGAGAGGGGTTCTTTAGTAAATGACTTATCCCTGTCTTTCGGGCTGTGACATTTCTGTGATCCATTGAATGTTCCTGTTATAGTGTTTTCTGTGACTCCATTTTTCATTTTTTTTTTGTTTCTCCCATTGTACCTCATACACTCCCCACTTTCCTTACGCATGTTTCTTGTCCTCATTATTCAGGGTCCCGTCTGGTGTCATTTCTCTTTGTTCGCCTGTGTAATGGACACTGTTCTGTCAGTTTTTCTTGCATTACCATGGCCTGTTTGTCGTGATTAGTAATCTCTCATCTGTGAGTCTTTTCAATCTTTATCATATTACAGTTGTGATGCTGCTGTTTTTATCATCCATCTTTATTCTTCATAGTTGTTAGTCATGCCGTGTTGTCCGCCAGAATCCACCCTGCCTAGTTTTAGTCTCTCAGGTTTGTGAATTCATAACTCCTCTGCTGTGAATCCTTACTGCAGGTTAGTGTCTGAAATCTGTGGAATTGCTCTTCCTTTGAATGTGGGCTTCAGTTCCATAGTTTCCCCCCATATAATGATTTAAAGACCCTAGCACTGAGTGAGTAGCTGCTGTGACCTGAGTTGACCATACGGTAATAGAGTGCTCTAATCTGAGATTGAGGACCAACACGTAGACAATTTATAAGCTTATCTTCAGTCTCGGAGGAGAGCAGCACTCAGCTGACCACCTCTGCTCTTTTCACATGAGCAATCAGTTGGGGAGTCTCAGTACTTTGATTCCTACAGATCGATGTGAATACTTTTCCGTCCAATTATGACAAGAGCATTCTTAAAGTGATACCTTTATTGGCTAACCAGAAAATTATATGTTCGCAAGCTTTCAGAGCTCAAAGGCTCCTTCTTCAGGCAAGGTTAATCTTGCCTGAAGAAGGAGCCTTTGAGCTCTGAAAGCTTGCGAACATATAATTTTCTGGTTAGCCAATAAAGGTATCACTTTAAGAATGCTCTTGTAATTGGACGGAAAAGTATTCACATCGATTTTTCTGGCTAACACGGTACCACAATATAATTTATTATTGTACACCATTCCTACAGATCAAAACTTATGACATTTTAAAAACTTTTGCGAACCTGTCAAAAGATTCATGCTGGTCAAACCACTGGCAGCATAACTTAATGCTCGGCTGCACAACTGACTTGTCTCTCCCATGTGTGACTGTGATCTCGACTCCGCTGATCGTGGGTGGTGTTAAGGGGTCTGATGCCCACAATCTGATATTGAGGAGTTAGCCTAAGTCCTATTTCCTACGATCAGGTTCTTGTACACATCTGATAGCATTTGGCGCAGATCGGCTGACTATGTAATGATTATGGGGTTGTCCCTACCCTGTCCTCAGACAGATATTGGTGCAGGGAAAAGGAAAGTGCATATTTGATATCCTGCTCTTCCCAACGTATCACAAAAGTTTGTATTTAAGAAGAGTGTTACAAGGCTCATCTATCACATGGCCACGCATTCTCAAGGAGAGAAATTTTCTTTGGTTGGCACTAATGTATTATTTTCCAACTAAATTCAGTATGTAGACTTTGACCCAGTGCATATAAGTGAGAATCCATCCTTTGTAAGAGCAGATAGACAAAGGTATCATCTGACATATCGGAGGTACATAGCAGAACATCACATTGGGGGTACCTATTGGCTTGGACCAATACAGATTTCTACAAGCAGGTGACTGATCGTTTGCAGAAAGTCTGAACTTTCCACTTGAACCATTACTAGACAACGACATTCATCTGAATGTATGTAGCAGCACAAAAGTCGTCTTTCAATAATTTTGCAAATCTGTACATGAATAACTCGCCATTATTTTTTTATATTTATTTTTTCCATCTATAATTGTCAAAGGCAGATTTAAGGATTCTTTTTGACCACCGGACAAATAAGTGCTTTTTACTCATTAGCGTTAATCGTTCCGTCTGATTCTAAAACACTTGGCTTTAGCCAATGAAAATCTTCACTTTTTAGCAATTACACTTAAAAAATAAAGTTGCAGCTGCTGCTGGCAAAGTGGGCAAATATCCATTTTTGTGTGACAAAAATATTATAATGCACTTCATGTTGAAAAAATCTTAACGCCTTCTCCCAACTTTGCTCCTAACTCAGTCCCAGTACTGTACAGATCTCCAGAGTTTTGATATAAAGTATTTCTGGCTTATGTCATTAATCCCATTCAGATGCGGAAGTGCCGGGTGCCGGAGAAGCTGTTTAAAGGGAGTGTGCGGCGTCCCTCATTTCTGACTCCAGCGTGGAGGGACATTAATGCACACAGGATAGGGGAGTTGCCCAATGCCCGGCACGCTGTGCCCATGACCTAAATTAAGTTTACAGTAATGTATTTGCATAAATGCTATAATATAATACATGAAAACTTCAGAGGTATTTTGTGGAATCTTAGAAAGTTTGGCACGTATTATGAAATATTATAAAATGTAACCACTACTTAGTCTTAGAATCCCCCCACTACCCTATTCTCCAGCGATGGAGGGGATTCAGTGGGTAAGTAATGGCTAGTTGTGTATTAGAAAATATCACCTTGGCCACCATTTCTAAAAAAAAAAATCACTTAAAAAAAATACACACGCGTGCACACAATAGTGAGCAATAATATTATGCCGGTGTGGAGAAAATGCAGCAAATTAGGTATGCTTTAAAAAATTATATAATACTTTTAGTTTACTTTTTTTTTAAATTAACAAAGAGAAATCTAAATCAAATTACTATTTGGTGTGACCGACCTTGCTTTGAAAACAGTATCAATACACTTGTCACTTGCACACAGGTTGTGGAGGAATTCGGGAGGGAGATTATTCCATACATCTTGGAGGACTAACCACAGATCTTCTGTCTCTTCATGTAATCCCTGACGGACTGGATGATGTTGAGATCAGGACGGTGAGGCCGTATCGTCACTGCCAGGACTTTGTTCTTTTTTACGCTGAAGATAGTTCTTAATGGCATTGACCGTATGTTTGGGGTCATTTTTCTGCTGCAAATTAAATTTAAAGCCAATTAGACGCCTCCCTGATAGTATTACATGATGGGTATGTATCTGCCTGTAGTTCTCAGCATTGAGGACACCATTAATCCTGACCAAATTCCAAAGTCCAAGTGCTGAAACTTCCAAGGACCCCCACTGTTGCCTGCAGAGACTCATTATTGTGCCGCCCTTCAGGAATAAGCTGCTTCTGTTACAGCCAAATATTTCCTATTTTGGCTCATTAGTCCAGAGCACTTGGTGGCACTTTTTTCAGCACCCAGTTCCTCTATTTTTAAGCATAGTTGAGTTACTTGACCTTGTTTCCATTTTGTAGGTATGGTTTTTGGTCACAATCTTTCTGTGAAGACCACTTCTGGGGAGACTTCTATAAACAGTTGATGAGCATAGCTGAAGCCCGCTGGTTGATGCCAGTTATGAAATGATGGCACTGTTGGATATTTCTTTGGCCAATATCTGTGCTATGGTCCTCAATGTTGCCCATTTCTTGGTGCCTTCAATGCTGAAATGTACAGATAGATACTTATCCATCATGTAATATCCTCAGGGAGGTGACTGATTGGTTTCAAATTTGTTCTGCAGCAGAACAATGACCCCAAACATAAAGCCAATGCCATTAAGAACGATTTTCAATGTAAAGAGCATGGCGTCCTGGCAGTGATGATATGGCCTTACAGAGCCCTGAGCTCAACATCAACAATTCTGTGTGTGAGAAAGAAGCGACCTCCTCAGAAGATCTGTGGTTAGTTCTCCAATATGTTTGGAACATGCCGAGTTTCTTAAACTGTGTACAAGTGACAAAATGTATTTAGAAGAATTGATACTTTTGAAGCAGCTTTTTAAGGCAAAGGGCAACAACGCCAAATGTTGATTTGTCTTGGGGCGCAGTTAGACAGCCGTATACATCGATCAGCAGAACACGCACTTGCCGGTGGCTCTCCCTAGCCAAGCGTGACTGCTTCATATATTTCTATGCAATTATCACGCACCGGTCACTAGTCGCCGGCCAGTCCATGCACCTTGTTCTAATATCATTCCGATTTATACGGCCATCTCACTGCTCCCTTAGATTTCTCTTTTGTTCATTTTTTGCATTTTGATTTTTGAACTGATAAAAACACTTCACATTTCTGTTTTTTGAAAGCATTCCTACATTACAGCATTTCTTTCAACATCTGCCTATAACCTTTGCATAGCACTGTGATAGATATCTCTTCCTTCATACGGGGTTGCATTGGTGAATAAATGGACTGTAATGTTAACTTTTTTTATATAGTTTAATTGGACAAAAATTAATTTGGTTTCAAAGATGATATAAAATGTTAGTGAATTAGAAAGCAGAAATGCACTGCCAATAAGAATCATTGTAAGAGAGAAAAAAATGTCTTTCCTGCCAAATAATAAATAAGAGTTTTCTATTTTGTATTCTACCAATTAGAATAGGAGACATGCACAAAACCTGCCGGCATCTAGCTGAGGTTTTTTCACTTACTGTCCCCCCAGCTTGCCTCAGCATGGTCTATAAAAGCCTGATGCAGAAATAAGAGGTGCTGTACACCCCCTTAAATAACTGTGGAGGAAATTGAAGTGTCCAATGGTTTATCTGGAGGTGCACATTATTGATTGATTGATTTTGCATCTGCATTTATCTTTTTCTTTGCCTTTTCTACTTCTGTCCATCTTTGTATTGATATTATTCTTGTGTTGCCCAAACCTCTGTAGGAGTAAGCAGTCTGAAATCAGCCTTGAGGGATTTTATGACTCTCGTCTCCTATCGCCTGTGCTGAAGGATCCGGTTGAGCTTCTGTTAATGAGCACCAAGGATTGCCTGGCAGTGTCGCTGCAAGACCGCAGAGCGCCATTAGCCACCATGGAGAGCCTCTCTGACAACGAGTCCGTCTACAGCTTTGACTCCAGGCGTTCTTCTGGATTCCGAAGTATTCGTGGTTCACCCAGTTTGCGGGCTGTTTTGGAGCGAGATGAGTCGCACTGCTTCTTCATTGACCCCACCATTCCAGAGGAGAATCCATCCCTGAGCTCCCGCACTGAGCTACTTGGGGCAGATGCCCTTTCTAAGCACTCACAAGAGAGCCAGCACACCGAGATTATCCATAACAGTGGTCGTTCCTCACCTGGGGATTTACCACCCTGGGATGAAGAAGCGACAGCAGGAGCAGAGACCACCAGGGTGCAGACCCCTGCACAGGAAGAGCTAGCTTTGCAGAATGGACGCCTCACTGAAGTTCCAAGCCCGCAGGTGCTAGAATTTGCAGAATTTATAGACAGTCTTTTCAATTTAGACAGCAAAAGTGGATCCTTGCAGGATCTTTATCACATGATGGTGTCAGATGGAACAGACCGTGAAATTCCCAAGTCTGTAAGTGATCAAGAGATACTACTAAGAGCACAATTCGAGCCAAATCTAGTGCCCAAGCCTCCTCGTCTCTTTGCTGGATCAGCAGATCCCTCATCTGGCATATCTGTTTCTGCCTCGTTTCCCCTTAGCTCCTCAGGTGAGCTCATGGACCTTACACCGACAGGTATGAGCAGCCAGGAGTGCCTGACCCCCGATCCCACCCGGACTGCCACACCTACAGGACCCACTCATGGCAAACAGGAAGAACTGCTCATCTCTGCTCTCTAGCAAATGGCACATAGACAATTGAGGAGAGGATATTTGGTGGATATGCAGCTTTAGGAGTAGATTAATGCAAGCTTACAATAGGAAGAGATAAGCCAGAGCTTAGTTACCTGTGGTAATTGAGTTGGAGGGAGAGCTGCCCTCTCGCCATCAATTTTTATGCCTGTGGCACCACTGTGTTACAGACTTTGCGGCAGATTAAAGGGATTTTAAGACTTTTTTTTGTGAAGATCACAAACCAAGGAAAGTGATACATTGCACTAAAAAGATGCCACCACATTGGCAGTCCTGCATGGCTTGTCTTTTACCAGCCAAAATGACTTGCCAACCTGCTTGATGAGTCTGTTCAGATGAACTGCGTTGGCTTTCAGAGCTGTTTTACCTCTGTCTGCCATTAGGTATTTATATTAGGTCTTACTATTACAAATTGCGCAAAGGAGGTATAGCTACAGTGCCAACTGTACCGCAAAGTGGGGCAAACAAGGACACCCTTCTGCCTTCAGTACTTACCTAATTTTTTTTTTTTTTTTGCCATGTTAAAGCAAAAAGGTGATTGTGTGAGAGCAGAATGGAAACCATGCTTGGTCTAAGGTAGACATCATCTATACTTCTAGTATGTAAGCTGGACCGGTCGCCAGTATTCCTGAAGTAGCGGGGAAGTAGTATGTAGATCTGTTCATAATTGTGTCTTTGCAGGAACATATAACGGTTACAGTTCCTAACCTGAGTTGTATCAGTGTTTCCCTTTAAGGCAGCCATAGACCTGTATAACTAAGACTTTTCTCATCCTCAGATCCCGTGTACATTAATACGGAGATCCTGTAGATCCCTCTAGACGTGAGATTACCCAGGGATTTCTGCTTGTTGTATATCACCTGCTTGTGATCACCAGGCTTTACTTCTCCTCCACGACCTGATAAAACTCTGGTTGCCATGCTGTCGGAGTAGATTGCTATTAAGTACAGGTCTTTTATGATAATGTATAGATTGAGAGCCCATATAATGCAATCGGAATCTTTTTTTTTTTTTTACAAACCTATGTTTCTAATTGATCCAATTTGCAAGACAAGTCAATGTCTGATTGGTATTGCTGTAAGCTCGCTCCCTGCCAGGCTGTAATTCCTCCACTCATCTAAAGCACTTCTGGCATATCCATAGGGTATGCAAACTGTCTGATAGATGTGGGTCCCACCTATTGGACCTTGGCTATCTCAAAAACAGGTTCCCATCTTGCACAGCTGTGAATGGAGAGGAAGCCATGTTGCACTGCTCTCTTTATTCAGTTCTCTGGGAGTTCCAAAAATTGCAGGCCAACCTTACTTGCCTATTTTCACAACTACTATAATGTGAATATTTTTTATTTTTTTTTAAATCGGATAAATTTTTATTTAACCAAATTCAAGGTACAAAACAATAGAACAAAAATCGCAATGAAAACAATTAACAATGGTCATTAGTTTCAGAAATTCCTTCCCTCCCTTCCCCTCATTACATACAAGAGCAGCAAATAATGCATGGTGTAACCTAAGTTCAGGATCATCTTCTCTCCACCCAGGGTGTCCACAGTGTATCAAATGTTCTTATGCTTTTTCTCTTAACGTAAATGTCTTTTTCCATATTCACAATATAGTCAGACTGTCCGAAAAATTCCCTCAATGTCGGCGGGTCTTCATTTATCCAGTATCTTGCGATCAGTTTTCGCGCAATATATAATAATCTAGCTATAGCCACCTTATATTTATTATGTACCTGGACCTCCTCCACATACCCCAGTATACACACCACAGGATCCCTTTTAATCCTACAAGCATACGCTCCTCCTATGGCATTAAGCACCGCCGTCCAATATGGGTTCAGATTTGGACACTGCCATAACATATGGAGAATTCCAGCCCCCTCCAATCGGCACCGAGGACACTCAGAAGTCTGTCTCAGACCCGCTCTATACAGCCGTTCAGGAGTCCTATATACTCTATGGAGTACATATATCTGCGAGAGTCTGCCCGGTTCACTCAGCGATAATTGGGGTATATATTCCATAATCACTTCCCATTTATCTTCCTCTATCCTACCCAACTCCTCCTCCCATTTCCCCTGTGCTCTAATAGGATAATTATTTAAAAAGGTATACATTAGATCCTTATAAATGCCCGACACTACCCCTTTTGTTGCCCCCTCTGCACAGACATAATCAATCAATATATCCTTGTGAATCTCCATATTCATTGTCCTACTCTGCGTAACATAGGCATGCCTAAACTGCCCATATTGAAATCTGCAGACCTCCGGTAGCCCATAATCTGCCTGCAACTTTCCAAAGGGCACCAGTCCCTGCGCGTCCTGCACCTGAACCATGCACTGTGTTCCCAGTCTCATCCAATTTTTAAATTCTCCCATTTTATCAAATTCCGGTAGAGTCTCGTTTTGCCATATCGGCTAAAAATTTGTCAAGTGTTCCAAACCCCTAATCTTTTTAATTGCCTCCCAGACTTTATGTATCAGTGCTAAAGTAGGATACATCAAACCCAGCTTCCTAAACCTTCCTGCCTCCAGCCCCTGAACCAAGGGATCCCTCCCCATCACCTGAACCAAGACCCTTTGTATTGAACCAGCCCCAGACACATCCCTCCACCCTCTCATCTGTTGGCCCTGAGCAGCTAAGTAGTAAATCCAAGGGTTCGGAAGCGCCAGTCCCCCTCCATCCTTGGGCCTCTGCAATATCTCAAGTCTGATCCTTGGCTGCTTTTTACCCCACACAAGATCCCTAAATATAGAGTCAATAGTACGAAACCACCGCCTAAGAAACCAAATAGGGGCATTGTGCAAGACGTATAGCAGTTGGGGCATTAAAATCATCTTAATCAGATTGATTCTTCCCACTACTGAAAGATACAGTTTACACCACGCCCCTACTTTACTCCTAAACTTACTCAGCAGTGGGGTCAGATTCAAATCTGCATAGCTGGAAATCGGAAGTGCCACCTGAATACCCAGATATTTATACTGTCGCACCACTGCCAACCTACTACCCTCCCCCGACACTGGCAAATCAACAACACAATCATCTACAGCCATGACAGTGGATTTTCCCCAGCTAATTTCTAAACCCGATATAGACCCAAATGTTTTAATAATTTCCATTGCTCTCAACAACGACTCTCCGGAATCCTCCAAAAAAAACAACACATCATCCGCATACAATGACACTTTTTCCTCTACCAAGCCATATTTGAACCCTTTAACCGAAACCGTCCTCCTAATTGTCTGCGCCAGGGGCTCCACTGCCAAAGCAAAAAGTAGCGGGGACAGTGGACACCCCTGCCTAGTCCCCCTGTGAAGCGCAAAACTCCCAGACATTTGCCCATTCACTCTGACCCTAGCGGTTGGGGAAGTATATAGCAACCGTATCCATGAAATAAAGGTCGGCCCAAAACCAAAGCGTTCCAATACCCTCCAAAGATACTGCCATTCAACACTATCAAACGCTTTACGCGCATCCAATGAAACCACGACCCTACTGCCCCTGTTGTCCGACGGCAGCTGCAAATTCAGAAAAAGTCTACGCAAATTTATCGCCGTAGACTTATTTGGCATAAATCCGGATTGGTCCGGATGGACAAGATCCTGAACCACACTCGCCAAACGGCTAGCCAAAATTTTGGCCAAAATCTTTACATCCACAGTCAGCAACGAGATGGGCCTATAAGATTCTGCCAACCCCGGATCTCTTCCCTCTTTCGGAATGACCACCACCACCGCCTCCCTCATGGACGCCGGTAATTCACCTTCCCGAAGAGCCTCTTCAAAAACTTTTTGCAGTCTGGGTGTTACCATCTCAATTAATTGTTTGTAAATTTCACTAGGGATACCATCTGCCCCCGGGGCCTTATTATTAGCCATAGATGTAATAGCCATTTCAATCTCTTCTTTTGTTATGGGCACCTCCAATCTCCCCCTATCACTGTCTTTAATCCTCGGGAGCCCTGCTTCCTGAAGAAAACCCTCTATATCCCCAAATGAATCCCCCGATCCCGAAGAATATAACTGATTATAGAATCGTCTAAATTCCTCCAAAATACACTCTGTGTCCCCCACCTCCCTTCCCTCATCAGTCTTCAATTTATATACATAAGACGATTCCCTCTGCGCCGCTACCACCACTGACAACAGATGCCCCACTTTTTCACCTTCATCATAAAATTGCGTTTTCTGGAAGGCCCTCCTCCTCTCCGCTTTCCTCAAATACACCTTATTAACCTCTTCCTGTGCACCCCTTAGCCTACTCTGATTTTCTGCTGACGGGTCCAGTACCATATCCCTCTCCACCCTCTCCAGGGTTTCTACCATTTTCCTGTCTTCTAGTTGAGACTTTGACTTACACCTGGAAATCTCTCGAAACAAAAGACCCCTTAGGACCTCTTTCATAGCGTCCCACACCACCCGACTATCAGCACTCCCTTCATTAATCCGCCAATACTCCTCCAATTCTTCCTTTATAATATTCATATCAATATATTCCAGCCACACTGGGTTCAACTTCCATCCAACTCCCTTCCCAATCTTCCCCCCCATCCGTCTAATGGACAATTCTATAGGCTTATGGTCCGAAATCACCCTTGGGAGGTATTCCACTCCACAGACCAGTTGTGTCATTAGTTCATTTCCCAGTGCCATATCTATTCGTGAGAGAGACCCATGCGTCGCAGAATAACCAGAGTAGCACACCACATTCTCATTTCTCACTCTCCACAGGTCCATCATTCCAATCTCTTTAATATAATTCCCAAATGCTGTCAATTTCCTAGTGCTTTTACCTGCACTCTGTTTATGTCTATCCCACCCCTCATCCATAACATTATTGAAATCCCCAATAATAAGTAATGGTAATCCCATACCCCGCTTAAATAATTCCATAACCTCACATAACTTTTTCCCGCTATATGGCAGTGGTATGTACATAGCTACTATACATAGTGATTGCCCATAGATTTTACAGACAACAAAAACATACTGTCCTTCACTATCAACATGGCTTTCAATTTCTTCAAATGGTGTAGACGCTCCTATTAATAAAGAGACCCCTCTAGCATATGAAGAGTATGTGGAATGATATGCTCTCCCAATCCAACTCCTCTTCAACACCTCCACCTTTTCCCGTAGTAAATGAGTCTCCTGGAGGCATAGAATATCCGGTCTCCTCTTCCTAACATATTCCATGATCGCCGTTCTTCGTGTTCCCTCTGACAGTCCTCTTACATTCCAACTAAGGATTTTAATTCTGTCACCCATCATACAATTCTACACATACAAGTTCCCGACCCTTGAAAATATCGTGCAGCTCTCCGTATGCAATAAAACTCTTCCCTAAACAATTAACCCCTCTCCTCCCCCCATATACAGTAACCCAACAAACCATAACAATTCTCCCATTGTATTTTACCCTCTCTTACCAGAGAGTGGGTACTCCAACGTCTAGCTACCCTATAACCGTTACCTCTGAACCACTATCTATCTAAAACTCTCCCACACCTCCTCCGCTTATGCATATAGATATTATTATTACAATCAGTCCCTCCATAGTTCAAATCAGTTAATATGCAGGAACCAGAAACCTCCATATAACAGCACCGTCTTATAGTTTCTTCTTATCAGAAAACGACACGACACAGCGCGGCATTTCACTCCGCTCACTTCCCTCCGTCCTTATCCGCCTGAAGCCGCTTGTTGTTTACGTCAAGCCATTTCACGGCCTCCTCCGGTGTTTGGAAAAAATGCACTGTTCCCAGGGCCACAACCCTGAGCTTTGCAGGATATAAGGTAGAGTAAGCCAAAGCCAAGTCTCTGTCTTTTCTTCACTGCACCATATTGCATCCTCTGCTTTTGCACCTCGGCTGAGTAATCAGGATAAATGGAAATCTTTTGGCCATTAAAGCACAGATCTTTGGCCGTTCTTGCTTTCCTTAGTATAATATCTCTGTCTCTATAATTAAGGATCCTAGCAAGGATAGTACGGGGGGGGGGATCCCGGTGGGAGGGGTCTCATGGGGACGCAGTGCGCTCTCTCCACCGCATAAAGTTTGGTCAAGTTATCGGCGCCAATTTTAGTGCGGAGCCAGTCCTCAATAAATACTGTAGGATCAGTTCCTTCTGCCTTCTCGGGGATGCCCACTAATCTGACATTATTCCGCCTTGAGCGGTTTTCCAAGTCATCATTTTTATCAGCCAGGGCAGCACATTTCTGCAAACATTGAGTGTGAGTCTTCTGCATTTTAGCAAGTTGATCTTCCAGTACACTCACTCTCTCCTCCACTGCACCCACCCTGGCATCAGCTTTATTTATGGCTGCCTTCATGCTGGACATTTCTTCTTTAACCCCATCAACTCTCTGTGTAAGGGTTGTTAATGCAGTCTTACAGAATCTAACCAAGTCATAAACATCCTTCAATGTAGGCTCTCCTATTGCAGTCTCCTCCATGTCTCCCTTTCCTGCCTTTCATCCTCACTTATTAACCCCTCCTGTACTGAATCAGGTCCTGAGTCTTCCTTCTCTTTCTCCTCGGTCTCCCCCTCTCCCACTTCAGACATCACCTTTGCTGTTCCTTCCAGCCTCGCAAACTTCTCCAATTTGGCTGCTATCTCGAGTCTCCGTGCATAGGAGGCATTTACTTCATCTGCCCTTCCAGCGGCCTCCACGCTGTCAGCTCCAGCTTCCGCCGCTCGGCTTCCAGCCCTGGCATCTGGCTGCCGTCTTTTTACCATGACCTCGGGTCACCATAACAAAGCGTGTGTCAGGGTCTGCCTTCACACTCCCCTCCACCAGCTGGGATCCTTATCAGCACTCCAGAGGGACTTTGAACAGGATAAATGAAGATATACAGCGGAGAGGTCACAGGAGCCGTCTGCTCACATCGAGTGCTAGGCCACTCCTCCAGAAGTGAATATATAAATGGCCACAAGTATGTTGGCTTGGAATACTCTTTCCTAGGTTGTACCTGAGTAACAAAGTGCAGGTTGCGCAAAGAAACTGTTTAATATGGAGCAGAAAAATGCGTGTGGCACTCTCGTCTAAAGGAGTCGTGAAATGCGTTGTTCTTTAAATAAAACAGTTTGTCTGCTCAGCCCTCACTTTGGAATTCTCCTTCCTAGGCAGCACTTGACAAATGACCGAACATTTTTGTGACCATTTGCATGCTTCATTGGTCTTTCTTTCTCCCCAGTACTAACCAGGAAAAGGACAGTTCTGCATTGGCGCAGCTGGAATCCGAAGCCTAGAAACGCTCTACTAAAGTGTTGCGCCTGTCATCTTGCACTGCACACAAGGCTGAGTGGCTTTCCAGTTATTACACCTCACACACGGTCTATACACACTGCTACCACGTACTGTGCAAGGCAATAGAAAGAGCCTCGCATGTGGTGCTCCCTCATTCACAGCAGCGCAAGACAGAACCTAGTTTTCAACATCTTGGCTCCCAGAGGTGGGATCCACATTTATTGTACATTGATGGCATACATTGTGGTTATGTCTGTGATGGGAAAACCCTTAAAAGGTGCCAATATATCTTCGATGTCGGCTTAACATGCAGCCAACAGTTATACTTCCAGCCCACCTGTAGACATGCACAACTGGCTCAGCTGAGTGTGCAAGTGTTTCCAGTTAGGCGAGAGAAGTAAGCTGCTGCCAGATACTATTTTGAGGCAGCTTATCTGCCTTAATAAAGGATCGGGCATGTTAAAATTCAAGATGCCCAATCCCTCCCCCCATACACATAAGATGGTCAGCCAATACTATCAAAAATCTGCAGCTTCGATTGACATTCCACAAATTTACAGCAGGCAATGGTAGTTATGAAGTTAATTCTGACTGACACCCAGTGGTCACGTTTTTTAGGCATATGACTAAGTTTACCCCTATTGATCAACTCAAACAATTTGCCATGCACGAGACACCACTTTGCTGTTCATGGCAGCTTATGTCCTAAATGAGTGATTCATATGGAAATTTTACCTGTTGAGTGACTGAACCGCATATGCATTGCACGGAACTGTACAAGCTATACCTGCCAGATGTATCTTATGGGACGGAGCTGTACAAGCTATACCTGCCAGATGTAGCTGTATGGGATGGAGCTGTACAAGCTATACGTGCCAGATGTATCTGTATGGAACAGAACTGTACAAGCTATACCTGCCAGATGTATCTGTATGGGACGGAGCTGTACAAGCTATACCTGCCAGATCTATCTGTATGGGATGAAGCTGTACAAGCTATACCTGCCAGATGTATCTGTATGGAACGGAACTGTACAAGTTATACCTGCCAGATCTATCTGTATGGGACGGAGCTGTACAAGCTATACGTGCCAGATGTATCTGTATGGAATGGAACTGTACAAGCTATACCTGCCAGATGTATCTGTATGGGACAAAGCTGTACAAGCTATATGGGTCAGATGTAGCTGTATGGGACGGAACTGTACAAGCTATACCTGCCAGATGTATCTGTATGGGACGGAGCTGTACAAGCTATACATGCCAGATGTATCTGTATGGAATGGAACTGTACAAGCTATACCTGCCAGATGTATCTGTATGGGACAGAGCTGTACAAGCTATACCTGCCAGATGTAGTTGTATGGGACGGAGCTGTACAAGCTATACCTACCAGATGTATCTGTGTGGGATGGAGCTGTACAAGCTATACCTGCCAGATGTATCTGTATAGGATGGAGCTGTACAAGCTACACATGCCAGATGTATCTGTATGGGACAGAGCTGTACAAGCTATACATGCCAGATGTATCTGTATGGAACGGAACTGTACAAGCTATACCTGCCAGATGTATCTGTATGGGACATAGCTGTACAAGCTATATGTGCCAGATGTAGCTTTATGGGACGGAACTGTACAAGCTATACCTGCCAGATGTATCTGTGTGGGATGGAGCTGTACAAGCTATACCTGCCAGATGTATCTGTATAGGATGGAGCTGTACAAGCTACACATGCCAGATGTATCTGTATGGGACGGAGCTGTACAAGCTATACCTGCCAGATGTATCTGTATGGGACGGAGTTGTACAAGCTTTACATGCCAGATGTATCTGTATGGAATGGAACTGTACAAGCTATACCTGCCAGATGTATCTGTATGGGACAGAGCTGTACAAGCTATACCTGCCAGATGTAGTTGTATGGGACGGAGCTGTACAAGCTATACCTACCAGATGTATCTGTGTGGGATGGAGCTGTACAAGCTATACCTGCCAGATGTATCTGTATAGGATGGAGCTGTACAAGCTACACATGCCAGATGTATCTGTATGGGACAGAGCTGTACAAGCTATACATGCCAGATGTATCTGTATGGAACGGAACTGTACAAGCTATACTGCCGATGTATCTGTATGGGACATAGTGTACAAGCTATATGTGCCAGATGTAGCTTTATGGGACGGAACTGTACAAGCTATACCTGCCAGATGTATCTGTATGGGACGGAGCTGTACAAGCTATACCTGCCAGATGTATCTGTATGGGACGGAACTGTACAAGCTATATGTGCCAGATGTAGCTGTATGGGACGGAGCTGTACAAGCTATACCTGCCAGATGTATCTGTGTGGGATGGAGCTGTACAAGCTATACCTGCCAGATGTAGCTGTATGGGACAGAGCTGTACAAGCTATACCTGCCAGATGTATCTGTGTGGGATGGAGCTGTACAAGCTATACCTGCCAGATGTATCTGTATGGGACGGAGCTGTACAAGCTATACCTGCCAGATGTATCTGTATGGGACGGAGCTGTACAAGCTATACCTGCCAGATGTACCTCTATGGGACAGAGCTGTACACACCATATGTACCAGATATTATTAACCTATTGTATAAGTGTCAACAAGGACGTTGGAGGCAAAGTTTTTTTTACTGCGATGTAAATGGGGGGAATGTAAAGTGCCAAGATGTGTCATGCCATCTGGAATGGCATTATTTCCTTTGCTTCTAGAGACATTGGGCCTGGCATGTAGTTATGTTTGAAATGCAAGCCTGGGAGCCATTGTGGTAGGCACTTTTATGTAATTGAGACTTTTCTAGCAGCAATGGGTTATAAATCCAAAGTCTTCTTGATATCTTTTTGTATGGGAAGGATGTGACTCCAATTCCTCGCTCTACTTGCAGAGCGGAGCCATGTTGTCCCTCTCGTTAATCCATTCATAGCATGGTACGTCATTCACATAACATCCTTTTGGAAGATGCCTTTATGTGTCCTAATAGTTGGGGCTGAGGCGTCCTAGGAAGGCTAAAATGGCCTACAAGTTGCACTGAAGTCCCAACACCCTAACTGGTTTTACAGCTTTTTGCTGTCGTGTTTCCGAACTTTAATGCCTTTTTATTTGTGTATTTATTCTCCCTTGTTCTATACATGTTTTCTGTTTGTCGGCCTTGTTGTTGTGGTCCTCCTATGGGTTTTCTTCTCCATGCCTTGCTCTCAGGCTCGGCAGGGACATCTTAACACTGGAGTTAGTTTACGTCCTTTGCACAGTTGGGACTTCTTGAAAGTGTTAGTTTTACTCTGTATCCAGTGTTTCCAAATGCACGTTTTTGCCAACAACCACGAATCATGACCCTGCTGTTTTTTTTTTTGTTTTTTTTCGTAAGGGGTACAAATTCTGGTTAGCTTGTGCCTCTTTGGGACTTGAGCAATTTAGCCTCAGTTTTTGCCAAGCTCACAATAAGATACTGACTTGACAAACCTTGAGGGCTCGTCGGCCCATGTGCTTTACTTGCCCCTTTGGATGTCATTCCATCTTGCTGTGCCATCTTGTTGTGTCTGTAATATTAATAGGAAAGCTGGTGCCCTAGCATTATGTTACCGTCAGGGCAGCGGGCACTCAGGGCATCTCTTACACTATGAGGGATTGTCTTTGACCCCTCTACCTGAGTGCCTTATGGGCTATTGATTTCAGGATAGTTGGCTGAATTCTTTCCGTGCAAATAAGAATGCCTTAATTTCCAAGGACCTCTAAGCCCAGCTCCTTCCTCTAAGCCCTTGCCTTCTTGTCACTGTCTATAGGCTGATCTGGTAGGGCTCAGAGGGACTGACATCTTGCTAAGAGGCAAGCTATCATGCATGTTCTAGTCCCCACCACCCGCTACTGTGCTTTGTGCCATTGCCCAGCGTCATTTGTAGTTTATGTAAAAAAGAAAAAGATACAAAACTCAATATTGTAAAGAAAGCATATAAAAGATATAGCATATCCTATAAATATATACATATGTTGGTGTATATTCTATGCAGACTGTAAAAAAGGGACGGGCTGCTCCATGCCCTGGGTGGGTGTACAATCCACCTCCGTCTTTCAGGCTGTATATATTTCATTGCATCATGCAACCACAAAAAAAGAGGAGTCTTAATGCAGAGATGAGGGAGACGCAACAGAAAGGATCTCATTAGAAAGCCCCCCTCCTGGGCAGTGAAACATTTGGTGGTAATATACTGTACAGTGGGAAAAAAAAGTATTTAGTCAGCCACCAATTGTGCAAGTTCTCCCACTTAAAAACATGAGATAGGCCTGTAATTAACATCATGGGTAGACCACAACTATGAGAGTCAAAATAAGAAACAAATGCAGAAAATCACCTTGTCTGATTTGGCAAGTTTTATTTTGCAAATTATGGTGGAAAATAAGTATTTGGTCATTAACAAAAGTTCCTTCAATATTTTGTTATATATCCTTTGTTTGCAATGACAGAGGTCAAACGTTTTCTGTAAGTCTTCACAAGGTTGGCACACACTGTTGGTGGTATGTTGGGCCATTCCTCCATGCAGATCTCCTCTAGAGCAGTGGTGTTTTGGGCCTGACGCTGAGCAACACGGACTTTCAAATCCCTCCAAAGTTTTCTATGGGGTTAATATCTGGAGACTGGCTAGGCCACTCCAGGACCTTCATATGCTTCTTACGAAGCCACTCCTTCGTTGCCCTGGTGGTGTGCTTGGGATCATTATCATGCTGAAAGATCCATCCACATTTCATCTTCAATGCCCTTGCTGATGGAAGGAAGTTTGCACTCAAAATCTCACGATGCATGGCCCCATTAATTTTTTCATGTACACGGATCAGTCGTCCTGGTCCCTTTGCAGAGAAACAGCCCAAATCATGATGTTGCTGCCCCCATTCTTCACAGTAGGTATGATGTTCTTTGGATGCAACTCAGCATTCTGTCTCCTCCAAACACCACGAGTTTTATTTCTACCAAACCGTTCTACTTTGGTTTCATCAGACTATATGACATTCTCCCAATACTCTCCTGGATAATCCAAATGCTCTATAGAAAACTTCAGACAGGCCCAGACATGTGCTGGCTTAAGAAAGGGGGACACGTCAGGCACTGCAGGATCTGAGTCCCTGGCGGCATAGATCTTACTTATGGTAGGCTTTGTTACAGTGGTCCCAGCTCCTTGCAGGTCATTCACTAGGTCCCCCCGAGTGGTTCTTGTGATCATTTTGACCTCATGGGGTGAGATCTTGCGTGGAGCCCCAGATCGAGGGAGATATCAGTGGTCTTGTATGTCTTCCGTTTTCTTATTATTGCTCCCACAGTTGATTTCATCCCACCAAGCTGCTTGCCTATTGCAGATTCAGTCTTTTCAGCCTGGTGCAGGGCTACAATTTTGTTTCTGGTGTCCTTTGACAGCTCTTTGGTCTTCACCATAGTGGAGTTTGGAGTGTGACTGTTTGAGGTTGTGGACAGTGTCTTTTATACTGATAACAAGTTCAAACAGGTGCCATTACTACAGGTAATGAGTGGAGGACACGAGGAGCCTCTTAAAGAAGAAGTTACAGGTCTGTGAGAGCCAGAACGCCTGCATGTTTTTAGGTGACCAAATACTTATTTTCTACCATAAGATTTATTTTGCAAATTATCAAATCAGACAAGGTGATTTTCTGGATTTGTTTTCTCATTTTGACTCTCATAGTTGTGGTCTACCTATGATGTCAATTACAGGCCTCTCTCATCTTTTTAAGTGGGAGAACTTGCACAATTGGTGGCTGACTAAATACTTTTTTTCACTGTACCTTTTTGTTTAATTTGAATGTCAAAGTCTGTGCCAAAAATAGTCTGTGCCATCTATTTTCAGCAATGGACCTATATTATCTTCTCGTAGATACAGTAGATGGGCTTGTCTTCTACTACTGTGCTTCAGCCCACCAGGAATCATTGCTGCATGAATTCACAACCAGTGGTAGCGTAGAGTCGTCATCAAGGACTGAAGTGATGAATGACTTTTACGCTTGTGTCATTGTTGTCCTTCCTACTGCAGCATGCCCCGTTTCGGTTTGATGGTCCTGGTTATATGCCGTGCCATTGGGGCCAGTAGTATAGTACCTGGCACTGTGTGGGTTATCTAATCCACAGTCTAATATTGTCATTGCCAAAGCATGAGGCAGTTTGATTTCAATAGTTGATAGTAACTATCACTATGTAACGGGATAATTTATTTTAATCATTGGAAACCCTATGAAATGTCTTGCCACCGTGAATAGCATTCTTACAGAACAACCCTTCATCTCTGCGTAATAGAAGCACCTTATTGATAGTTCCTGCACTGTTTACAGCACGGATATTGGTGTGGCCCTTCGAGATGAATGTGATGACAATATACAACATGCCTGTCCTCGTATACTGTAAAGAACGGCATACAACAGTTCTTAAAGCAGAAAAATTAATAATTATACGCGCTGAGCATGGAAATAATTCACCAGGTAGTGCCAATATCCACAGTCAAAAAAGCGAGTGCTATTGTAAAATAACATTACCTATATCTGAATGTTAGAATGTATCCAAGTGGTTGGAAGGTCCTGTAGATTATGGTAAACTTCTCTCTCCCGGTGTCCAAGTGGAATCAGCTGGAAATTCTTTTATCGAAGAAACGATTAAAAACCTGAATCTTCCTCCGATTGAAAATTTCGCAAGCTTGTCAATATGTTATCAGAGGGGGCACCGTCCCGGCCGGTGGCGGAAGCCCCTGTAGATGTATCGAGTCTTTTGCTCTGCAGATCTAAGTATGAAAGGTTGAGTCTAGACTGTATGGGCTCCTTCCAGGTGCCTGGCTGCGGCCCATACAGTCTAGCCGGCTCACTACTGAAGATGCTAGAATGTATGGGCTCCTTCCAGGTATATATTCTTCAAGATAGCAGACTTTATGGGCTGCTGCCTGGCCCTGACTGCAGCCCATACACATACCTCCCAACTGTCCCGGATGGAGCGGGACAGTCCCGATTCTGACCCCCCCGTCCCGCCGAGGACACTGTGTCCCGCAGTGATGAGCCGCCACGCCCCCATGCACCCTTTCCTTGCCCTCCGTCTTTACAGCCTTAGCCTCACAGCAGCTAGCAATGACGCTGCTATTGCTGTAGTCTTCTGTGCCCACAGGACCTGTGATGAGTCACAGGAGGGGAGGAGTCAGGGGTCACATGATCAGTGTCCTCGTTGTGTGCAGGACTCTGCTGTGATGTTGTCATGGTGCTGGATGAGGGTAAGTTTGTGTGTGTGTGGGGATCGGGACTCGGGTTTACAGTGTGGATGTAGCAGAGCCGTGTGTGTATGAGGTGTATGGAGCGGAGCCGTGTGTGTACGAGGTGTACGAGTAGAGCCGTGTGTGTACGAGGTGTGCGGAGCCATGTACAGAGCGGATCCGTGTGTGTACGAGGTGTGCGGAGCAGCCCGTGTGTGTACGGAGCGGAGCCTGTGTGTGGTGTGTGCGAGGTGTACGGAGCGGAGCCGTGTGTGTGCGAGGTGTACGGAGCGGAGCCGTGTGTGTACGAGGTGTACGTACGGAGCGGAGCGTGTGTGTACGAGGTGTACGTACGGAGCGGAGCTGTGTGTACGAGGTGTACGGAGTGGAGCCGTGTGTGTACGAGGTGTACGGAGCGGAGCCGTGTGTACGGTTACGGAGCGGAGCCGTGTGTGTACGAGGTGTACGGAGTGGAGCCGTTTGTGTATGAGGTGGTTGTAGCAGTGATGTAGTGTACAGGTTACAGAGCAGAGCCTTGTGCGTACGAGGTGGATGTAGCAGTGCTGTGTGTACGAGGTGTACGGAGGGGAGCCGTGTGTGTACGAGGTGTACGGAGTGGAGCCGTGTGTGTACGAGGTGTACGGAGCAGAGCCGTGTGTCTACGAGTTGGATGTAGCGGAGCCCTGCGTGTACGAGTTGGATGGAGCGGAGCCGCACGTGTACGAGGTGCACAGAGCTAAGGCTACTTTCACACTTGCGTTTTTTTGCGCAGGCATCGTGCGCACATGAAACGCATTAAAAAACATGCAAACGCTTATAAACGCTGCGATATTTAGTCGCATCAGCGTGCGCATTAGACCAAAAAACGCAGCGTTTGTATGCGATTTCAAGCGTTTTTGCATGCGTTTGCGTTTTTTTCGGCGCATGGGTTGTCTACGTGTCACATTTCTATAAACTCTGTCTCTATCATCTGTTTCAACTCTGTCTCTATCATCTGTATCACTCTGTCTCTATCATCTGTATCAACTCTGTCTCTATCATCTGTATCAAACTGTCTCTATCATCTGTATAATCTGTCTATCATCTGTATCATACTCTGTCTCTATCATCTGTCGCTATCATCTGTTCTATCATCTCTGTCTCTATCATCCCGTATCTATCATCTACGTCTCTATCATCTCCGTCTCTATCATCTCCGTCTCTATCATCTCCGTCTCTATCATCTGTCTCTATCATCTGTCTCTATCATCCTGTCTCTATCATCCTGTCTCTATCATCTCTGTCTCTATCATCTGTCTCTCATCTCTGTCTCTATCTCTGTCTATCACTCTGTCTCTATCATCTCTTCTCTGTATCACTCTGTTCTAATCTCTGTCTATCATCTGTATCAACTCTGTCTCTATCATCTGTATCATCTGTCTCTATCATCTGTATCAACTCTGTCTCTATCATCTGTATCAACTCTGTCTATCATCTCTGTCTCTATCATCTGTATCTCTCTCTATCATCTGTCTTATATCATCTGTCTCTATCATCTTTATCACTCTGTCTCTATCATCTGTTCTATCATCTGTCTCTATCATCTGTATCAACTCTGTCTCTATCATCTGTATCAACCTGTCTCTATCATCTCTGTCTCTATCACTCTGTCTCTTCATCTCGTCTCTATCTTCTCTGTCTCTATCATGCTTATCATCTCTGTCTCTATCATCTGTCTCTATCATCTCTATCCTCTTCTCTATGTCTTATCATCTGTCTCTATCATCGTCTTGTCTCTATCATCTTTCCTCTATCTCATCACTGTCTCTATCATCTCTGTCTCTATCACTCTTTATCAACTGTCTCTATCATCTGTCTCTATCATCTGTATTATCATCTGTCTCTATCAATCTGTCTCTATCATCTGTATCAATCCTGTCTCTATCATCTCTGTCTCTATCACTGTCTCTATCATTCTCTTCTCTATCATCCTGTCTCTCTATCATCTGTCTCTATCATCTGTCTCTATCATCTGTCTCTATCATCTGTCTCTATCATCTGTCTCTATCATCTCTGTCTCTATCATCTCTGTCTCTATCATCTGTATCAACTCTGTCTCTATCTCTCTGTCTCTATCATCTGTATCACTCTGTCTCTATCATCTGTATCAACTCTGTCTCTATCATCATCTGTCTCTATCATCTCTGTCTCTATCATCTCTCTCTCTTCTCTGTCTTTATCATCATGTCTCTATCATCTTCTCTATAATCTTGTCTCTATCATCTGTCTCTATCATCTCTGTCTCTATCATCTGTCTCTATCATCTGTATCAACTCTGTCTCTATCATCTGTATCATCTGTCATGTCTCTATCATCTCTGTCTCTATCATCTGTATCAACTCTGTCTCTATCATCTCTGTCTCTATCATCTGTTCAATCTTCTTTCTCTATCATCACTGTCTCTATCATCTGTCTCTATCATCTCTGTCTCATCATCATCCTCTGTCTCTATCATCTCTGTCTCTATCATCATCTGTCTCATCATCTGTCTCTATCATCTGTATCAACTCTGTCTCTATCATCTGTCTCTATCATCTTATCAACTCTGTCTCTATCAATCTGTCTGATCATCTGTCTCTATCATCTTATCACTGTCTCTATCATCTCCGTCTCTATCATCTCCGTCTCTATCATCTCCGTCTCTATCATCTGTCTCTATCACTCTGTCTCTATCATCTGTATCACTCTGTCTATCATCTGTCTCTTCATCTATCTTCTCTCATCTCTGTCTCTATCATCTGTATCAATCTGTCTCTATCACTTCTTTTCTCTATCATCTGTATCAACTCTGTCTCTATCATCTGTTCACATCTGTCTCTATCATCTGTATAATCTCTGTCTCTATCATCTGTATCACTCTGTCTATCATCTCTGTCTCTATCATCTGTCTCTATCACTCTGTCTCTATCATCTGTCTCTATCATCTCTGTCTCTATCATCTGTCTCTATCATCTTGTCTCTATCATCTGTATCACTCTGTCTCTATCATCTGTATCAATCTTCTGTCTCTATCATCTCTGTCTCTATCATCTGTATCAACTCTGTCTCTATCATCTTGTCTCTATCATATCTGTCTCATCATCTCTGTCTCTATCACGGAGCGGAGCCGCGCGTGTACAGGGCCGGAGCGGAGCCGCGCGTGTACGAGGTTGCAGGAGCGGGGCCGCGCGTGTACGAGGTGCCGGAGCGGGCCGCGCGTGTACGAGGTGCACGGGCGAGCCGCGCGTGTACGATGTGCACGAGCGGAGCCGCGCGTGTCGTGTGCAAGGAGCGGAGGCGCGTGACGATGTGACGGAGCGGAGCCCCCGGGTGTCGAGGGGATGTGCGGAGCCTGTGTGTACGAAACGAGCCTGTGTGTGTGTGAATGTACGGGCTGAGCCGCTCAGCTCCGTACACACAGGGCTCCGTGCTTGACCTGTGTGTATGGAGTGGGCCTTGTGTGTACGAAAGTACGGAGCAGAACTGCATGTGTACGAGGTGTATGCTGCAAAGCCGCATGTGTAAAGGGTTTTACGGAGTGGACTCGTATGTGTCAAAGCTGGCTGCTTTTTACAAGGTGTACGGAGTGGGCCTTGTTGTGCGGGGTGGACAGAGCGAGCCGTGTGTACGAGGCTACAAAGCGGAACCGTGTGTGTATGAGGTTTGCAGAGCCGTGCGTGTACAAGGTGTATGGTGGGGAGCATTCTACCTCCCAACCATCCTGAATTCAGCGGGACCCCCCCTTTTGGGAGTCTGCCCCGCTGTCCCGGCCGGGACTTTTCCCTGGACAGAGGGTACATGCCGGACCCCCGAGGAGCACTTTAAAAATTTCGCACGTGAATTTTCCCACCAGAAAGTGACGTGCTGGAAGATGACCGAAATTGTAATTTCGGGAGGGATTGTGAGGGAAACCCCATGGAGGCACTTCAAGGAATGCTTCAGTCCATCACCGGGAATCGGGGAGTCGGCCATGTGAGCGGATCATAATTTTCCCTGCATCGGGAGCCAGGTGGGCACTACAATGGGAGCCGGGTCTATAGTATCTTATAGAATCTTTATTTCTTTCTCTCTCTGTTCTTTTTTCCCCTCTTTCTTTCTCTCGTTCTTTTTCTTTCTTTCTATCTCGTTCTTTCTTTTCCCTTTTTTTCTCTATCTCTGTTCTTTCTTTTTCTCGCTCTGTTCTTTCCTCTTTCTTCCTTTCTCTTGTTCTTTTTTTCTTTCTCTCTCTCTTTCCCCTCTTTCTTTCTCTCTTTCTTCTTCCCCTCTTTCTTTCTCTCTGTTTCTTTCTTTCCCCTCTTTTTTTCGCTTGTTTTTTCTTTCTTTCCCCCTTTTTTTTTCTTTTTTCTTTCCCCTCTTTTTTTCTTTTTTTCTGTTCTTTTCTCCCACTTTCCTCTGTTTCTTTTTTTCCTTTCCTCTTTCTTTCTTTCTCTTTCCCCTCTTTCTCTGTTTTTTCTCTTTCTTCCCTTTTCCTTTTCTTTTTTTTTTCCCATCTTTCTTCTCTCTGTTCTTTCTTTCTCTTTGTTCTTTCTTTCCCTTTTTTCTCTCTCTCCTCTGTTGTTTCTTTACCCTTTCTTTTTTTTTCTCTTTTTTCTGTCCCCTCTTTATTTCTCTTGTTTCTTTTTCTCTATCTTGTTCTTTCTTTCTCCCCTCTTGTTCTTTCCTTTCTTTTTCTCTGTTCTTTTTTTTTTTTCTCCTCTCTTTTTTCTTTCTTTCCCTTTTTCTCTGTTCTTTCTTTCCCCTCTTTCTCTCTCTATTTCTTTTTCTGTTTTCTTTCCCCTCTTTCTCTTCCCTCTCTGTTCTTTCTTTTCTCTTGTTCTCTTTCCTCTTTTTTTCCCCTCTTTTTCTCTATTCTCTTTCTTTTTTCTTGTTCTTTCATTCCCCTTTCTCTCTCCCTCTCTTTCTTTCTTTTCTGTTCTGTCTTCCCTTTTTTCTCTCTTTCTTTCTTTCCCATCTGTCTTTCTTTTCTCTCTCCCTCTCTGTTTTTTCTTTCCCCTTTTTTTTTTTCTCTGTTTTTTTTTTCTGTCCCTTTTTCGTTCTTTCTTTCCCTTCTTTCTTTTTTTTTTCTCTCTGTTCTTCTTTCCCGTTTTTTTCTTTCTGTTCTTTTTCCCCTTTCTTTCCCTCCCTTCTGTTCTTTCTTTCCCCCTTTTTTTTCTCCATCTGTTCTTTCTTTCTTTTCCCTTTTTTTATTTCTTCTCTTATTTTCTCTGTTTTTTTCTTGCTTTCCCCTTTCTTTCTTTCTTTCTCTCTCTCCTTTCTCTCTGTTTTCTTTTTTCTCGTTCTTTTTTTCCCCTACCCCTGTGCCCCAGTACCATCATGTGCCCCGTACCCCTCGTGTGATCCCCCGCGTGATGGGTGTGGTTGGGGCGTGGACTGGGTGTATATTGGGGGAAAGGGGGTGGTCAGGCGTGGCCTAAAAATGCCGCGCGTGCGCCCAACCTTTGTCCCCCCCTTTTTCCATCTTTTAAAAATTGGGAGGTAGCATACATGAACTACAAAATATGTTCTCCTTTTAAGGGGAAAAAAAATTTTAAAGCCACAAATTTTGGGTCCTCCGGCCTGGCGCACCCATACAGTTAGCCCTCACTATGAGACCTACACTGTTGGGCCCCGTCAGGAAAAATATTTGAGTATAAATGTGGGGGTCCTGGGAAAAAATTACTGTGATATAGACTGTATGGGCCCTGTAGGTATTATTACTGTAGTAGTGTAGGGGGTCCTGTCGGGGATATTTTAGTAGAAAAGATGCGGGCTCCTTGGGGGTATTATTGTAGAAAAATTTTTTGGGGTCCTGTCGGTTTTTTCTGTGATATAGGATTTTGGGTCCGCAGGTATATATTACGTAGATTAGACGGGGGGGCCCCTGTCGGGGAAATATTACTGTAATATAGACGTACGGGTCCTGTCAGGTAAATATTATTGTAGATAAAGGGTTTGGCCCCTGTCAGGTAAAATTTAAATGTGATTAGACTGTAGGGGTCCGTCGGGATAAAAAATTGTAGATAAATGTATGGGGTCCGTCAGGTAAATTTACTGTAGATAAGACTGTAGGGGGGCCCCGTCAGGTATTATTACTGTTAAGCTTATGGGTCCTGTCGGTTATTTACTGTAGTATAGAAAAAAAATTTACCGGTTGCAATATCCACAGTCAAAAAAGCGAGTGCTATTGTAAATAAATTAAAACCCTTTTTTTTTAATGTTAGAATGTATCAAGTGGTTGAAGGTCCTGTAGATTTTTGGAAAAATTCTCTCTCCGGTGTCCCAATGGGGAACGGTGGGAAAATTTTTTTAAAAAAACATTAAAAACCGAATTTTCCGATTGAAAATTTCGCAAGCTTGTCATATTTATCAAAGGGGGGGCCGTCCGGCCGGGGGGGAAGCCCCCTAGATGTATCGAGTCTTTTTTTCTGCGATCTAATATGAAACCCAAGGACGCTTCGCTGAGGACCTTGCGTCTTTTCCAATGTACCAGAATCACGTCGGCCGATCACACAAGACCCAATTCCCCTATCTCCCCTTTGGCCGAAGTGAAGGTGTGAAGTGATTTCAACGTGGGGTTTGGAGCATGTAGGCTGTGAGATTCATTCCGCGTGGTACAGATGGTTGGTGGGATTTGGGCTGGATCTCGCGGGGAAAAAATGGAACCTCCGTAATGCGAGAAGGAGTCTTTTGGGGGGGAAAAACCGCTTTTCCATCTCCCTTCGGAATAAGTCGGGGGAGCAAAG